>CM028133.1:342242500-342880000 GCA_016271365.2 Neoceratodus forsteri | reverse complement strand
TCCCTGGTGTTATAAGAATTTTTAAATTAAAAAAATTGCAGCCACCAGGTCTGAACCCACCTCAATGTCGAACAATCTGTATATGCAAAATAAATGTAAAAAGAAAATATTATTATCACAAACTGAGGTTTATGAAATTCACGCAGTGTATTGGCCTGGGGAAGGATGAGGGAGGTGGTTGCCACTTAATAACATGGATTCCTTGGCTTGGAAGGAACAGGTTAAAGGTAGGGGTACCATTGGATGCCAGAGACTGCTTCACCTGGAGCAAGGTGATCGAGGGTGGTGCCACTGGATGTCATGGACTGATCAGTTTGGGTGAGAGGGTGTCACTGGATCCCAGGGACTGATTAGCTTGGATGAGAGGGTGTCACTGGATGTCAGAGACTGATTGGTGTGGGTGAGAGGGTGTCACTGGATGCCAGGTGCTGCTTGTCCTGAAAGAACTCTGTTAAATATTTGTTTCATATAGTTCAGTGTTATCGTTCTGTGGAGTCAGTTCTCTCAAAGATCTACTGTTAATGTTAACTATACTTTTCTCGATGTTTTAATTTGACTTGTAGCCTGAAGACTTGTTTGTGTGTGATATAGAAGAACATGATATCTCCAGCCCCCCACCACATAAGAAACTCAAGAAAAGCCAATGCACACCACTCTTCATGAATGCTTACACCATGAGAGGTAATAAATGTAAGAGATAAAGGGTATGCAGAATTCCCGCTGATGGGGCGATAAAGACTAAAACAAATGAGTGTACTACTGACAGTATATACAGAATTCTCCCTGAAGTACAATAGTAATGAATTTTATTTTCTTATTGAGGAGGTATCCTATCACTGCTATAATATAATGCATTAATCTCAGTTCAGTCATGAGGATAAGGGGATTTCACATGGTGCTTAAAACTGTGGCTGCTAGAAAACTTTTTTTTTCATGGTTACAGTTTGAGTATGGTGTGTGAAACTAGTGTTCTGTACACCCTGCCACAGTGGCTGCTGCTGCATCTCCCTTCCCTGATTCTAGTACTGAGATCCCACCTAGTGTCTTGAGACCGTACATGCAGTAAGTATGAAAACATATTAGGGCCACCAGGCCGTAAATTAATTTGCAGTGTCAGTGGCTCAGCAGGTTGCACACTCGCCTCTGAGGCCGGAAGATCAGTAGGCTGTGGGTTCTATCCCCACACCAGGCACTTGGATTAAATCACAATACTGACACTGTAGTGTAGCTTGAGGGGGTGCTGCACTCCTGAGGTGCCACCTTTCGGATGAGACATTAAACCGAGGTCCCGTCTGCCTGTTCTGGTGGTTGTTCAGGTGGACGTTAAAGATCCCATGGCACTTCTCGAAAAGAGTAGGGGAATTTTATTGACGAAATACATCAAGTACAAATCATAACATACATAATACAGAGGAAAGAAACACCTCATAAAATATTTGTACATAAAGAAAACATAATACATAGCATTTTAAACATCCCTCAAATCCAAACCCTCTGATCCTGTGTTACTTACCATATTTTTGAAAAAAAGAAAAAGCCTGTGGTACTTCTCTTCACCCAAGATAAAGAAAAGAAAAAAAAGAGTAAAAAGTAAAGGCAAGGAAAAAAAACGTGGGAGGGGGGGGCAAGAATTCTATACCCAAGATTACACAGACTCTACCCCGGATTAAAAGTACATTTACTACGGTAATGTACATAATTTGAGTCTTCATAATTCTGAATTTGTACATACTACTACTGCCCCTGCTTTTAATTTAAGACATTTTCATTTATATTAGATAAAAAAAGAAAGGCCTTTCCACCACATATTTACTTTGGACAGAGGGTGTAGAGAAACATCATAATCATAAATTATTTGCAGTGCAATTTCACGTGTCCTGGAAAATGATTCATATGAGATATCCTGCTGCTGTAACACCCATTGGCGTCTAGGCTGCCATAAATAATATTTTATACAACAAAGAAATATAATCAAAGTGTCAGTATATTTCGTTAAGCAGGGAGTGTAATCTCCCAGTATCAGTATTTCATAAGAGAGGCCAGTTAGCCATGGCAAA
This sequence comes from Neoceratodus forsteri, assembly GCA_016271365.2. Taxonomy (NCBI): domain Eukaryota; kingdom Metazoa; phylum Chordata; order Ceratodontiformes; family Ceratodontidae; genus Neoceratodus; species Neoceratodus forsteri. The sequence continues at coordinate 342,877,943 of CM028133.1, read as the reverse complement.
TGCCATCTCTTGGCAAGAAAGGGCCATAATGGTTTGACGTGAGAGCAAGTCAGAAAGAAATGCTCCATTGTTTCCTCCTGAGCTGTACATGTAGGGTAGGGGCAATATCGTTCTTCTACTGCTTTACGCTTGTTGTTTCCCCGGACATTTAATCTCCCATAGGAGCAAAACCATATTACCTCCCACATATGTTGGGGATCCTTTTATTATTAAGTATGGCCAGAACTTTATTTCTTTCGGAGGGTGGACAATTCTTAAATTATGGTTCTAAGGGGTTTGCTTATAACATGGTAAATTTGTATAAATTAGATCCTGTATTCTGTATAATCTGGGATTTTGATATACCCCATTTATTCAGTTTTTGAGTAGTGGGTTTCAAGTATTCTGAAATCTGAAGATATTTGGATTTTTTTTGGTGGGGGTGAGTATTTCATTTTTGGAAAAAAATAGCTAAATTGTTAACTATCCATTTATGTGGTAAATGGTCAGCAGGGACTAAACCTATCCTGAAGGTTTGGGAGAAGAAGTAGATCTTACTTCGAGGAACAGCTCTTGCAGCAGGTTACACCATTAGGACTGAAGCCGGCAGGCGCCAGGACCCCACGGAAATTTTCTAGCTAGCAGTATTCAGTGGGGACCGCCTCCGACATTGGTTCCTGCCCCCGACGTCGGGTGTAGTACATAAGGAGGCGGTCCCCCATAATCCTCAGTTCTTTTCCCGCCGTCGACTCGCCAGCATCGGCCTCTCGGTCTCCTTTCTAGCACATGACGACTACAGAACTTTAGAATAATTTTCTAACAACATTTCTCCGCACAACTGATGTCCTCTCCAACTCCATCTCTTGAGGGTCACCTTTTGAAGTGTGCCTGCGGCAAACAGATCCCCTTCAAGGATCCCCTTTCATCCTGTGTGCGTTGCCTAGGCCCAGACCACGACACCAAGGCCTGCACCTTTTGCCAGGGTTTTAATAGCCGCACCAGGATCCGCTATCAGGAGGCACTTCAGGCATTTCTTCTTGAGGTAAAGCTTAAAAGTATGGACCAGGAACCTTCCTCCAGGGGAGAATCTTCATCCAGATCCCACAAGCACCGGGAGAAGGTGAGGTCTACGTCCCCTACTCGGGCCTCGGACTTCTGCAGCTCCGGCTCCAGATCGGACCACTCTCCCTCCAGGGCTCGGTTGCAACCTCCCCCGGTTAAGGTCAGGTCTTCCAGCGGTTGTTCCTCACTCCAGCCTCTCAAGACTTCGAGGCCCTTGGCTTCTTCAACCCCCTCCAAGGCCTCTTTGAAGTCGGGTGAGCACCACAAGTCTTCATCCACCCATTACCAGGACACCGACTCCAGGTCGGTCTCCAAACCGCTCAGAGGTCCTGATCTGGCACCAAGAAAAAACAAGGACCTGATGTCCCTAAAACGGACGTTGGGCCCGATGTCGGCCCACCAGCCGACGTCGGCCAAACACTCCAAATCAGCTCGGCGTTCACAGGAGCTGACAACACCGGCTAGACACCCGTCGCCGGCCAGGCGTTCGCCAGGTCCGAAGACGTCGGCCAGGGGACCGACGTCGGCTACCCTGGAGCGGAAGACCGCACCCCCGTCGCCGGCGGACACTGGTCGTAGGGATTCCATAGAGGAGGACACCCCCACAGCCCGAAGACCAGGCGGACGTCACCGAGGATGCCGGGCTCCCATAGGAACCGTCCCCGGATCGGGAGACCCCCGGGGACCCAACAGGCGCCAGGCCCGTCATCGGGTATGAACATTGCAGAGGTAAAGGAGCTTTTTACCTTTCGGTTGGACACCATCAAGAAGGATGTGGTCCCTGCCTGTCCTCCTCCTAGTACTCCTACTATTCCTCCTCCTCCTACCCCCTCACCGCCTACGCCCCCTCCTCCACCTAAGGGGCCATTAGGACGACCTCCATCCACCAAGGAGAAAACTCCACCTCCTAGGGGCAGATCTACTGACAGGAGAAGGCCTCCCTCCAGATCCCCCTCAGCGTCACCCAGTCCCAAACGACCCAGATGACGCCGGTACACTCCGTTGGGGAAGGATTCAAGATCGGACACTCCGGAGTACTCCAGATCTCCTTCTCCACTCAGCATCTCTTCTCCTGACCCACACGATCTCCCCAGGTCTCCACCAGATGATCCCTCTTTCGCCGAGATTATGAGGCACATCCAGGACAACATGGGGTGGGATGCTGAGGACCTTGACCCCGAACGACAACGCCTTGCCCGCTACCTTCGGCAAAAAGACCTGAAGCCTGTGGTAATGCCACCCTTGGTGGACACCTTCGCGGACGTCACCAAGGCTGCATGGAAATGTCCGCACTTCACTCCTGCGGTACCGAAGAAGGCTGACCGCCTGTACAAGGCCCCTAGAGAGAACCAGTATTTGGCGAGGCAACCTCTGGCAGATTCCCTGGTCATCACTGCTTCACATGACTGGTCTCAGAGACCTCAGCATATGAGCACTCAGCCACCGGACCAGGAATCCAAGCAATTGGATGCGCTGGGGAGGCGCACGTATGCAGCTGCTACTTGTGCCATCAGGTCCCTGAACTACCTTACCCATATGGTTCAGTTCCAGAACGCCCTGTGGGAACAGGGCCAGGACCTGGTTGAAAAGCTTCCCGATGGCGATCAGGAAGCGGAGCTCCTAAACCTCCTCCGCACCGGGTCAGATGTGGGGACCCAAGTGCTTAGAGCCGCATATGACTCTGCGGACTCTTCGGCCAGAGCTGCAGCTTCAGGCATCTGTCTCCAGAGACACTCCTGGCTCTGTGTCTCCGGCTTTACCCCGGACATACAGAAGAATATTCTAGACATCCCATATAACGGCGAGGTGCTTTTCGTAGGAACCAGAGCCGTTTTCACGGCCGGCTACAAAGGCAGCACCAACGTTCTGGCCAGCAGCAGAGGGGCACTTTCTCCTGCAAGGCCCAGGCCACATCATCCCCAAGCAGAGGACAACATTACTCAAAGTCGGCCCAGCCCACAGGGACAAACGCTGCTACAGCATGACTCCTTCCCGGCCCCCACCTGTCCTCAGGATCAACGGGCAAAGAAAGTCAGGGGTCACATTGCACGCCACCTTTCAGAGTGGCAGTCGATCACCACCGACAGGTGGGTTCTACAGTTGGTCAAAAAAGGCCATTGCATAGAGTTCATAGACAACCCACCTACAAGACCTCCCCTGCTTTCCCGTTATTCGGGTCAGCATGCCCTGCTCATACAGCAGGAGGTGCTCGCACTTCTGGAAAAGGAAGCTATAGAGCATGTACCAGGGAACTACAGAGGACTAGGGTATTATTCTCACTCCTTCCTGGTTCCAAAGAAAACGGGGGACCTCTGTCCAATACTGGACCTCAGCAACCTCAATCTTTCGGTCGCGTACAAGCGCTTCCGCATGGTGACCCTCCCGGGCCTGATTCCCATGCTGAAGCAGGGCACATTTCTTGCATCCCTGGACATGCAGGACGCCTACCTGCATATTCCTATCGCTCAGGCGCACAGGAGGTTCCTGCGCTTCGAGTTTCAGGGCCACCATTACCAGTTCCAACTCTTCCCTTCGGGCTGTCATTGGCACCTCGAGTCTTCACGAAGTGCATGGCGGTCGTAGCCGTGTCTCTGAGGAGACAGGGCCACTACGTGTTCCCCTACCTGGATGATTAGCTTCTCATCACGCCCTCACGGGAGGCCCTGATGTCTGCCATTCACTGCACTCAGTCTCTGTTCAAGACCTTGGGCATTCTCATCAATTACGAGAAGTCACACCTGGTTCCATCCCAGACACTGCAATCCATCGGAGCAGTTCTGGACATCATCCAAGGGAAAGCTTTCCTTCCCCTGGACAGAGCGGAACACATCGGATCCCTCATCATGGACTTGTCGGCGAAGAAGACCGTCCCAGCCAGACTGGTCTTTTGCCTGCTCGTCTCCACATGCGGGTAACCCAGTGGATGTTACGGGTACAATGGGACCAAAAGCAAGACCATCTGCAGCATCCAGTCTGAATCACGAAGACCGTAATTCGAGATTGGCAATGGTGGCTACATTCAGGGAACCTCTTGGCGGGAGTTCCCTTCACAGCACCGTCCCCGACTGTGATACTCTCCACAGACGCCTCAGGGCTCGGTTGGGGAGCACACCTCAATGGTGTTCAGTCTCGGGGCCTGTGGACAGCCCAGGAGTCTCATCTCCACATAAATATACTGGAAAGGAGGGCAGTTCTTTACGCCCTGCAGGCCTTCCAGTTGGAGATCCCACCGGGTACACTTCTGTTACAAACAGACAATTCCGCTGTGATGTATTACCTCGGCAAACAAGGAGACACCCACTCCTACCCGCTTTGCAGGGAGGCCATGAGAGTATGGGATTGGGTCTTGCAACACGGCACAAACTTTATTGCAGTTCATGTTCCGGGAGTGGACAACGTCATCGCAGACAGCCTGAGCCGCTCTCAGGCCAGAGTCCACAAATGGGAACTACTCCAGGAGGTGGCGGACGATCTGTTTCGGAGATGGGGTACCCCAGAGATAGACCTCTTTGTGTCCCCATACAACGCAAAACTGCCCAATTTTTGCTCGCTAGATCCAGGGCCTGGTGTTTTCTGGTGAGACGCGTTGTCCCTCTCCTGGGCGGGCAGATTCCTCTATGCCTTTCCGCCTTTCCCGTTGATCCAGAGAGTTCTTCTAAAACTCCGCAGGGAGCAAGCGATGCTCATACTGATCGCACCCATCTGGCCCAGACAGATATGGTTCCCTCTCTTGTATCAGCTATCCCGGGAACCTCCAGTGCCTTTGCCAATCAGCTCCCATTTGCTGTCTCAGGAGGCGAGTTCCTTGGTCCATCCAGACCTATGTTCCCTGAACCTGCATGCTTGACTCCTAGAGACATAGCCATTATGCGATACGGGGTCTCGCAAGAAGTGGCAGACATTCTTACTGCCACTAGGAAACCGGCTACCCACACGACCTATGCCATGAAGTGGCGCAGGTTCTGCTTATGAGCTCAAGCACGCATTATTTTGCCTTTGGACTGTCCGGAAAAGCTGGTACTGGACTACCTGCTATCCCTTTTCCACTCCAGCCTGGCTTACTCCTCAATTAAAGTGCACCTTTGTGCCATTTTAGCCTACCACATCCCTGTAGGCCAACGCACTGTGGCCCAGTTGGACATGACACGTGCCTTTTTGAGGGGCGTCCTCCACCTTAGGCCCCCGATTCAGGATCCAATCCCACCATGGGATTTACCCTTCGTCCTGGAGCAGCTCACGCTGCCACCCTTTGAACCAGCCATGATTGCGAGCACGCTTTTCGTCTTGGAAAACGTTGTTTTTAGTTGCAGTTACTTCTGCCAGAAGGACTTCTGAAATGCATGCACTTATGTGCAAAGAGCCTTATTTGGTTTTCCACCACGACAGGGTATCCCTAAGGACTAATCCTAAATTTCTGCCTAAGGTGGTCTCAGCTCTTACCCTTAATCAGGACATCGATCTACCAGTGTATTTTCCGAAATACTCTAATTGAGGAGAAGCCCTTCTGCACACTCTTGATGTGAATAGGTGCCTTAGATACTACCTGACCAGAACCAAACAACACCGAAAGTCAGACCAACTTTTCGTCTCCTTTGCCCATAGGATGAAGGGAGCTCCTGTCTCGAAGCAGTCACTGTCCAGGTGGCTTATCCAGTGCGTTACGTTCTGTTACCAGAAGCGTAGCAAACCCTTACCAGGCGTGGTTAAGGGTCATTCCACCAGAGGGGTGGCTACCTCCTTTGTGGCCTTAAGGAATGTGTCCACCTCAGCTATTTGCACTGCAGCTACTTGGAGCTCCATACACACTTTTATCAGGCATTACAGCCTGGACATTGCATTGAGGTGAAGAGCAGGGTTCGGTCTAGCAGTCCTTCAAGGACTTCTGTCCTAGGCTCGAGGTATCTCGAGGATTTCTACCTTTCCTCCTCTCGATGGTGTGTGATTGCCACTATTGCTTGGAAATCAGTCCTAATGGTGTAACCTGCTGCAAGAGCTGTTTCTCGAAGTAAGATAGTACAGTTACGTAAGAACTTACGTAACAGTAGATCTTCGAGAGTAGCTCTGCAACAGAATACTTCCACCCTCCCGCTGGAAGTAGGTCATAGTCAAGCATCCTTCTCCTAGGATAGGGCATTTACTGACACCTTGTTTTGCCACCTGATGGCGGATCCTCGGTCTCCTCTTCTGATGTCATCCAGTGGCCGGGAGTCTCCGGCGGGAGAACTGAGGATTATGAGGGACTGACTCCTTATGTACTACGCCCAACGTCAGGGGCGGAACCGACGTCGGAGGCGGTCCCTGCTGAATGCTGCTAGCTAGAAAATTTCCATGGGGTCCTGGCACCTGCCAGCTTCAGTCCTAATGGTGTAACCTGCTGCAAGAGCTGTTCTCGAAGATCTACTGTTACGGTAAGTTCTTACATAACTGTACTGTATGAAAGAATACCAAATGTGCAATCATACCCAACCCCCCTTTATCTTTTGCTAAATATGGGTATGCTCTTTTTATGGGGTTAAGTCTGCTTCCCCACAGCATTTGAAAAAAACAGCTATACAGTCGAGTTTCTAGAGCAACAGGTGGTGGGTAAATCATTCTAATATACAAGAGAGAAGGAATTAGAAATTTCTTTATGACCTGAATTCGTTTAAAGAGCTACTGATGCCGCAAAGAAAACTTTGAAAAACATAATCATTACTTAAAATTATGCTTGTATTCCATATATATATATTCTAGATTTCTCCTCCCCATTCTTTATTGCTTAGAAAATGTGCATGAATACATGATTTTTATCCCTTGCAGTTACTTTAAAGTTCATCTGCCTCTATAGCTTACTCCCTACTTCAAGTCATAATGCTCTGTTGTGACATCACAATCTGTTGCCATGAGAGTAACTGTGATATCACAAGCAGTACATTATGACCTCAGGTAGGGAGACAGCAACAGAAATAGATGAACTCTTCAGGAGCAAAAATCCTGTTTCCATGCAAATGACCTCAGCAATAAATAATGGGGAGGAGGAATACAGAACAAATGTGAAATACAAGCTGAACTTTATCTTTAAATATTATTTTTTGTTAAAGTTCTCTTGAAGGTGTCAGCTGCTCTTTAAGCTTAGACATTTTCTACCCTTTCCATTGTTGTACCTTATTTTCACAGTTTTCTGTAGCCCCTTCCCAGTTTAAATTCGGCATATTTTGGGAACCAAAAGTGATATCTAAGATGTTAATGGGTTCATTTATGATTTGTACACCCCTCAATCTGTAACTGACTGGGTATATGGTTACCTGTTTGAAAGCCCTTACACTTATCAATGTTTAATTTTACATTATAGACAGATGAATATGCTTTCATTTCCTGGAGAACTATGTGAATACAGTTCAAGTTATCTAAAAATAGACACACGTCATCTGCATATGCCAAAATCCTTACTTCATCTGTGTTATGATGACCTGACAACCCCTGAATGTATTGGTTCTGGCATAATTTCCTGATAAGAGGAGCCAGGGGAAAAATATATTAAAGGGGACTCAGGGGGCACCCTTGTCTGACGCCTTCGGATAACTCAATTTCTGCACCCATTTGGCCTGCTATGATGGGACAGACAGTAACTGCAGCCAATTTATGAATGTTCCTGGGATCCCATAGGCTTTTAACATGTGAAAATAAAAAGGAATGGTTTACTCTGTCATATGCCTTACCATGGTCCAAAGATATGAGAACCCCTGATTTTTGATGTGTGTGATAAAATTCTACAATCTCCCTGATAATTATTAAAGAGTTCTGGATTTTCTGATTTGGAAGACCACACGACTAGGTAGGGTGAATCAGGAATTTGGCTGCGGCCCTTAGATGGGTGTTTAATACCTGAGATAACATTTTGAAATCTGCATTGAGTAAGCTTATGGGTCTCCAGTTTTTTTTATTATGTCTGTCACCTGATTTGAATAAAAAATTATCAGTTCTTTTGTGAAGTACTTGGGTTTATGGTGTGACTTAAAAACAATATGAAAAAACCTGTTCGAGACATGCAGCTAGTTCACTAGAAAATGCTTTATCGAATTCATAAGGAATTCCATCTACCCCTGGGGAAGCGCCTAATTTTAAGGTCCCAATTGTAGTTTGGATTTCTTGTGCTGCAATGGGTCTAATCAACTCCTGTGTTCCCCCAGGAACATCAGTTTGTTGACTGGTAGAGTGATATGTATCTATATCCCTTTCAGATGGTGGTTGTTCCATACTAAAATATTTTACATGCTTTCTAACTATTTCATGAAGCACCTTAGGGGAGGACACTGTTTCCTTTGTCATTTCTTAAACTGGAGAACGAGGAGGCCTCTTTCTGCATTTTACAGGCTTCAAAGGGGTCCCCAAGGGTATTTTTTGTGTACCATATAATAGCTCTGACCTAATAGAGCTGGCCCTGTCATATTGGTATTTCTTCATCTCTGATTCGAGATTATTGATCGGGGGGGAGATAGATCATATCTGGAAGTGGGAACTAGAGATAGTAAATATTGTAATTGGGATCTCATTTTTAAGTAGATAAAAAACTTACTTCTTTCAGTGTTCCTGCCATATTTCTGAAACCAGTCTTTTATATCATTCTTGGTGTCCAGCCACCATACACCTATATCCTCATATGCAGTAGATCAAGAACAGAAGCCCTGGCCTTCAACAGGTCTTTAATATCTGTTTGATCAGTGGGAAGTGATAAAATGAAGCCATTGAGTTTCCACATATTTTTTGTAGGTGGCCTATTTGGATCCATTTGACTTCTGACTTTGAGGAGCATGTGATCAGAAAATTCTATGGAGGATATTTCTGTACATTTTTTGACAGAAAGAAATAATCGACGGTGGTTGTAAATGTGCTTCTCTTATAATTATATGTGGGCCCTGAAACCTGATGGTCCGCACAGTTTACCAAGTCAGCTAACATAATACACTTTTTAAAAGCTACTGAATCGCAGTATATTTTTTTCCTGCAGCTTGTTTGTTTAAGATGTTATTACTGCAATTAAAATCACTACCTAAATATATGGTTAGTGAAGTAAATAAATAGGGTCGAAGAGAGGTCAGAAGAGCCACTCTGCTTTGGATTGGGGGCCATAAACCGTGATGAATCTGTATGGTACATGACCCCAGATTCTGTCCAGAATTAGCACTGTCCCCAGGATAAGGTCTATTAATTTGGATAGGTGAAAAGAATCCCCATTAAACAATATTCCTACCCCGTCTGCCCTATCCTCACCAAAAGACCAGTACGAGGGGCCCCAACACCATTCTGCCTTAAAGAGTCTTAAGCTGAAAGGTCATGCAGATATTGAAATACTGCCTGTCTCTTTTTAAAATTTAATAAACTGTAGATGTTGGCTGAGGCAAAACACTGCAATCTAAGCTAAAACATGATCAGAAATGCTACAGTCAACTTTTATTCCCCGTATGTTTCCAATCCCTAGATTTAGAGTGTTAGGATGTTTGGGAGATGTTGTTGGACCCTCCTTCATCCATTTCTGAGTTCCCACAGTTTGTACCTTCCAGGACAGAAACAAAATTTTGGTTTTCCACCTCAGGTGACTTGGGGTCGGTTTTGTTCTTCCTGGTGTCCATGATTGAGGTGGTGGCATCCCAGATGCACCCGCCAAGGAGTCCTCCGTCTGGTGGTCCAGTTAGTGGACTGGTTGTAGGAGCTGGTCAACCTGTTGGTCTGGTGCAATGCTGTCAGTTGCAGGATTACTTTCCTGACCCTGGATAGGAAGTGTTTTGGGTTGTACCTGAGGAGCACTAGGGGTGGTGGGTGGAACTATTGCTTTGTTAGGGGTCTACACTGGTTTCTGAAAAGAGTGCCTCTGCTTGTCCTTTTTGTATCAGTTGGTCAGGGTTGATAGCATCAGGTTTATTTTTTGCCGCTCAAGAGCATTCGGGAAAGGTATGACCAGTTTCTTTGCAGAGGTCACACTTAGCATGATTCACACATTGCATGCTGATGTACCCTCTTTCACCGTAGATACTGCATCTAGGCCTGTCACACACGACTGACAAGTGGATTCTTGCCCTACATTTATAGTAGGCTCGAGGCTGCCCAGCATAGAAGCATACACCTCTATCCCAACCAAGGAGAAAAGAGTTGGGAATGTGGCAAATCCCCTCATCACTTTGTCTTAATTAACTTTGAATTTCCAGCCCCCTGTCCAGAGCTGCTCAGCATCCAGGATGGCTTCAGGGGTGCTGAGAACCTCATATTTTTGCTGCAGCCAGTACATTATGTCTCCGACATGCATCTTCTCATTCCAAAACATACCAGTAACAAATGTGATTAGTGGTTTTGTGAGAGGGATTGCTAGGAAGCGAGTCCAAAGGGGGGGGAGAATTTAACTTGATTGCAACGTAGCCAAAATTTCTCTAAGGCTTGAGGTATCCTGAAACTCATGCCGAAGTTATCTTCCCCGTATATATTGATGAAGGCAAATACTGTATTACATGTCTGCAGGGGAAAAATGTAGAGATTCTTTTAGCTATTTCCTCCCCACATAGTGTCTGTCTGGTCTGATTTCCAGACCCCTTTTATATCGTAACCGGACAATATTCCTTCTTGGGGCAACACCATTTTTTTTTTTTGAAAGAGTTCTGATAATAGACCGCTGCTGAAGGGGGGCAGGGACTCATTTAGTGATGCTGCCGTGGTGCAGTCCGCTCTGTGCGGTTTGGGTCAAAGGAGTTGCTGGCTATATTGTCTTGCTCCTCATTGTTTCTAGAAATACACTAATTTTTAGGTTGGAAAGGAGGTATAATTGTTTCTGTCTCTATCGACTGATCAGCTGCCATTTTATCGATTGCTAGGGAAGATTCCGTCTCATACTCAGTATGAGATTAACTGTCTTCTTGATCTGTAGTATTCATCTGAACATGGCCGCTAGGCTGGGCTCGTCCTGAGCTGTATGCTGTGAGCTGCTTACTGCTTATCATTTATTTTACTTTATTTGGTATTGCTTTTCTTTTTTATTCTTTTTTATTCTGTTTTTTGTTTACTTTATTTTGTGCTGCAAGCTGCTTTTGTTCGGTAACGCCTGGAGTAAGACGGTTGTTTATTCCATAGTTTAGGCCGTTCTGATGCCCTGCTGTATGCGCTAGTGTTGTCGGATGCTGCCACTGCATTGGGAAATGCAGGGTTTCTGATCTGAGGTGTTGCTGTTGATGCGTCAGGGAGTTGCGTGGAGCCGACTTTTGGACTGGGCTAAGTTTGATTGCTTGGCCAGCGACAAAGACTATTTTAATCCCTGCCTAGGTGCAGAAGGACAGTGGGGATTTTTTGATACGGGCTATTGAAGGGCAGTGGAGATTTCTTACACAGTCTGCCACCCTACCGAGGTGTCTGTTCTGAGGAGGAGTTGTGGGAGTCCAACATTGTGTGTGGGAGTCTGCTCTAGGAAGGAGTTCTGGGAGCCAAGTGGACCATTTGTGAAGGTGTTAGTCGGTGTGCTAGGTCTAAGAATCGAGTGGTGGGCCCTAGACTGTGGCTTGGCGGGCCTGAAGTGTGTGCTTCATGAGACTGACCTGGCTCTGCATGGAATCACCAACTAGATTCTGCTGCTTCATGGGGGCTCCAGGGATCCTTAGTCAGGGAGTTGGCTGGTGATCCTAGGGTGCCCATAGACCCCCGGGATGGGCTACTGCATGGCTTTGTTCCGGGTGTTGTGATGCAGTGGAATATTTCTGGTTGGGGTCCTCTAGGTGTGGAGTTTGGTAGGCCTGTGTTGCTGCCAGTCGTTCGCTGGATTCTTCTTGGCTGGACCCATCCTGGTTTTGACTTATTTGTTGGATTTACTGCACATTCTGGATGTATCTGATCTTATCGGCTGGATTTATTCCAGATTGGATTTGCTTGTTGGATTAACCCACACCTTTGGATAATTTCCCTCCTTGATTATTTTATTTCAACTGTTCTGTGGTCTCTCCGGTGATGAGAGGACCTGGGCGTCCACATTTTATTTGTTATTTATTTAATTTTTAAATGTTATGTTTATGTTTACTTTATTTGTATTTGATTTATTTATTTTATTCTGGGCAGTGAGAGTGCCTGGCACTTCCCCTATTCCTTGGCTGTGAGAGGGCCGGGGATTTATATGTGTGTTTTACATCCTGTGAGAGGGGACTGTAATAGCTTCTGGGATTTAAATCATCCAAATAGTGGGGAGCAGGGTGGTATTTTATATATATTTTTAGTGTGTGGGTATTGTTTAATTTTATTGCTTTTCTTTTGGGGGTCTTTTTAGGTTGGGTGCCTGAATGCTTTGTATATTGTTATTCATTTTTATTGTGAAATGTGTAGTCCCCCCCCCCGGTCGTGCGCTATTCGTCCCCCACTCTCCGCGCCCTCTGCCCCTTCCTCGCCCTTTGTAGTTGTCAACTTACCAGCATTGTCGTGCACTAGGTATCACTCGTAACAAGGGTGTGGGGGCGGGGGGGTGTGGACATTGGAGGACGAATGAACGCACCTCTCACATTAGCTTGGTCAGGCCTAGAAGATGCCCTGGGGTGAAATGGAGTCTGGAACGGGGTGCGCCTTATCTAGTCTCCATACCCAAGGGCACTGCCTTGTGTGGCAGGCAAGCAGCCGGGGCGGTCCTTGAAGCCCATCCAGCACGAGCGGTGTTATGCAATGCCAGATTCATTAAAAATAAGACTGCAATTATTGCAGATCTTACTGAGTCAACTGATCTGGCTTGCATCACCGAGACCTGGTTGGATGAAAATGCTGGACCCATTTTGGATGCTGTAATTCTGACTGGGTACTTGGTGATACACCGCTCAAGATTGGATCGCGCGGGGGGGGGTAGCGGTCTGTTTTAAGACCGAGATGGGCCTCACGAATGTACCAGTTGAGGAAGCCTAATTATTTGAGTGTACTGTGGTGGCTGGTTTAGGTTGCAGGTTAGCTCTCATCTACCGTCCACCCGGAGATGAGACGCGATTCCTGCAGGAAGTAGCGGACTTCGTCGCTGACATGGCATTGGAGTCCTCCAGGTTGGTGGTACTCTGAGACTTCAATGCTTGGGTTGACGATGATCTCTTGCAGTTTGAACAACACTTCCTCCGGCTTATGACATCTCTGGATCTTACATAGGTTATTACCTCTGCCACCCATAAACATGGTCACTCTCTTGATCTGGTTTTCCTCCTGAGGATCGAGGCCTCCGACCTGGAGATGGAACCAGTCGGCTGCTCTGATCATTACACCGTGAGGTTCAACTTTTGTGCCCCTCTTCGGAGGCCTGCCTCTGTGGAGATGGTCCGTTACCGCCCTTTATGGGAAGTGAGTCCTGAAGGCCTAGTAGCGGTGATTGGCCTCTTGGAGTTTCCTGTGACCAGCTCAAGTCCAGAGACTTTAGTGGTGACCTATAATAAGGCCATCTCATCAGCTCTGGACGTGATTGCTCCCGTCCGTGTTCATCCTCTGCCCCTTCGCCCTCGGGCCCCTTGGTTTGATGGGCCTTTGAGGGAGTTGCAGCGAGTAGGACGTAGGTTAGAGCGGCGTTGGCGGAAATCCACCCTGGCTGCCGACCACGTTAGATTGGTTGAACTAATAGTCCCCTCTTCTGTCTCCCTTAGGGACTTCACTTTGTCAGCCGCAGGACGAACGGCCACCGGGCGGTCGGCGCTTCTCCAGCCGACGCCCGAGACCACTGCCCTGGGGCTCTCTTGGCCAGCAAGGTACGGCAAAGCCGCAGCCTATCGGAGCACGAGCGCCTTCCTGAGGCATACTCCGATTGGCTCACTTTTCTTCCCATTTATTATATTGTACTTTGGCAAAAAAGGAGCTGTTTTCTCAACTTTTAAAATCTGTAACTACAAGAAATGTATGAAGGATGTCTTTTTCTGTAAAGTATCTGTTGCCTAATTTGTAGGGAAGGGTACAAATTGCAGTAATTACAGCCCCTCCTTTGAAGCAGTTGCAAACTCCAGCCAGACCTAGGGGCGCCCAGGAAATCGCTCCTTTGTCTTGCAAATTCTGCTTTGCTTCCCCCCAGGTCTGCCTGGCCTCAAGCTGACTGGGACTACTACTAATAGTCCCCTCTTCTGTCTCCCTTAGGGACTTCACTTTGTCAGTCAAGAGGACTAGCCGCCACCGGGCGGTCGGGCGCTTCTCCAGCCGACGCCCGAGACCACTTGCCCCGGCTCTCTCGGCCAGCAAGGTACAAAGCCGCAAATTTTTCACCACCCCCATCCCTCCCTGAGTGTTATTTTATAGCCCCATTAGCCACGCTTTCAAATTCCTATTGGTCCTTTCCACTCTGCACAGGAATCTCCACAGTCTCTAGTGAAGAGACAACAAATCACTTGAAACCTACTTATTCTTCGCCACCTTCCTTAGTCTCTTCCTCCCAGGAAGCATTCTGCATTAAGTTAGCGTTGTTTTGACACGTCACTGCCAGGGCCACACTGCACCTCCTGTACTGTGTACTAACTCCCAAAAAAGATTTGCAGTAGTAACAACATCCAGAATAAACTTGGGGACACACAGACACTGGTTAGCAGTCCCCTGGTAGTATAATGAAATACTGTGCAAAAACAAACATGGGAGGTCTCGGCTGGCTTTGCGTAGTCGCCCACCTTTTTCTACTATCTAGTATGAATGAGCCTCCAAATAGATCTGATCCAGGCATAGAAGCATGCCCCAGGCCAGCATTTTATCTACATAACAAGAATACGCACATATAATACTGCCTCTGCTTGCCTCTTATTCACTCTAACTATGCTGAATCACCTAGATGTGGGACAGCAATTTGCCCGGATATGCATGGTCCCAAACTTCAGCCACCTAAACACTGCACAGTCTGGTGTTACTCTGTTTGGACCTTAAGCTATGTAATATTAGGGCAACACAAGAGGATGTGTCAGTATCTGGATCCAAACAACAAAGCCAGCAATAAACGCAAAAAGACCCGTGCTTTTAAAAGTCTCTTTGCCAACCTGAAAAGAATTCTGCTCCTCCTACTATTATGCTCAGGAGACATTGAACTTAATCCTGGCTCCACAAAGTTGATTTCAAACAACATGAAGTCTTGCTGTATTCTGACAATAGCAGAGAGTCCCAACCTTCGAACTGCCCCGGAGATAAAAGAGTTAACTTTCCATGCCAGGCATGGAACGCTGAGCTTGAGCTCGGTTGAGACTCTGTCTGTTGCTGTTTGAACTCAAACCGTCAGATTTTTTACTCCGCCTCACTGAACAGTCGCTCCGGAGATTTCTCCTTTGCTCAGTTCAATTTGTCGGTTAAAGTACAGTTTTTCTCGGTTTTCGACTGAATTTAAACCGCAACCTGTCAGTTCAGTCTCTGACTGTGGTATTCGTGAGTACTAGATAGGTTTATATTGTTTTCTATTCTGTGTGGAACTTGTAAACGGTTCATCGGTTTGGTTTGAACCGATCAAGTTGTTAAAAGATCTTAATTTCTACTTTTAGAGTGTGGTTACCGGTTCTTATTGGTTCTAAAAAAAACGGATTTACTACGTTTTTTTCCACGACCCGTAACACGGTCAGGAACCGATAAGAGTGTCTTGCCTGGCGGATTGCCATTAAAAGGGTAAGTTTTGTTAGGACTGGCATTATGTCTGAGAAACCCAAAAGAAAAACCGAGCCCACTGGGTTTCAACACTGTAGTGTGTGTGGGGAAGTCTTTGCTAAGGCTGACCCCCATACCATCTGTGTTTATTGTCTGGGGTTTGACCACCTCGATTCAGACTGCCAGATTTGTAAAAATTTTCCTGCAGCTACCCTAGAAAAGAGAGTTGGTAGGCTCAGGGAAAGGGAGGCCAAAAAGTCCGCTGACCTGGATGGCCAGCCCAGTTCGGTTCAAACCGAACCAGAAGGAGTGCCTTCTGACCAGGGCGAAACTTTTTCAGGCAAAAGGGGAACCGATTCTGAGGAGTCGGTTCCTGTTAAGAGAACAAGGAGGGAAAAATCAGCTGGTGTGGATCCAAAAGTTTCTTCTCCAACCGCTGATGAAATAGCCAAAGCAATAAAAATTGTGCAGTCGCTTTCCCCGGTTCCGACTGAACCGGCACCATCAGGAAGGCGCTCGGTTCGTCTGGTTCCACCGGTTCCAGATTATGATTTAGAAGAATATTATGAACCGGAGGAGGAGGAAGAGGAGTTTGAGGAAAGTGAATGTGGTTTTGAAAGTCTGGATGTGCCCATTGACCTGGACATCTCCCCAGACAGACCTTCAGGAGTGTCTCCTCCTAGGCTTTCTGAGTCCCCTTCCCATTTCATGTTTTACAAGAAAGTGCCCGAAACCCTTCAGCTTCCTATGGAAGAAGCTGTGGATGACCAGGAGGAGCCTGACTATGTGGAAATGATGGATATCCCAGAGTCCAGGAAGCTGTCTTTCCCTTACACAAGTCTTTTGGGAAACAGACATTTAAGATTTTAAAGACTCCTAATTCTATACCTCCTGTGGATAGAAGAATGGACAAGAGGTATACTCTGTCAGGCTCAGATACGGAGTTCCTTACCCAGCAATGCAGCCGTGTTGGGGTAGTGCAGGCTGCAGCCTGTGATAAGGCTAATATACCCTTGGCTTCACATACCCCCAGATAAGGACTCCAGGAGGATTGATGCTATGGCAAAGCAACAGTACATGGCAGCATCCTTGGGACTCAGGCAGGCCAATTACATGGCCTATACAGCTAGGTATCAGAAATCTAGATGGGACACTGTAATGGCTTTAGCTAAACAGGTCCCTGGCCAGCTTGCCAAGGAGCTGGAGCAGGTGGCTGCTGATGGTATTGAGGCATCAAGGTGCAATTCCATGCTGCAGTGGACTCCAATGATGTTTCATCTAGAGTCATGGCTACATCTGTGGCACTTCGTAGGATGGCTTGGCTCAGATGTACTAGCCAGTCACAGGATACCCAGACTAAGGCCATGGATTTTCCTGTTGTGGGTAATTCTTTGTTTGGGGAGCAAACAGAGAACTACATGAAGAAAATGGATGAATACAGGACCACCTATAGGAGTGCTCAGGCCAAGGAAAGGCAAGCCACTCCTCAGAGGCAGCATCCCAGGTGCAGGGGCAGGCCTTTTCATAGGCCTTTCTACCAAGCCCAGGCCTCCTCTTCTGCCTATGCTCATAGGGGGTTCTTTAGAGGGGAGAGGCAGAAGGGGTACAAGCAGGCCTGCTACCACCCGTCAGCCTAAACCCCCTGCCAAGCAGGCACCCTGATGGGTTTGCCAGGGCCGATTCTCCATCACCTGTAGGGGGCTGGCTGGCTTACTTTGTCTGGGACTGGAAGTCTTTAACATCAGACAAATGGGTCCTGGAAGTAGTAAGCCAGGGACTGGTTCTCAGCTTCAAAAAAATTTCCAAAGATGAGAACCAGATCCTTTCCACCTGCAAATCCCTCAGAGACACTTGCCCTAGAGGCAGAGGTCTCTTCCCTCCTGGCTCTCAGAGCTGTGGAAAGGGTTCCACCCCTACACCAAGGGAAAGGATTGTATTCCAGGTACTTCCTCACCCCCAAAAAGACAGGAGAATGGCGGCCCGTCCTGGATCTCAGATATTTAAACAAGCACCTTTTAAAGCCAAAGTTCAAAATGGTGACTCTGGGAGTAATTCTACCCTCTCTAAGGCCAGGGGACTGGCTAGTCTCCCTGGACCTCAAGGATGCCTATTCCATATTCTCATCAAGCTCCCATCAAGAAAGTACCTTAGGTTTGAGCTGCCCTCAGGCCATTACCAGTTCAGAGCAATGCCCTTCGGCCTAACCTCTGCTCCAAGGGTGTTCACAAAATGCCTAGCAGTAGTAGTTGCTTCTCTAAGAAGGCAAAGGATTGCCATCTTCCCATACCTGGACGACTGGCTCTTAGTAGGCCAGTCCCCAGACCAAGTCAAGTTACACTTACAGATAACTCAGCAACTGCTCACCTCTCTAGGTTTCCTTCTGAATCTTTCAAAGTCAGTTCTAGAGCCTGTTCAGCTCCTCACCTTCATAGGTGCAGAGCTAGATACAGAAAAGGCCAGAGCCTTCCTTCCCCTGGACAGGGCAAGGACCCTCATCACACTGGCCTCTTCCTTCACCCTACAGGTGTCTCGACCAGTGAGGCATTTCCTGCAGCTCCTGGGACACATGGCTGCTTCTACAGCAGTGGTGCAGGGAGCAAGATTTCAGATGAGGGACATTCAGTTTCACTTGAGAGCCTTTTGGTCTCAGAAAATAGATCCCCTGACCAAACTAATACCAGTGACTCGAACCCTGATCCAGGCTTTGCAGTGGTGGCAGGATCAGAACAATCTAAGACAGGGAGTTCCTTTTGTCACTCAGTCTCACTCTTTAATCCTTACTACAGATGCCTCCCTCTTGGGGTGGGGGGCTCACTTGGGAGACTTGACCACCCAAGGGTTGTGGTCCCCTCAGGAATCTCTGCTTCACATCAATCTGTTGGAACTCAGAGCAGTGTTTCTAGCACTTCAAGCTTTTTCCAAGTCTGTTCAGAACAAAGTAATTCAGATCAGGACAGACAATACCACCACAATGTGGTATATCAACAAGCAAGGGAGCACTCGGTCTACGGCCTTGTGCACAGAAGCAGTGAAGCTGTGGTCTCTGGCCTATTCTCTGAACACCTCCCTCACAGCAGTACACCTCCCAGGCAAGGACAATGTCCTGGCAGATACTCTCAGTAGGATATCTCAGGGCCATCACGAATGGTCACTGGATCCCCTGGTTTTGGAGGTGATCTTCTCCAGATGGGGCACCCCACAGATAGATCTTTTTGCAGCCCCAGACAATCACCAACCTCCCCTGTTTTGCTGCAGACCCCCAGTGTTGGGCTCAGTCCCCCTGGATGCCTTGGTTCTCAATTGGGAAGGGAAGTTCCTGTATGCTTTTCCACCCTTCCCTCTCCTGTTCAAAGTGCTAATCAAAATCAGGTCTCAACCCTGCAAAGTGATTCTGATTGCTCCAGACTGGGCCAGACAGCCCTGGTACCCTCTTCTGTTGTCCTTAACAGTCCACCTTCCCTTGTCTCTTCCCAGGAATTACAACCTGTTAACCTGTGCTCAAGGGAGGGTTTGGTACCCGAATCTCAAATCTCTCAACCTCAAGGCCTGGCTCTTGAAGAGTTAGAGTTTGCTGATTTACTCCTCTCTCAAGGTGTTATGGATATTCTAAAGGCTTCAAGGAAGCCTTCCACCAGAACTACTTATAATTCCAAATGGAAAAGATTCTCCATATGGTGCTCTGGGAAGCATATTTCCCCAGAGTCTCCTAACCTGTCCACAGTCCTTGACTATATGGTCCATCTGAATAACTTGGGACTCAGACCAGCTACACTAAGGGTGCATCTGGCAGCTGTCTCTGCTTTTATTTCAGCACGTAATCCCTCTTCTCTTTCAGCTCACCCTGTATTCTCCAAGTTTTTCAAGGGATTGCTTCATACCAATCTGCCATTCAGGGACCCTGCCCCTGCTTGGGACCTTAACGTGTGCATTGCTCAGCTTATGCAACCCCCTTTTGAGCCTTTGTCCTCAGCAGAGCTTAAGTACTTGACTTGGAAAACTGTGTTCCTGGTGGCCATCACTTTTGCCAGGCGCATAAGTGAGTTGCAAGCCCTGTCAGTGAAGCCTGATTTTATCTCTTTCCATAGAGATAAGGTGGTCCTCAGGACTAACAGGAAGTTTTTACCTAACGTGGTTTCAAACTTCCACCTTAACCAATCTATGTCTCTTCCTGTGTACTTCACTGACCATTCCTCCTCTGGTGAGAGGAGGTTGCACAGTTTGGATGTGAAAAGAGCCCTTAGCTACTACATAGAACGTACCAAGGATCACAGGTTTGACTCCCTCCAACTGTTCCTCACTTATGGTGAGGTTGGTAAGGGAAAACCTGCCACTAAAAGATCCATTTCCAGGTGGATTGTCTCTTGCATTCAATTTTGCTATGAAAAACTAGGTAAGATTCCACCCTCAGGCCGGAGGGCTCACTCTACCAGAGGTACAGCTGCTTTCTTGGCTGCTGCCAGGGATATTCCTATCTTAGAGATATGTCAAGCAGCTACCTGGAAAACAGTTCACACTTTTACCAAGCATTACTCTCTGGATATCCAGGCTAGGAGTGATGCTCAGTGTGGCACAGCTGTGCTTCAGAGCCTATTTCCTAAGTAGGTTATGTCCCTCCTCCATGGAAGTACTGCTTGGTAGTCTGCTATTGTCAGAATACAGCAAGACTTCATGTTGTTTGAAGAAAAAATCACTCACCTTAGTAATGTTTCTTCTAATGGAGTCTTGTTGTATTCTGACCTCCCCCCCTGCCTTCCCCTCTCAGAACCTTTGTTTTTGGGATGTGGGTGGGCAGTAGCAGTGTTGGCACTCAGGGGGTGCCCCACCTTTTTTATTATCACCCCCTTTTCTTTGGGTGATTGGGTGTTGTGTTACTTCATTTTTTGGGTTTCCGGACTTGAGTCTTTGTTTTGAAACCAAAAAATCTTTTATTATATTTAGTAGCCAGTTGGCTAGTGTAGGTTTACAGCTTCCACACAGGACCATCAGTGAGTTTAGCTTGTAAAGATCTGACGGTTTGAGTTCAAACAGCAACAGACAGAGTCTCAACCGAGCTCGAGCTCAGCGTTCCATGCCTGGCATGGAAAGTTAACTCTTTCATCTCCGGGGCAGTTCGAAGGTTGGGACTCACTGCTATTCTTAGAATACAGCAAGACTCCATTAGAAGAAACAACATTACTAAGGTGAGTAATTTTTTCTTCCTCACCATCTGACATTGCTACTCTAAAAGGTATCAGTTTCATGCATGCTAATGTCTGCAGCCTCCTGCAGAAGCTGGATTCCGTCCAGACATGGATTATTCATACTGCCCCAGACATTCTCGTGATCTCGGAATCTCGGCCTCGGGCATCCACACCAGACAGTGAGGTCAATATCCCCGACCACCTCCTCTTCAGAGCAGACAGAAAGACTAGGGGGGAGGAGTAGCCATTTATGTTAAAAATAAATACGCAGTATCTGTATTAGATGCTACTTCCATTGCGGGGGGCTTTGAATGCCTGACTTTTAGGGTTGAACTATCCAAAACTATGCACTATGAATAATAGGCTGGTATAGACCACCAGCAGCAGGACCACAGCTCCTGACACATCTCTCATCACAAATGGACAAGACATCTCTGGAAACATTTGTACTAGGCGACCTTAACTACGACTGGTTATCTAACGGATCGCTACCACTAAAACAATTTTGTGATTCCCATGGGTTCTCCCAACTTATATCCGAACCAACTCCCATTAACAATAAAAACCCAATGAGAAGCACCCTCCTGGATGTCCTCCTTGTCAATAAACTGCATTATTTTTCTCATGCTGGTATCCTCCCAGCGGATGTTAGTGACCACTGCCTTATAGCTGGCATAAGAACGACCACTATACCATTAGCTACATCAAAGTTCTCTACCAGAAGATCTAGACAAAACTTTGACCCTCTGGCCTACTTCAACGATCTAAAAATTTCTACTCTGGCAGAATTTCTACCTGCCAACGGTAATGATGCATATGATTTTTCCACAAAATCATAGCCAGTGCCTAGAATAAACATGCTCCATTAACCAAAACTGAAATAAAAACCAGAACCTGCCATTGGTTCTCTCCGGACCTAAAGAAAGCTTTACTCAAAAGAGACCAGCTATGGAAAAAGGGCCGGAAATCGCATGCTGTAGCAGACTGGTGTTTATTTAGGACAGTTAGGAGTGCTTGCACGAAACTTATCAGAGAGGCCAAAGCCAACTTTTATCGAAAGGAATTGCTATCTGCATCCAATAGCCCCGCCAAATTTTGGTCTACCATAAAGGAACTGTCTGGACATTCACCAGATACTGTATTACCTTCCAGAATTACCATTGACAATGCAATTATTACTAACAAAACTGAGATTCTTCAAGCCTTCAATAACCACTTTGCCACTGCAGGCATGGCATTCGATAATGCACCAGTAAGCAGTCTACGTCCACAGCTCAAAGCCCAGCTGCCTGAACCAAGTAATGAAAATATGATCTTCTCCTTTTCCCCAACTACCATTAAGGAGGTTGAAGACCTTTTGCTACAGCTAGATATTAGAAAAAGCACAGGAGCCGACTCCTTTGACCCATACTTTCTGAAAATTGCATACCATATACTTGCCCCACCTATATCACATCTTTTCAACTTGTCCCTAGCCCAAGGTTCTCTCCCTGCAGAATGGAAAACTGCTCATGTCATCCCACTATTTAAAGCAGGAGACCCAAGTGACCTAAACAATTATAGGCCTATCTCTCTTTACCTATACTATCCAAAATGATGGAAAAAATTGTGGATATACAGTTGAGATCATTCCTAGATGACTCCTCCTTGCTTAATCCTATGCAGTCCGGCTTTAGAGCAAAGCATAGCACTATTACGGCATTGGCCAAAGTCACTAATGATTGGCAACGGGACCTTGACAAAAAAAAAAAATTGTTTGTGCGGTGTTTCTAGATCTCAGCAAGGCTTTCAACACCGTCAACCACTGCCTACTTCTCTCAACCCTAAAATCCATAGGCATGGACTCAATCTCATTGGATTGGTTCCAGGACTACCTCTTCGACAGGCAGCAACAAGTCAAGGCCAAAGGTGAACTCTCCCCACTCAAACCATTAAAAAGAGGAGTCCCACAAGGATCCATACTGGGCCCTGTACTGTTCGGCATCTACATTAACAACTTGGATGTGGGAAACAAGGAAGCCAGTATACATCTGTTTGCCGATGATACGGTGCTCTCTGTAAGCCATGATTCTCCTGGAGCCGCATGCTCAGAATTACAAAAGGAATTCGATACACTGCAGAAACAGCTTCTCCATAAAATACTACTACTAAATGCAAAGAAAACCAAGGCCATGATCTTTTCACCACATAGCACTGGGGCCTACACTGCTGCCGCTGGTACATTTCCTCCCATAACCACCTTACTAGGCGAAAAGCTTGAATTTGTGCCCAAATTCAAATATCTGGGCATATGGCTTGACAATAAACTCTCCTTTTTGGAGCACACAGAAGTTCTGATAAAAAAACTTAGGCAGAGGCTTGGCCTCTTCTTCAGAATTAAACACCTCCTGACCACAGAAGCTAAAAGACAACTTGTTCAATCTACATTCCTGTCATTATTTGACTACGCTGACATTATCTGTAGCCAGTGCTCCATCTCACACCTTGCAAAACTGGATGTCCTGTACCATAGAGCCTTAAGATTCATAACCGATCTCCTGTCCTCCACACATCATTGCTCTCTATATTCAGCAGTAGGGTGGCCTTCCCTGCAATACAGGCAGTGTAGAAATGCAGCCCTCTAGACACTTTGAGCCCTCACCAAAAGCTCCCAGATTACATTGTTGCCTGTCTCCCCTTAAATCCAATGAGTAACTATGACCTACGAAGACACTCACTAATTTCCTTGAAAATCCCCAGGATCAGTAACCATTTTGGTAGGGCTGCCATAAGTCACACACTGCCCACACTCTGGAATAAGATACAAAAATCATTGAGACTTAGTTCTTCTGTCAGTATTACCCTTTTTAGGAATACTTATGACAAAGCATTCGCCAAAAACTGCAAGTGTTTCCATAGTCACTAGCAGCCCTGCGAATGGTTACACCTCTGGTTCCACCATACCCAGTCATGAACCTAGTTCTGTCTTTCCCCATTCAACTAGTCACTAGTCAGCTGCCATACTGGCCCTCGGAACCTTAGCACCTCTTTTTCTACTATTTTGCTGCCTCTGTAGCAGGAGATACAGTACTCACTGTGGGTCCCTCTGTAACCTAGGACCCTCACCCAAGTATATAAACAGTTACTGAGGGCTGAAATGAAAATATTTGTACCCTTCCATGTAGGCAATAATAAACATGATGCCTCAACTTCTATGTACATGAAGGTTGTAAATACTGCAATAATAATATATAACACATGTAGGTTCTCTGTGAACAATTGAAATGTACATATTGCTCCTAACATGTTGCTGTAAGATTATCTTTTATTTCTATTTGTTTGTATCCTGTTTATCATTTTGTATACTGCACTTATTTGTATGTATGTATATTTGTCCTTGAGCACAACAGGTCCACCTTGTAAATGAGCTTACTCAATGGTGACTGCCTGGATAAATAAAGATTTTGATTGATTCATTGATTGAACATTATAAGGTTTACCAATCAACGATCTCACATAAGAAGGCAGAATTCCTGTCCGGGGAGATCGCTGCCACTCATAATCGACCAGCCCAGCTCTTCTGAACTGTTGACAGGTTGTGCAGCAGAACCTGTCTGCAGCTCCAAAGACCTTTTTTGCAAGTAGAGTGTGATGAGCTTGCTCGGTTCTTTGCGGATAAGGTGGCTGACATCAGGTCGGAAGTTCATTCAACTGACTCTGTGGGGGTTGCTGATGATCGGTGCCTGGTCACCTCACCTTGAGCTTCCTGGAGTACCTTTGCTTTGCCTGAGCTCGCGGATGTCATGTGGATTGTCCAGGGTATGCGCCCTACGTGTTATAGTTTGGATCTGGTCCCAACTTCCTTGGTTATGGGTTGTTGGGATATGATCGGCCCAGTCCTGGCTCAGATTGTCTGGTGCTCCTTGGAATCTGGTGAGTTTCCAAGTTCCCTGAAGGAGGCGGTGCTAATCCCCCTCCTGAAGGAAGCTTCCTTGGACCCGGACTCTCTGGCCAACTACAGACCGATCTCAAACCTTCCCTTTATGGGGAAGGTGATTGAGAAAGTAGTGGCGATACAGCTGGATGACCAGTTGACCATCCTTAACATCTATAAATCTCTCCAGTCCGGTTTTCGTAAGAGGCATAGTACTGAGACGGCGCTGGTTCAGGTGCTAAGTGATCTCCTGATGGTGAGGGATTGGAGGAACCATTCTATCTTGGTACTCCTTGATCTCTCCTCAGCTTTTGACACTGTAGACCATGGGGTGCTGCTTGGACGTCTGAGGTCCATCTGTGGACTGTCAGGTACGGTCCTTAGGTGGTTTACATCTTTTTTCACTGGCCAGAGTCAGAGAGTAGTGTCTGGGATTTTTTCCTCGGACCCTTTCTCCCTGCTGTGTGGGGTCCCTAAGGGTTCAGTGCTGTCCCCCATGTTGTTTGCAGTGTATATGCTGCCTCTTGGAGACATTGTTAGATGGTATGGGCAGAGGTTTCACTGCTGTGCTGATGATACCCAGCTCTACCTGTCTTTTGCCCCTGACCAGGATAGAGCTGTCTCAGTACTTAATACCTGCCTCACTGAAATCCAGGACTGGATGAACTCGAGCTGTTAAAGTGGAATGCCGGAAAGACGGAGGTGATGGTAGTGGACCTAGGTCACCGGATAGAGGGGTTTATGGCTGATCAACCCTCTGGAATTTTTCTCGGGGGTTCTGAGATCCTATTCTCTGAACGAGTGCGAAACCTGGGGGTAGTGCTTGACGACGGGCTGACTTTATGATCTCAGGTGTCGGCCGTCGTCAAGTCTTCCTTTTATCATCTTAGGAATATCTCCAGGATTAAGCATCTGGTTCCGTCTGGGGACTTGCCTACTTTAGTCCATGTCTTTGTGACCTCGCGCCTTGATTATTGCAACTCCCTGTACTTAGGGCTATCTGGGGTTGAAATCTGCAGCGTGCAGCTCGTGCAGAATGCAGCAGCACGATTGTTAACTGGGGCTTCTCGAGCATCCCATATTACTCCCGTGCTGCACGATCTGCCCTGGCTGCCAATTAATTGGCGGATCACCTTTAAAGTTGGTTTACTGACTTACAGAGCCCTACACAGACTGGGCCCCAACTACTTGAAAGAGCTTCTTGTGCCTTACCACCCAGTGCGACAGCTGCGTTCAGCTGATGAGGGGTTGCTAGAGATTCTGAGGGTGTCCTTGAAATCTTCTGGGGCCCGTTCATTCATGCATGCACGTGGCTCCAACCCTTTGGAATTCTCCATCCCGTCAGCTTCGGGAGTGCGCAACTGTGGAGGGGTTTAAACAGGCATTGAAAACCTTTCTACAGAGTCTCGCTTATGATGTCTCCATATAATTCTGATCCCGTTGTTTATTTTATTTGTATATTACTTATTTATTATGTGTATTGTTTTATATGACTGTTTTTATCTTTTTGTAAAGCGCCTTGATGACCCAAAAGGCACTTATGCGAAATAAAATTTATTATTATTATTATTATAGTACTATCAGTTGTTCTCTGCCCTGGGTGCTGCACAGGATTCACAATATCATGAGATACATTAACCCTTAGGCTGCCAACAGAATTAGAACGTATAGGGATTTTGGACTGACATATCAGTCCGCAGCTATGCAAGGGTTAAGAGTTGTAACAGGTACCTGTTTTTCAATTGTTGGGCGCCATTCTGGATCTTTTTGAGAGAGTTGACTGGGGTCCCATTCAGGATCAGGGATCCATTTGCCATTGGACGTTAGTTTCCAGCCTGCTTTCATTAGAGCCAGTTCAGGAGTCCACACATCCTTGTCAGGAGTAGTCCTCGAAGCGGCAGCGGCCTCATCTGCAGCTGCCACAGCTGGCAGCCCTCCTGCTACAGTTTCCTTCTTCATGGATCTTGTTTTTTTTTCGTCAGCTGACTCGTCACTAGACATTTGGGTGTCCATTTGGATATCCCTGTTAGTTAAAGTCAGTGCTGCTGTTTTTTGTCTTAGTTCATCTTTTCACCTTTTATATATTGCTTCATCCTCAGCTAGCATCTGTAAGAGTTTAGCTTTTTTATCAACCCACTCACGATCCAAAATCTCAGCTTCCAGTTCCTCGTCAGTTTCAGAAGGAGGTTGACGTTCCTCCGTTTCCACCTTTTCCATTCCAGTTTTCCATTTTGTGTCGATAAGCCATTTGTCGGCTTGTCCTCCTTGAAATCACCAGCTGGGGCGGAGGACTGCTCCCAAGCCTGCTGCAGTCCAACTCCATTTTCAGCCTCCAGGCCTGCCATTGCTCAGAACGGCAGCTTATTGAAATCATAACAAAGCAAAACAAATCATATACAAGTCAGTATTACATCATACAAAATCAAAAAAAAGGAGGAAAACAAGAACAAAATAGGTATTATTTCATACAGAAACCTCAAAATAAAAAAACATTAGAACTAACCTCCTCCCCCACCCACTAAAAGTAGGGAAGTTTTGTTGAAATCATAACAAATCAGAAACAAATCATATACAAATCAGTAATACATCATACAAATTTGTAAAAAAAAAAAAAAAAAGGAAAAGAAGAACATTTCATAAGTTTCATAAGTTAGTTCAAGCAGTGAGACTTACGTCCATTATGCTTGCCCGTTTGCGCTAAAATTTAGTAGTTTTGTAAAAGAGATGTTTGTCTAAGCTTGTTTTAAATATATCAATGCTCAAGCTACCCACAATACTTGCAGGTAAGTTGTTCCATGCTGTCAGCCCCCTTACAGTAAACCAGTTCTTCCTTTTATTTGTGTTCCACTTAGGCAATACAAATTGCAACTTGTGTTTTCTGGTGCTACAGCGTCCTATGTTATAGGTCATTTTTAAGTCTGCTCTTAATATATCGTCATGTGATATCTTGTACATCATGCAGAGGTCTCCCCTTAGTCTTCTATAGTGCAGTGAGTATAAATTTAACTTGGTTAATCTCTCCTCGTAGGGTAAGTTTTTTAGTCCGAATACTGATCTAGTCACTTTACGCTGCACACCCTCCACTCTTTCAATGTCCTCTCTACGCTGTGGGGACCACAACTGTACACAATGCTCCAAGTGAGGCCTCACCAGGGCCTGGTACAAGGGCATGATAACATTATGGTGTCTACTAGAAATGTGCCTCAAAATGCAATTCAAAATCTGATTAGCTTTTTTAAGTTGTTGATTGCAGTGTTAATTGAACTTTAAATCTGACGTAATTTTAATGCCCAAGTCCCGCTCTTCAGATGTTGTTAATAAGGTGTTGTTGCCTATATTGTATGAATGATTGTTGTTTGTTCTACCTAATTGCATAATTTTACATTTGGAGATGTTAAGTTCCAATTTGCTAGTTTTTGTCCACTCATAAACTTCATTTATAGCTTGTTGTAAGGATAACGAATCAACCATAGTAGACACTGTGATGCCTAGTCTGCAATCATCTGCAAATTTTGAAATCCATACAGAAGGATTGCTAAGGTGTAAGGATGAAATATATATATTAAAAAGACACGGGCCCAGCACCGAGCCCTGTGGCACCCCGCTAGTCACGGCAGACCACTAGGACATCGCGCCCCTTACCACCACCCTCTGCCTCCTGTTGGTCAGCCAATTAGCTATCCATTTCACAATGTTGTGGTGAATGCCAATTTAGCCAGATTTTGTATTAGTTCTATATGTGGTAGCTTATCAAAAGCCTTAGCAAAATCCATAAAGACCACATCCACTGGTCTCCCCGGTCCAATTCTGAGTTAACATTTTCATAAAAGGATAGTAAATTTGTTTGGCATGATTTAGATTTAATAAAGCCATGCTGCACAGGATCAGATAAATTGTTTGATGAGATATAATCAGTCACAATTTCCTTTAAAATGCCCTCCATGACTTTGCCCAACAATGATGTTATGCTAATGGGTCTAAAATTAGCTGGATCAGATCTAGATCTCTTTTTGTGAAGGGGTACAACCAAAGCATTCTTCCAGGCTTGAGGAACCTCAGCTCTATCTAAAGATGATTGATATAAAAAGCTCAAAGGCTCAGCTAGTTGATCTGCAAGTTCCCGTAGAATGCTAGGGTGAATATTGTCTGGGCCTGGAGATTTATTGATGTCTAATTTAGTCTGCATTTTACCTCAGCAGGTGTTATTTTAATAGCCCCAGGTGACAGTGTATACTTATTAACAATCGCAGATGTATTACCAGGATTAAAAACCGAACAAAAATAGTCATTTTGTGTATTTACTAACTCCTGTTCATTTAGCATAACCCCATTGTTATCATTAAAGGGTTCTATTATTGATTGTTGATTTTTTTTGCTATTTATGTATGAAAAAAAGATTTTTTATTGTCTTTAATCCTGTTGGCTAGAGTGAACTCAATTTGTGCTTTTGCTTTTTTAATTGTTAATTTAACCAATTTGGCGCATTCCTTATACGCTATGTAATTTTTATGGATTTTTTCTTTCATATATTTTTTAAATAGTTTATCCTTGCGGTTAATTATACGTTTTATTTGCCTGTTTAACCAAATTGGACTAGTTTTTGCTCCATTCGTTTTAGGTTTAGTAATTGGAATATATTGGGCTATTAATTCATTAAGCTTGTTTAGGATTATGTTCCACATATCATCTGTATTCTTCCTTTCCAGAGCCTTATATACCAATAAGCTGCCAATTCCTGTCTAATATAAGAAAATTGGCTTTGAGCCAAGTTTAATTTAATAGCTCCTTCAGATTTATAGTTTTTTGTTTTGTCTAATGTCCCAACTAAGCAATAGACTTTTGAGTGATCACTGTTGCCCAGAGGGGGAAGAATCTGCACATTACTTATTAATGCACTTGTGTTTGTTAATATGAGGTCTAATATTTTGTCACCTCTAGTGTTCTCATGAACTAATTGCACCAGACCTAGCTGGTCGAATGCATCTAGGTACAATTGTTCGATTTGGTTACTTGCTTTAGTTAGCTGCCAGAGGAAGTGGTGGGGGCTGAAACAATCACGGGATTCAAGAATGCATGGGATAGACATAAAGGAATTCTGGAGGTCAGGGGTAAGGGGCAACAGACTTCCTGGAAAACATAAACTGAACTTACAAACTTAAATGGGCAGACTGGGTGGGCCATAGGCCCTTATCTGCCGACACTGTCTATGTATGTATCTATGCCAGTCTATATTAGGAAGATTGAAGTCTCCAAACAAAATTAAGTTATCATCTGGGTTCAATTTGTTAAGTAAATCCAAAAAAATAACATCATTATTGTATGAGTTAGATGGAGGTCTATAAAGTAGGCCAATTATAATTTTAGGGCCGATAGAGGGAATTAACTTAAGCCATATGGTTTCTGCTTCGCTGCTTTCATAGGGCAGTTGTATACTGTTTATGCTATTATGTACGTAAATTGCAACACCCCCACCCTTCCTGTATGATCTAGATTTTTGATATAAATTATATCCCGGTATTGTTTTCTCCCAGGTATCATTGATATCCCACCAGGTTTCTGTAATACAAGCTATTTGTATATCATTTGTTAAGATAAAGTCTTTAAATTCATCATATTTATTAACAAAACTTCTGGAATTTATAAGTGTTGTTTTCCAACCTTTATATTTATTTGAGCTTAATGTTGTTTTTAAGTCGGATAGCTAGCTAGAATGGGCTGCCCTTGCTCCAGTTTAAATGAAATTCAATCACCTTGTTCAATTTTCTTTCCAAAATCCTTGACCCTGCTAAACTAAGGTGCAAACGTCTAATTTAAATAAAATTTTATTGCTAAATGTTATAGATTGTCCATATAGCCTACATTTTCCCTGATGCAGACGGTCCTTAGCCAATCATTTAATGTTTTGATTGCTGTATTTTGTAGTTTAAATACCCATGTGTTGTAATATACTTGAGAATATTAATTCTGCTCCTTTTTGCTTAATAAATGTTGTTATGTCAGTTATTTTAGATTGAAATGCATTTAAACTAGTTTTGTATACATCATTTGTTCCAATGTGTATTATAACTAATGGGCTTACAGTGTTCTCCATGAGTCCTTCTAGCAAATCTAACACATCGCCTGCTTTGGCTACTGGAAGGGTGCTAACAGTGGTGGTAAATTTCCTGCCTTCACAAACCACTGTGTCCACTCCCCCCTAATTAAAGAATCGCCTATAACCAATATATCTTTGGTCACAGTTTTATCAGATGATGTAGTCTGAGGAGCAGTTTGCTGTTGATTGCACTGATGATTTTGTTTACATGCAATTGCAATATTTTTGCAAGTGAGCATATCATGGTTTGGCAAGCTAACTTCTTTCAAACTAGTGCTACACTGATTTAGTAATTTTGTAGGTTTTTGTCTTGCATAATTAGGCCCAAGTTCTGCAGGCACCTCATTCCCACTCCCAGTTTGCCTTGCATAATTTGACCCAAGAACTGTAGGCACCTCCTTCCCACACACAGTTTGTTTTATTGTATCGTTTTGTTTTGGCTACACTTTTATCCTTTATGTTTTGGAATTTGTAAGTTTAATGGAACAGGTTCCTGATCTGGATTCTGCAGTTTTGTTTGACTATTTCTTCTGGATTTAAGTTATCCTGAAGACAATCAAACATATTGAAGACTAGTAAAGTGTATATCGTTGCTGTTAATAAGGCATGTCTTTACAATATTTTTGGGTTTTATCCATGGAGTGCTAACCACAGGTATAACAGACACTTCACCACCTAACTCAACTTTAATTAACTCATCTTCATTAGTTGCTGTTCTTTTTGTTTTAGTATCTGAATTTTGTAAATCGAGTATCATAATATCATATATAGCTTGATCTATGAATCTCTCTAGACAAGTGATCTCCTTCTGAGTTGCTAACCGTTCCGATAAGGTATCAATTTCCTTTCTTAAATTTGCAATTAAAATACAGTTATCACATACAAATTCCTTACATGCTGGTGCTTCAATAAACATATGGCAAGAAATACAGATTCTTTTTGCTTTACTGCCACGTTTGCCCTTGATTTGTGACATAATGAAATTATAAATGTTACCTTCTTAGTTTAAGATTGTATTTCCAAAGCACGATATGGGTCCTTAAACTCCTCGAACTCAGCGGACACAGCAGACACGTGCAGATGCGCGTGTCTCGCGCCCCCGGAAGTTGTTATTGCTGGTTGCCACAACAAACTACCTGGCAACGGCTTGTTGGACTCCTAAAAGTGTTTTTTTTCACTCAGTTACAGCGTGCGTTTTCCACTCATGCGTGGATGAGGCACGAGTAGTCTCTAGCTGCACACCAGCCTCCTTTGACTAGCACTATTCAGTGCTCTCTTCCTGAATAACAGGGCTCCTCGGTTACACACAAACACAACACACTGGTTTAAAACTTTAAATTGCTAATATAATAGCCTCAAAAATGAAAATGACACTTAGTGTCTAGTAGCTGTTCACCCGCTCGCTGCAGGGCTGCTTATGAAGTGAGTGTCCCGGAAGTTGTTATTGCTGGTTGCCACAACAAACTACCTGGCAACGGCTTGTTGGACTCCTTAAAGTGTTTTTTTTTTTTTACTCAGTTACAGCGTGCGTTTTCCACTCATGCATGGACGAGGCACAAGTAGTCTCTAGCTGCACACCAGCCCCCTTTGACTAGCACTATTCAGTGCTCTCTTCCTGAGTAACAGGGCTCCTTGGTTACACAGAAACACAACACACTGGTTTAAAACTTTAAATTGCTAATATAAAAGCCCCAAAATGAAAATGACACTTAGTCAGCGTCTAGTAGCTGTTCGCCCTCTTGCTGCAGGACTGCTTATGAAGTGAGTGTCCCGGAAGTTGTTATTGCTGGTTGCCACAACAAACTACTTGTTGCCTTGGTTGGACTTGGATACTTTCCTTATTGAGTTTTTCTTCTTCCAAGTTTGGCTGTACTGGAAGCTTTCTTGACTCTGAGAGCTGAACCATAAGTCTGGATCAATCAAGGTAAAATTCCAGAATACACATGCTCTTGATGAAAGTTCTGAGAAGTCGACCACTTTTTTAGTGAGACAAGGTGTACTGTACTGCAGTGGGCACGTTCTTCAATTCAGAAGGATCACGAAGAGTAGATGAAATAACAGCTGTTGCTAGTCTAAATCCTTGTAAACTTCACTCAAAAGCCTTGATAGCTCAGAATAGGGAATCTGTATCTTGTCTTCAGTATTAAACTTGAGGTGAGGTGCTGACTTGTAAACTTTGGCATCAAGTACTTCAGACAAATTATATGGTTCTATGTGCACATCTGAACTCTGTTTGGGCTGATCACCAACAGAGCAGCTGTCCTCAAGGCTAACTGCTTCCTCCAACAGCAGTTCCTGTTAGCAATGCAGAGAGACTAGGAGATGAGCTGTTTCAGTCTCCAACACACCACCTCCTGATAATGATTCAAAACCACACAGGAGTGTGAGTAGCTTCAGTTCTTCAGCACTTGGAAGCCTTTGGACTAGGAGAACAAGAGATATCCACAGTTCCCTGTGTGCTCCTGTCTGTAGCTGCTGTCAGTCTGAAGTCATTTCCTGTCCGACTCATAAATACATAAATAAGTATTCCATACAGTAACCCCAAACATAAGGAAAACAATCCAAACAACCCCCTTCCCCACCCCACTAAAAGAGTAGGGGAATTTTTTTTTTTTAATCAAAACAAAATCATAACAATTTAGGTATACAAATCATTATTGCATCATACAGAATCATAAAACAAATTCAGTAACCTAAATAAATAGTACTTTCTAGGGACATGGATATGTTGTTCAATCCACACTTATTGGCAGGTTCCTTGCCGCTTTAAATCTTGCCGAAAGGTCTTCAAGCTGGCTCCTCCCATCCACCCGGGTGGTAAAACTCTCGGCTCCGCCCCATGACGCCAGATCTTCCTTACCGCTTGGAAGCTCAGGTTCCCTCCTTAGCGCTCTGCGTTTTAGACTGGATCCTAACTCTTCGGTTCGTCCGAAATTGGTTTTGAAGTTTTCTAAACTTCGGTCTTCATCTTCCCTCGTGGCTGCGATGGACAAATCTATTCCTGGCTTTCGGAGGTGCCCTTGCAGGCAGAAAATGTCCAGGACGGATCCGCACTCCACGTGCGCCTACTGCCTAGGCCTAGATCATGACCCGCAGGCCTGCGAGTTGTGCCGCTCTTTCTCGGCCAAGGTCCTGGATGATCGCGCTGCCCAATTTAAGCTCGTGCACCCCGAGAAACGTTTCCCGTTGGTAAAATCAAAAGAGGCTCATTGGGCGGTGTCTGCGGTGGCTGGCTCGGCTGAGCAGCTCGAACAGATGATCACCCTCGAGGAGGAGGCGGCCCAGGCCGCATCTTCCTCCTCCTCGGCTGCGGCATTTATCCTGCTCTCTCTGAGTTCCTCGTATATGGCTTTGTTCAAGGAGCTTTGTCAGTCCCTTTCCATGAAGGAGAGGGCCATCGGGACATTCTTCTCAGCCCAAGAAGAAGGAGTCGAAAGTAAGTCCCACTGTCGGCGTTCGTGGGGCGGGAAGGTCCCCTTCCCGGACAGCCGACCGTCATTTCGATCGAGTTGCAGCTGAGGCAGCCCGCGATGCCCTATCAGGCCAGCCAGCCGAGACTCCGTCGACAAAGTCGAGATTTTTCTCGCTCCGTTAGGCGGACTGTCGACTGGAGAAGCCGACAACCCTCCTTCACGGTTCCCCAGGTGGATACAAGGATCTGCCTGTGTGTTCCGGGCGCAGTTCGGTTAAAGTGCCGAGCTGAGGGAAGCCGGGTGTCCCTGCCCTTCCATTCCCACCCTTGGTCCCCGAGGTCTCGGTCTCAGACCTCTTCTCGGTCTAGCCGTTCCGCCCGACATCGGCGGTCTCGGTTCTATACGAAGTAAAGCGGCGACACCATTCCTCCACGTCCTCTTCCACGGATGAGGGAGGGCTTCGGCGTAAATTATGCCGGGCGCTACAAGGCTTATGTGGCAGCAGTTGCTGTTGTCTGGGCCTAAGCCGACCCCGGTCCAGACCCCGGCCATCAAGTGGCTGTCGCCTGAACGACCGAAGCAACCACTCGCCCCAGTCGAGTTGCCTGCTCTAGGGCCGGTTGCTCGGCCAAAACCAGCTGCTCCACCGATTGTGGTGGAACCTCCACCTCCACAACCTAAGTCTGGGGCACCGACCAAGGATTCTCGGTCGGGTCACGGCCTGCCCCACAGGATGTCGGTCACCCTCAGTCCCGACCGTCCTCAGCAGGTGGAGGGTGGCTCAGGGCCGAGGCAGCTGTTTGCAGACTCTTTGGAATCCGACGACAACTCCTCCCTGTTCTCCAGGCAGGTCGACTTGGAGTCCTTCCGGGGCCAGTCATTGGACGATAGCCCATCGTCCTTCTTGGGTCTGCTTCAACTCATCTCAGAGTCCACCGGGATGCAGCTCGAGCCCGTGTCCAATCGGGCCAAGTATCCCCTGACGGAGATACTGGACCGAGGGGATTCCCCACGGAGGCCTTTCCGGTGGCTGAGGCCATTGTCGGCCCAGCCTTGGAGCTTTGGCAGCAGCCTGCTTCCTGTCCTGCGCCCTCGGCCAGGATGGCCAGGAAGTATGCAGTCCCTACCGGCTCTTTGCCTGGTTTCTCGTAGCACCCCTCTGCCAAGGGGTTAGTCACCGACAGCATTTTCCAGTGTTCTGGTAATGCTCGGGATGTGGATAAGCCCCCCGACAAAGAGTCCAAAAAGCTGGACTTTGCCGGGTGCAAGGTGTACGCTGCGTCCTCCCTCGGCCTCCGACAGGCCAGCTCAGCCGTGATGATGGCACACTTCTCCCACGCCCTCTTGGGCTCCCTGGATGAGGTTGTTCCTCATCTCCCGATTGACCTGCAGACCATGGTCCACCAGGTGCAGGACCAGGGTAGGGCGGTGGCGAAGCAGCAGCTTCAGACTGCTCTGGACATAATTGATTCCTGTGCCAGGTCAGTAGCGGCTGCGGTGGCCATGCGCCACAGGGCGTGGTTGAGGATATCCACCTTCACGGTAGATACCCAGCACAAGTTGGCGGATGTCCCCTTCTTGGGGACTGACCTCTTCGGCCCTGGAGTGGAGGGACACCTCCAGCGGATCGAGAAGTCCAGTGCCACCCTGGATTCGGTCACCTCCGCCCAGAGGGACAAAGGCCGCCGTCAGCAGCAGAAGTCCTTTTGTCCTTCAGCCCCTGCATCTCGACTGGCCCAGCAGCACCAGAAAGGGCCAGCAGGCTTGCGCTTGGCGTCCCAAACCCAAGCCGGCGGCTTCCTCCAACTGGAAGCAAGGAGGTAGGAGGTCCCTCGGCCAGTTCCTCCTCCAAGTCTGCCCAGTAACGGGTGGAGGGGTGCCACCCCCAGCCTCGTCACTCCCCCCTGGGTTCCCCCCATGGGGGAACGACTCTGCCACTTCCTTTCCGCCTGGTCCGCTATCACCATGGACCGCTGGGTGTTGGAGGTGGTAGGAAAAGGCCTGCCTCTGGAGTTCGAGCAGGCTCCACCCTTTCGAGCCGTCGCCCCTCAGGGGCCACAGGGTCCGCAGCCTGGCTGTCGGCCCGCCGAGCCGATATTGCCCTGCCCCTCGAAAAAGAGGCGATCAGGAAGGTGGCGTATCCTCCTCCAGACCCGGGGTTTGTGTCCAGGTACTTTCTGGTCCCAAAACGGACGGGGGGCTGGCGCCCCATTCTCGACCTGCATGACCTGAACAAGTTCCTAAGGTCTCGGACCTTCAGGATGGTCACACTGGCTCAGATAATCCCATCCTTGGAATGAGGCATGTGGTTCTGTTCCCTGGACCTCCAGGACGTGTTCTTTCACGTCCCAATCCGTCCGTCTCATCAGAGATTCCTCCACTTTAGAGCAGAGGGATCCCTTTACGAGTTCTGGGCCATGCCCTTCGGCCTCTCCCTAGCTCCCAGGGACTTCACCAAATGCATGGCAGTGGTGACAGCGTTCCTGCGGCACCGAAGGGTCCGGGTGTATCCCTACCTGGACGACTGGCTGATTGCAGCCCCCTCCAGAGCGGAGGCGGAGCGGTCCAGAGATCTGGCCCTCCAGATTTTCTCTCAGATTGGCCTCCTCATCAACGAGGCCAAGTCGGAACTTGTGCCAAAGCAGGTGATACAGTTCATCGGGCAGAGCTTGACTCTCTACGAGCCAGAGCACGGCTCCCGGCGGACAGGGCCGAGGTTCTTTCCTCCTTTGCCTAATCATTTCTAGTTGGGCAATTGCGCCCTGCCCGGGACTTCCTGTGCCTCCTGGGCCTCATGGCGGCCTGCACCAGTGTGGTCCGTTGGGCCCGTTGGTACATGCGTCCCCTTCAATGGAGACTGGCCAGCCAGTGGTCACAATGCTGCGATCCGTTGGCCCAGCCCATGACAGTGACCCAGGAGATGTGGAATGCTCTCCAATGGTGGATCGTTCCGGCACATCTGCAGGAGGGCATCCCATTCTTCCGCCCGAGCCGACGGTTTCTCTATTGACCGATGCATCTCTGATGGGTTGGGGTGCCCATCTGGGGGAGCACCGAGCACACGGCCTCTGGTCCCCTCGGGAGTCCCGATGCCATATCAACCTGCTGGAGCTCCGAGCGGTCCATCTAGCTCTCACCACCTTCGCTCCATTTCTATGGGGTCAAGTGGTTCAGGTCCAGATGGACAATACCACGACCATGTACTATCTGAACTGCCAGGATGGGACGCGCTCCATGCTGTTATGCAAGGAAGCTCTCTGCATTTGGTCCCTTGTGCACAGCCTGGAGGCGGATCTCCTAGCCATTCACGTGGCAGGAGCCTCCAACACCCTGGCCGATGCCCTAAGCCGGATAGGGGCTGCGTCTCACGAGTGGTCTCTCCTGCCGGAAGTAGTACAAGACCTGTTCTCCCACTGGGGCACGCCTCAGGTGGACCTGTTTGCCTCCAGGGAGAATGCAAAGCTGAGTCTGTTCCATGCCCGCCCCTCAGCAGGGCTCACTGCAGGGGATGCCTTCTTGGGGCCGTGGACCCCGGGCCTCTTCTACGCCTTTCCCCCATTTCCCTTTATCCACAAGGTGCTTCTCAAGGCGAGGAGGGACAAGACGCAGGTGATTCTGGTAGCCCCAGACTGGCCCCACCAGTTCTGGTATCCAGATCTCCTCTTCCTCCGCTCCAGGCTCCTGAGGCGGCTTCCAGCCCGCCCGGATCTGATCTCAGTCAACCAGGGGAAGGTATTCCATCCGGACCTTCAATCCCTGCACCTGACGGCCTGGCTCCTGAGCGGCTAGAGTTCCAGGCCTTGGGTCTTTCCGACGAGGTCCTCAACGTCATTGAGGCATCCCGTAAGGAGTCGACCAGGAAATGCTATTCCTTCAAATGGAAGAGATTCTCCATTTGGTGTCAGGGGAAGGGCTTGGACCCTTCCGCCTGTCCCTTGGCAAGCACTCTGGACTACCTGTGGTCCTTTCTCAGCAAGGGCTTTGGTCGACGACCCTTAAGGTGCACCTGGCAGCCATCTCTGCTTAGCGGGCGAGGCCGGGAAGCAGTCGGTGGCGCAGGAGAAGGTTGTCAGGCGCTTTTTCAAAGGCCTTGACCACATTTCCCCTCCGGTGTGAGAACCTCCACCTCCGTGGGATCTACTGCTGGTATTGGCCAAGCTCATGGGCAAGCCATTCGAACCGATGCACGGGTGCGATATTTCCCACCTGTCGTGGAAGACTGCCTTCTTGGTGGCTATCACGTCAGCCAGAAGGATGGGAGAGCTCCAGGCACTTTCCATTGAGTCTCCTTATCTGGTCTTCCACAGGGACAAGGTTGTCCTGCGACCCCCCCCCCTGCCGAAATTCCATCCGAAGGTGGTGTCGGAGTTTCACCTTAACCAGGTGTTGACTCTACCGATGTTCTACCCCAGTCACACCTCGGAGGCCAAATATAGGCTCCATACTTTGGACCCTAGACAAGCGCTCGCTTATTATAAGTTGCGGACGGCTGAAGTATGGGGAGAGGTTCGCCAGCTGTTTGTCACCTACACTGAAGCCGCACCTGGCAGACCTGCAGCCAAGCGGACAATAAGCAGGTGGGTCACCTCCTGCATAGAGCTCTGCTATAGGTTGGCAGGCATGGAGCCTCCCAGAGGGATAAGAGCTCATTCTACCCGCCATACCGCTGCATCGGTAGCTGCTTCCAGGGATGTCCCTATCCAGGATATCTGCAGGGCTGCTACCTGGAAGTCTGCACATACCTTTATTACCCACTACCACATCGACCTTGAATCACGCCAGGATGCTGGTTTTGGGTCCTCAGTTCTCCAGTCTCTTTTTCCCAAGTAAGTATCGGGGGTGTGTGCCTTGCCTCCCTCCTCCCAGAGAACTGCTAGGAGTCTGCCAATAAGTGTGGATTGAACAACATATCCATGTCCCTAGAAATACAGGTTACTCACCTGTAACAGGAGTTCTAGGAATGGTATATGTTGTTCATCCACACGATGCACAACCTGGCTTCCAGCGGGCTAGATCTGGCGTCATGGGGTGGAGCCGAGAGTTTTACCACCCGGGTGGGTGGGAGGAGCCAGCTTGAAGACCTTCGGCAAGATTTAAAGCAGCAAGGAACCTGCCAATAAGTGTGGATGAACAACATATACCATTCCTTGAACTCCTGTTACAGGTGAGTAACCTGTATTTATACATAACCCTCCACCATAAAAATAAAACATTTAAATCAACCCCCCCACTATAAGAGTAGGGACATTTTTATTCTCGTCATCAAAGAACTTATAACCAATCAATATTACATAATATAGTGTCTTAAAAAAAAAGCAAGCCAGGACACAATGAAGTATTATGTCATACAACATAAAACTGAAAAAAGAAAATCAGACATGAAAAAGCAAATGATACTAGTCAGGCTAAACCCTAAACATAATACAGTACTAAATGTATACCCCCTCCCTACCAAAAGAGTGGTGAACTAACCTAATATAAACTTCGAAATTCGAATATCTACAAACAGCGTTAACTCATACTAGGGAAAAAAAAAATCCAAATTATAAAACCTAAGCAAGTATTATAACCATGCGGTGCCTAAAATAAATGAATAGGCCTAAGACCAAACGTATATAAACTATTTCCATCATGTTAAAGAGTATTTTTTCCTTCTATAATCTTCTCTTCTTCTTCCTTACTGTGTTGTATATTAAACTATATAAAATTATACTTCCCTCAATAAGCTCTTCACTTGATATCTGAAATAGTACCCCGCTCCCTTATTTTGAAAGCCTTTAACTCATTAATCACTGTATAAACTAAATCAATCACAAAATGTCCTGTGGTTGCAGAATCAGCCTACACCTGCTTATCCATAACCAATATAAAAAAATAAATGTACTACCCGTAACGTACTCACATAATCGTTCGACAAATGTGATCCAAAAATACCATAGAATAATGAATCAGGCAGAGGAGGTATAACTAACCAACATTTCCACTTGTTTTTTAATGCATCCCAAAACTGTACCGCATATGGACACTGAGGGCCAGATATTCAAAAAGGTTGCGCATGGCGCAACAATTATTGCACCATACGCAGCCACTGATGTGCCAGTGCCAATATTCAAAATGGAAAAATACGCGGCACAAATCACGATGCACGGAATGATATCAGTATGTATGCACAGGTTAAGTGCCTATATACTCTGCACAACCCGATATTCAGCCCGGATGTGCAGAGCCATGCATGTGCAACCCTACCTGCGCCCAGCACAAAGTTGATCCCCAAAAAGAAACAATTGATGGCCACCCACAGGTGAGCTGCCGCGATGAAAGGCGCAACACTGCAGCTGCCACCTGTGGGTAGCCACTAACTCGACCGCGCCTGGCAGCGCCCCCCATGCCTGATCACGGGCATCTGTAAAAAAGAAAAGAAGAATTCCGTCCTATATCCCTGGTGGTCCAGTGGACTGCTGTCTGCCCAATCGCGGGCATTTGTAATAAATAAAGATTAATCCGTCCAATATCCCTGGTGGTCCAGTGGACTTGCCCACCCGATTGTGGGCTAAGTAATAAAGTTACATCCCCAAAATCCCTGGTGGTCTAGTGGACCTGCCCGCCCGATCGCGGGCTAAGTAAAAATATGTTATCCCCAAAATCCCTGGTGGTCCAGTGGACCTGCCAGCCCGATCGCGGGCTAAGTGATAATATTATATCCCCAATTTCCCTGGTGGTCAGTGGACCCCCACCCACCCACCTGCCCACTGAATCCCACGCCCACTTCCATTCCACAATTCTGGAATGTGTAGTACGGATAGGCTGCACGCCATTGGCTCACGCTGTGCACCAATGGGCGTACAGCCCCATTGACGGATGTCAGGCGGCGGAGTGGCAGTGGGTGGTGCCAACCACCGCTGACTGGGGGGGAGCAGGGCAGTGGGATGCAGTGGGCAGGTGGGGTGGGAGGTCCACTGGACCACCAGGGAAATTGGGGATATAATATTATCACTTAGCCCGCGATCGGGCTGGCAGGTCCACTGGACCACCAGGGATTTTGGAGATAGCATTTTTTCACTTAGCTCGCGACTGGGCAGGCAGGTCCACTGGACCACCAGGGATTTTGGGGATGTAACTTTATTACTTAGCCCGCGATCAGGCAGGTAGGTCCACTGGACCACGAGGGATATTGGACGGATTAATCTTTATTTATTACAAATTCCCGTGATGGGGCAGATAGCGGTCCACTGGACCACCAGGGATACTGGAAGCACTTATGTCTTTTTATACAAAAGCCTGCAATCGGGCAGACAGCGGTCCACTGGACCACCAAGAGTATTGGACATATTCTTTTATTTATAAAAATGCCCACGATCGGGCTGTGGAGCACATTGCTGGCTGCAGGGGGCGTCGGTCCCCGACGGCTGTTGCCTGGCAGGGTGCCAGGCGCAAGTCGTCGGGGATTGGCGCACCTGCATGCAAATGGGGCCATAATGACATGCAAATGGCCCCATGTGCTCTTTGCATGCATTATGGCCCCATTTGCATGTTCACTTTTGAATATCGCGGTTGCTGTGCATGGCGCAGTGGAACTTGCGCTAGCGCATCCCCATGCTCCACTCTGGCCACTTGTGCTGGCACAGTACCACTGCGCCATGCACACTACGGGTGGCCAGGGTGCGATATTCAACGCTGCTGTGCCATGGCGCAGCTCCATTGAATATCGCCCAGTCCACACCCCTGCGCAGCCAAGTTGAGCTGCATCCAAGCTTGCACCACAGCCTGGCGCAGTTTGAATATCTGGGCCTAAAAGTATAAATGATTCATCGTCTCCAGTTTGTCTACACATTTAACTCTAGGGCAGTATCGTTCCTGTAATGCCTTGTGTTTTTTGGTTATCTTTAACATTGATCTTGCTATGTATCCCAAGCCATGCTGTGTCCCACATATGTGGAGGGAGTCTCACATTTGCAATATAGTTCAATGTCTGGGTCTGCTGAGAAACTAAAAAAAGTAGCAAAAGGATTTTCACAGAAGTTAGATGTCAGAATTTCCTCATATAAAACTTTCCTAGGGGTCTGTAAAACATGCTTATAATCAATGTGCTATAACTTGATTTTATGAAAAACTTTGGCCCACCGTTGTACCTACCTAGGTTGTTTTTTATTTTTATGCAGAAATACAGCTCCCTTCCATTCTGTTAAAACTCCATTTAATACCATAAATCCCCATTTTGACCATAACTTTCTTGTACCTTGAATCAAGGGAACCAGGTTATGATATAAGAAAATTGTGAAAAAAAATAAAATCAGATTTATCATGCCTACCCCCCCATCTTTAATTCCTAAGTATAAAATATTCCTTTTTATAGGGTTTAATCGACTTCCCCAAAAGCAACCAAAAAATACCCTAATAACTTTGGTATCTAATTTTTTAGGTAATGGAAATATCATGCTTATATACAAAAAAACTGGTAACAAGAAATTCTTAATATAAAATACCCTTTTTTTCTTACAAACTTTCCATCTTAACCATAATTTAACTCTTGCAGAAGCAGTACTCAAAACCTGTTCCGAATTATATGAAGCCATATCTCCAGACCCCATATAGATGCCTAAAATTTTACAGGGTTCCTGTGCTACTGAGTGGTCCCCAAAAAGTTCTGTGTCGTTTGGAAATCCTGC
This sequence comes from Neoceratodus forsteri, assembly GCA_016271365.2. NCBI lineage: Eukaryota > Metazoa > Chordata > Ceratodontiformes > Ceratodontidae > Neoceratodus > Neoceratodus forsteri. The sequence continues at coordinate 342,835,074 of CM028133.1, read as the reverse complement.
AAGATTAAAAATCTTTGTCTTATTTAGATTCAAAGCTGCTCCTGTTATTGTCCCTATTGCCGTAATTAATTCACAAGCTTGTTTAAAAGAAAACTCATCTTGTAAAACTAAGCATATGTCATCCGCATATGCTAACACTTTACAATCTATATCTGTATGTAGGGTCACTCCCTGAAGTAATGGAGATCTTTGTAAAATCCGAAAGTAAGGGATTGAGTGTAAATACACATAAAAGGGGCTCAAGGGACAACCCTGTCTTACTTCTCTATACACTGCTTGTGGTATACCTCTCCAACGGTACTACATAGGCTAAAGCACAGCATAATTGTATCCATCCTATAAATTCTTTTGGAATATCAAAATCTGCTAAACAAGACCATAAAAAAGCATGTGATACCATGTCAAACGCTTTTGCCTGGTCCAAACTTATAAGATATCCTGTCTGTCTCTCTCTTTCCACTATTGAATCACCTTGTGCCATAAGTTCTCTTAAGAATAATAAAACATCTGATATATGTCTCCCAGGAATTGCACAAAATTGCATAGGGCTAATCAATTCATCCATAACTGCCGACAACCTATTCCCTAATAGTTTGAAAATTTTAAAATCAGTATTTAGCAGAGTTAAAGTTCTCCAATTATTAATGTCAGCCCTATTCCCAGATTTGTACTGTATAAGAACACTAACAACCCTTCATACATTTATGTTGGGAGAGTATAATCCTTCACCAGATGGTTATATAATTTCAACAGGACCATAGAAATCTTGGACCATAACATTTTATACAATTCACTTGGTAGACCATCTGAACCCGGAGAAATACCAGTATAAAGAGACATAATTAAATGGTTTCATCAACATTTCTTTCTGTAACTGGGACAACTGGGGAAGTTGAGCCATACGTAAGATGTGAGAAGTTTCATCTGTGGGTTCTAAAGGTACACCAAAAATATTTTTAGCATAATTTTAAATGATTCCCATAATTTTCATGTTATCTGTACATATCTCTCCTTTCTCATTTAGTAATGCTGAGAAGTACCGTCGTTGCTGTCTCTTTTGGCTAGCTGAAAAAGGGTTTACTTGTTCTGTTTTCCCCTGTGTACCAAATTTGTGTTCCGTATAGAGTGATGACAGTCATGAATATTGAAATTCTCCCATTTCCTGTCTCACATCTTTTATGCGTATAGATACATCAACATTCCCTTCAGTTTGGTTAGTTAACAAATTTCCCTGCTCGGTTCTCAGGTTACATGACATATGAAGCTGACCTTTTTTAAAGGAAAATTGTCATCTAAAATTTTTTTTTAATAAAAAAAAACCTTACAAATTGCTACAACCATAATAATACCCATCGAAACTTCAGATCATTGTTTAATTGGCTTTCAGTTTGAATCCCCTCCTCAAAGGGTAGCAGGACCGGGTTTGTGGAGACTGTATACTTCTAGATTGACTGAAACTATAGTTTTAATGGAGCTGGAATCTATTATACAAGATAAACTAACAACATTATTTTTCTATGATGACATAAGGGAGTGGTGGATGGATTTTAAAGATTGTTTAATAGGGTTTTTTCAAACTACGGTTGCATACCAAGCTAAAACTAAACAGGAGTTGTATATGAACCTGAGACCCGAGCTGGGAAACTTCTCAGGTGCAGCGGTCACTTAGCTATGGCCTCGTAACTCACAGTGCACCCGAATCATGATGATATTCCATAATATACCACACCCTGTTGTGTAATATGGCTTAATTATAGAATGGGATTTGCGGGGGCAGAGCTAACCAGCAAGCTGATCAGATGTGTCTCTGTGGAGCTCCCTAGCAGATCGTTACTTTTAAGTAAAATTTCTGGTATTTCTCACTGTGTAGTGCTAATTGTCTTGGATGTTATCTACAGATCCTCTTGCAGCAAAGATGGGGCCAAAAAAAGCCAATAAAGCTGTTGCCTCCTCATCTAAATCAGTAGAGGACTTTCTGTTCCCTAAATCTGGTGTTTCTCCAATGGCGATGACAGTATCTCCTAAGGATCCAGCAACTGAAAGAATTTTCATGATCCTACAAAAGACAGAAGAAAAGGTAAATCAAACAAATACTTCATTGGCGTCTATGGATCAGTGGGTCTTGAATTTACAGCAAGGAAAGGAGGAGAGCTCTAAGATACTGGAGAAGCTTTCGGCTCATCAGGAGCGCTTTGCTGATGCCCAGGCTCGGGACTTGAAATTTCTGGTCAACAAACTCGAACCACTCGAGAACCAAATTCGTGCTGCCAATATTAGGGTAGTGGGGCTTCCGCTATCCATCGATGTCAAGGATTTATGGAGCGTGTTTGGATCTGTACTTCCGGATTTTCTGGGTCTGGCTGAGGATTCTGTCCATATTGTTCGGATCTTTCTGCTGCCAAACCGTATAAAAGTATCGGAGGGTATGGAGTGACAGGCTACTGTCTTGGTGACCATGGGTTTGGCCAATGGGTGTTTACAGGTTCTAGCAGCTGCTCAGGACAAACGGGATATTTTCTATCAGGGTCACAAAATATCCTTATTTCCAGATGTTACTTCTCGTACACAGTCCCGGAGGAAGGAACTTTTAAAATATTATCAGTGTTTGGCCGACTATGGTATTGAGAAAATGTGTTTTTCCCCACAAGGTAGCATTTAACTTTCAAAGGTAAATCTTATGTTTTTTCTGATGTAGAGGTGGTGAAAAGATTTATGGACTCTCTGTGACCTCGAGAAGATCAGGATGCTGAGGATCCAGATGACCAGACTGGGGTTTCCTGAATAGACTTTTTGGACAACACTATGTAAGAGTTTAAGTTAATAATGATTCTTTAGCTTTCTGTGAGGCTCTTGTTGTAATGCTCTTTCAGATTCTTTAGCTGGCTGTTAATCTTTGGGAATGTTTCAATTGGTGGGAGATGTGATTCGTGGAATATCTCCTGTTAAGCTGGACTCTAATATCCTTTTTGATTCTACTCTTCCCCTGTTGCGTGTCATATGTTATATTATGGCAATGGTAGCCATTATGGTAATAGTCTAGTGCAGTTTTGCATGTGTAATGGTTATTTAGCTTGCTCCAGATATTCTTTGCTATGATCACCCCGCTAGATTAAGGTATGGGGTGCATGGGGTTGATATTGCTTAAGCTTTGTATGCAGTTATTTTTATATAACTACATTATACTTTGGTTTTCTGTTTGGGAGATGTTCCCAACCACTTCCCCAACTCCTACAAGGGGCTGATCTCACTTATTTTTTCTGTCTCCAAGTGAGAGCTATATCTGTGTGTGGGTGTTCCTAATATTGGAATTCTCATTATTCTGTTTTATTTTATTTGAGACATTTTATATATTAGGATGTAATTTTTATATTCTATATTGTAATGGAAATTTTAATTAAAAAATAATTGAAAAAAAGGATGGGGTTTGACAATTTCTGCCTTTTCACTAGTTGAGAGCCAGTTACATTGGGCTGCTTTAATATATAGGTAAACACCTGCTAGAACCCTGTAACATTTTCACTCACAAGAGTGAAGTGTGCAGTGTGCATAAATATGGAACTCATGCAAACAGAAGGGAGAAAGAAATAAGTGCCTTAGCTGGGACTTTACCCAGATCTCCCAGAATACCATTCTGGTTGCACTACCAGATGCGCCACCAAGGCAACTGGAAACTGGAATATCCTGAGGTACCTTACTCTTTCTTTAATGCACAACCTGATGCTGTACATATAGTTACATTTTCAATCACAGGAGTGCAGTGTGCATATTTATGGAACTCATACAACCAGAAGAGAGAAAGAAGTAAGTGCCTCAGCTGGGACTTGAACCCAGGTCACCTGGAATGCCATTCCAGTTGCGCGGCCAGATATGCTACTAAGGCAGCTGGAACCTGGAACTCCCCAAGGCATCTTACTCTTTCTCTAATGCATAACGTGATGCTGCACAATTACATTTTTCAATCACAAGAGTGCAGTGTACATATTCATGGAACTCATACAAACAGAAGAAAGAAAGAAATGAGGGCCTTAGCTGCAACTAGAACCTGAGCCTCCCGGAATGCCATTCTGGTTGCGCTACCAGCTGCATCACCAAGGCAACTGGAACCTGGAACATCCCATGATACCTTATTCTTTCTCTAGTGCACAACCTGATGCTGCATAGACATCTTTAATGGTATTCTGGGTGGCCTGGGTTCAAGTCCCAGCTAAGGTACTTATTTCTTTCTCTCTTCTGTTTTCTTCGCAAACTGTTCTTTGTGGCTGTGAGACAGCCAGGTCATTCAGGCTAAAAAACAAACCAGTGGCCCACATTGTCACGCTCTGATGATAAGGAAGGTTGATTCATAAGCGCGTATTCCACCTGTAATCCACCTGTTTGTGAATGACAAGTCCGATGGGTGATGTGGGCTACCGGTTTATTTTTTAGCTTGAATGGCTTGGTTTTCTCACAACTGTAAGGAACTGTTCGGAGTGCCACTTTCAGCTTCTGTGTAGTTCTGCTCTCTGGCTTTATTTTTAAGCTAACATTGTGCACTGGAATTGTTTGCATCCGAAAGTTTAGTACGCAGCTTATACATGAGATTGCGGTCATCTTCTGTGCCTGTATTGAGACTGCCAAAAAGACTGTCACGTGGGTGAACATTTATTATCTTTCTACTGCAAATACACGCTAATAAATATTTTTTTTTGCAATAAATTGAGTCCTCTGGTCTGATTTGTTTTTGGTGTGGTGCTGACCTCCCCACAAGTAGTAGGAGCCTGTGTTTCTTTACATTTGATTTTACACTCCGAGGTATGTGCACACAAGCATTATAGGTGTGGGAGCCCCCAAAACTCCTTAAACTTAGATATTTGTTTATTGAAATTCTAGTATTACAATACCTTTGAGCCATGGCTGTTTTACAAAGGTTCCACGTCAACTCTGAAAACAATACAAACATAACAGGCTTTGAGATAGGCAATTCAAGCAGTGGAAATACAAAACATTTGAGGGGGGGCAGAAGGTACAGGACAGAAATACGTATGAATGATGCAGTACAGGTGGTATACATGTAGCAGTTACTTTTTCTAAAGCACCAGAGGAAGTGGAATAGATGAGAAGACCTCCATTTGTAAGACTGGTCTAACAGAACTGCGAGTTAATTGTGACCGACCTCCTTTCCCCAACAAAAATTCACTGAAATCCAAAGAAGGGGAAAAAGGGAGAACAAAAAGTTAATTCTGACATATTAGATCATCAAACTCCTCCTATTTGCCCAGAAGACCTAGAGGATTAGTCTGCCACATACATTTCAGATGAATAGTGATGAAGGGGAGACAGTTAGGAACTGGAATGCATTACGTAACTTTTCATCTGAAGGGTCCAATCTTGCAGTCTTTAAATTGCATTTGAAGAAATTCTGTTCTAATCAACTTTCTTGTAATTGTTTTACATAATTTATATTTTTTTGTTGTATATTATTTTGTATTAATCTTGATTGTTTATATGTAACATCTTGGCTGTTTGAAATAGCCCTGGGTCATGTATGAAAAAGGGCCTTTGGCTCATTACATTTACCTGATTAACAAAAGTTTAAGTAAAATAATAAAACTTCCCCATAAAAGGATAAAAAACAGGAAATAGGAAGTGTTCTCTGTCTTCCTTCTCAAAGATTATACTAAATCATCCATCTCATCCAACAAGGGAGATGGACTGTTTCGACTGGTTGAATTATTACTGCTTAATTTTAAAAGTACTGGAGATACTTCACTTTGTTGGTGTTATTTTTCTGGAGTTCGCCCCTACAATCAGATGTCTCCCCCACCTGCACCACCTGGTATTAGACCCCCTTCCCCTCAGCCCCCATGACTTGCCCCTCATGGCGGGGGTGGAGCGACATAACCACCAACCAGGATCCAGTTCACGGGAGATGCCCCCCGGCGGCGCAGCAAGGGGACAATCTTCATCCTTGAGCGGACTCCATTTTTTTGTTTTAGTTTTCTCCCCTATGGAGAAGGGGGCGTGCAATGACATTGGCGGAGGAGTGCGCAAATGTCCACACACGCACTACCTGGCATCTGCCCCATCTCCGCCCCTCTGCTTGCAGTGTCAGCGCACTGCCCCCCAGCCTCCGCTAGGGACCAGAACACGCCGAGCACTGGCCCCCACCCGGAGGGAGGCAGTCCCTTGGATGCTTGATCCCTCTCCTCCCTGCGATCCCTGGTGGCCGAGGTCCATTCCAGATCCAGGTCGTTGGGTGGCGCACAAGTGGGCGTCCAGCACCTCAGCCTTCAGCAGCACCGAGGTGGCAAGGTGCTACACTTTGGGGAGAAAAAAGATTCCAAGGAGTTTCTTCTGTCAAGAAGTACAAGTTAAGGGTCTTCATTTCCCATCCCACAATCTACTGAGAACAAGTAGGAGGATAGGTTTGGTCCGTAGTCCAAACATGTAGTACACATATCAGCCTTAAAACTATACATATGACAGTGTGGCTACTAATAGATATTTTAGGCTCAAATACTAGATAAAAGCAGATGTTACTTCGAGAGGGCTCATGCAGTAGGTAATTACATATAGAACTGACGTCGGCAGGTGGCAGGACCCCACGGAACAATTTCTAGCTAGCAGTCTCTGGCGAGGGACCGCCGCCATGTCAGGTGACTGGCATCAGGAGACGTCAGTATAAAGGGGCGGTCCCTCACGCCCGCCTTCCAGTTCTTTCCTGCTGCTAGCTTATGCCAGCGCCTCGCGGAAAAGTTCCCTGCTCGTCAGGCTCCTTCGTCTACAGTTTTACCAAGTATTTTCAATTTTTTTCTCAGCCATCGTCCGGTATCCGTCAGTGTATGTCGTCCCCTACACCCTCCGAGCACAAAAACAAGGCACTGCAAGGGGCGCCTAACTCCCGCACAAGGACAGCCATTCCTGTGCTTTTTGCCTAGGCCCTGACCATCCAGTGGAGAAGTGCCAGCACTGCCTCAGCTTTCTTGCTGACCACCGGAGAAGGTGGCAGCAGCCTGAAGCCACATTTTAAAAAAGAAAATGAGCTCCATGGAGAAAGAACTGAAAAAGCTTCGGCAGGCATCAACTTCCCTGAAGGCCATCACAAGAAAAAGGATAAGGAAAGGCACCGGGACAAGGGCTCCTCTCCCATCGTGTCCTCCTCGGGAGTTGCCGTGAAATGATTGCCACCTTAGAGCCTTCTAAGGCGGTGTCGGCCCGCCCGACTGGCTCGCGCTTGGGCCCTTCAGGCGCCTCCGGGCTCGTGGATGCCTCCGCTCCCAGTAAAGCTGTGGTTTCATGGCCTACTGGTGCGGCGGCTCCGATAAGCGGATTGTAAAGCTCCTCCGACACCCGCGCGGAGAAAGGTCAGTAAGTGGCCCTGACCCTTCAAGTGTTGTGCGCGGACCCTTTCCACCTGACCAGGCTGCTCCGCCATTGGCCTGCCTCCAGCGAAAGGTCCGTTAAGTCGGACGCCAGCCCCTCTGGCATCCGCCCGGATCCGCTGCTAAGCCGCATGTCAGTTTGTCCGACATCCGCACAGTGGATGAGCGGCGCGGACCCCCATCCGCCGTTCGGCTCCCGCGGCGCCCGCTGCCCTCCGGGGACCCTGAGTCTCCTCAGCCCGACCCCGTGGATTTCTCCACCCCCAACCCCGGGTGATGCTGAGGTGTCTGGTCCACCTCCGTCAGACCGTCTACCTTCTGGTTTGACTAATCTGACATCAGTTCCCCGGATGCTGGCTCTTTGGCCACCAGCTCCGACGCCGGTATTGCTGACGCCGGACGACATCCCACCCCCCGATGTCGCCCCGACGATGGGCCCTCCTCCCCCTGGGTCTTCCGCTGCAGAATCGCCCGTGGGGCCTCTGGCCAGGCTGTCTGCTCAGACAGCTCCTCTGGCTCCCGGGTACCCGGCCTCGTCGTATCCGACGCCACCATACCTGGGACCGCAATATCCGGTGCCTCAGTACCCGACACCAACATATCCAACGCCACAGTACCCGGCTCCTCAATACCCGATGGCGGGCTTCCTGCTGTCGGGTTATGAATACGCGCCCTTTGGGTATAGTCCATACCTGTATCCCCCTTCCCCTCCTCCTCCTCCGCCCCCTCAGTCGCCGGTGGACTTGCAGGAGACTCTGGCCTCCTGGTGGGCTGAGGCCAAGGCTCAGCTCACCAAAGAGGTGGAGAGTCGTCTTCCGACGACGGTGCCGGTGCCAGTTCCCATACGTCTACGGCCTCCCTCTCCACCTCCAGGCGCGGGCCTTACCCTCTGGGTCCAGAGAGGGGCAGAACACGCTTTCCCGAGGGATTCCCAAGGGGTCCGTTCCTCCCCCTCATCAGGAGAGGGAGTCTACCTCTTCCTCATCTTCTTCTTCCTCGGACACCTTGGATCCTTCCGACGGTTGTTCCGAGCAAGACGACGAGCCACGCTTTCCATCCAAGCCCAGGCCAAGGACTCCTCCGAAGTCTCCTCCGGAGGATCCTTCCTTCACGGAGTTGTTACGGAAGATCCAGGAAGTACATAAGTGGCAATCCTTGGAGACAGACCCCCAGCGTAAAAAACTCAATGAGCATCTGGATCTGCCCGTGACAGCTCCCACTTTGGTGCCACCCTGAATCGAGCCTCATGCCGACCTTATTACCACCATATGGAAACAACCTTAGCCCCACTTCCCAGGAAGTCGAACAGGCTATACCAGGCTCCAAACGGTGTTGACTTTTTAGACTCCCACCCTCGTGCTGACTCGGTTGTGATTAGCTCCGCTCATGGCTGGTCAGCTCAACCCAAACATCTTTGCTTATCTCCACCTGACAAGGAATCCCACCTTCTGGACCAGTATGGCAAGAAGATTTTTGCGTCTTCCACTCTGGGTATTAGGGCCCTGAACTACATTGGCCACATGGGGGATTACCAGAAGGTGATTCTTAGTGAGGTGGAATCGAAATTGGACTCCCTTCCGGACTCTCAGGTCAAGCAGGAAGTGGCTGACGTCGTCCGCTCTGCACGTTCAGCCAGTCGGCACATTCTTCATGCGACCTACGATGCAGTGGTCACTGCTGGGAGGAGCTCAGCTTTCGCCGTAGGTTTACGGCGTCACGCTTGGCTCCGAGTGTCAGGGTTGGTCCTGGAAGTGCAGTCCACTATCCAGGAAGTGCCCTGCCGGGGTTCGGTGCTGTTCAGGGCTGATGTCAAGGACATCATCACTGACCTGCAGGAGAACGGGACGGCACTAAAGTCTGTTGACTTCTGTACCATCTCCATCAATCGCAGCGCCATCCATTTCGCAGACGGAATCAGCCCAAAGCAAGACCACAGGGAAAGAGGGCCACTAAACGTCAGGCCCCCCAGCTGCCAAGCCCCTCCGCCCAGAAAAGCAATGGGAGCTTCAGCTGCGGCGCTGCCCCACACCACCTGACTCCTTCCCTCTCCCACTACCTCTGGGCTTCCCGGAGGAACCGGTAGGATGGAGGTTTTCCCTCCACCTTCCGGGTTGGGAGAGGATAACATCGGATTCATGGGTGCTCCAGCTAATCGCAGAAGGACATTCAGTAGAGTTTCTGCAGAAACCACCTCGTCACCCTCCCCCAAGGTCATCATACTCTTGGAAACATCATCTTCTGGTCCAGGAAGAAATTTCAGCACTTTTGCTGAAAGATGCAATGGAACCTGTCCCCCTTCCCTTGCAAGAAACAGGTTACTATTCCCACTTCTTCCTGGTCCCGAAGAAGACAGAAGATGTAAGACCTATTCTAGATCTCAGTTCCCTAAACCTTTTCGTGGAGTACAAGAGGTTCAGGATGCTCTCACTGCAGAGCCTTCTGCCCCTCCTCCGTTCGGGCCAGTGGCTGTGCGCTCTGGATATGCAGAACGCTTGTCTGCACATAGCTATTCGCCCATTTCACCGCAAATATCTTTGTTTTGCTTTCCAAGGGGACCACTACCAGTTCAAGGCACTTCCATTTGGCCTCTCCTCAGCCCCTCGAGTATTTACCAAATGCCTTGTGGTGGTGGCGGCCTACCTGCATCCCCGGGGGGTACAGGTTTTCCCGTACCTGGACGATTGACTCCTGGCAGCCTCGTCCAGGGAAGAACTCCTGCACTGCCTCTCCCTCACCCAGCAGGTCTTTGCCTGTCTGGGTAATACCATCAGTCATTCCAAGTCTCACTTGATTCTATCCCAGAGGCTTCAGTTTATTGGGACGATACTGGACACGAACCTAGGCAGGGCCTTTCTTCCTCCGGACAGGGCGGCCACACTCCAGACTCAGATAAGCCTGTTGTCCGGCCGCAGACGGGTCAGTGCAAGGTCAGTTCTTCGACTCCTTGGGCTTATGGTGGCTGCTATCCTGACAGTCCCTCACACTTGGCTCCACATGAGGGTCTCTCAATGGACGCTTCACTCTCAATGGGATCAGTTGGTAGACGACTTGGACCACTTGGTCCTAGTCTCCTCTCCCATGATTCGAGACTTGCAATGGTGGATGGTTCGAGAGAACCTTCTTCGGGGAGTTCCATTCTTCCTTCCTTCCTCCTCCCTCCCAGACTCTGACCACAGACGCCTCGGGTGAAGGTTGGGGAGCCCATCTCGGTCCACATCGGACCCAGGGCTCTTGGTCCAAACTTGAGCAATCACTGCACATCAGTGTGCTCGAGCTTTGGGCAGTGCTCTGTGCTCTCCAGGCCCTCCACCTGCATCTTCTTCCAGGCCACTTAACTGTCCAGACGGACAATATGTGTGTGGTATGGTACATCAGCAAACAGGGCGGGACTCGGTCCTCCCCTTTCTGCAGGGAGGCGATGAGAGTCTGGGATTTGGCCGCACAGCACAGCCTTCACCTCACAGCAATTCATGTTCCGAGGGTCGAGAACTCCTTAGCAGACAAACTAAGTTGCTTGTCTGCTCAAGCTCATGAGTGGGAGCTGGATCAGGGGGTCCTAGACGATATCTTCCTACATTGGGGAACACCTCAGATGGACCTTTTCACTTCACCTCTAAACGCAAAGCTTCCCAACTTCTGCTCGCTCGTTCAAGAGCGAGGCATTTTCTGGAGAGACGCTGTGTCTCTAGATTGGAGGGACAGATTCATCTATGCCTTCCCCCTGATTCCTCTGATCCCGCGTGTCTTGCAGAAACTAGGTTCAGAAGGAGCACAAATGATTCTGATTGTTCCTTTCTGGCCCAGGCAAGTTTGGTTCTCTCTTCTGCAACAATACTCAGAGGAGCCTCCTCTTCCTCTTCCGCTGTCACAGATTCTGTTGACCCAGGATCAGGGGACTCTGGTTCCTCCAGGTCTCAAGTCCCTTCAACTGCATGCGTGGCTCCTGCAGACATAGCTCAAGCCCACTTTGGGGTTTCTCCCCAGGTGGCTGAGATCTTGGTGGAGGCTAGGAAGCCCTCCACTAGGTCTACTTATGTCATAAAGTGGAAACGGTTCTCAATCTGGGCCGCTTCAAAAGGCTTTGAGCCTTTCTCTTGCTCAGTTGGGCGACTGCCGGAGTACCTGCGTAACCTCTTCAACCTGGGTCTTAGTCACTCGTCTCTGAAGGTACACATGGCAGCCATTTTGGCCTACCATATTCCCTTCACAGATAGGACATTTGCTCAACTGGAAGTCTCTAAGACTTTCCTCAGAGGGGTTCTTCACTTGAGACCCCCTATCAGAGTTCCTGCCCCTCCTTGGGATTTGACCTTCGTCCTTGAGAAACTTACTTTGCCTCCTTTTGAACCATCGGCCTCGGCAGACATGAAGTTCCTTTCATGGAAGACGCTCTTCCTAGTGGCCATTACCTCTGCTCGGAGGATTTCCAAGCTCCAGGCCCTGATGTGTAAAATCCTGTACTTGATTTTTCACAAGGAACGCATGGCTCTGCACACCAATCCTAAGTTTCTCCCCAAGGTGGTAGCGGAATTTACATTGAACCAGTCCATGGAATTACCCGCCTTCTTTACGCAGTACTCCAATCAGGGGGAGTATCTACTTCACACTATGGACGTTCACCAGATTCTGAGATACTACACTAACAGAACAAAGGATCTCAGAAAGACTGATCAACTTTTTGTCTCTTTTGCCCCCAAAAGAGAAGGCAATGCTGTTTCCAAGCAATGCCTGTCTAAATGGTTAGCTCACTGTATCACCTTCTGTTATGACAAGTACAACAAGACCCTTCCGGGTCAAATAAGAGGTCACTCCACCAGAGGGGTTGCTGCCTCAGCGGCATGTTTCAAGAATATGTCAGCGGCAGACATTTGTGCTGCCGCCACTTGAACTTCTGTCCATACATTTACAAAACATTACAGTTTGGATATTGGCTCGGCGTAGAGCAGGCTTCGAGCTCTCTGTTCTGCAAGGCCTCCTTTCTTAAGGCCTTCACAGCTAGAGGATCTGCTTTGAGTAACTTTCCTCCTCCCGTGTGCTTCTTCTTGTTCCAGACTGCTTGGGACTCAGTCCTGTATGTAATTACCTACTGCAAGAGCCCTCTCGAAGTAAGATAGTACAGTTACGTAAGAACTTACCGTAACAGTAGGTCTTCGAGAGAGGCTCTTGCAGTAGGTAATACCCTTCCGCCCTCCATCCCCTAAGCTTTTCAGCTCCTTTTCCAGTGAGGGAAATATCCACTTCTCTCTCATCTGGTCTCTCGTGGCCTGTGGCGGGAAAGAACTGGAAGGCAGGCGTGAGGGAGACTGCTAGCTAGAAATCTTTCCATGGGGTCCTGCTGACGTCAGTCCTGTATGTAATTACCTACTGCAAGAGCATCTCTCGAAGATCTGCTGTTACGGTAAGTTCTTACGTAACTGTACTTTATCCCTATGTTGGCAGGTAGAGTTTAAGGTTACCACAGCAACATAGAAATAGACAAAGTTGTCCCGGTGGTGTGGCGCACCGAACCACTGGCACCGTACCGTCCATCATGCCGGCAACACAAGGTTGGGAATGAGCTCAGGCTGCAAGGTGGGAGACAGAATATCCAGAGGACTGCTTTTCTCTCCCAGGGAGGGGGGGACGTGATTTGCCACACCTATACTACCATCACATAGAGGCGTGGCATCAGGGAAATAGGCCCATCTCAGAAGGGGATATCCAGCTTCCGGAGCATGGCATGTGTGTGCCTCCATCCATACGTACACCTGCATTAGTGCATGCTGCTGGACAGAGGGGAACCAATAAACAGAAAGAGCCAGGCTTCGACGTATGAAGCCAGGCCCGCTGCCCGACCTGTGCTACAACCCAGGACTGCCAGCTGGATTTCTGCTCCGGGGGCAGGGAGGACAGTCCTCCTTCTCTTGGTCCCGCCCTTGGGGAAATCTGTGAGAGTAAAGGTAGGTCCAGGGAAGACACTGGCTGGTGGGGTGGGAGTCGGGGCTGATGGTCCTGCCAAAGCCAAGGGCCGCAGAAAAAAAGCTTGATTTAAAAAATAAATAAATAAAACATAGATAATGACGGCAGAAAAACACCACTGTTCCATCCAGTCTGCCCATAAAACCCTAACAAACCTAGGACCTATTGTCCATACAGGGTTCTACCCACAATACTTACCCATACAATCCCCACCCTACCACTGCCACCCTCAGCAACAACTAAGCCCATCACTCTTTTCTAGCCACATTTGAAATTTGATGGTTTTGGCCCACACCACATCAGCTGGCAGATTGTTCCGTGGCATCACCACTGTTTCTATAAAACAAATCCTCCTCACGTCCCTCTTGAACCCCCCACCCCCGTCAATTTCCACTCATGCCTCCGTGTTATTGATCCACTACTCATGCTAATTACTTCCTTGCAGTTTACCTTGTTCATTCCTGTCAGGAACATTTTTTTTTTTTTAATTCTTTGATAAATGGGTAAGGCCCACTAGGCACAGTGCCTGTCTTCAGGGGTGACCTGGAGCACTGTGAAGGGTAAGTGACTTGCTCAGACCACATAGTATGCATTTAGAGGGTGTGGGAATTAAAACCCAGATCTGCTGGATGTTCCGAGCTCATTTACGGCTCATTACTTTAACCTCTAGACTGTACTGCCAGCCGACCAACACGAACATCTATATCATGTTTCTCCTCTCTTGCCTTGAGCCAATCCTCATAAGATCTGCCTTGCTGGCCCTGGATCATTCTAGTCACTCTGTGTTGCACCATCTCCAGCCTGTGCTTATCTTTCTTCAGGTGAGGACTCCAGAACTAGGTATAGTTCTCCAAGTGGGGCCTCACCAGTGATATACAGAGAGGTAGTAATACATCCTCCCTACTGCTGTCAATACCCCTTCCTATAGACCCCAGCATCCTGTTTGCCTCACTGTAGGCCTTGTTACACTAGTTTGATTGTTTTAGGGAGTCACTGATGATGACCCCTAGGTCTGTTTCCTCAGAGGTCTTGCCCAGCTTTACACCCCATCTGGTACTCTCTCCTGGGGTTCTTGTTCTCTTTGTGCATCAGCTTGCACTTTTTGGCATTGAGTTTCAACTGCCAAACCTTTGGCCACCTATTTAGCCTTTGCAGGTCTTTCTGCATCTCCTCAACCCTCACCTCATGGTCTACCCTGCAACAGAGCTTAATGTCGTCTGTGAAGAGACACATCTTGCCGTGGATTCCTTCTGGTATCATACAAACATAAGAATTTTGTCAGCTGCAGAAGCCCTTACAATCCATCGAGTCTACCTGATGCAGAGCCCATACATCCTTAGTTACATGCTGTTTATCCTTGTGCTTCTGTTGTCATAGGTCCTGAAAAGTTTATGGGGTCTACCTTGTTGATGCCCTTTAGGTACTTGAGGATTTCTATCATGTCTCGTCATTCCTTTCTGTCCTCCAGTGAGTACTTGTTCTGGTCCTCCATCCTCTGTTCATATAACAACCCCTGCTGCCCTTGAATAATTATTTGGCCCTTCTCTATACTGCCTCTAGCTGTTTTATGTCCTGTTTGTAGTAGGCATTCCAGAACTGTACACAATACTCCAGGTGTAGGCGCACCATGGATCTGTACAGAGGTAGTATGACCTCCTTGCTTCTACTAGTGAACCACTACTAATGCAACCTAACATCTTGTTTGTCCTCTTCTGCTGCTTTACTGCATTGTGTTGAAGGCTTCAGGGTGCTAGTAATTGCAATCCCCAGGTCTTTCTCCTCTTTCGACACTGTGACAGGTACCCCCTTTCAGCTTATACTCCATCCTGGGTTCTTTCTGCCTACTATACATGTGTCTTCACACTTCTTGGCATTGAACTCCAGTTGCCAGATTCTGGAACATCTCTCCAGCCTTTCTAGGTGTGCCTTTATGTCTCTGACCCCTTCCTTAGTGTCCACTGTCCCAAAGAGCTTGATGACATCCACGAAAAGGCAAATCTTGACCTTATTGCCTTCCCCTGTGTCATTAATGAACATACAACAGCACCGGCCTGAGTACTGACCCCTGTGGTACACCAATGGTAACTTCCTCATTACTGAGTCCCCCCCCCCATCAGCACTCTCTGGATTGTCCCTCCTAATCAGTTTGCCACCCACATAGTCATATTGCCCCACACTCCTAGGTCAACTAACTTCTTGATCAGTTTTTTATGGGATGTTGAGTTAAAAGCCTTTTTAAATCCAGGTGCAGTATGTCTACTGTCCTGTCCTTATCCAACACCTTTGTAACCCAGTTGAAAACATTTCTAAAGTCTGTTTGACATGGCCTCTTTGCCACAGACCCATGCTGTCCTGTTGGAGCACATTTGTTGTGGCAGTCCTGGTTAGTATAGTGGTTTGAATCACCAGCTGTCATGCGGGAGACTGATTTTGTTCCCAAAGGGAGAGAAATACTTTAAACTGCACTCTGCACCAAGGCTTTTAACAACTGCCTGAAGACATGGCGCATGGAGGAGGGCTTTGGCTATGTGAGCTTTAAATGTTACTTGGATGAGCATTTAAACTAGCCGGGGCGGGGTGGCTGTAATACCAGTAGAGGCAAAAATTGCTCCCCCACACACGATGTAGCAACAAGGAGGGAGGACTGAGGGGAGGAAGCTCTCCCAGGGCAGGGGCCTAAAACGAATGGGGTGGGGCAAGACAGAGGACAAATGGAGGGTATAAATCAAGAATTTAAAAAGAGAGGAGCAAAAGAGACAGGAAATGGAGAGGGCAACAAGGGAAGAGAGTGGTTAGTGGGAGCAGCACAGGCAGGAGGGAGGGAGAAAGCAGGGAGTATGGTATGGGGAGTCATGTGTGCCAATGCTGGGAGTCAGGGAAATAAAATTCAAACACTATGAAGTCTTGCTATATTATGACTAAATGCAGTCAGCCACTGCAGCTGAACTGCCCCGGAGAGGAAAGAGTTAACTCCAGAGAGTCTGAAGTTCCACAGCGCGAGGGCGCTATACCAAAGCTCTATCTGGCCAGTTTCAGATGAAACTGTCAGATTCTTTACTCCGCTTCACTGAACAGTTGCTCCGGAGATCAGCTCCTTCACATCGGTTCATTTCTCGGTTCAAGCGAGTATTTTCGGTTCATTTGAACCGGCAAAAAGTATTTATTTTACCACATTCAATTATTGGTTCGGTTTTGAACCGATCGGTTTGCTTAATTTAACGTTTTAAAGTGTGGTTGGGCTTTTAGAGTGCGGTTCCCGGTTCTTATCGGTTCTAAAAAAACCTTGCTTTTAAAATAGTTTTTTTCAAATACCCGTGACACGGTTAGGAACCGATAAGGGTGTCTTGCCTGGCACTGCCATCAAAAGGGCAAGTTTTTGGTTAGGCTGGCATTATGTCTGAGAAACCCAAAGAAAAACCGGGCCCACTGGGTTTCAACACTGATGATGTCTGTGGGAAGCCTTTGCAAGGCTGACCCACACACCACTGTGTTTATTGTCTGGGGCTGACCACCTCCCTATCAGACTGCCAGGTGTGTAAAATTTCCTGCAGCCACCCTGGAAAGAGATTGGGCCAGCTCAGGGAGCGAGAGGCCAAGAAGTCCGCTGACCGGATGGCCAGCCGGTCCAGTACCCACTGGACCAGAGAGAGTGCCCTCTGACCAGGCGAGACTTCCTCGGGCAAAGGAAGGCTGGTTCAGGGAACCAGTCTCAGTGAAAAGACTAAGAAATCAGTAGGTTTGGAGTCCAAAATTGTCTCTCCAACTGCTGCAGAAATAGCTAAAGCCATACAGATTGTCCAGTCACTGTCTCAGGGTCCTGCCGAACCACCTACAGTTGGTAAAAGGTTGGTTCGTTCAGTGCCAGTGGTTCAGGAGTATGATGTTGAGGAATTTTATGAACCACAGGAGAGGGAGGACTAATTTGATCATTACTTGTGTGGCTGGGAGGGTCTGGACGTGCCCATTGAACCGGACATTTCTCCAGACAGACCTTTAGAATCTCCTCCTATTCTGTCTGAGTCCCCTTCTCATTTTATGTTTTACAAAAAGGTTGCAGAAACCCTCCAGCTTCCTTTAGAGGAAGCTGTGGATAAGCAAGAGGAGCCTGATTATGTAGAAATGATGGATATACCAGAGTCTAGGAGGTTGTCTATTCCTTTGCATAAGTCATTTAGGAAGCAAACAACAAAGATTTTAAAAAATCCTCATTCTGTCCCTCCTGTAGATAAAAAATGGACAGAAGATATACCTTGTCAGGCTCTGATACAGACTTCCTCACTGAGCAGTGTAGTCATGTAGGTGTGGTACAAGCTGCAGCCTGTGACAAGGCTAATATTCCTCTGGCCTCACATCCTCCTGATAAGGATTCCAGGAAGATTGATGCCATGGAGAAAAACAGTATATGGCAGCTTCTTTGGGACTCAGGCAGGCAAATTATATGGCTTATGTGGCTAGATATCAGAAATCTAGGTGGGACACAGTATTGCAGTTAGCCAAGCAGGCCCATGGCCAGCTGGCTAGTGAGTTGGAACAGGTGGCTGCTGATGGCATTGAAGCCTCTAAAGTTCAATTTCATACTGCTGTTGATGTTAATGATGTTTCCTCTAGGGTCATGGCCACTTCTGTAGCTTTCCGTAGGTTGGCATGGCTCAGATGCACTAATCTGTCCCAAGATACTCAGTCAAAGGCTATGGATTTTCCTGTTGTAGGTAATTCTCTGTTTGGGGAACAAACAGAAAACTATATAAAAGATGGATGAATACAGAACTACCTACAAAAGTGCCCAGGCTAAGGAGAGGCATGCCACTCCACAGAGGCACGCTCCCAGAGGTAGGGCAGGCCTTTCCACAGGCCTTTTACCAATTTCAGGCCTCCTCTGCATTTGCACAGAGGGTTTCTTTAGAGGCAGAGGTAGGCAGGGCACAAGTAGGCAAGTCCCCTCCCCTCAGCCTAAGGCTACTGCCAAGCAGGCACCCTGATGGGGTGCCCAGGGCCGATCTCCTGTACCAGTGGGGGCAGGTTGGTTTATTTCAGCCAGAACTGGGTGTCCTAACCGGACAGGTGGGTTCTGGAGGTAATAGAGCCAGGGTCTGGTTCTCAGCTTCAAACAGTTTCCGAAGATGAGAGCCAGACATTTCCTGCAAATCCTTCAGAGCCCTTGCTTTGGAAGCAGAGGTTTCTTCTCTTTTGGACTGCAAAGCAGTAGAAAGAGTCCCTCCTTGCCATCAGGGCAAGGGGCTGTACTCAAGATACTTTCTTACCCCAAAAAAGACAGGAGAATGGCGGCCCATTTTAGATTTAAGGTACCTGAACAAGCATCTTTTGAAACCAAAGTTCAGAATGTTAACTCTGACAATGATTTTGCCCTCCCTGAGGCCAGGGGACTGGTTAGCTTCCTGGACCTCAAGGATCCTATTTTCATGTTCTGATCAGGCCTTCTCACCAAAAGTACCTCAGGTTGAACTACCCTCAGGCCACTACCAGTTCAGGGCAGTGCCCTTAGACCTACCTCTGCACCAAGGGTATTCAAAATGTCTAGCTGTGGTAGTGGCTCATTTAAGCGACAAGGATTGCTGTGTTTCCCTACCTGGACGACTGGCTCATAGTGGGTCAGTCCCAGATCAGGTAAAATCCACTTGAAAGTCACCCAGCAGCTTCTCACTTCCTAGGATTCCTGCTGAATTTACCAAAGTCAGTTCTCGAACCAGTTCAGGTACTAACTTTCATAGGTGCAGAATTGAACACAAAGTTAGCCAGGGCATTTCTCTCCTCGGAAAGGGTAGACAGACTCATTGCCCTGGCATCCTCCTTTACCCTGCGGGTCTCTCGACCAGCAAGGCATTTTCTGCAACTCCTAGGGCACATGGCTGCTTCCACAGCTGTAGTGCAAGGAGCAAGATTCCAGATGAGGGACATTCAGTTCCATTTGAGGGCCTATTGGTCTCAAAGGAGGACCCCTTTCCAAATTGGTTCCAGTGACCCAAACCCTGATCCTGGCCTTACACTGGTGGCAGGATCAAAGCAATCTAAAACAAGGGTTCCTTTCATTCCATTTCCCTCCCTCACCCTCACCACGGATGCTTCCCTGTTAGGGTGGGAGCTCATAGGCGACCTGTCCACTCAGGAGTGTGGTCTCCAGAGATCTCTGCTCCACATCAATCTTTTGGAACTCAGAGCTGTCCTTTTAGCTCTTCAGGCGTTTTCAGCTTCTGTCCAGAACAAAGTAGTTCAAGTCAGGACAGACAACACCACAACAATGTGGTACATCAAC
Source organism: Neoceratodus forsteri (assembly GCA_016271365.2). Lineage (NCBI taxonomy): Eukaryota > Metazoa > Chordata > Ceratodontiformes > Ceratodontidae > Neoceratodus > Neoceratodus forsteri. The sequence goes on along the minus strand of CM028133.1, from coordinate 342,815,484 downwards.
AAGCAAGGGGCACTCGGTCATCAGCCTTGTGCACGCGAGCAATGAAGTTGTGGTCTCTGGCTTACTCCCTGAACACCTCCCTGATAGCAGTTCACCTTCCAGGGAAGGACAATGTCCTGGCGGATGCCCTCAGCAGGATTTCTCAGGGCCATCACGAATGGGCTCTGAATCCTCAGGTGCTGGGGTCAGTCTTTGCCAGATGGGGCACCCCTCAGATAGATCTTTTCGCAGCCCCAGACAACCACCAACTTCCTCTGTTTTGTTGCAGGCCTCCAGTGCTGGGATCAGTCCCCCTGGACGCCTTTCAGTTGGATTGGAAAGGGAAGTTCCTGTATGCCTTTCCCCCTTTCCCTTCTTTTCAGGGTACTAGTAAAAATCAGATCTCAGCCCTGCAAGGTGATTCTGATTGCTCCAGATTGGGCCAGACAGCCCTGGTACCCACTGCTTCTGTCCTTGACAGTCCACCCTGCCCTGAGCTTGCCCAGAGTCCACGACTTACTGGCCTGTGCACAGGGAGAGTGTGTATCCGGACCTCAGATCCCTCCATCTCAAGGCATGGCTCTTGAGGAGTTGGAATTGCTGACTTACACCTTTCTCAAGGTGTTTTGGATATTTTAAAGGCTTCAAGGAAGCCTTCCACTAGAACCACTTACAATTCTAAGTGGAAAGGTTTTCCATCTGGTGCTCTGAGAAGCAGATTATCCCAGAATCTGCTGATCTGCCATTTACTGGACTATTTGGTCCATTTAAATTCCTTAGGCCTTAGGCCAGCTACCTAAAGTTCATCTGGCAGCTGTCTCTGCTTTTTCTGTCAGCAGGAAGCCTGCTTCCTTTTCTTCTCACCCTGTGCTTTCCAAGTTTTTTAAAGGGTTACTTCACACCAACCCTCCTTTTGAGAACCAGCTCCCGCTTGGGACCTGAATGTTTGCATTGCTCAGTTAATGCAACCCCCCTTTGAGCCTCTGTCCTCAGCAGAGCTCAAGTTTCTGACTTGGAAAACTGTTTTCCTAGTGGCTATCACTTCTGCCAGACGCATAAGTGAACTACAGGCCCTGTCAGTGGAAGAAGATTTTATCTCTTTCCACAGAGATAAGGTAGTCCTCAGGACTAACAGAAAGTTTTTGCCTAAAGTGGTTTCAGATTTCCACCTGAACCAATCCATCTCTCTTCCAGTATTTTCCACTGGCGTTCTTCCTCAGGTGAGAGGAGTCTGCACAGCTTGGCGTCAAAGAGCCTTAAGCTACTATTTGAGCGCACCAAGGGTCACAGGTTGAATCCCTCCAACTCTTCCTTACCTATGGCGAGGGTTGGCAAGGGAAACCTGCCACTAAGAGGACAATTGCAAGGTGGATTGTCTCTGTATCCAATTTTGTTATCAAAACTAGGTAGAGAACCCCCTCAGGACTGAGGCTCACTCCACCAGGGTACAGCTGCATCTCTAGCGGCTGCTAGAGATATTCCCATTCTGGAAATCTGTCAAGCTGCTACTTGGAAAACAGTTCACACTTTTACCAAGCATTATTCCCTGGATATTCAGTCCAGGAAAGATGCTCGTTTTGGCACAGCTGTGCTTCAGAGCCTATTTCCTAAGTAGGTTCTGACCCTCCTCCATGGAGGTACTGCTGTGTAATCTGCATTTAGTCATAATATAGCAAGACTTCATGGTGTCTGAAGAAAAAATTACTCACCTTAGTAATTGCTTTTCTTCTCATGGAGTCCTGCTATAGTATGACCACCCTCCCTCCTGCCCCTCTTAGAACTTCTACTTGGGTAGGGGTGGCAAATTAGTGCAAGCACTGTGTCATGCCATTTTAGTTCTTCCCTTCACCCCCTTTATTTAGGGTTAGGGAATTAGGTATTTCTGTTTTAAGTAATATGTTGGCCCCTTTCCTGGACTTGAGTCTTGGGGGAAAGGGGGTCTAATAGTGCTTGTTAGGGAGAAACTAATAATACTGTTATTCATTGTTATTATTATTATTGCTGTTTATATTGTTGTTATTCCTACTAGTAGGTAGCCACTTGGCTAGTGTAGAGCTTTCCACACAGACTTGTTGCTTAGTGTTAGCTTCGTAAAGATCTGACAGTTTCATTTGAAACTGGCCAGATAGAGCTTTGGTATAACGCCCTCGCGCTGTGGAACTCCAGACTCTCTGGAGTTAACTGTTTCCTCTCCGGGGCAGTTCAGCTGCAGTGGCTGACTGCATTTAGTCATAATATAGCAAGACTCCATGAGAAGAAAAGCAATTACTAAGGTGAGTAATTTTTTCTTCTGGACCAGGTGGTCATCAAGGAGGAGGCAAGCCTGGATTTGGTGGCCATAATGGCATCATGGTGTATGGACAGTCATGACTGGGATATGTTTATGCCAGACTACTCTGTTCTGGAGAGAGGGGGAGGAGGGGTTGTACTGTATGTGAAGGAGGAAATCAAGGCTATAGAAATACTGGGGCACTCAGAGGAAAAGGAAGGACAGGAGATGCAGTGAGTCGTCCTGCAGACGAGATGGGGCCGCAATCTGTAGAGGGGTTGTAAACAGCACAGGGTGAAGAGTAAGATGTGCCACTTGTTAAAGACATCATCAAGATGGCAAATAAGTGGCAGGTACTGCTAGTTGTCGACTTTATTTATTTTATTTATTTAGCTTTTGTTGACCGGGTAAGTGCACTAGACAAATCCTGCCTATTTTCAGGCACGACCCGGGGGAGGGGGATACAGATGAATTCCAACCGACCTTGAACCAGATTAAGCTGTTGGTGGTATTTTAGTGAATGAGGGAAATTTGGCCAGGACACCGGGGAAATTCCCCTACTCTTTTCGATAAGTGCCATGGTATCTTTAACATCCACCTGAACTACCGCTAGTCCAGGCAGATGTGACCTCGGTTTAACGTCTCATCCGAAAGACGGCACCTCAGAAGTGCAGCACCCCTCTCATGCTGCACTACAGTGTCAGTACTGGGATATTAACCCAAGTGCCAGATGTGGGAACTGAACCCACAGCCCTCTGATCTCCAGGCCTCAGAGGCGAGTGTGCCACCTACTGAGCCACTGACACTGCAACTTAGTCTGCCAGATGTGGATTCGAGCCTTCCAGCTGCAGCTTTGGCAAGGAGCAGTGTCATCCTTGAGTCACTACAAGGAGATTTTCTCAGACAGCTAGTCAATGAACCCACTAGGGATGGGGCAGTGCTGGACCTGGTGCTTGCTAACAGGGACAGCATTGCAGACATCATGGTGGACAGTCCCCGGGTACCAGTGACCACCGTACAGTGTGGTTTAAAATTAAGGCAGGAGCAGAGGCAAACCACATGAGGACAAAGGTCCTGGCTTTTAGAAGGGTGAATTTTAAGAACTGGAGGATTACCTCAGAAGCTGCTTAGTAGGGGTGATTGCTGGGGAGGGATAAGGGAACTGTGGGGAAAAATGTAAAGATCCCTGGTTCCACCTCGCCTGGAGTACTGTGTGCAGTTTTGGAATTTTTTATTTACAGCAGTGTATGTTAAGTGCATTTTTAAAGAGAAGAAGGTTGCTGCTGTGTTTTATGTGTTCAGTAGCGCCTTCCAACTGGAAGGGCAGCATAAGAAAAGACTCATTAAAGTAACTTTGGATTTTTGGAATGTGGTGAACATCTCTAACTTTAAGCTAGGAGATGCAGAGAGATCTGACCAGTAGGCTCCCAAGGTACACTAGTGTCCATGAATACCCTTGTATACCATTACATCCTAGTGTGGCTCATGTCTGTTATGTAAGGAAAGCAGATCAAAGTCTCATAAAGGTCACAATGATGAGTTTAGGTTTTTGCTGCCAAGGACAGATCTGCAGAGCCTGATTGCATTTGTAAGCTTCAGGAGGGATGTGATATTAACAGAGCTGTTCCCAACAACCACATACTTGAGGGTAAGCAATGGGTGCTTCAAAAGAAGTTTACCTGATCTTAAAGTTGAGGCCGCTCCTAGTCCTATAGCTTCACCTGTATAATGTAATGAGTAATGGATTCCATCTTGTTTAGCAACAAGATGTTAATAAATTGTAACAGATACTAAGATGAAACATAGTTTGGACTGTTTTCTTCCTGTCGGCAGTGCCAAACATATCCCAACTGGTCAGGTCACCTGCACAGTTTAAGGAGCAGATTCTGACTGATTCATCAGAAAGATGCTTAAAGCATATATTTGTAAAGGGGCTGCTTACAGGACTAACTACCTGCTTACCCCTGCCGCTAAACTGGCAATTGCTAGAGGAATTCTGTTACCAACCCTCACCTACGGTGCTCCCATCCTAACCATGGCCAGCAAAACTGCTCTGCACCAATGGGACACCACCTTCAACAATGTTTGCAGGTATGCGCCAAAGCACCGCGCCTGAAGCACCATTGTCAGCTATACAAAGACCTGGGCTGGCTATCTCCCTCCTCCACCAGGCAATATTACCTCTGCAACCTTTCGGACACCATCATCAGAGCATCAAAGCCAGCTGAGCTCTCAAAACTACTCCAACCGTTATACCTTCACGGGACCTTAGATCCTCTGACAAGTCCTTATTGAATATTCCCTCTGCCGCACAAAAAGGGCTGGGAGCCTTCAGTTATGCTGCCCCTCACTTTTGGAACTTGCTGCCCCAGGGACTAAGAAATGCTCCTTCTCACGATGCATTTAAGCACAATCTCAGAGCTTTCCTTACCTCGATGGACAAATGTGTTTGTTTTGATCCTCTTGAATCCCATGCTCCTAACCTGTTCTCCTCCCTCCCTATTATGTATTATAGGCACTTGCCTTTTTATTCTTGGTTGTTTTGCTTTTATGTTTCATGTTTGTTGATACTGTATAACATTGTTGTTCTGATGCCAATTGTAAAGCTCTCTAATTACTGCCTAGTCACTTAGCTTGCCCTCGCTCTTGAGCTGTTTTCCCCACCTTCATTCCTTATCCTGCACCCTCTGTTCCTGTAACACTTACTTTCCCAGCCCCGCTCTCTTCCCTTCCCACTTAGCCATTTCTCCAGTACCCCCTGTCATTACCCCTCCTTTTTCCTGCCCCTCCCCTCTCCTGCTCTTTGCCGCCTCACTCCCCCTCTAACCGCCCTCCACTCCCCTCTCTGCCGTCTTTCGGTTCCACCGGCCCGGTAACAGGTTGCTACCTTGTACCGCTAATGCCGCAACTTGCCGCCACCCTTCCTACCTTTCTTTCACCTTTCTGCCCCTCCCTGCCAGCTTTCCCTCCCTTTTATTCTTCCTCTTCTCCCTATGCTCAGTCCTCACCCCTCCCTCTCCTATTTTATCCGCCTCCCACCAGTTTGCGTGACTCCCTCTCTCTCCTGCCGTCTGTAGTTCCACCGGCTCGGCCGCAGGTTACTACTCTACCCGCCAATGCCGTTTCACCGCCTCACCTCTTGTCCTCCTCCTTCTTCTGCTCCTGCGCTCTACTAAGGTGCACTCTATCTCTCCCCCACTCATTTCCCTATCTGTTCCGTGCCCTTCATCCCTTTCCCATACCCTGCCCCTTCCCACCCTACCCTTCCCTCCCCATTCCTTTAGTTCAAATCCTCCTCACCCTTGCACCTAGTCCCCCACCGCCTCCCTGCACATCATCCTCTCTCCCTCTCTATTTTTGCACCCATAGCTTCACTGTCCTGTTCCCGACCTCTTCGTCTCTCTTGCCGACTCCCGGTTCCACCGTCCGGCCACAGGTGGTAACCTTCTCCCGCTAATGCCGTGGCTTAGGCTTAACCTCCCTCCTGTCCTCCCCTTTTTTGCTATTCACCCTACCACCCCCTGTCTCCGTCTCTCCTGCCCTACCCTTACACCTGTCCCCTACCACCTCTCCCCCTAGTTCTCAACAACTGAATACATGTAATTTTATCCTTATTGCTATGCTTGACTACACTGTGTGACTTTGTCCTTTGCAAATGTATCCTGCTCTGTGTAATTTCTTATGTATCCTGCAAATGTATCCTGCTTTGTGTAATCTCTTATGTATCACTGTGTTCTGTAACTGTACCTCCCGGGTCGTGCCTGAAAATAGTCACTTGTTGGCTAGCGCACTTACCCGGTCAACAAAAACTAAATAAAAAATGGTAACACATTGATAAGTTAAAAGATGTGATCTGATAATAAACTGAATATCCTTCAACTCATTAGTGCAGCAACATTTTTGAACTGTTAAATCTGTTTCACATCATTGTGACTAAGATTAAAGGAATTTCTCTGCCCATCATCATAGCCATTTGCTAACCTTTCTTGACTGAGCATAATTGTTGGTCACATAATGGTTGTGTATGGTGTCTATTCAGGGACAATCCAGAGGTGGAGTATAGTAGCTGAAAAGCTGCTGAAGTTGTGAGTTGGATTGCTTAGTAACCTTGCCCCTGTTTTTTTTCTTGTGTTACTGACAGGAGCTGGAGCTGTGATCCACACACATTCTAAAGCTGCCGTCATGGCTACCCTTCTTTTCCCAGGCAAAGAGTTCCAAATCACACACCAGGAGATGATCAAAGGAATCAAAAAATGTTCATCAGATGGTTATTACAGGTAGATGTTCCTTTTCAAGACTCTGTAATCTTGCCTCAAATGGTGTTTTTTTTTGATTCCTTAGTAAAATAAACAAGATCGCCTGTGTCAACAAAGCTGGTCTAGTAATGTTATTTTTTTTAATACGTGGCAAGGATTTGATTTGTTAATTTTGTGGCCTCCATCTCAAGAGTCTTGCCTCCTCAAGCAAAAAAAAAAAAAGTATTCCAGGCTTTAAAAAAAAAAAACAAGGAACATCTTACAATCTTAGCTTGCATGGATGCCCCATAAGTCAAAAGTTCCCCCTGATATGGATCAGTTGGACTGGTAGTATAGCCTATAGGTTAGAGTAACAAGCTGTGAATGAGCTTGGTACATACCTGGGTTTGATTGCCACAACCTCTGCTTGCATAGTGTGTGACTCTGAGCAAGTCACTTAACCTCCCCAGTGCTCCCGTGTCAGTACTGAAAATAGGCACTTGGGCCTAGTGATCCTTACCCGGTTACCAAAGAATCTGAAAGAAAAAAATCACAAAATCCACACATGAAACACGTAAACATGAGCAGCTAACCTGTGATTTACAGGGTCCAGGGGAGTATGTAGATAACCTGCTAATTTTTTGTCATTTTTTTTTTTTTAACTCGTTTGTGCCTTCAGTCAAAAAAACCTCCATTCGAAGCAACTCTCGGTTCATGTTGTCCTTCTCGTGGACAGTATGGGTGCTCATGCAAGCACTGAAACCCTACAGTCACTACGCAGTCAGGTGTAAATTTCTGCCAGATAACACCATTGCTACAATACAATCCATGGACCGTGGTGTCCTAGCAACACTAAAAAGGATCTTTTGTAACAAACTGCTAACAGCTGCCCTATGTCAGGAAAATTACGAAACTCCTTTGCTCGAGATCATAAAGTCTGTCTCGATCAGAGACCCGTTCTAAATGCAAGCTGAGGCTTGGGGTAAGATCAACACAAAAGCAGTTAGGAAGTGCTAGCAGAAATTGCCTTTTCTTGATTTACATGCTTTTGAGCAGTACACATCAGACAATACACAAAATCATTCCCGTAAGCAGCACAAGACGACAAACCTTCGGTATAAACTGATGAAAAAAATTGAAATTGACAATCAGCTTGTTGACAAGTGGGTAACCACAGATGAAATGGACACAGGCTGCGAAGAGCTGAGTGACTGGAGTTTTCTGGCCTCTGTCTCACTGAACATCTAACAGCAGGATCAGCTTGATGACGGTTGTGAGGGAGGGAAGGAGGGAGGAAGCTGAACCAATTTCTACCAATGGAGAAGCTGCCGCCTACTTCCAGAAATGTCCAACTCAGCTGGAGCATTAAAGATAAGCTGACAACCTACAGATCCTACTGCTCTGGCAAGTGCAGCAAATGTTATAGCACTAAGACATTCTAAATAAAACTGTCATCATGAACTTCTTGAGAAAATGAAAATTAGAAGTACTGATGATGTTAATGATAAAGTACACTACAGTATGCTCACTTTGAGGCTTATAAGCTTTTTCAAAACATGTCTTTTTTTGTCTGTTATCATTGAAATGTATTGAACCCCGCTTTTCAGAAACCCCATGTATCTGAAAGATAAGTAGAGCTTTCAGCACATACAGATAAATGGAGATTCACTGTATTTAGTTTTAAGTGGTGTCTGGCTTTTATCCATTTTTACATTATTTGCAAAGTTAGCCCAGCTGAGATGCAATATATTATAAGTTGTGTACTGGTTTTACTGTATTACACTGTATGTACCCTGGATATCACAGCATAGATGCAGCATCTCATTGTCGGTAGTATCCTGTTTGTACCTCATTTATAATTTGTTGAACACAGCTCCAGCTAAGACACTGTTAGTGGGGCTCTGCTTACATCCATCCATGAATGTGGAATGCTCAATTGGATTATGCTTTTCTAGGATGTTTTCAGGAATAAACTTTTACAAACAAGCATTTTTACACTATTTGCCTACGATAGCTCAGCTTAGATGCAGTATTTAATTATATTACATGGTTGTACCCTATTCCCCATACAAAAAAGCCATCATATAGTTTACCATACATGATGGTACAGTACTCAATTAGTGTATACACAATTAATTAATCACTACCACTGTATTAATGTTAACACATTAATGCCTAACAAACACACTACTAGCCACCTCATTACAACCTCATTAATAACAACCGCGAAGAACACAAGAGTAAAAACCACCTTTAATAACTTGTATAACAACCAGCTTAATAACAAATGTAACAGCCACCTCATTAAGACATGCTACAACCACCCTAAAATTCCAAACCTTACCTCCCTTCAGCCTTACATACTAAACAGCAGTGTCCCTTAGTGCTGCAGCTGCGTCTCGCTTACACAGATCCTATATGCCTCTTCTGCTTTCTCCACGATGCTTCTGACTCCTGCAACACACTCAACCACAAACACCATGCTTGTGACCGCCACTTTGGACTATGCTCCTAATTACTCACTATTCTCTACTCAGGACTGCTAATCCCAACCACATTCTGCACACCACTCCCCATCCTGAACAGACTAAAAGAAAAACTGCCATAGCCACACCTCATTTTATGGGAAGCTCCTACACTGTTGAAACACTACAGGGACAGAACTCTAACAGCCCCCAAAACGCCACGCACTATGGAAAAAACTACCCAAGTATACCACTACACTACAGAAAAACCCTACACTATGGAAAATACTATAGCTACCTTCTGAAACACCACAAAACCTGGAAACGATCACAAATCCTAGAAAAAATATCCAGCATAATGTAATACATGAAATAAAGGATGGATAAGTCCTTTATGGGAGAATATACCCATCTTGGAGGCTAATGAGCTCACAAAGCCACTCACCCTTTGGGCCCATGGCCTCCTGTTTCCATCAGCCCTCTCAGTAGGTACTGTATATTCCCCCATACGTCCCACATACCCATAATTTATTCTCAGTTAAAGTATGTTCCTCTTTGGAACAGGCCATGGAGCATACACAAACCTGTCACTATCATCCGTACTTCCTCAGTTTTAGTGATAATCTCCCCCCCCCCCGTTACGGTTTCATTTGTCTGTGGCCCTCCAGCCCTGGCCTCAAGACAGCCGCCCGCACTTTACCCTCTGCACAGTACCATTGCCGACCACTGTCTAACTCATGCAACTTGTAAATGCCAGCTTGGCATTAATATTGTGCCCACACAAGTGCAGTATTGATACAGTGACTTTTATGTCAAATTGGCATTTACTTGGGTTGAGTCAGACAGCGGCCGTCAGTGGTAGTTAGTAAAGGATAGGTGTCAGCCGCCTTCTCAGAGCCTGGGCTAGGAGGTTATTCAGCCAGCAGTTGGGACCCAGAGCAGGAGGGGAAGCAGTATCTGACCGGCCAATTATCATTCATTTATCTGCAGGAAATAACTTCTTCTCAGACTTATGAACTTTTCCAGTCTTCCGCTGGTCAGAAAGTGAATTGCTGAATTAAAGAACTTCAGTCACATCTCATCCACTCTAGTGCTATTGACTGTTAGTAAAAGGAGAATACAGTATGTCATCATTAGTGCTTAACAGTCTTAAATTCTGTATCTGAATACTGGTTAGAGCTGATACAGGAGCAGCTAAATTGACTGCAGTGTTTATTTAGAAACTGTCACTATACAGAGGAGCTCCTCTTTGGAATGGGACATGGAACATACATAAAACTGTGACCACATCCATTCTTCCCTAGCACCAGTGGGAACCCCCCCCCCCAATCCTGTTCCCCGGTGTCTGCTGAAATCCACCTGGCCCTGAGACAGCAGCTGGCATTTACCCTCTCTCACTGCCACTGCTGGCCACCGTCAGACTCACGCAATAAATGCCAGTTTGGTACACAATTCACTGTGTTGTTATTGTACTCATTCAAATACTGTACAATATTGACACAGTAGCCAGTAAAAGAAATATGTGTTACAAAAGGCTACAAATTTAATCAGTTGATCTAGCTCCTGTGCTGCTCCTGCAGGGTGGGACTGTCGCAGAGAAGCACCTACAGTGGTAACCAAGGAGGGTCCTCCATGGTGGAGATCCTGGGGGGAGCAGAGGACCCCAGAGGAGGAGGAAGCAGCTCCTGGTGGGAGACTCTGTTATCAGGTGGTAGACTTGGGGCCAGGAGGGAAGGGAGTGAGGGAGGTCAAGCACCTACCTGATGCCACAACTTGGAGGGATGGACAGAGCATCCTGAGGATCATTGGGACAGCAGGACAGAAGGGTGAGCTGGATGTCATTGTCTACCTGGGGACAAATGACCTGGCAGGTGATGAGGCCAGGGTAGTGCAGGAGCAGTTCAGGGAGTTGGGGAGGGGCCTTAGACAGGTGGTATGCTCTGTAACCTTTTCAGAGGTGTTACTTGTCAAGGACAAGGGGGAGAACAGGGTACTGTGCACCAAGAGATTCAACACATGGCTAAGGGACTGGTGCAGAGCGGAAGGATTTGGCTTCACTGGGGACTGGGGTCCCACCTGGAGGGATGCAGGCCTGTACAGGGATGATGGCCTGCATCTATCCAGGGAGGAAACAGGATCCTCAGTGAGAGGTTTAAATGTTTCATCAGCAAGCATTTAAACTAGCCAAGGGGGTGGCAGAAATAAGATAAGTGAAGCAAACAGCCACCCCACACACACACAAAATGATACAGATGGCAGAGAGGACCCTAAGGTTGAGAAATTGCCAAAGAAAACTAAAATAGGTAAAAATGCAGAGAAAAGGCAGAATGGGAGTAAGGACAAGAGGGGTATGGAGGAAAGACATGGGGATAGGAAGGGAGTTATTAGGAGAGGAGGCAGTAAAAATTGGAAGACCATGTGCACAAATGCCGGCAGTCTGAGAAACAAAATCCTGGACCTAGGGGCCCTGATGGCTGAGACCTGGACATTGTTGCTGTTACCAAGACATAGTTCACGGGGAACCAGGACTGGGATACGGCAATACCACGTTACACTCTATTCAGGAGGGACAGGGTGGGTAAAAAGGGAGGAGACGTGGCTATCTACATCAGGGAAGGAATTAAGGCAACTGAGGTACAGGGAATACAGGGAGAGGCAGAGGCACTGTGGATCACCCTGGAGCGGGAAATGGCACTGCCATTCACTCTGGTGTAATTTACAGAACTCCTGCACAAGGGGAAGAGCTGGACAGGGTACTTGTAGAAGCCATCCACAGAATGACTGGTAAAGGAGAGGTGCTGCTGGTAGGAGACTTCAATTTGCTGGATGTGGATTGGAACAACCAAGCTGCAGCCTCAGCCAGGAGCAGAGACATCCTGGAAGCCCTGCAGGAGCATGCCTAAGACAGCACGTGACACAGCCCATCCGAGAGGGGGTGACTTTGGACCTGGTACTCACCAATGGGAACAGAATTACAGACATTAAAGTGGGGAGCCGTATGGGATCAAGCAACCATACTATGGTGTGGTTCAATGTGAGAACAACTGAAGAGTCAAACCACAGAAAAGTAAGGGTCCTGGATTTCAGGTGGGCCGACTTTGCAAAGATGGAGGAATGTCTTAGGAAATCACTGGCAGGGAAAGAGAAGGGGTGTGGAGGAACAATGGGAGAATCTTAAGGGAGCCATAGTTGAGGCTACAAGCCATGGCATTAGCAAGCAAGCAAGCAAATCTTTATTTCTGAAGTGCTATTCCAAAGATCATAGCATTTTACAAATTACAACAGTAAAAGTCCATAAAACAACAAATATAAAAATGTTAAAATATTAGATCTTAAGATAACAGATACAAAAAATGGCAGTAGGCTATTAGGCATGTAAGCAAAACAAGGAGAAAGAAAGAAACACTATGGTTCTCAAAGGAAGTGGCCGAGAAGGTAAGGGCAAAAGGGGTAGCACTCAGGAGGTACAAGGAAATACAAAGGGAAGAAGACAGGGAACTGCATGTGGAAAAGCAGAGGGAGGCGGGGAAAGCAGTCAGGAGTGCAGAGGTGCAAACAGAGGAAAAAATAGCCCAGGCAATAACAAAAGGGGACAAGAACTTTTTCAGGTACGTTAGTGAAAGAAAAAGACTAAGAGTGGGATTGTGAGACTAAAAAGGGAAGGACGGAAGTGTGCAGAGGGGGACCAAGAAAAAGCAGAAATCCTGAACAAATATTTTTGTTCAGTATTCACAGAAGAAGGGGAAGGGGAGGGACCAAAGTTAGGTGATGGAAGCACGACTGGAAGGGAGGTGGGCACCAGTCCATTTAAGGAGGAGAGAGTCTTAAAGGAACTCGCTAATCTGAAAGTGGACAAGGCAATGAGGCCAGATGGGATACATCCCAGGGTATTTAGAGAACTCAGGGAGGGTACTGGCAGCACCACTGACAGCCCTGTTCAACAGTTCACTGGAAACAGGTATGGTACCAGAGGACTGGAGGAGGGCGAATGCAGTCCCTCCCCACAAAAGTGGGAACAAGGAGGAGACTTGTAATTACAGGCCAGTCAGCCTAACCTTGGTGGTGGGGAAACTAATGGAATCACTACTAAAAGAAAAGTTTGTGATATATCTTGAATCCAGCGGCGCACAGGATCTGAAGCAGCATGGATTCACAGTGGGAAGATCTTATCAAACAAATCTGTTAGATTTCTTTGACTGGGTGACTAGGGAGGTTGATCAGGGAGTAGCGGTGGATGTGGCCTACCTGGATTTCAACAAGGCCTTCGACACTTTCCTACATAGGAGGCTAGTAAACAAGCTGGGCAGCCTAGGAGTGGGTTCCAGGGTAGTAAACTGGGTCAAAAATTGGCTGAGCGGCTGGCTTGGTGGCACTGAGGGTTGAGGCGCTGGACGCCCCACCTCGCGCCATGCTGATGACCCAGGTTCAGGAACGAACTCAGGTCATCGGGGGTGCCTGCTGGGGGGTGTTGGGGCAGAGCCGGAGCGAGCGCCTAATGGCAGCTCTCCTCTCCTTGGGGTTGTTGTTCCCCCCCCATAGCTCCGCTGCCACCGGGTGGTGGTACAGTGGCAACGCAGATGGGAAGGGGCGGCAAGTCGGGAGGGCGTCTCAGAACGTGATGCATGCGTCTGGGACTGGGGTGGGCGAAAATGGAAAAAACCACATAAAATACATAATGAAAAAAAAATTGGCTGAGCGAAAGGACGCAGAGGGTGGTGGTGAATGGAGTTCAAATCAAAGAGGGGGGTGACCAGCAGGGTCCCTCAGGGATCAGACCAGTTCTCTTTACTGTCTTCATAAGTGACATTGCAGAGGGGCTAGAAGAGAAGATGTGTCTCTTTGCAGATGACACAAAGATCTGCAACAGGGTTGACACTCCAGAAGGGGTAGAGAAAATGAGAAGGGATCTAAACAAGCTTGAGGAGTGGTCAAGGGTGTGGCAGCTGAGACTCAATGCAAAGAAATGCAAGATCATGCACTTGGGACACAGAAATGCGGGGGAGGAGTACATGATTGGGGGGTGGGGAGGTACTGATGGCCACCAGACAGGAAAGGGAGTAATCATATCTGATGGTCTGAAGTTTACCAAACAATGTGAGAAGGCTGTGAGGAGAGTTAATGGAATGCTAGGGTGCATGGGGAGAGGTATCTCCAGCAGAAGGAAGGAAGTGGTGATACCACTGTATAGAACATTGGTAAGACCTCATCTAGAGTACTGTTTCCAGTTTTGGAGGCCGCATATCTGGAAGGACAGACAGAGCAGAAGTGGTTCAGAGAAGGGTGACAAAAGTGGTGCAGGGGCTGCACCGAAAGTCATATATGGGGAGACTGGAGGGTCTCAGTATGTATTCCCTTGAGGAGAGGAGAGGAGAGGAGAGAGAGTAGGGATATGATAGAGGCTTTCAAATACCCAAGGGTATAAATAAGGTACAAGAGGGTAGCATCTTTAAAAAAAAAAGATGTTCAAGAACAAGGGGCCATGATATGAAAATGTATTTAGCTTTTGTTAACCAGGTAAGTACACTAGACAAAGACATATGCCTATTTTCAGGTACGAGGCAGGTAGACTTAGGGGTAACGTGAGAAAGTATTTTTTCATGGAAAGGGCGGTGGATCCATGGAACAGCCTCCTGGCAGAGGTTGTAGGGGCAAAAACGGTAGGAGAATTCAAAAACGCTTGGGACAGACATAATGGAACTCTAGCGATAGGAAGAGAGGGTAAGCCGCAGGTGATTTAGGACCTCTGGTATATGAAACAGGTACGGAAAATGGGCAAACTAGGTGGGCCAAGCAGCCCTTATCTGCCATCAAATTCTATGTTTCTATGTTAAAGATTTAAAAAAAAATCCTTTCTTCCATAGCAAAACTTCTGAGGTTGCCTTACTGATGCTGTATAGGTATCGTTTGACAAAAATACTCAAGTTCCTTTTGTCCATGTTTGCCTGGAACTATCAGTTCAGTCATATGCATGCTGTTTATCTGATTGAAAAAAAACAAAGGATTGTAGACAAAAACAAGGAGAGAGTTATTGAACATAGAAAAGCATTTTTTTTCTATTACACAGAATTAGTAAACAGTCAACCAAGGCATGTGTTAAGCCCTCACTGATGCCCTCAGACAACACTGTAAAGGCTTCTTATTAAGCTTCAAGAGTAAAATGTGTCCATCCAAATTTACCATTTCATTAAATATCTGCACCTGGTATAGAGACACAGAAACACAGAAAATTCTGGCAGATAAAGGCTTGATGGCCCATCCAGTGTACCCAGTTCAAACTATTTTTTGGGACTTCTCCCATGCCTGTCTTCCTGCTTTTCTCCCTGGATCATTAGTATTAAACACACCAGCTCATGTAGTGCAAAAACTGTAACAGTTTTGACACAGGCATCTACTGGGCTGTCTCTTTCAGAATGGGAGTAATAGTAACCAGATAATGGACAGTTAGGACCAAGACTGGGTAGGGAGGGGTACCACTGACAGCAGGGGGCTGGGGCTCAGGGGAGGTGACAGAAGGCAGTTGGTATCAGGATCAGGAGGGGGTACCACTGGTACCTCGCCCAAGCAAATGGCAGTTTGGCATACAACTTGCTGTTTTGATATTGTACTTGTGTGAGTACACTATCAACGTAGTGATTTGTATGCTAAATCGTTTTTTTTACTTGCATGAGTCAGACGGTGGCTGGTAGCAATGGTAAACAGAGGAGCAGGTGCTGGCTGGGACTTAGGTTTGGGGGTGTTCAACTGACAGTTGAGACCAGGACTGGGAAGGGTATCATTGGTACCAAGGATTCAGAAAAATACATTATTTAACTAGAGCCAGAGCCACTACGTACTGTGCACTATGGGGATGCTGTGCTCCTGTGCGTGCTTAACAGGTGAACTGCTCTGCACGGATACAGAAGCATCTCACGTTCTGGAGAAGTTTGCTGCTCGCTGACAGATGCTTGTGCATTGTTCTCTGCTTAACCAGTGCCCTTCTCAAAAAGTGTGCTAGACAACAGTAGCAGCCAATAGTGAGAGAGTTCACAGACAGGTTTTATATCACAAGTCCCGTTCCCCCTAGGCATTGCTTTGACAAAGCTGCAGAACACTTAATAAATTCCATTAGAAACTTTTGTGCTATGCAGACCAGCCTCCCCAAAAATAGATGAATTTAGGGTTTCTGGAAGGTGAGAAGTCTATGATACTGTAAAATGGGGCCTTGTTTTACGTACAGGGTGGGTATAGTGTTAGACGAGTGTAGTACAGACTTCACCAGTCCATTTCTGATGCATGTAATGTTACCTTACCAATTGGAGACAAAACATTAACCATATCTACAGAGGGGGAGAATAGTAATCCATGGTTCATTGATTGCTCCAGTTTCAGACTAGATAGACGTCTTAACATGTAAACATGGAAAATTAATTAATGTATTTATTGAAAACTTTGGAGAATACCTTTGAGCAGAGGTGCTCATTTACAAAGGTTCCATGTGAAATATATAGTAACAAAAAAAACATTACAAGTACAGCAAGCAGTTCTAGAGGAAATGCAGTCGAGTCGGGCTCGATGATGGACAGATAAAGGCCTTGCAGCCGATCAAGTCTCTCCAAGCCTGTCCAATTTTTTTAACTGTGCCGTTGTCACTCCTCACTACATCCCACCACTGTCTGCCTCATGAGTGCTATTCCCATGTGCCTGTCCCATCCCCTTTTGAACCCTCCTGCTGTTTCAGCCTTGATGACCTCCTTCAGAAGCTTGTTCCAGCTCACCACCAGTCTTTCCGTAAAAAAGTACTAGACGTCCTTCTTGAACCCCCTCCCCCCACCAATTTCGGAGAGTTACCTTGGTATCTATGTTACCATCATTATGAACTCCTTGCAGTTGTCTACATTGTTTATTCTGCAAAGGCACTTTAATGCCGCAGTCATGTCACCCATCCTTCTGTCCTCCAGTAAGTCCATTTTGAGATGCTCCAGGTGCTTTCCATAGGCTTTCCTCTTGCCCTGATTCATTCTGTGGCTCATCTCTGCTCTGCCTCTAGTCCATCTCTGCCCTTCCTCAGGCATGGGCTCCAAAACAGCATACAATACTGCAAATGAGGGAAAGCTAGGGGTCTAGTCAGAGGCATTATTAACTCTCTCCTTCTGCTAGTGCTCCCTCTCCCTGTGCACCACAGCATCCAGTTTGCCTGGACCACAGCCCTTCTACATTGTGCCAGTACCTTGGTGCTCTCCATAATTAACATCCCCAGGTTTTTTTGCTCTGATGTGCTGTCCACTACCGCCCCATTCATTCTGTACCCTGTTTTGGATTCTTGGACCCACGTGCATTACCTTGTAATTTTTGTGTTAAATTTTATCTGCCACACCCTTGAACACATCTCCAGATTTTCTAGATCTTTCTTTATGTCTCGTATCCTCTCCTTGGTGCCCACTCTTGCAGAGACCTTGCTGTTGTCTGCAAAAAGGCATATCATTCCCTTAACACCCTGCCCTGTATCATGGATAAATATAAATTCATACATACACAGAAACTGTCGGCAGATAAGGACCACTAGGCCCATCTAGTCTGCCCGTAAACCCTAAACTTGTATGCAGTCATGACCCTAAGTGATCACTGGCTTTTCATCACTCCCTCCCCACCTAATGTTCTCTTGTGCCTGTCCCAGGCATGTTTAAACCCCTCCACTGTGCTTGCCCCCACCACCTCTTGTGGCAGACTGTTCCAAGTGTCCACCACTCTGTCTGTGTAGAAACACTTCCTCACGTTATCTCTTAATCTATCCCCCTCCGATTTCATATTGTGTCCCCTCATTCTGATATAATAATAATAATTTTTATTTATATGACGCCTTTCTGTTTCCAAGGCTCCTTACATATAAAACAATTAAAAACATCCATTAAAAATCCAATAGTATTCAACAGAGCCAAAATCATAATCAAATAAACAATTCAGTTCTCCAAAAAGGCTTTTTGCCAAAGAAAAGTTTTCTAACCATTCTAGGCCACTAGTCTGCCCAATGTGCAGATGGGGGATCTTTTTTACATTGGAAAAGATCCCCCACCTGCACATTGTTTATGCCTTGAGGTACTTAAAGTTTCTATCACGTCCCCCCTTTTTCTCCTCTCCTCCAGTGAGTACATAATGAGGACTCTTAGTCTCTTCTGATATGTTTTGTGATGCAAGCTATGCACCATCTTTGTCACACTTCTCTGGATAGCCTCCACCCTGTCTATGTCCTTACACATGTGTGGTCTCCAGTACTGCACGCAGGCCTTACCAGTGTTTTATACAATAGCATCAACACCTCCTGTCTCCTGCTAGTAACGCCTCTGCCTATGCACCCCAGCATGCCACTGGCCCTCCCTGCAGCCTTTGCACACTGCTTTAATACCTTAAGGTCATCAAATATGATAACCTCTTGGTCACTTTCCTCTTTGGTGTCAGTCAGCACCCCTCCCCCCCATTCTGTAGCTCTCCCTAGGGTTTCCCCTACCAAGGTGCATTATCTTGCACTTTTTTGAATTGAACCTCAGTTGCCACACCTCCGACCATCTTTCAAGCTTCTCCAGGTCCCTCTTCATTTTTGGCACCACTTCTGGAGTATCCACTCTGTTGCAGATCATGGTGTCATCTGCAAATAGGCAGACCTTTCCTTCCAGTCCCTCTGCACTGTCACTAATGAAGACGTTGAACAGGACTGGTCCCAGTACTGATCACTGTGGTACTCCGCTGGTCACCGCTTTCTGTCCCTGGATTGGATCCCATTTACCACCACCCTCTGTCTTCTGTCCATCAGCCAGTTTCTAACCCAGTGTATCACCTTATGCCCCATGCCCAGACTACTCATCTTGTTAACCAGCCTTCTATGTGGGACGGTATCAAAGGCTTTGCTGAAATCTAGGTAGGCAATGTCTACCGCCCCTCTCTGATTCACTTCCGTAGTTACCCAATCAAAAAAATCTATCAGATTTGTTTGACAAAACCTTCGTGCTGTGAATCCATGCTGCCTCAGATCCTAGGCACCATCGGATTCCAGGTGTGCCACTGTCCTTACTTTCAGCAGTGTCTCCATGATCTTCCCCACCACTGAGGTGAGGCTGAGTGGCCTGTAGTTCCCCACTTCCTCCCTACTGCCACTTTTGTGCAGTGCAACTACATGTGCCCTCCTCCAGTCCTCTGTAACAATGCCTGTGTTGAGTAACTCTGTGAACAGGGTGGCCAGAGGCGCTGCTAGTCCCCTTCTCAGCTCCCTTTATATCCTCAGGTGTAAATGGTCTGGCTCCGGCCCCATGGCTTTATCCACCTTCAGCTTTGTGAGTTCCTCCAGAACTCGCTCCACTCTGAATGGACTGGTGTCCAGTCCCCCCCACCCCCCATTACCTCTTCTCCCCAACTGTGATCCTTGACCCTCTCCTCTTTAGTGAATACTGAACAGAAGTATTTGTTCAGTATTTTTGCTTCTAGATCCCCCTCCTTCCCTCCTCTCTCCTCCATTTTAATCCTCCACAACCCCCCCCAGTTTTCTTCTGTCACCGATGTACCTATAGAATGTCTTGTCCCCTTTTTTCACAGTCCGTGCTAAACCCTCATCTGTCTGTGCCTTGGCTCTCCTAACAGCTTTCCCTGCTTCTCTTAGACATTCAACGTATACCTCCCTGTCCTCCTCCCTTTGGGTACCTTATATTTCCTGAAACTTGCTCTTTTAGCCCTTACTTTGTCTGCTACCTCTTTAGAGAACCATAGTGGTTTCCTTCTTCTTTTCCCTTTGGCCACTATCCTAACACATTGGTTAGTTACCTCCACTATGGCTCCTTTTAGTTCCCCCACTGTTCCTCCACTCCCTCCATTACCTCTCCCTTCTCCAGGGCTGCTCTTAAACATCTACCCATTTCACTGAAATCCACCCTCCTGAAATCTAATACTTTTGCCCTTGTGTGACTTAATTGACTCCCTGTCTCAATGCCAAACCACAGCATGTGGTGATCGCTGGATCCCAGCTGCCTTTCCACCTGGACTCCTTCAACTCTGTTTCCATTGGTCCATACCAGGTCCAGAATCGATTTGTTTCTGGTTGGCTCATGCACCAGCTGTCTGAGTCCATAAATATGTTAAAGGGAACTGGTCCTAGAACTGATCCCTGGGGCACCCCACCTGTGACTTCCCTTTCCCCTGAGGGTTGTTCATTAAGACCACGCTCTGGGTCCTCCCACTCAACCAATTTTTCATCCACCCGTGATCTTGCCCCTAATCCCCAAGTCTACCAACTTCTTTATAATGTTCCATGTGGGACAGAGTCAAAGGCTTTACTGACGTTTTGGTGCAAGACATCAACTGCCTGACCCATCTCCACAGCCTTTGTCACCCAGTCAGAGAAGTCAATCAGGCTGGTTTACCATGACCTCCCACTGGTAAATCTATGCTGTCTGGAATCCTGCAGGCCATTGGCCTCCAGGAGCTCCACTATCCTTTCCTTAATTATGGACTCAAGTAGTTTTGCCACGATAGACATTGGACTGACTGGTTTACAGTTGCCTGTCTCCGCCCGACTCCCACTTTTATGTAGGCTGGAATTACATTTGCTGTCCTTTAATCCTCCGGTACTTCCCCTGTCTCTAAAAAGCAGTTAAAGAGATCAGTTAACAAACCTGTCCCATCTTCCTCAACACCCTCAGGTACAACCCACTTTTTTTCTATATTTATTTTATGCCACCTTGGCCATGGCAGACTTGCCTTATCTTTTATAGTGTATGGACATCCATGCTCAATTCAGACACTCCACATCCTTTCAGTGAACTGGAGGTTTGGGGGAGGCTCAAATTACTGATTAACCATGTGGCTAATGATTGCAGCTGTAGCTGTTTTCTGTAAATCCAAGTTAAAAAAAAAAAGGCTTCCAGCTCAATTGTCTAGAGGAAAGCAGCTGTGCAGCTGCATTCTTTGTTGTTGTGCTACAGTAGTGACATCACTACTGCAGCACAACAATGTATTGATGTCACTACTGCCACACAACAAATAGAATAGTGTGTGTGTTACCATACACAACAAAGCTGTGATTCCATTGAAGGCATGTGATGACATCTTAGAGACCTGGAGAGCTAAGCTCAAGAGGTCTCCATGATGTCATGACATGCCTGAAATGGAAACACTGCCTTAGATGTGTATGGTCACCCATATACTGTTTTATACAGCGTATGCTTCAAAAACCATAAAAGCCAAGCGTTTTAGTTTCCAACAGACCAGGAGACATCATCATCAGGCTCTTATCATTCATACTCAGTGCTTCTGCTTGCTCCGTTCACTCTGCTTTTTCAGACTGTCACTCGCGAGTCTCCATCGCTCTCGACCCTCAATAAACAGCCACATTGTTTGTTTTTTTAATAAAAAAAATTTGATGACTAGGTACAATTTAGTACCATAGAGCCATCTATGTCTGTCTGTGTATGAACTGCCAGTCAACCTCTCGCTAAATGGCACTGCCATTCTCCCCTTACTTTTTCCTGAAAGCCATGTCTTCAGCCAATCAGCTAGCACGTCAAGGCTGAAGAGTTGTTGTGTCATTGTGATGTCAGAATGATACCACAACAACTTTTCATGACCTTTGAAGTGTACCACAAAAAGAAAATTGTCAGGATTGACATCCATACACTATAGGGCAAACCATACACTGTAACCGTGTTCTAGGCATAGATTTCCATATAGAATAATATTCCACCATACACTGTCTCCAACTTTATTTATATATTTAGCAGCATATCTGGGTGGGTGGGTGGATGTGAGTGCGGTCAGGAGTGATGGTGGTGCAGTTAACATGAATGCTAGTCTTCTGTCAAACTGGTAGAGCAGATGAACATTAGGGTAGTTATTGGATGCCATAGAGAATGCAGTGTCAGGTACAGTATTGGAAAAAAAAAAACGCACTTTTAAAAATATATAGTGTAACTGATTACAACAGAGGAGTTCTTTAGAGGTGGTTGCTTGTACTGGCTTGCTGGGTAATTCACTCGCTAAGCAAGAAAAACTGCTTGTCAGGTTTTTTTTAACATTCTATGGGTCTCGGTTGTTTAAAAAGGCAGGCTGGCACAGGGACTTTTTTTTTCCTGGTCTCTGTTGCCACATAAATGTCCACCTTGCAAGGTGCTGGCCAGTCAGAGACCAGGAGCTATCAAACCCTTTTTTAAGTAAACAATAAAACACAATGGGTTGTGCATTAGACAGTTCTAATGCACTGCCAGGGCTGTATCGGCCCCAGGTCATGCATCAGAACTGTCTAATGCATACCCAGAAAGTGTCTTTCTGTGCTTATAAAATGGGACTTTGTATTTTAAATGAGTGGTTTAAATACCAAAAACGTAAATTCTTTGGTGTGTTTTGACCTAAAGTAGTTCCTTCTACTGCATGACCATAATGCATTTCTTTTTTGATGCAGCTTACTGTATATAGCTGTAGTATTTTGTTATTTATTTTTTTAACAGTGGTTGTTATGGCTCTCCCTCTCCCACACACATACCCACACAGGTAGAATTATGCACAGAAAAGCAGACCCACTAAAAAAAATTTAGATAGATTTACATGTGTGGAGTATTTTGGGGGGACTTTATGATGGCATGAGCTGTGTGCTGAGGCAGAGACATAGATGTCACTGTGGTCAGTCAGCTTTACAGTGTCAGTGGGAAGTACCGTGAGGCAATAAGCACATCAGTTGCAATGTGTACTGGGTAAACTTTGTGGAAAGCATTAGTAGTCCTTCCCTGTGCCTGCAGTTTTTCAAATGCCTTTTGATGTGATGTCAGTTTGTGAATGCCAGGTCCTTATGGTGCAGGCAGGCGTGAGGAAAGCAACATGCTTCTTTGAAGATGTTGTGCAATCACTAGGAGCATCTCTTATTTGTGTGTGGCTTTGTTTCTTTTTTTTTTTTAATTGTTCACGAGTTCAGCACAGTGCTGACGCAGTGGTAAGCGCTTGTCTGGAACTTAAGTTAAATGATTTATAACATTTAAAAGTAAGCATAGGTTAGCGTCAGAACCAGCGGTGGGCAGGAGCAAGTGCCTAGTGCAGTGCGTGAGAGTGAGGGTCCGGCAAGGGAACGGATAGCAGCACAGCGGAGAGAAAACATAAGTGTTTAACTTTTACATTGTTTTACAAACTCAGGCAAACAAGGTTAGCAAGGTGAATCTTGAGGGGGTGAAACCCCAAAAAGAACCATATAACAAAGGAATCCAGAGGATAGAAGGCAAGAGTGATGAGATAGATAATTAAGGAAACAAAGGGGGACAAATGGGAAATGGGGAAGGGGTGGCAGCACAATCTGGACGGCCATATGTGCATATGCTTGAAGTCTAGGCAGCGAGATTGCAGACCTAGATGCCACCATGGCAGAAGCCGACCTGGATATGGCTGCAATTACCAAGTCCTGGTGCAATGAAAACCAGGATTTGGATGTGTCCATATCAGGGTGTACTCTGTTCAGAAAAGACAGGGTAGGTAAAACAAAAAGGGGGAGGAGAGGCTGCTTGTGTTAGGGACAAAATAAAAGCCATGGAAATACAGGGAGAGCAGGGAGGAGCTAAGGTACTGCGGTTAACCCTGGAAACACGTCAGGGAGCCACTATTCACATAGGAGTGCGTACAGTGTTGTTCATTATAAGGACTGGGCCAGAATCGAGCCACACTAAGATGAAGGTCTTGGACTTCAGGAGGGCCGATTTCAGGAAAATGGAAGAATGTCTCAGGGACGCCCTGGCAGGGACAGAGGATCTGGGGGGAAATGAGGAACTATGGGTGAAAATAAAGGGGATCATTGAAAAAGCAACAAATCTCTGTGTCAGGCAGGTTAACAATGACAAGAGAAAAAAAAGAGACCGCTATAGTTCTCTAAAGACGTAGCAGAAAAAGTAAGAGCAAAAAAAAACTAGCATTTAGAAAGTACAAAAAGACACAGAAGGAGGATAGGGAAAACTACCAGGAGAAACAGAGGAAGGCAGGGAAGGCAGTTAGACACGCAGAGCCACACACAGAGGAGAATACTGCCCAAGCAGTAAAAGAAGGGGATAAAACTTTCTTTAGCTACATAAGTGAGAAGAGGAAGACCAAAGGGGGAGTAGTAAGGATAAAAGGGGAAGAAGAGGTTTGCGAGGAGGAGGACGACAAGAAGCAGACATATTGAACAAATACTTTTGTTCAGTATTTACAGAAGTAGTAGGTGACATGCCAAACATAAGGGACAAGGGCATAAATGGTGGAGAGGTGGACACCAGTCCTTTTACAAAGGAGAAAGTCCTCAAGGTACTAGCACAGTTAACAGTAGACAAGGCAATGGGGCATAATGGGGTGCACCCCAGGATACTGAGGGAGCTCAAAGAGGTGCCGACTGCACCTTTGACAACTCTGTTCAACTTAACATTAAAAACAGGGGATGGTCCGAGTGACTAGAGGAGACAGATGTGGTCCCACTTCTCAAAAGTAGGAACAGGAAAGAGGCAGGAAATTGCAGACCTGTCAGCCTGACTTCAGTAGTGGGCAAAGTAATGGAAACACTGCTGAAGGAAAGGATAGTGGAATACCTTGTAGCCAGTGGATTACAAGATCCAAGGCAACATGGTTTCACAGGGAGTAGGTCTTGACAAACAAACCTGATAGAGTTATCCGCCTGGGTGACCAGGGTAGTGGATCAGGGAGGAGCAATAGATGTGGCCTTACTGGATTTCAGTAAGGCCTTCGACACCATTCCATATAGAAGACTGGTGAATCAGCTAGCCGGTCTGGGAATGGGTCAGAAAGTTATAAATGGGTTAAGATGTTGGTTGAGCTACAGGAGTCAGAGGGTGGTGGTTAATGATGTCACCTCTGGAGAAGGCAAGCTGACCAGTGTGTGCCTCAGGGATCAGTGCTAGGCCCTGGTCCTTTTCAGTGTCTTTATTAGTGACATTACAGATGAGCTAGAAAGAAAGTATGCCTGTTTGGGGATGACACAAAAATCTGCAACAGAGTAGCCACACCGCAGGGGAGGGGGGGAGGAGTGGTGATTTGAAAAAGTTGGAAGAATGATCAAGGGTTTGGCAGCAGGAGTTCAATGCAAAAAAGTGAAAAATCGTGCACTTGGGGCACAGAAACCCAGAGGCTACGTACCAGTTGGGAGGGGAAGTACTGGCAACCACCAAACAGGAAAGGGACCTGGGGGTAATATTTTCTGATGACCTGAAGGTAGCCAAGCAGTGTGATAAAGGAGTAGAGGAGTGGGAAAGGCTAGTAGGATGCTCGAATGCATAGGGAGCAGAATCACCAGTAGGAAGAAGGGGGTCATATTAACCCTGTACAGATCACTGATAAGATCCCACCTTGAGTACTGTGTCCAATTCTGTAGGCCCCACCTCCGGAAGGACATTGATATGGTAGAGGTGGTACAAAACAGGGCTACCGAAAAATGGTGCTGGGCCTGCGTCAAAAGCCCTACGAGGAGAGACTCAAGGAACTGAATATGGGCCGGCCCCGTGGCGCTGAGGGTTGAGGCACTGGACACCACACCTCATGCCACACTGGTGACCCGAGTTTGGGAGCGAGCTCGGGCAGCAGGGATGGGGAGAGGATTGAGCCGCCATTGCCTCTCCCGGAGGGGAGGGCGGGATAGCCTAGTGACCAGCTGCCCTGGTGGAGATCAGGAGCGCTGCAGTGTGGCCATGCCACAGCGCCTGATGCAGGCAGGGGTTGCCATGCGCCTGCAGAGTCAGGAGTGCACACGCAATGGGGGGGAGAAGCCACCAGAACAGGGAAACAACGGCCTGTGGTAGGTGACGGCACCTGTCCCCCATGCACTCTGCCGGGTCCACCTCACCTGGCTTTCCATTTCCTCCACCTAGGCCCTCACCTGCAGCCAGAAACAGACATGTAAGAGCTCCCATGAGGAGGGGTGGCCCCACCCTGGAGGGCTTAAGCCGGGGGTACTGGCTCCGGGGGGGTAGAGAGAGGAGGCACAGGTTGGGGGACTTCAGGTGGGCAGGCTATGGGCAGGATGCCTGAGAGAGGCTCCATGGGGCCATGACTGGAGGGAAAATAAGTTGGGGGGGGGGAGGAACTGTGTACTCTCTGGAGGAGAGGAGGGAAAGGGGGATATGACAGAAACATTAAAATGCCTAACGGGTATTAATAAGGTATAGGAAGGTAGCATTTTCCTTAGAAAAAGAAGCTTGAGGACAAGGGGTCACACTATGAAGGTGGGGGGGGGGGTTCAGAGGAAATATGAGGAAATACTTCTTCACAGAGAGGATGGTAGACACCTGGAACAGCCTTCCAGTGGAGGTGGTGGGTACCAAAATGTTGACGGTACTCAAGCATGCATGGGCTAGAACAAGAGGACCTTGCTGTAAAGCAAGAGGAGGAGGAGACAACTGGAGATTGAGTAGGATCTGCAGTGGCACAGTAAGCAGGGAAAACTGGGCAGACTAGGTGGGCTAAGAGGTCCTCAACTGCCGACAGCTTTTATGTTTCTGTGTAAATCCCATTATAATGTCATTGTCACAAGCTGTCCTACCCAGGACTGAGTCTGCAACAGATTGCCAAGTTTCTCAACCCTCTATACCTCTAAGGATACCTCGGTAGCTGCCACCACTCAGAACTGATTCTCTTACCTGGGGACTTTCTTGGTCTGAAGCCCCCCATTCCTGAGAAACAATTTACTTCTTAGAATAGGGTAACTGTTGCTGCTTTCTCCCGCTTCAAAGACGGATTGTGGATTTGTCAATACTAACAGTTAACCATTCCCCCAAAAGATTCATTCACAGAGGCACGAAGTATATAAAAATAACATTATCTGTGTCACAGTTTTTACACAATTTACAGGATATCGCAGATACAGAAGACTATGGGAATTACAGGGTTATTGTAGAGACTGAAAAGAAATTATTTGCCCACAGCAGAAGAAACAATTAGAAAAACCTTCTTCCAGCTTCTAAAATCTAACAGATTGGGCACTTGTCCCTTTTGAAAGTATGACGCCACTCCGACCAGTAAAATGCAATGGTCTGCTGTGTTTTGGCATTTTGAATCAGTCCTTGGCACTGAATAAAACTGATTTTTGTACTTTACGCGTCATTGTGGTGTCATACTTTAAAGAGGGATATATGCCCAATTTGTTTCTTGTTTGCTACTGTTTTTTATTGTAAGCATCTCCACCCCTAGTGCAGACTTCTTGTTGCTGTTGTTTAACTCTGACAGAGTAGAAGGTCTCTTACCACACAGGATATCTTAATGAGCCGTGACAGACTTTAACCATAGATGGTGCAAGTATGAAGCTGCAGCACAGACGGACTTGCTAGGGCCTGGCATACACCTCAAAAACCTTCAGCTGCCAGCCCTCCATGCTGCATCATCAAGTATGTCACTCTGACATCATGGATTTTACACTTTCTTTGTTTCTTGGAGGTACAGCCTCTCTGGAAAGCAAGCCTAAACCAGAACCTTGGGTTTTGTGGAATCTCTGCAGGAGGTGGCTACGTGGCTGGGACAGGTTCCTGACAAAAAAGACCTTGGACACTTTGAAGCTCCATCGTTAACGGACCAAGGGGGTCCTATCATTACAAGACAGAGGGACTGTAATTATTTTCTAGGGACAGCTGCTCTGCCTCGACAACAATTTTAATCTCATTTCCCCAGTCCTTCATAAGATAGAATTAATAAAAAAAAACAGAAAAAACTACAAAATTATTGTGACAGTCATTTTAACTTTTTGCAGCCAGTGGACTAGAGTGAGTGGTGGGTAGGGTCAGTGCTGGGGGGGGGGGACTGAAGATCACAGTGGACAGTAAAAAGGAAATAACAACAACACACAAAAAATATTTAAAATATGGTTTTTAATTGTTTGTTCATGTTGTATTGTAATACTGTGTTCTGTGACTTTGCAGACTGGGAAGGAAGCAGCCAGCTACTGTATTGTAGAGAATTAGGCTGTGTAACCTGATGCTAATTGGGGAAAAAATGGCAGCTATTACTTTTTAAAACAAATTGTAAACAGTGGCACAAGGATTTCTTAAATGTCTTGCGTCCATGTGAGCAGCACTTATTTTTAGTCGTGTATTAGACACTTCTGATGCATGGCTAATGACCAATCAGGATGCAGGATTTTCCCTTCCCATTTTATAAATTTAATATTGACAGTAAATCTGTACTGTTACGGTTGTACTGACCACCAGTCAGAGAATGAAGAAGAAAACACCAGAAGTTTAATGTATGTGAAGCATCACTGGTAAAGATCTTACTTTGCTTTGATTTTTTTCTTTTAGGTATGATGATATGTTGGTTGTTCCTATTGTTGAGAACACACCAGAGGAGAAAGACCTGAAGGAAAGAATGGCCCGAGCCATGGATGAATACCCAGACTCCTGTGCTGTTCTGGTCAGGAGCCATGGAGTTTACGTATGGGGAGAAACCTGGGAAAAAGCCAAAACAATGTAAGTAGGAGCAGAGCCAGAAATCGGACCTTCCAGATGGACTGGGTGGGAATAGCCTATAACTGAAGTAGATCCATTCCCAAGGTTCAAACCATTTTATGGTCCTGTGTCACCTGACTTTCACATATTGTGAAGTTATTTACTCTCACCTCAGATATGAATGCTCATTAGTGAGGGTCAGACTGTTAAAATCCCATCTGTTAACTGTCTGGCCTGAACAAGAGACTACTCTTTTGTTCAAGAACAGACAAGTACATAATGTACCCGAAAAGTCCTGCTAGGTGGCTTATGGGCAGCCTCGGTGCAGTTACCTAGAAGAGGAGACACAGACTGACCCGCTGATAGCTCTCTTTGGAGAGGTTAAAAGAGAATGCCATCACCCCCTCTGAGAGGCTGACACCGGCCCAAGCTACTGAAATATGTAGGGTGCTGCTAACCTACAAATGGATGTTTGTGGGGAAGCCAGGGTATACCAGTCTGGCAGTGCATTACGTGGATACGGGGTCCCAGGCCCCCCTGGGACAGCCACCCTACCGAGTTCTTGAGGGTGTAGAGCGTGCCATAGAGGGGGAATATCAAGGAGATACTGGCTCTCCAGGTGATGCAGTAGTCCAGTAATCCCTAGGCCTTACCAGTAGTAATGATCCCCAAAAAGGATGGGACCACAAGATTCTGCGTTGATTACCCTGGTTCACTGCCCCTGGAGGGATCATGCTTTTCGATCCAATATGAACTTTGCAGTGCACCGACTGGGAAATACTTTGTTGATCAAATGCATGGCCGTGCATGGGGGTCCAGGTGCAGGATGTAGGATCTTT
Organism: Neoceratodus forsteri; assembly: GCA_016271365.2. Lineage (NCBI taxonomy): Eukaryota > Metazoa > Chordata > Ceratodontiformes > Ceratodontidae > Neoceratodus > Neoceratodus forsteri. The sequence continues at coordinate 342,786,291 of CM028133.1, read as the reverse complement.
CTTGTATACCAGTCTCTGGGGCACAAGAGGGAATTCCTTCAGAAAATTGCAGACTTTGTCTCCGAGAAGGTATTGGAGTTGCCCAGGTGGGTGATGCTGGCCAACTTCATTGCCTAGATCGACGATGAACTCTCGCAGTTTGGACAGCATTTCCTCCAGTTGATGAAATCACTGGGCCTCACACAAGTAGTTACTATTGTAACCCATCTGTTCAGGATATCAGCTTTTTACTGATCCTCCTCTTCACATTCCCTTCCTGCTCTTCTTATCAGCACAGTCCCTCCCCTTATTGTATTCTTTTCACTTATGTACCTGAACTCTTCCTACACAATCCCAGCCCTATCCCTAGCTAGGTCACTAGTCCCTAGGTGGACAGTGACATGCAGCTCCCCCTCCTGCCTCGCCATCCTAGTGATCCATAGGATCCAATGAGTGTCCCTCTGAGCCATGGCACCAGGTAGGAACCTTACCTCCCTCTCCCCCCCCCTTCCTGTTCCCAAGTCTACCCCCCCTCACAGTCGACTCCCCCACCAACAGTTGCTTCCCTTTGTGCTGGGGTCCTCTACTACCCACCTTGTGGAATCTCCTATGGAGAACCCCCACATCACATGAGGAAGAGTGCCAGAATACGGGGGCATGCTGTGAAACTTGATGAGGGGAGGAAGTTTAAGAGGAATGTGAGGAAATACTTCTTCACGGAAAGAGTGGTGGGCACTTGGAACAACCTACAAGAAGAGGTGATAAGGATGAAGACAGTGGGGAGCTTCAGACATGTGAGGGCTAGGCGCAGCAGTATAATAGGTAGAGGTGAGAGAAGAGGGAGTAACACTTGTGACCAAATAGAGTCCAGGGTGTAGTGTTAGGCAGGGAACAAGGGGCAGACTAGGTGGGTCTACCGATCCTTTTCTGCTGACACATTCTATGTTTCTCAGTTTCTCCTTTGCCACTACTGTGGGTGCCTCCCCCACAGTCCCGTCTTGACAGAGTGGTGAAGGAATTTTGTAGTGGCACAGGCTGAGGAGTGTGCCCATAACCTGCCACTGCCACCCTCCCGGAACCCACCACAGTCCAGCTGGGCCTCCTTCTCCTAGGCAACCTCTGGGGCAATGGTGGTAGACTCTGTTACCCCTAGGTAGTGGAACAGGCTGTCTGGGCCTTAGCCAGCTCAGACCTGAGAACAGCAACCTCCTCCCTCTACCGAGAGAGGTGTGTTCATATGGGGCAGCACCTCAGTCTCCAGAAAGTCTCCCAGAAAACTGCTTCTCCCTATTCATTACACTGCATTGCTCCCTTAATTTCCTTTATGTTTACTCTCTACTACCACCGACTGTGCCTTTCCCCCTTGTGCCCTTCTGTTCATTTGGTTCATTTCTGCCTTCACCTTCTACTGGTATTAGCTTTGTCACCATACCCTAGATACAGTGTTTCTTGTTTTCCACTTTTTCCTTTGCTTTACCCCTTTCTTGTTTTAGTATCTCACCCTTATACCCTTCTGCCTTCCTACTACTTAACCTTCCCCTTTGTTCCTTTCCTTAACAGTTTAAATACCCCTACCCTAGATAGGGTGTTTCACACTTCTCTAACAGCTTGTACTTACTGGTTGTCAGGACTGTTTCCCTCCCTTCAGTTACCTCCTTACCCCCTCCTCCAGAACTCTTTACACAGGCAACAGCAAGCTAACAGGTACTGTACCTTACCTTACTGAACCAGTAGTTCTAGGGACGTGGATATGTTGTTCAGTCCACACTTCTTCGCAGGTACCTTGCTGCTTTAAGATGTGCTGGAAATTCTTCAAGCTGGCTTCTTCCACCCACCCAGGTGGTAAAACCCTCGGCTCCACCCATGACCCCAGATCTTCCTTACCGCTTGGAAACTCAGGTTCCCACCTTAGCGCTCTTGCGTCTCTAGGCCTGGATCCTGAACCTTCGGTTTTACTGAAAATTGTTTTGAAGTTTACGCGACTTCAGTCTTCACCTTCCTTCGCGGCTGCGATGGACTCTAAACCCACTCCCGGCTTCCATCGGTGCCCTTGCGGACAGAAGATGTCTCGAACTGACCCGCATGCCACGTGCGTCTACTGCCTTGGTCTTGGCCATGATCTGCAGCCTTGTGATCTGTGCAAATCCTTTTCATCATCGGTTCTTGAAAACCACGCTGCCCAACTCCATCTGGGGTGCCCAGAAAAACGGTTTCTGGCGGTGAAGTTGAAGGAGGCCCATTTTGTGGTGTCTGCGGCGGCGGGCTCCACGGAGCAGCTGGATTAGTTAATCGCCCTCAAGGAGGAGGCGGCCCAGGCCGCGGCTTCATCATCCTCGGCATCGGCGTTTATCCTGCTCTCCTTGGGCTCCTCCTACACTGCTTCCTTTCGGGAGCTTTGCCAGTCCCTCTCCACTAAGGGAGAGGGACCTTTAGGGACTCACTTCTCTCAGTCGAAAAAGGAGGACCTAAAAGGTAAGCCCCACATCGATATGCCTCGTGGAGCTGGAGAGACCGCCTCGGACCATCCTCTACCCACTTCGGGTCGGGTTCGGCCCTGGCTTCTTGGGGTCCCCGTCAGGCCAGCTGACCGAGACATCCGTCAATGCGGTCGAGATCTTCCTCGACCAGTTAGGTGGGCTGTCGACTGAAGAGGCTGACAATCCTCCTTCACTGGTTCCCCCGGTATCTACCAAGGACTTGCCTCGGCCTCCCAAGCCGAAGTCCCTGGTCAAGGACCCCAAACCAGAGGATGCACGGGTCTCCCCCACCCCTTCTTCGACCCACTGTCGGTGACCCCAATGGTCTTTGTCTCGGTACTCTTCCGTGTCGGGCAAGTCCTGCCAATGCCAGCGGTCTCGGTCCCAGCATGATAGAAAGCGGCATCGCCGCTCATCCTCATCATGCTCCTCGGAGGAGAGGCTCCGACGCAAGTTGTGTCAACGCTATGAGAATATGATGGGCAGCAGTTTCTTTGGCGGCAACAAGTCACCCATCGCCTTCCTCGGCAATAAGTGGTTGTCGCCTGAAGGTCAAGCGATCTCCTGCCCTGGTTCCTTGGACGAGGAGCCAACTCCAGCGCCGATTGCTTGGCCGAAACGGGCTGCTTCACCCATGGTGGTGGAACCCCCGCCTCCTCAGCTGTAGACTGGGGCCCCAGCCACGGATTCCTCAGTTGGGTCACGGCTTGCCCCACAGGTTGTCGGTCACCACCCCGATTGGCCTCGGCGAGTGGAGGGTGGCTCAGGCAGTCGGCAGCTGTTTGCGGACTCCTTGGAGTCCTACGACTCCTCTCTGTATGTCAGGCACCTCAACCTGGAATCCTCCAGGAGTCTGTCAGTGGACGAGAGCCCATCCTCGTTCCTCGGTATTCTTCGGCTCATCTCAGAATCTACTGGGATGCAGCTCGAGCCCGTGCAGAAACGGGCCAGATATCCCCTTATGGAGATTTTGGACTGAGGGGATTCACCTACGGAGGCCTTTCCTGTGGCCGAGGCCATTGTTGGTCTGGCCTTGGAGTTGTCTCAGCAGCCTGCCTCCTGTCGTGCGCCTTTGGCCAGGGTAGCCCGCAAGTACACAGTCCCGACCGGTTCCCTCTCCGGTTTTACAGCACTCCTCGGCTGAAGGGCTGGTGACCGATGGCGTTTTCCGGCACTCCGGAAATGCCAGGGACATAGAGAAGTCCCAGGACAAGGAGTCCAACAAGCTGAACTACTCTGGGAGCAAAGTGTATGCTGCTGCCTCCCTAGGCCTTCAACAGGCTAGCTCGGCTCTACTGATGGCACACTTTTCACATGCCCATTTGTGCTTCCTAGATGAGGTTCTTCCTCATTCCTGGCTGACCTTCAAATGACAGTCAAGCAGGTGAGGGATCAGGGAAGGGCAGTGGCCAAGCAACAGCTCCAGACTGCTCTGGACATCGGAGACTCTTGTGCCCGGTTAGTAGTGGCCGCAGTAGCCATGCGCAGCAGAGTTTGGCTGCAGATCTTGACCTTCACAACAGATACCCAGCACAAGCTGGCAGACGTCCCCTTCTTGGGCACCAACTTCTTCAGGCCCGGGATGGAGGGCCACCTCCAGTGGATCGAGAAGTCCAATGCCAGCTTGGACTCTGTCACATCTGCCCAGAAGGACAAAGGCCACCAGCAAGAGTGTAAGCCCTTTCTCCCTTCCACTCCTGTGGCACGACCGGCCCAGCAGCACCAGCAGCAGGGCCAGCAAGGCTCACGCTTGGTGCCCCAGGGCCAAGCCTGCTGCTTCCTCCAACAATTAGCCTGGAGGGAAGGGTCCAGGTGGCTTCTCGGCTAGCCCTTCCTCCAAGCCTGCCCAGTGATGGGTTGAGGGGTGCCACCCCCAACCTCGTCACTCCTCCCCTGGGTCCCCCCCCGTGGGGGGTCGGCTCAGCCATTTCCTTTCTGCCTGGTCCGCTATAGCCACAGACCGTTGGGTGTTGGAAGTGGCTGGCAGGGGTCTACCTCTGAATTTGAGCAGACCCTCCCTTGCGAGCCAGTGCCTTTGGGGCTACTGCTCTCTAGAAGTTCTTCTGTCGGCTCGCTGAGCCGACGTAGCTCTGCTCCTACGAAAGGGGGTGGTCAGCAAGGTGGTGGATCCTCCTCCATGCCCAGGGTTTGTGTCCAGGTACTTCCTGGTCCCAAAATGGACAGGGGGCTGGCGTCCCATTCTTGACCTGCACAACCTGAACAAGTTCCTAAGGCCGAACACCTTCAAGATGGTCACTCTGGCCCAGATCATACCATCCCTGGAACCAGGCATGTGGTTTTGTTCTCTGAATCTCCAGGACACATTTTTTCACGTCCTAATCCATCCATCTCATCGGCGATTCCTCCACTTCAGAGTGGAGGGACCCCTTTACGAGTTTCAGGCCATGCCCTTCGGCCTCTCTCCAGCTCTCAGGGTCTTCACCAAACGCATGGCAGTGGTGACATCATTCCTCTGGTGCTGAGGGGTCCGAGTGTACCCTTACCTGGACAACTGTCTGAAAGCAGCCCCCTCCAAGTTGGAGGTGGAGCGGTCCAGAGATCTGGCCCTCTAGGTCTACTCCCAACTTAGCCTCCTGATCAACGAGGCCAAATCGGAACTCGTGCCATCACAGGTGATTCAGTTCATGGGGGCAGAGCTCGACTCCCTTCAAGCCAGAGCCCGGCTGCTGGCAGACAGGGCCGATGTCCTTTCTTTCTTTGCCCAGTCATTTCGGGTTGGGCAATTGCGCCCTTCCCGGGACTTCCTGCGCCTTCTGGATCTCATGGCAGCCTGCATCAGCGTGGTCTGTTGAGCCCGCTGGCATATGCGCCCCCTGTAATGGGGGCTGGCCCACCAGTGGTCTCGGCGCTCCAGTCCTCTGGACCAGCCAGTAACCATGACCCAGAAGATGTGGGATGGCCTGCGTTGGTGGCTCGTCCCCTCGTCCTGATTCATCTGCAGGAGGGTATCCAGTTTGTCCGCCCCGAGCCAACAGTCATCCTTTTGACCGATACCTCCTTGATGAGTTGGGGTGCCCATCTGGGGGAGCTCAGGGCCCACAGCCTCTGGTCCCGTAAGGAGTCCCGATGCCATATCAACCTACTGGAGCTTTGAGCAGTACAGTTAGCCCTCACCGCCTTCGCTCCATTTGTACGGGGTCAAGTGGTTCAGGTCCAGAAGGACAACACCACAACCATGTACTATCTCAACCGTCAGGGCGGGACGCACTCCTTGCCCCTGTGCAAGGAAGCTCTCCGCATTTGGTCTCTCATGATCAGCCTGGAGGTTTATCTCCAAGCCATCCATGTGGCAGGAGCCTCGAACAGTCTGGCCGATTCCCTCAGCTGGATAGGCGTTGCATCTCATGAGTTGTCTCTCCTGCCGGAGGTGGTTCAAGACCTGTTCTCCCATTGGGGCACCCCTCAGGGGGATCTGTTTGCCTCCAGGGAGAACGTGAAGCTGAGGCTCTTTCATGCCCGGCCCCCTCAGCGGGACTCACTGCAGGGGGATGCCTTCTTAAGGCCGTGGACCCAGGGGCTCTTCTACCCCTTCCCTACATTTCCCTTGATCCACAAGGTGTTTCTCAAGGCGAAGAGGGACAAGGCACAGGTAATTCTGGCAGCCCCAGACTGGCCTTGCCAGTTCTGGTATCCAGATCTCCTCAGCCTCAGCTGCAGGCTCCCGAGGCGGCTTCCAGCCCGCCCGGACCTGATCTCAGTCAGTGAAGGGAAGGTGTTCCATCCGGACCTTCAGTCCCTGCATCTGACGGCCTGGTTACTCAGCGGCTAGATTTCCAGGCCTTGTCGTTGAGGTGTCCCGTAAGGAGTCAACCAGAAAAATGTTATGCCTTTAAATGTAAGAGATTCTCCATTTGGTGTCCAGGCAAGGGGTTGGACCCTTCATCCTGCCCATTGGCTAGCATTTTGGACTACCTGTGGTCCCTTTCTCAACTAGGGCTTTGGTCGATGACCCTTAAGGCGCACCTGGCAGCCATCTCTGCTTAACGGGCATGGGTGGCAAGCAGTCGGTGGCATAGGAGAAGGTGGTCTGGTGTTTTTTCAAAGGCTTAGATCACATATCCCCTCTGGTGTGAAAACCTACACCTCCGTGGGATCTACTGCTGGTATTGGCCAAGCTCATGGGCAAGCCATTTGAACTGATGCACAGGTGCAATATCTCCCACCTGTCATGGAAGACCGCCTTCTTGGTGGCTATCACGTCAGCCAGAAGCATGGAAGAGCTCCAGGCACTTTCCATAGAGTCTCTGTATCTGGTCTTCCACAGGGATAAGGTTGTCCTTCGCCCCAAATGAAATTCCTTCCGAAGGTGGTGTCGGAGTTTCATCTGAATCAGGTGTCGACTCTGCCGGTGTCCTACCCCAATCACACCTCGGAGGCCGAATATAGGCTTCATAATCTGGACCCTAGAAGAGCACTCGCTCATTGTAAGGACCGGATGGCTGAAGTTCGGGGAGAGGTTCGCCAGCTGTTTGTCACCTATGCTGAAGCCGCACCTGGCAGACCTGCAGCCAAGTGGACGATGAGCAGGTGGGTCACCTCCTGCATAGATCTCTCCTATAGGTTGGCAGGCATGGAGCCACCCAGAGGGATAAAAGCTCATTCAACCCACCATATCACTGCTTTGGTGGCTGCTTCTAGGGACATCCCTATCCAGGAAATCTGCAGGGCTGCTACCTGGAAGTCAGCACAGACCTTTATTTCCCATTACCACATTGACCTAGGGCCACGCCGGGATGCTGGTTTTGGGACCTCGGTTCTCCAGTCCTTATTCCCCAGGTAAGTATAAGGAGGTGCACGCCTTGCCCCCCTCCTCCCGGAGAACTGCTAGGAGTCTGCCAAGAAGTGTGGATTGAACAACATACCCACATCCCTCGAAATACAGGTTACTCACCTGTAACAGGAGTTCTAGGAGTGGTATATGTTGTTCATCCACACAACCCACCCGACCTCCCTGGCTTCTATGCGCAACCTGGCTTCCAGCAGGCTAGATCTGGCGTCACGGGGCAGAGCCGGGGGTTTTACCACCCAGGTGGGTGGGAGGAGCCAGCTTGAAGACTTTCCGGCACATCTTAAAGCGGCAAGGTACCTGCCAAGAAGTGTTGATGAACAACATATACTACTCCTAGAACTCCTGTTTCAGGTGAGTAACCTGTATTTCCATGCGTGCGTGCTGTCAGCTGCGGACACCTAAGACGCCAGCCATTTCACCTGGTCCACTCCTACTTCATTCCTCTCCTGCTCTGTTCTACTCATACTCCAGGACAAGAGTGTGATGGGACATGCTGGAATGGCAGAATTTATTCTTACTACAAGGCTTCCTAATTGGCCCTTTGCTGTCACAAGGCTGCTGTACTTCCCCTTCCCCAAAATGCCTCTTTGACTCCTACCTTCTCCCTTCCTTCCACTCGTCCCCTGAGGAGAAACAAATAGAAAATGCTAAGCTGTGAGTTTTTACCTTTTTTATTTTGCTACACTCATTCGCTTCAGCTGGAGTGCCCCTCCATCTTCACAGCCAAATGTGCACTAAAAGTAGGATGAAACTGGGTTAGAGTATTTGAATTCATTGAAAGTAGGATGAAACTGGGTATTTGAGTTCTACTGCAGGACTTCCTGATTGGCCTTTTGCTGTCACATGGCTGCGGTACTAACCCTCTTACAAAATGCCTCTTTGGCACCTACCTGCTCCCTTCCTTTCCACTTATCCCCTGCAGAGAAACACCAAGCTATGAGTTTTTACCACTTTTATGTTGCTGTGCTCCTTTGCTGCACCCAGAACGCACCGCAGCCATCTTTATGGCTGAATATGCGTCGAACATAAGGTGAAGCCAGATATTTGAGTTCTACTACGGGACTTCCTGATTGGTCTTTTGCTGTCACAGGGCTGCTGTACTAACCCTCTCACAAAATGCCTCTTCGGCTCCTATCTGCTCCCTCCTGCTCGTCCCCTGCGGAGAAACAAAAAGAAAACACCCAAGCTGTGAGTGTTTACCTCTTTTTGTTGCAGTACTCATTTCCTTCACTCAGAGAGCGCCACTGTCCTTAGAGCCAGATGCACACCAAAAGTAGAGTGAAAACGGGTATTTGAATTTTACTACAAGGCTTCCTGATAAACCCTGTGCCGTGATTCAGCTGCTGTAGTAATCCTCCTACAAAACACCTCTTCAGCTCCTACCTGCCCCCTCCTGTCCACTTGTCTCCCGTAGAGAAACGAAAAGAAAACACCAAACTGTAAGTTTTACCACTCTTATGTTGCTGTATTCCTTTGCCTCACCCGGAGCAGCCAAATGCATCTAATCCAGTCTTTCTTACCTTCAAATGCTTTCTCAGTCAGAGCCCTTGAAAGGGAAGAACAGGGGTTACTAGAGGGGAGAGTGAAATGTCCGCAGTATAATAAAGGACATAAGATGAATGAAAATTAAGTTGCAAACTAAACAATTTCTAATTGAATAATGTGTAGTATTGCCAAAATTCAGAAAAAGTAATATATGCACACACACACACACAATTGTTTTTGAAACCAATATGCAGCGTTATGTGTCAAATACAAAAAATAGTATTGGTACATTATAACATCAAGAATTTAAAAATGCCCTGTCGCATGGGTTTGTGTCAGAGCAGTCCTGCCAGACTAACCTGATTGATTTCTTTGAGACGAACATCCTGTATCTGGATTTCAGTAAGGCCTTTGACTCTGTTCCCCACAGGAGATTAACCAGAAAGCTGGAGGACACAGGCGTAAGGGCAACACTGGTTATGTGGATTAGAAACTGGTTGCAGGAGAGAAGTCAGAGAGTAGTGGTCAGGGGGAGTTCTTGGAGGCTAGGCCAGTCACTAGTGAGGTCCCTCAGGGCTCAATCCTTGGTCTGTTGTTATTTAACATCTTCGTCAGTGGCATTGCAGACAGAATAAAAGGTAAAATATACCTGTTTGCAGATGACACAAAGCTGTGTGGGAAAGCTGACACAGAGGAGAGGAGACAGGACCTCAGGGAAGACCTGGTTAAGCTAGAGAAATGGGCAGGTGCTTGGCAACTGGGATTCAGTGCCAGAAAGTGTAAGGTAATGCACTTGGGGTCAAAGAACCTGGAGTCCAAATACTGGCTGGGGGTGTGTGCAGGTTACCAGGTCAGAGGAGAAGAACTTGGGAGTGATCATCATGAGTGACCTTTAGCACGCGGCACACTGCAGGAAAACGTCAGTGAAGGTGAATCAGATGCTGGGCTGCATAGCCAAGGGTAAAACTAGCAGGAAAGTGGCAGTCATTCTGCCACTGCACAGATCCCTAGTTTGGTCACATCTTGAGTTCAATGTGCAGTATTTGTGCCCTAACCCAAAGAAAGGCATCAGCTTACTGAAAACAGTCCAGAGAAGGGCGACCAAAATGATACAGGGACAGTAAGGCAGAACGTACGAGGAGAGACTCGGCGATCTCAATGTGTACTCCCTGGAGAATAGGAAGGAGACAGGTGACATGATCGAAACCTTCAAGTGTGTTTAAGGTTTCAACAGGGTGAGCTCTGAGGGTCTCTTCAACCTTATTGGGAACAGGACCACTAGGGGTCATTGCCTCAAGCTGGTGGAGGGAAGATTGAGGAGGCACTTTTCCACGGAGAGGGTGGTGGCTAACTGGAATGAGTTGTTGGAGGAAGTAGTGTCCCTGAAGACAAAGAACAGTTGCAAGACAGGTTGGGACAGAGTAAAGGGGCAAGTTGCATGTAGGGGGAGGGGGGGCATTGTCAAGGAGGGAAGGGTGAATAACGGGGAGAGGGGCAGATCCCTTAGTAGGCACTGAGGGGTCCACAAACCCAAGCAGACACAATAGGCCACTAAGTCTTTTTATGCTGGCTCAATCATATGTTTGTATATGTGTGTAAACTTGTTCACCATCTCCAGCTGGTGCATGATGTTCCCGAACTTAGAATATTGTTTCAAAAATGCTCTCTCACTGTGCTTTTCCCGAGCCTCCCATTATTCACATGGCAGATCTTTAGTTTACGCTGAAGTGAGTTGTCGCCCTGGACAGTCCTCCTGACGTTCATTTGCTAAATCACAAATATTTTGTTATTTTGAAAAAGTTGTTTCACTTTATATTACAGATCTGCTCATTCTTCACTGTGTTTTAGTGCAAAAAAGTGTATTTTAGCCTTTTTAACTTGGCTGCCAAATGGTTCTAAGAACATGGCCTAAACCGTATTTACACTGTGCTCACAAGGAGTGTGGTGGCAGTTAGGGTTTAGCACTATACAGCCTAGAGGTTCTGTTTATAATTCCATTTTACTGAAAATTCAAACCAAAATGCTTCTACCTAACTTTTGTCAGCACTTCAGGCTGTTTATTGTGGCTTACAGCAACTGTGGTCTAAAATTATTATTCTGGTCAGTTCATGACCGTGGTCGATGTTTCAAACTGGCTCTGAACGACTGAGGTTGGTGTTTTCTGTGGTGCCAATTTCTGGTCTCATGTCTGAGTCAGATATGAAAAAAAAAAAAAAATAAGGCAAGGCAAATTTTGTTTGTATAGCACTCTATCCAAAGGCTCAGAGTACTTTACAGAAAATAAATCCAAATACCCCATAGATTTAAGATCATCAGTTAAATAACACTATAAACTTTCTCAAACAAACAGATTCTTTTTTTTTTTCTGTTATGTTTTTATCCAGAGTTTTTCCCCTGTTTTCGTCCACCTCCTTCCCTGGGCGTGCAGGTGGAGGCATGCATGCACTGCATTCTGAGGCTTCCTCCTGACTTGCTGCTATTTCTGCCTGCACTGCCACCAGAATTCCACCCAGTGGCAGTGGAACTACGGAGGGAGGGGGGCAACAACCACCCCAGGAGAGGAGAGCTGCCATTATGCTGCTCGATCCTGCTCCATCCCCATACTGGCACCCCGATGACCTGATGTCATTCCTGAACCCAGGTCACCGACGTGGCACAAGGTGTGGCATCCAGCACCTCAACCCTCAGCACCACTGGGCCGGCAAACAAAAAGGGTTTTAAAGAGGCTTTAACAGCCTCCACCAAGTTGGCAGCACATATGTGGTGCGACAGAGAATTCCAAAGCACCAGTGCAGCAACTCCAAATGATCTGTTGCCCGATCTCCTAAGGCATGAAGGAGGCACTACAAGCAGATTGGCCTCAGCGGAGCGGAGGGGGCAGAGAGGCCAGTAGGAAACCAGGAGCTCTTTAAGGTAGTCGGGTCCCAAACCATGTAGGGCCTTGTAAGTCAACAAGCAGATCTTGAAGGTGATGCATAAACTCACAGGCAGCCAGTGCAGAACATGCAGAACAGGAGTGATATGATCCCTCAGAGAGGCACCTGTCAACATCTAGGCTGCCACACTCTGAACTAGCTGCAGTCGATGCATCATTCCTTCAAACAGCCTTAGGTATAAATCGTTGCAGTAATTAAGTCAGTTGGTGACAAAAGCATGGATGACCGTAGTCAGGTCAGCAGGCATCAAGAACGGACGGATCCTGGTGATATTTCAGAGATGAAAGAAACTGGGCCGAATGACTGATGGCACCTGTAGTTCAAGGGTCAGTCGGTCATCCAGAAAAACGCGTAGGACCTGGGTCCAGAACACAGTTGGTGGGACGTAAACTGGTGACCACACGGAGGGCCTCAGCTGCCTAAAACAGGCCCAAACTCACTTCAGCTTGACAGAGGATCCCCACCAACAGACAGATCCCCTCCGGCAAGAGCCGGACCAGAGAAGGCAATACTCACCCTGATAGAAGACACCTTGTCGGCAAAGAAATGCCCAATACATAAATAGAAACTGTGCCTATGAGTTTTGAAATGTGCCAGTCCTCCAAAGTTCCCTGTAGCATTACTAGTTGTCATTCCAAAATGGCAGCCTGCCTCTCCAGAGCAGCAATCTGCTCTCAGTGACTACAGATATACACATCTGACCCTCTGTAGGCAAGCTTAGGTGCATCTTGCATCCCTGGCAGTGCCCCAAATGTGTTACATCCTCCCTATTAACTTCTCTCAAACTCGGACCACTTACCTTTTCTCACCATTATTCTTGTAATTATTAATAATTATATATAATTGATAACGTGCAAGCATAAAAGTAAATTATTTGTAAATATAAGTAAATAAATTGAAATACTTAGCTTCTATTATGTATTTAAAGCCTAGAATTTCACATGAGTAAACAACTGATTACTATCGACAAGTGGAGTGAATGGCAGGTGGGATGCCATCAAGATTTTAAACTGGTTGCCAGGCAGCCTGTCTGGTTGTGCATTTAAAGGTTTTAAAAAACAGGAACAGTTTTGAATAGATTTGAATATGTAAGCCAGAAGTCATGCAAAACTGAACAACTGGCCCAAAATCAGAACTCCAAGCAGATGGTAGCAGCAGAGATAAACATAAAGCAACAGCAAGCATCAGTTAATGATACAAAATGGCTAAAAGACACCAAAACAGCAGAGTCCAGAAGAATCCAATAACAGAAGACCTCAGATAGTAAACCATTCTGGAGGCACTAAGGATAGGTAGAGACACCTCTGATGTCCTGAGTCATGGCACAGTCTCAGCAGGAAATACAGTGATCAGGCAGATTTAGACAGCCCACAGAATTTGAAGTGCAAGCTGGTTAGCAGTCAGTTAAAAGTCAAAAGAGCAGCAAACTGGTACATTTTCAAACAAAAAAATCACCCAAAATAAGTATCAGTGTTTGGGAGATGGTAAAACTAAACAATTCCACTGGTCGTTGGACTAAAAAATTAAAATGTTGATATTAAAAGTAGTATTTGCAGATGAGTAAAAGTTGAGGGCAAATGACCGCAGCAGCCATCTTGGCAACCAACATTCTATAATATAATTCTATTAATGCTCTATTTTGACCAACCATGTAGTACATTGTGAATGATCCTAATTTATACACTGATGGTAAGGGCCATTTTAGAACAGTATGAAGTCATTTATGTCATTGTCTTACATTATTGATGTCACAAGGGATCTGTGTCCTACAATATAGTATGATGTAGTTTATGTCCCTTTCAACCTTAAAGGAAAGCTACACCCTTATATCTTGTAAATTTTATTTGTTTCCATGTCAGCAGACAACTCCTTCCATGTAGAGGTTAGCAATATATATACAGTATATATAATTGCTTTACTTTATTTTCATTATTCACACTAGCCTCTGTAACTGTCCTGGAGGTCTCCATTTTCTGGTTGTTGAAATCTCATTATATCTGAGAGCTGCATTGGCATAGGAGAACACGTGGCAGTGCCCTTTAGACTCCACAGTATGCCTGCCTGCTTACTTAGAAATCAACAAAACAAACTGCAGTAAGGTGTGAAATACTACATTTTCCTTCAGTTATCTTTACAAACTGTCCGAGTTGTAATACAGGGTTTTCCCCTTTAAACTGCATTCAGTTTTGTGTGTTTCCGGAGTTTTTCCAGGATATTTATACTTTCAGCATATAGATACATGGTATGGTATGGCTGCTGTCACATTATGTTCTTATACGCTAATGCAGCTATCATGGACAATGTGATTTCAAAAACCATAAAATGGACCCCCCCCCCCCGGATAGTTACAGATATCTAGTATGAACAGTGAAGACAGACTAAAGCAAAATATATATATATATATATATATATATATACACACACACACACACACACACCACTGTATGGGTAAGGGCTATTGTGTATGAAAATCGATGGAAATACACTGCTGTTGTACCATCAATGTGACGTCAACATGCTGCTGTACCATCTTAAGTACGTCACATCAATGGTACAACAACATTGATCATCACTGCACATGTGCACTCAGTGCGCTGGACTCCGGGAAACGGCTGCGCCGTGAGTGCTGGCATCAAATCGGAACCGCGGCGGAACAAACCCCTCCAAGTAAGGACAGCAACTACATTTAAAATATGTAAGTTAGAGCGAGGGGCCAAGTTTTATTTAAAAAAATAATGTTAATGTGAGGGAGAGATCGGGACAAAGCTTGCTTTCGAGTTGGGGCAGTGGGTATCCAAGTAATAAAATAACTGCGCACAGTTGATTTTACCATTTAAAAGTTGCTGGTGTTGATTTTACTGTTGTCCCATACAGTATACAAGATAATGGATGGGCAACAGTAAACCACAAAATGTTGTTCACTTCTTGAGGCTGTATGACAACCGAAAACCTCTCGAGCTTCGCTCTCGAGGTTTATATGGCTCATACCAATCTCTCGAAGTGAACAACATTGTTGTTGTTCACTGTTGCCCATCCATTATCCTCTATCTAATAACTACACAAAAAGAGTTGTCTGTTGACATGGAAACAAATAGCATTTACAAGATATGAGGGTGTAGTTTTCCTTTAAGAGTAATACTACTTTAAGGTTGAAAGGGACGTAAACTACATCATAAGTTCTGAAATAGTTCTTACAACCTTTGCGTGAATCAGAAAAATGTATGGAGTTCACTGAAATTCCAATAAAGACAGAACAATAACAGAGTCATAACTAGTTTTATTAGAAACAGTTTCTACAGGAAAACATGACATACTGGTTAATTGCGGTTCTCTCTCAGAAACATACACGTAGTAGTTTATGTAAATTAAGTATTCCTCCTTTTTCCTTTTACAACACTCATGAACAAAAATAGTGGACAAAATATTGCTTCCCACATTATTTTCAGTTTGCGCACTGTTAACATAACACTTGTTCAAACTCCAGGAATCCCTCATTATGCTTAACATATGCAGTGAGCCTAGCTGGTGAAGCAGCCCTGAAGTGCGTGGAATGGAATTTAGAACACAGTTCAAATCTCTGCCCTCTGCGTGGTGCTGTATTCTACAGCATAACGTCAGATCCTTTTCTCCACCTGCACTAGCAAGTCACCCTGAAGAGCTCTCTTCAACAATTCACTTGAAGCATCCAAGTATTGAGAACAGGTACTATTATTTTGATCTTTCTTATTTTTAGTTGGTCTCTGCCCTCTGTTTCCATTTTTTTACCTGTATTTGTGGGGTTTTTGGTCAGTTAGCGATTTTTTTCCCATTCTGTGCAGTTCCCAGGAACCGGAGAACTCTCTTGATTTTTCGTTTTATTAAGTTTTAAACCGTGTTTTTTACCTCAGCTTGAGGTAAAATTGAGGTGAACTTTCTAGTTTTGATCTTTTTGTTGTTTTTCTCTGGGTTTGTGTCTCAGTTCCCTGTCTGAGGAACCGAGACAAATATTTGTTTTTTACTATAAAAGTTTGCTTTTATTTTATTTAAATAACTTCTTTTTTTATCGCAGTTGGAACCAGACTGCAATTTGTATTCCCCTTTTGGGTATATTAGTCCTGGGTCTTCTGTCCTTGTTTGGCATGACAGACAAGCCCAAGAAAAAAAAACGGGACCTACTGGTTTTAAAAATTGTACTAAATGCTTTAATCTCCTGACTAAAGCAGATAGCCATGAGTTGTGTTGGAAGTGTTCAGGTCCCAATCATATTTTTGAGGACTGTGAGCTGTGTAGTAAGTTCTGCTCAAAGAAGGTTAAAAAAATGAACAAAAAAATCTTGAAGAACTCGTGGCTTCTCAGTCTGCCTCTGAGTCACCTAAGCAGTCCGACGAAGGTCCCTCCTAGTCTAAGAAACCCTCAAAGAACCACTCGGAAAGACCCTCTGATAAACAAAAAAGATCAGCAGAGCAGGTTCCTGATTCATATCCTACTAAAAAGAAACAAAAATAAAAACATGCCAATGTCCCTCCTGCTATAGAGCAAAAGGAGACAGCAGCAGACACAGTATCCATGTCCTCTCAGGAGGACATGACAAAGGCCTGGCAACTTTTTTCAGGTGTTCCAGGCCATGGGATCCATGATGGAGTTTCTGGTTCCCCCTCAACCTCCAGTCGCTTCCCTGGTTCCCACCAACCAGGAGGAGGAGGATTCTATTATGAAGGAGAGGATGAGGAGGGAGAGCCCATCGAGCCGGACGGTTCACCTGACCAGGAGTTCGGCTCCCCTCCCTGGGGACCAGAAGACTATTCCTCACATGTCTCGTTTGTCAAACAAATGGTGAGCACTTTGGCCTTCTCCACTTAGGAGCCTGGAGAGGATGAGGAGGAAGCTGACTTCCTTGATATGATGGGTTCAACTCTGACTAAGAGGTTGCTTATGTCAGCACACAAGTCCCTTAAGAAAGCAACTTGCAAGCTCCTCCAAACCCCTTCCTCTCTACCATGAAGGGGTAGTACAGGCAGCTGCCTGTGATAAGGCCAAAGTTCCCCTCTCTTTCAAGCCTCTGGAGAAAGACTCTAGAAAGCTGGACAGTATGAGGAAAAAAGTATACACGATTGCCTACCTGCTGCTGAGGCAGATCCTCCACATGGCATATACAGCACAATACCAGAAAGCAGTATGGAATGCAGTACTAGCTATCTGTGACAACCTCCATGGGGAACAGGCCCAGGACCTAGCGAATACAGCCAGGTCTGCACTTGATGCCACAAAGTACCAGTTTCATATGACAGTAGATGCCAGTGACACTGCCTCCAGAGTTCTGGCACATGCTATCTCCCTTTGGAGGTTTGCTTAGCTTAGATCAACCAGCCTCTTGCAGGATACCCAGGCAAAAGCCATGGATTTTCCTTGCGAAAATAACTCCCTCTTTGGTGACAGGACAGAGGCTTACATTAAAAAAGTGGAGGAATACAAAGCCACTTACAAGACTAACACCAAGAAAGAAAAGGCCTCTACTTCTTACAGGCCTCATGGGAGGGGAGGTAGGGTTAGAGGCTACTATCCTTGAGCCTTCTGTCCCATGCCCATGCCCTACAACTACCCTCAAGTGAGAGTTTCTTTCTGGGGCAGAGGAAGAAAGAGTGCCAGACAGCTGACCAGGCTTCTACCTCAAAGACTCAGTCCAAACAAAACCCCTGATGTGTGGGTCCAGGTCACCAGTCCTCTGCCAGCGGGAGGAAGACTGGCCCATTTCTTCCAGGACTGGAAGCACATCACCACAGACAAGTGGGTCCTGGGAGTGGTGGGTCGGGGCCTTACCCTGCAGTTCAGAAGATTTCCATTTCTGTCTTCAAACAGACATTTCCATCCTCACTCCCCATCAGAAAGAATTCTCTTGGAGCTGGAGGTCACAAAGCTTATGCAAGCAAATGCAGTGGAAAAAAGTGCCTCCTTCCCAGTATGGAAAAGTCTTTTACTCAAGGTTCTTCCCAACCCACAAGAAAAATGGGGAATGGTGACCCATTCTGGATCTCAAATTCCTGAACAAACATCTGGACAAAATCAAGTTCAAGATGGTCACCCTGTCCACAGTCATCCCATCCCTGGAGCAGGGAGACTGACTGGCATCTCTGGACCTGAGGGATGCCTGTTTTCACATTGCCATCAAGCCCAGGCACAGAAAGTACCAACATTTCAGGCTGTCCTCTGGTCACTACCAGTTCATAGCCCTCCCCTTTGGCCTCTTCTCTGCCCCCAGGGTATTCACAAAGTGCTATGGTGGCAGCACATCTCAGAAGGCAGGGGATGATGTTTTTTTCTTACCTAGGTGACTGGCTAGTCATCGGGAAGTCCCATCACCAGGTCAAGGACTCCCTCTACCTCACACAGTACACTTTAGAGGGACTAGGGTTCCTCATCAATGTGCAGAAGTCACAGATAGAACCAGTATAGCCACTGGAATTCATTGGCACAGAGCTGGATGCCTGGCAGTGCAAAGCATTTCTGCCCCAGGAAATGGTACTAAACCTTGTGGAGCTGGCAAATTCCTTTGTTTTGGGTCAGCCCAGGCCAGCAAGACACTTCCTTCAGTTGCTGGGACACATGGCCTCCACTACAGCAGTTGTCCCAGGTGCAAGGTTTCAGATCAGGGACATTCAGTTCCACTTAAGGTCCCACTGGTCACAAAAGCGACACCCTCTGTCCAGGCTGGTACCAGTCGCAAAAACACTGGTACAAGCCCTAGACTGGTGGAAAAAACAGACAACCTCATAGAAGGCATACCATTCCAGGTAGAAGCTCAAACAGCTGTCCTATAGAAACATAGAATATGACTGCAGATAAGGACTGCCTGGCCCATCTAGTCTGCCCATTTTTCCTACCTGCTTAGACCCTACGTAGTCTGTGGCTTACCATCTCTCCTCTATTGCTAGGGTTCCCTTATGTCTATCCCATGCATATTTGAATTCCCCCACCATTTTTACCCCCATTCCTCCGCAGGGAGGCTGTTCCATGTATCCACTATCCTTTCCGTGAAGAAGTACTTCCTCATGTTTCCCCTGAGTCTACCCCCCCCCCCAGGCTCATATCATGACCCCTTGTTCTTGATCCTCTTCTTTTCTGAAAGATGCTACCTACTTGCACCTATTTATACCCTTGAGGTATTTGAAAGTCTCTATCGTATCCCCCTCTCTTCTCACTTCCAGTGAGTACGTGTTGAGATCCTTTAGTCTGTCCTCATATGACTTTTGATGCATCCCTTGCACCATTTTAGTTGCTCTCCTCTGAACTGTCTCTACTCTGTCTATGTCCATGAGGAACAGAAAGAGCCGCTCAATACAATGGGTGCCTGTGACAGGGCTAAAATCCATAGAAACAAAGTCACGGCATTCCACACTCAGAACAATTGAAAACCATTCAAATTCCAGTCACAGACTTGAAATGAGGTTTACCTTTTATTTAAAGGCACTTGTTTTGAACAGAAAAACCACCACTCCTCCTAGAGCTTGTGAAAGTTCCCCCGACATTTCACTGAGATGCTTTTTCAAAGGAATAGTGTCAGCTGCTGTCAATAATATCATTATTAATGAATTAAGACTTCCTACTAACAATCGCATCAGTGTTGTGGATACTTAGAGAATAGTGTTTATATTTTTAAACTTAAATTAACTTTCTAGGGACATGGATATGTTGTTCATCCACACTTATTGGCAGGTTCCTTGCCGCTTTAAATCTTACCGGAAGGTCTTCAAGCTGGCTCCTCCCACCCACCTGGGTGGTAAAACTCTCGGCTCCACCCCATGACACCAGATCTTCCTTACCGCTTGGAAGCTCAGGTTCCTTCCTTAGCGCTCTGTGTTTTCGACTGTTTCCTGGAAAATTTGGTCTTCGAAATCAATTGGAAGTTTTCTGAAACTTCGATCTTTCTTCTTCGCTGTGGCGATGGCCCGTTTGTTTTCCGGCTCCGGGAGGCACCCGGTTATTTCCTCCAGGAGAGATCCGCACTCCACGTGCGTTTACTGCCTTGACTTGGATCACGATCCTTAACTTTGCGATTTTTGTTGTGCCCTTTCGACCAGCTCTCTGGAGGATCGCGTGGCCCGTTCGGGGCCCGGGTGACCGGTAATTTTTCCCACCTTGGAAAATTCCTCGGAGACTCGTCGGGCAGTGTCCGCATTGGCTGTCTCGGCTGAGCAGCTCGACCTTTCTTCCTCCGGGAGGGGCGGCTGCCCTCCTCTTCCTCGGTCAGCGCTATCCCGCCTCCTTGAGTTCTCCCTCATGCAGCTCGTTCAGGAGCTTCCACAGTCCCTTTCCTCAAGGGAGAGGGACCTTGGGACCTGCCTCTCAGCCCAAGTCCAAGGAGTCGCAGGCTAAGTCCGCCTTCGGCTCGGAGGCGGGAGTTCCCCCTCCCTGCCGGCCGACATTGGACTTCGGTCGAGTATGCGGCTCGCGCTGGCCTCACGGGTGTCCCTGCCAGGTCAGCCGGCCAGGACTCCACTTCACGTTGTCGGTCTCGCCACCGCCATCTGGGCTGTCTTCTGCTGGTGCCGCCATCCCCGCCCGGCTCCCCAGCGGAGGCTGAGGTTCTGCCTGTACTGGGGTCGACAGTCCCGGCCCTTTCTTCCGAGCCAAAGGAGGAGTGGCGCCCCGCCCTTCCCAGGCTCCACCCTGTTCCCCAGGATTGGTCTCGTCCTCTTGGTCTAGCCGCTCACGCTGACCTCGCGCTCTCGGTCGGGCATCGAATCATGGCATTCGCGTTCTCGTCCCCTCCTCGGATGAGGAGGGCTTCGATGCCGTTGGCGTCGGCGTTGAGTTTATGTAACAGCAGCTGTTGTTGTCCGGGAATCAATCGACCCGATTCATTCTCCGGCATAGCAGCTGCCGCCTGCTAGGCCAACGCAACCGCCGAGGCAGTCGAGATGCCTCGCTGGGCGGGTTGCTCGCCTGATCCCTGCTGCCCCACCGCCTCGTGGAACCCAGGCCGGGCCGTGACCTGTCCTGCAGGTTATCTGTTCCTCACTCCCGCTACCGGCGGACGAAGAGTGACTCAGCCTGCGGCAGCTTTTTGCAGACCCTTGGAGCCCAAATCGACTCTATGTTTCCTAGCAGGAGGACCCATGGTCTTCTCCGAACATTCTGTGGATGACAGCCCATCGCCCTTATGGGTCTGCTCCAGCTCATCTCGGAATTCACCGGATGCAGCCGAGTCTGCTCCCAAACGGGCCCCTACCCCCACGGAGATTCTAGACCGAGGGGTTCACCTCAGAGGCCTTCCCGTGGCTGAGGCAATCGTGGGCCCAGCCTTGAGCTCTGGCGGCGGCCTACTTCCTGCCCTGCGCCGGCCAGGGTGGCCAGGAAGTACCCTGTCCCTGTCGGTTCTCTGCCTGGTTTCTCGGAACACCCCTCGGCTGAGGGGGTAGTCACCGACAATGTTTTCCAATGTTCTGGAACGCTAGGGATGTGGATAGGCCCCTGACAAGGAGTCCAAAAGGATGGACTATGTCGGGCGCAAGGTTTACGCTGCGTCCTCCCTAGGCCTCCGTCAGGCCAGCTTGGCGGCACTGATGGCACATTTCTCTCACGCCCTCTTGGGCTCCATGGACGAGGTTCTCCCTCATCTCCCGGCCGACCTGCGGACCACGGTCCGACGGGTGCGGGACCAGGGTACGGCGGTGATAAAACAGCAGCTCCAGACGGCTCTGGATCTGGGCAACTCCTGTGCCAGATCGGTGGCGGCCGCGGTGGCCATGCCCCGCAGGGCGTGGCTGGAGGTTATCCTCCTTCTTTGAAACCCAGCATGAGTTGGCGAACATTCCTTCTTGGGACCGACCTTTTCGGCCCTGGAGTGGAGGGACACCTCCGGGTCCGAGAAGTCCGATGCCACCCAGACTTGGCCTCCCGCCTCGAGGGTCAAGGGCAGCAGCCTTTGCATAAGCCCTTGACCCCCGGCCCTGCAGCTTGACCGCCCAACATGAGGGCTAGCAGGCTATGCGCCAGTGCCTGACGCCAAACCAGCATCTTCCTCCAAAGGAAGCAGGGAGGTAAAGATCCGAGAGCCCCCTCGGCCTCTTCCTCCCCCAAACCTGCTCTGTGACGGGCTAAGGGGCGCTGTCCCGGCCCTGTCGTCCCTGCCCAGGTTTCCCCGTGGGGGGACGGCTCCACACCTCTTCCTCTAGGGGTCGGTGGTGCTAGGGGTAGTCCTGTCGCGGGTTACAGCAGGTTTCCTTGAGCCGTTGCCCCATCGGGATCTTGGGTCCATACCCTTCTGCCGCCCGCTGAGCCGACTCTGCTCTGGCCCTCTAATTAGAGGTGATCAGGAAGGTTGCGGACCCTCCTTCTGACCCTGGGTTCATGTCCAGGTATTCCTGCTCTCAAATGGATGGGGGGCCTGCGCCCCATCCTTCTGCATGCCTGGATGGTCTGTCTGCCTCAGATATCCCATCCTCACAGCGGGGTGTGTGGCTTCTTTCCTGGGCCTCCAGGACGTATTTATTCCTTGTTCCGTCCGTTCTTGGGAGACTCCTCCCTTTCCTAAGCGGGGGATCTCCTTACGAGTTCCTGGCCAGACCCTTCTTTCTCTGCTCAGCAGCTTTCTGCGGCATTGAGGGGTCCAGGCAGCCTGATTGCAACCCTTCCAGATGGAAGGGGACGATCCAGTGTTCTGGCTCTCAGACTGGTCTACCTTTACCGGAGCCACATTGGAACTCGTGTCTTAGCGGGTGATCCTTCTTCGGGACGAGGCTCGACTCTTGAGTCCAAGCTCAGCTCCTGGCGGACAGGGCTGAGGTTTTCCTCCCTTACCTAGTCAGGTCTGACTGGGCAATTGCGCCCTGCCGGGACCTCCTGCACCTCCTGGGCCTCGCGGTGGCCGGCTCCAGCGTGGTCTGTTGGACCCGCTGGTTCATGCGTTCCCCTAGTGGGGACTGGCCAGCCAACGGTCACAGTGCTGCGTTCCTCGGACCAGTTTGTGACTATAGCCCAGGAGTTAGGGGAACGCTCCCCCTCGGACTGTTCCAGCTCTTGCAGGAGATCATCCTGTTCGTCCGCCCTGAGTCGACGGTCTTCTCCGACCGATGCTTCTCGGATGGGTGGGGGTGCCCATCTAGGGGAATACAGAGTGCTTCGCCTCTGATCCTCTCGGGAGTCCCGATGTCCTTCCTACCTGCTGGAGCTCCAGGCGGTCCGTTTAGCTTGCACCATTTGTGCAGGGTCTAGTGGTTTAAGTTCAAGCGGACAACACCACGACCATGTGCTACCTACCCTGCCAGGTTCGGTCGAGCCCCTTACCTCGGCGTAAGGAGATTCCCCTCATTGGGTTTTTCGCGCAGCCAGAGGCGGTTTCCCAGCCATTTGATGGCTGGTACCTCCAGCACCCTGGCTGATGCCCTAAGCCGGACATAGGCTGTGCCTCACGAGTGGTCTTCCCTGCCGGAGGTAGCACAGGATCTTCTCCCTCCTTCTCTCCAGGGAGAATACGAGGCGAGACTGTTTCATGCCCGCCCCCTCAGCAAGGTTTGCTGTAGGGGATGCCATCGAGGCCACGGACCCCGAGCCTTTCCATGCCTCTCCCCCATTTCCCTTGACCCACTGGCAAGGCGAGGAGGGACTAGGCGCAGGTGATGCTGGTAGCCCCAGACTGGATTGCCAGCTCTGGTATCCAGCTCTCCTCAGTCTCAGCCCCAGGCTCCCGAGGCGGCTTCCAGTCCGCCCGGTCCTGATCTCTGTTTTCAGGGGAAAGTTTTCCTTCTGGACCTTCAATCCCTGCACCTGAAGGCCTGGTCCCTGTGTGGCTAGGGGCCAGGCCTTGGGTCCTTCGGCAAGGTCCTCAACGTTTTCGAGGCGTCCTGCTAGAAGTCGGCCAGATATGCTCGCCTTCCATTGGAAGAGTTCTCCATTTGACGATGGGATAGGGCCTGGTCCCTCTCCTGTCCCCAGGCGAGCATTCCGGACCATCTGCGGTCCATTCTTTGAATTAGGGCTTCTGCCGATGACCCTCTAGGTGCTTCTGTTGGTCACCCCTGTCTTCCGGGCACGGGCCGGAAGGCAGTCGGTGGAGCAGAAAAGGTGGTCTGGCACTTTTCTAGGCCTTGATCACACCTCTCATTTGGGGGAGAGTTTCCCCATTTCTGTGGGATCTTCGCTGGTACGGGCTTAGCTCACGAGCAAGCCATTCGAACCTTTGCACAGGTGCAAGTTTCCCCCACCTGTTGTGGAAGAACACCTTCTTGGGGCTACTCTGCCATCCAGAAGGAGGGGAGAGTTCCAGGCGCTCCTTTGAATCTCCCTATCCGGTCTTCCACAGGGACAGGCTGTCCTGCGCCCACCCAAAGTTCCTCCCAGGCGTGGCGGAGTCTTCCCAACCGGTATTGTTCTGCAGGGGTCCATCCCCATTCACGCCTTGGAGGCCGTGTATAGGATCCATGGGACCCTATTTAATGCCCACCTACCCAGGGAGCGTAGGGCTGAAGTTCGGGAGAGGTTCACCAGCTGTTTGTCATCTACACTGAAGCCGCATCTGGCAGACCTGCAGCCAAGCGGACGACAAGTCGGTGGGTCACCTCCTGCATAGGTCTCCGCTATAGGGGGCGGGCATGGAGCCTCCCAGAGGGATAAGTGCTCATTTCACTCGCCCTTCTGCTGCATCGGTAGCTGCCTTCGAGGATACTCTGGTCCAGGATATCCACAGAGCTTTTACCTGGAAGCAGGCTTTACCGTTTCCCCTTCCACATCGACCTTGGGTCACGCTAGGATGCTGGTCGGGGCCTCGATTCTCCAGTCTTTCTACCTAAGTAAGGGGTGTGCGCCTTGCCTCCCTCCTCCCGGAGAACTGCTAGGAGTCTGCCAATATGTGTGGATAAACAACATATCCATGTCCCTAGAAATACAGGTTACTCACCTGTAACAGGAGTTCTAGGAATGGTATATGTTGTTCATCCACATGACCCACCCGGCCTCCCCGGCTTCGACGCATAACCTGGCTTCCAGCGGGCTAGATCTGGCATCATGGGGAGGAACCGAGAGTTTTACCACCCGGGTGGGTGGGAGGAGCCAACTTGAAGACCTTCCGGCAAGATTTAAAGCGGCAAGGAACCTGCCAATAAGTGTGGATGAACAACATATACCATTCCTAGAACTCCTGTTACAGGTGAGTAACCTGTATTTTTATATGCAAGGATATAATGAAAACAAGTTTCATCTTTAGTCTCTAAGTTAAACCAAAACATAAATAGAACACCAATGTGGCACTAGATTAAGGAAAGCCATACCAAAAAGAGTCAGAAAATGTAATATTCATTATCATTAGACTGTAACATGAATTCATTAACTGAGATTTTAAGTAAGATTTTATAATTTATTTCTTTCTATTAAATATAAACCTAGATCCGGTTATGTTTTTTACTTAGAAGAAAAAAATCTTAAACATTTTAACTCGTGTTTTTAAATCAGTTTCAAACATTAGTATTTTAACTTATAAAAAACAATTTAGAGAAACAAAAATATATAGTAAACCCCTATTAGTCAAACGGGGGATAAGTTAGCTACACCATAAAATCGCATATGTAGTATCCTGTTTTGCAGATTTGACCAAGAGGTCAACCAGACCTGTGAAAGGTCACATATAAGTTATTCCATAGCAGGTTGTAAAGAGCTACACCCAAGCAGTGTAGAGACCCCTTGGTTCCTTCCAGAGGTTTTTCCTGCTAGTGATACCTCTCCCTATGCACCCCACTGGCTCTCTCTACAGCCTTTTCACATTGTCTGGTCATCTTTAGGTCATTTAAAATGACCACCCCCAGGTCCCTTTTTTGTTTGGTGACTGTCAGTACCCCCCCCCCCAATTAAGTACTCATCCCCTGGGTTGCTGTGCTCCATATGCATGATTTTTCATTTCTTAGAATTGAATCCTAGTTGCCACACTCTTGACCATTCCTCAAGCTTGCTTAGGTAGCTCTCCTCCCCGGGGTGTCAACTCTGTTGCAGATCTTAGTGTCGTCTGCAAAAGACATGCCTTCCCTTCCAGCTCCTCTGCAATGTTGCTTATGAAGACATTGATGAGAACTGGCCCAGCACTGATCCCTGAAGTACCTCAGTGGTCACCCCCCTCTCCTCGAACTGAGCTCCATTCACCACCACCCTCTGTCTCCTGCCACTCAGCCAATTTCTGACCCAATTTTCTACCATGGGACCCACTCCCAGGCTACCCAACTTGTTTACTAGCTTCATATGTGGAATGGTGTTGAATGCCTTACTGAAATTCACGTATGCCATGTCCATCGCTCCTCCCTGATCTCCTTCCCTGGTCACCCTGTCAAAGAAATCTATCAAGACAAGACCTTCCCACCATGAATCCATGCTGTCTCAGATCCTGTGCTCCACTGCCTTCAAGATATATCACAGTCCTTCCTTTTAGCAATTTTTCCATCTGTTTCCCCACCAGCAAGGTCAGGCTGACTGACGTAGTTGCCAGCCTCCTCCCTGCTCCCACTTTTCTGGAGAGGGACAACATTCACCCTCTTCCAGTCCTCCGGAACCACTCCTGTTTCTATCAGTTTGTTGAACAGAGCTGTCAGTGGTGCTACCAGCTCCCTTCTAAGTTCCTTTAAAATTCTAGGATGTATCCCATCCAGCCCCATTGCCTTGTCCACGTTCAGCTTTGCTAGCTGCTTCAGGACTATCTCCTCCGTAAACGGATTGGTGTCCATCTCCCTTTAATTACTGTCTCTATCTCCTAACTGTGGCCCCTTCCCTTCCCCTTCTTCTGTAAATACAGAACAAAATTACCTGTTCAGGATTTCTGCCTTTTCTAGTCCTGACCACAAATGCCTCCATGCTGGGCTGGGGTGCCCATCTGAGGGACCTAACAGTAAATGGTGTCTGGTCTCCTCGGGAGTCCAGGGAGCATATAAACCTGCTGGAACTAAGAGCAGTGTTCTTATCTTTATAGGCATTTGCACAACATGTCAGGGGTCAGTCTGTCCATGTCAGAACAGACAACACAACCACTGTGTATTACATCAACAAGAACGGGGGGCACAAGGTATTTAAAGCTGTGTACAAAGCCATGAAACTATAGAGTCTGGCTTACTCACTAGAGGTCCACCTCACAGCAGTTCAACCCCAGGGAATGTCAATGTTCCGGCAGATTCCCTCAGCAGGATCTGCCAGAGCCACAATGAATGGTCCCTCAACAGGCAGGTGTTGGCCACAATCCTCAAGAGATGGAGCACACCAGAGATAGACCTGTTCGCAGTCAAGGACAGTTTCCAACACACACTCTACTGTTGCAGGCCTCCAGTAGTGGGTACAGTCCCCATGGGGGCTCTGTTCCTCGACTGGACAGGGTAATTTCTGTATGCCTTCCCTCCATTTCCTCTACTATTTTGAGTCCTCCTGAAGCTGAGGAGTCAGCCTGCATCCATGATCCTGGTAGCTCCAGACTGGGCCAGGCAGCAATGGTACTCCCTGCTACTGACCCTGTCCATCAGACAGCCCATTCAGCTTCCTCTGAGACACAACTTGCTAACCACATTTGAGGGCAAAGTGACATATCTGAACCTCAAGTCTCTGCACCTCAAAGCCTGGTTCATGAGGAGTTAGAGTACTCTAACTTTTACTTCTCATACCAGGTCCGCAGGGTCCTTAACTCACTTATACCTCGGCAGCCATTTTGTATCAAGGTTAAGCAATGGAAAACCCGGACTTCAAAAAGCGCTCCAGGTGGTAATGAGTTAAGGTCTCTAGGAAGCCTACTGCTAGGAAGGCATATGCCTCCAAGTGGATAAGATGCTCCCTGTGGTGTGCTCCTAGGCAATTTGTCCCCCTCAGGCAGATTTGCCTTCACTGTTAGACTATTTGGTCGACCTCAAGGCTCTAGGGCTCAGATCTGCTACCCTAAAGTTTCACCTGGCAGTTATTTCTGCCTATGTTATCAGCAGGTAAGCAGAAAACGATAGCCTCTCACCCTATCTTCAAGAGATTTTTCCCTGTCCCTTCCTGGTACCTGAATATCTGCGTAGCCAAGCTCATGGAGCCTCTCTTTGAGCCTATGGCCTCTGCAGAGTTGAAGTATGTTACTTGGAAGACAGGCGTCATAGTAGCCATCACCTCAGCTAGAAGGGTGTGTGAGTTGCAGGTCCTCTGCACTGACCCTAACTACATCATCTTCCACAGGGACAAGGTAGTTCTGAGGACCAACAGGAGGTTCCTCCTCAAGGTGATGTCAGAGTTCCACCTGAACCAGTCCATCACCCTTCCTGTGTTCTTCACAGAGAAATCCAGCTCTGGCGAACAGATACTACGCAGTCTGGATGTGAAAATGTCCCTCGACTACTACATTGAGTGCACTAAAGATCATAGATCTTCTAACTCTCAGCTGTTTCTCACATATGGTGAGGTGGGAAAAGGTAAACCATCTTATAAACGGATCATAGCCCGCCGGATAGTTGCCTGTATTCAGTTCTGCTACTCCAGAACTGGCAAACAACCACATCAGGGTCTCAGGGCACACTCCAGTCGTGGCACTACTGCATCTGTGGCAGCAGCCAGAGAGGTTCCTTTGCTGGAAATTTGTAAAGCAGCAATATGGAAAACAGTTCACACCTTTACAAGGCACTACTGTCTGCACATACAGTCCAGAAGAGATGCCAGGTTTGGCACTGCTGTGCTGCAGAACCTTTTCCCCAAGTAGGTTGTGTACCCAGCCTCCAAGGTACTGCTTTGTAGTCTGCATATTTTAAGCATAATTAGGGATTCCTGTGGTTTGAAGAATACCATAATAATATTGTTTCTTCCAGGTGATCTCTTATTATGCTTAAATCTCCCATCTTACCTCCCCTTCCAGAACCAGAAAAGGTTCTACAGTCACCAGTTGTGTTATATATGTGTCTGCTTGAGCACTACTTGTTGACATTCACAGTTTTTCTTTTGGCAGAAATCTCTTGTTCTGCCATACCTGGCCTTTGGACCACTTTTGTTGCCCATTGGGCTTCTGTTTTTTATATTTCTAGCTAGGCTTATAGACTGGGGCGCTATTTTATTTTTCCAGTTTAGGCTCAGAAGGATCTGATATTATGCTGTAGAACACAGCACCACCCAGAGGGCAGAGATTTGAATTGCATTCTAAATTCCATTCCACATGCCCTGGAGCAGCTTCACCAGCCAAGCTCACTGCATATGGTAAGCATAATAAGGGATCCCCTGGAGGAAACAAAATTACTATGGTAAGTAATTTTTTTCTTCTTTCACAGTCTGTTGATGTCACAGTGCCTCTAGCTGACAGCTACCTTGACTCGCTTCACCAATGCTGCCAACCAGCCTGTTATTAATTTACTACTGTTTGTTTCCTTGTCTCACTTTCACCTTTTGCACAACCCGCCCTCCCCCCAAAAAAAAAAACAGGTCTTTGCATTGGGTACCCTGGACTTGCTCAAGTAGTAGAAGCAGTCTCACTTTAACTTTGATAACTGCTGTCAGAGACGGAACCCAGAGTTTGCCTGTAAATTACCTACACCTTTTAAAAACACTGCCCAGCCACAGATGAATTAAATATAAGATATTTAGTATTTACAGGATTTGTAAGAATTACAAATAGCTGGGCAAATACAGAACATACAAGGAAAATCAAAATAAACAAGTTTTACCTGAAAGTACAAACAGAAAAAACACCTGACAACATTCTAGTTCATACCACTCTGGAGTAATCTTTGCATACTGCTTTAGTTCTCGACAGAATGCACAGCAGCAGAGATTTGGCTCCCTCTCTAATGCACAACAGAAAAAAAGCAAATATTTTTGGACTCTATAAAGAAAAGTAAATTAATGTACATCTGATGGGAAAAAGTTTTTCACAGTTGATATGCAACTGATTGTTATATCACAGGCTAATGACTAAGTTCAGTTAGGGCATAGACATCAGGAGCATGCAACTAATATTTTTAACATAGTAATTTGAGGTCAGAAGGGACAGTAGCTCCATCAGCCCCCGGCCCCGACAACAAAAGCAGGGAATAATAACAAGCATGTGTTACAAACGAGCAAAAGGACAAAGATCATATTTTCATTCACATGCCCATTTAATGAATTATAAACATTTTGGTGTATAATTGAGTTCTACTGTGTGATTTTTTTTTATATACTTTTTATTTATAGGTTTTATGCAGTAAAGATACACAAAGCATTCAGTGCAATGCAATTCTCACATTGGATTACTACAAAAAGAAGATAAGCAGATAAGAGAGACATTACAACATGTGTTACACATTCTGGGGAAATACCAAGATAGTATTTGTGACACTTAGACAATCCATTAGACAGTACTGCCAATGTTTATAACTGTTTAAAGGTACTCTAATAATATACTCTGCTTTGTAACATTAATGGGCTATTATGCCCATAAGACTAAATGCTCTTTATAAGTAACTACATAGTTTCTCCCATAGCATCTGAATAAAGAAAAGATTTAATTTTTTGTTACTTTTATTGTTATTCAGTTGAATCTCATCTTAACACTAAGACCCCATCTCTCTATATTACTTATAGGCTTAACAAACCTTATAAGTCTACGTATAATAAAGTATTATGCAGTACTTTGTAATACCATCCCAATTATGTGTGCTTCAGTTCTGTTGTTCAGTCTAATAAAATCAGACCCTCAATTTAACAGTACAGAGCCCCAAGGAATTACATAACTGAGGCTTCTCCAGTCCAGAAAGTCTCTGATAATGAAAGATAGTTAAAGTTTATACAATGGAGAAGAAGACTCCTCACTCACCCATACTGGGGATTCATGTATCTTCTCATTCTGATTCCGAAGACAGATCTCCTTCCTGAGCTGCTTTCTCTGCCTCTAACTTCTCGACCAACCTGGCGGCTTCCTTTGGATTGGTGTATATGTAGGCTCTTCATCCGACTGTAACGTGTAGATGAGCTGGCATTAGGAGGTTGTTTGGGGTATCCAATTCTCATAGACAGCGATGCACAGAGTCAAAACATTTCCGCTTCATGCAGGTAGCTTATGGGAGATCGTAAGCTAGCAATACTCTTGATCCGTCGCTCTCCAGACCCCGTTTAGGCCGCACAGCCTGTAGGACACGATCTCTGATCACCACAGAGGTAGTAGTTAACATCACAGTGTGAGAGCTTTCCAGGGAGGTACCAGCCTGCCTAAGGTTGACTTGATACACTCAACTACCTCATCTTGCAAATCCAGTCCCAAGGTCTCCCTGAGCCAGGCCATTAAGTACCCAACAAGATGTTTTCCCTCTATTCCTTCCGGTATCCCAAGTATCCTTTAATTGGCAGCCATTGAAATGTTCTCTAGATGTTCCAAATGAGAACGGAGCAAAGCTTGCTCCTTTATACATGTGGCTGCAGATGCTTGCACTTTCTCCGACGATCTTTCCACTGCCTGGGTAGTTTCCACAAGGCCTTCCATTTTTTGCTCCACTTGCACCATTCTTTCCTGATATGTGTCCATCTTTCTATCCATCTGTTGGATCATTTTTGTTAAATTCAATACCGCAGTTTGCAGAGATTCCAGCTTCGCTGGACCAGGCTCATCTGCTGTTTGCTCTGCAGTTGACAAGCTGTCTGGATTAGGTGGTTGCTTAGAGGCCCCGCCACATTGAGCGAAGAAATTAGCCTTTTGTTCACTATTTTTCCTCCCCATCTTTGGTATCTGTAGGTTCTAGGGGTATCTCTGCACTTCTAGGATCCAATATACATGGTTTCTGAGTCTATTTCTTGCCAGAAAAGTTTGTAAAAATAATTAATTATAGATGCTGTCCGGGAGCTAACAGAGAGCACGTCCTCACAGCTAGGCAGTTAGCCACACCTCCCCGTGTGATGTTTTTGCTGGTCGTTACAGACCCCATTTAATATTTAATTTAGTATATTAAATGTTTTTTAATAGCAATCACCAATGTAGTAGTAGGAGAAGTGGTAACTTTATTTGTACAGCACCTTTCCCCAGAGGTTTAGGGCACCTTACAGAGAATGACAGTATAGTACAAATAACAGTTTTAGAGTTAGCATAAATATAAAACCGTAATTTAACATCTTCATAAATAAACAAGCAACTGCCTGTGGTGCTGATGACTGCGGTTCAGGAGTGGGCCGCTGACATCAGAGGGGTGATCCGGAGGGAGGAGGCTGAGCATCCAGGGGACTGCTCTCCTTCTCCTGGGAGGGAGGGAGGGGATCAGGTACCCAGCGCATACTGACCTCTAGCATTGGCTGGAGAGTGTGGCAGCCCAGGACCATGATGTATGCCCATTGGGGAGTTGACGGGCAGACCTCTGCATGTCGGGACCCAACCCTTTTGTCTCAGTTGTGCCTTTTTGCCAAGGTCATTGCATGTCTGGCCTCTCTCTGTCAAAGGGGAGGGGGCCACACAAGGCAAAAACACCTTGGTGCAAGCCCCATGACGCCCAGGATCCCAGCAAGTGCTGGGACTCAGCCGATATGAGGTCCTCCCCCGTCAGCATTTGAGGCCAAAAATACATACAGTAAACAAAAAAACAAAAAAAAGGTTAAGCCACTCCAGACTACAGCTGACACCTGAGCATCTAATGTGAGCCTCTCATCCAGAATGACCCCCGATTTTTTGCCTTGGTGGCTTCAAGCCTAGAGAACCCAAGTAAAAGCACAGTCACCTCTTTGACAGCTGCACACCCCCACTATAGCCTGGCTCTATCACTAGTACCTCATCTTATCCAGGTTGAATCTCTGCCAGCTAGATGCCATCCAGTCCTGGATCTTGGCCAGACACAAATTTAGCACCTCAGGTACAAATAACACATACAGCTGGGAATCTTCTGCATAACAGTGAAAAAACAATCTGTACCATCTAATGATCCTGTCCAGGGGTGGCATATGCACTGTAGACATTATGGGTGAGAGGACCAGCCTTCAGGATACACCACAGAGCAGGGGCATCCGGAGAGATGAGAAATTCCTCATCACTATCCTTTGTTTCCTATTTGTGAGATAAGTCTCTAACCCACAGATGAAATTGCTAGTCTGTCCACTGTACTGTTTCAGCCAATCTAAGAGCAACCCATTGTCTACCATGTCAGAAGCTGAGGAGCACTCTAGGAGCTCAAGTATTTACTAATCTTCCAGGAATCAGTCTTCATCATTGATTACCACTGATATGTCTGGGGCCAGAGGCACTAGGACCCCATGAAAGCAATATTTTTTGCAAGGAGTTAGCTGACGTTGACTACGGGCAGCGCCAGCACACTTCAAGGGGTGCCGTGGGCGCCAGCCAGTAATCAACACTGACTCTAATGCACCTAAGTTCTGATCTTCGAGGAATCAGTCTTCACCATTGATTCACACTAATGGTTCTGAGCTGGAAATGCTAGGACCCCACAGGAGTCAGAACTTTTCAGGAGGGCTGGTGCCGAGGTAAGCTTTGCGCATGCATGGCACTGCAAGACTGTCTTACGCTGCATGACGTACCTCAGCACCAGCCTTCAACTGTATCAGTTTGTTTTTTCCCACCATCGTGTGCACATCAGTGACAATGTCACTTGCCTGCCGGGAGTCAGAATTTCATGTTTGTATCACAACAGCATTCAGTTCTTCTCAGTTTTAGAGTTTAAAGATGGAGATCATTTTTGTGTCAGTTGAGTGATTTTTTAAAAAAAACTTTTGTGTCAGTCTCTCACGGCCCTACCAATGGTCAATGTCCATGGGCAATACATGGGAGCTTCTCAGGCAAGCTGCTCCAGCAGCAGGGCTGCATCTTGTCCACTTTCCCCATCGAGGAAGGGTTCTGACAATGGGCTGTCCTGTGCCTGGGGAGAATGACAGTCTTCCCAGAAGCACAAAAAAAGTGGGTCCATTCCCGATCCTGTTCGGGTTCTTCGCTACTTGGCTTTGAGTACTTCCTGTTCTCGTTGGAAGGAGAAGAAGAAGTACCACTGGAGGTTGCCCTCTGTGAGGCGTGACATGGGGTCCTTTGTCTTCTGGAGTTGGAGGCTCTCACTGGTGCCATTGGTGTGACCGGGGTCCTCTGGTTCTAGGAGGTAGAGATCTCAAGCTCAGAGTCCCTCTCTGTCTGTTAGTGGTGACTCCAGTGGGCAGTTGCACCATTGGGCAGCAATTAAGGAGCAGTGGGTGCAGCATCTGACTTGTTTGCCTGTGCCAGCAGAAATGGTCCCTGGACTTTCTGGGCCAGTGGAACTGGAGCCACGGGTGGGGTTCTCAAGCTGGGTAGAGCATGTGGCACCAGCAACAGTTCTTGGGTCCTTGCCAGTGTCTGAGCTGCTGATTCCTGTCCCACTGGCTGCACCGCCACCATTTAGTGTTACTGTGATGGGACTGGCTGCGGTACTATTGCTAGTCACTCTTGTGCCAGCTGGGTTGTTGTTGACAGGGTCAGCGCCATTGTTGACACAGAGTTTAGGCCTTTCAGGGCCTGTCCTCCCCAGCACCAGATTTAGTTCTGGATGTGGCATCATTACACACCCTATTAACAAGGAGTCGCACAAGATTGACACTATGGGAAAGCGGGCTTTCACAGCAACAGTTACTCTTTTGTTATGCGGATTGCTAGATACCAAGGGCATTTTTCTAAGTACAAGAATAACCTTTGTAGCTTGCTAAAGTCTGTGGTGGAGTCCCTGCCAGACTCTGAAACTGAACACAAGATTCTGGAGACTGTTACTTATGGCCTTGAACCTAGCAGTTGTCTTTTCAAAGCAACTGTGTATGCCTTTGGTACTGCCTCCCGATCTTCTGTGGCAGGCATCTGTATGAGAAGGCATTTCTGGTTAGTTGTTATCTGTTTTTCTCAGGATATCCAGCAACATTTATTGAATGCCCCCTTTGATGGCACTTACCCGTTTGGATAGCAGGTAGAGAAATTTCCTGAAGCATCTCAGAAAAGTAGAATGACCGTTAAGATTTCCAGACCAGCTTCTGCTAACCCTCAGAGGGGAAAAGGATGTAATTTATTTCCAGTCCTTTCACGGGAAAGGCAGGGTAGCCCAAAATATATCTCAGCCTCCCCAGCCTCAAAAGAAGGCACAGCCAAAGGCACAGATGCCAAAAGCACCCAGTGCCACCCTCTGACGCTCCAGCCCTGGTTCTGCCTCAGCTGCCTGAGGCAGACCTCTCCTCCCTAGTAGGGGGGGTGCCTGACCCAGTTTTACTGTCAGTGGGAGTCACAACTGACAAGACGGTCCTCAGAATCATCTGAGAGGGATACTCCCCAAGCTAGAAATTCCTCTGGACTATCCACTGACAAGGCAACCCCTCTTATCAGGCCATATGTCAGAGCTTTTGCGAGAGATTGCAGATCTTCTGAGAAACAGGGCTGTGGAGATAGTGTCAGAGTCAGAATGAAACAGAAGCTTCAACTCCCACTACTTCCTAGTTCCAAAGAAATCTGGGGGCATACACCCCATTCTCGATCTCAGAAACCTGAACAAGTTGTTGGATCGAGAAATATTCAAAATTATTTCCCTGGGATCTCTGCTTTGCTTCTTGAAACCTCAGGGTTGGTTAGCTTCCCTGGATATGCAGGATGCATACCAGCACATACTGGTACACCCCAGCCACCGCACATACCTTTGGTTCATTGTGTTGGGGCAGCATTACCAGTTCAGAGTACTGCCTTTTTGAGCGCTCCTTGGCACCTTGAGTCTTTACAGAGTGCTTCACAGTACTCACAGCACACCTCAGAATACAAGGACTCCAGGTTTTAGACTGCAATGGCAAAATCTATTTCTGTATGCATTTCCTTTGTCCCTCTAGTGCAGAGGGTATTGCTCAAACTGGAGGTGCACAGGGGCAAGAGGATACTGATCCCCCACTCCTGGCCTCAACAGATAGTGTTTCCTCTGTTGAACAGACTATCCATCAGCAAACCAAGGATCCCTCCTCTCAGGACAGACTTACTGACTCAGGATTACCTGGTCCATCCCAACCTGTGCTCCTTCCATCTTCAGGCTTGGCTCCTGAAGAGATGGAAATGAACAGGTACATGGTATCTCAGAGTGTCTCCGAAATACTTGTGGCTGTCTGTAGGAGGACTTTCACAGCCAAATGGAAAAGATTTTGGTGCCCACCTGACAAGGTTTTGGAGTACTTGCCAGACTTTTCTGATGCTGGCTTGCAGTATTCCACAGTAAAGGTCCACTTCTGTGCCATTTCTGCATACCACAAGACCATTGGTACCCTCTACATGGCACAGCTACCACTATTCAAGAGGCTTCTTAAGGACATTTAATAGACTAGGGCTTCCATCAGGAAGCCGGGTGGCAGCTTGTGGGACATCAACCTTGTGCTATATATATCACACACAGACCATTTAAGCCCCTTGCAACATATCAGCTGAAGTTTTTAACTTGGAAAGCAGCATTTCCAGTGACCATCACTTCTGCTCGTGGTGTCAGAAATCTATGCCTTGGTCACAGAGCCCCCATATACTGTTTTCCACAAGGACAAGGTATTTCTGCACATACAGGCTATATGTTCTTTCCCAAAGTGGTGTCAGAGTTCCATCTGAATTAGCCACTTGTGCTGCTTACCTACTTTGCTAACTTTCAGAATGAAGGAGAATGCACTTTCCGTTCTCTGAATGTTAAGAAGGTCCTCAAGTTTTACCTGGATAGAACTAAGGACTTCAGGCAATCCAAGCAGCTCTTTGTCTCCTTTAATATATTTCGGAAGGGACAGCCTATTACATTCAAGTACATTTTTAGCTAGATTGTGAGCTGTCTACGCTACTGCTATGCCATGGCACAGGTCAAGCTGGAAGGTCAGGTACGTGCCCACTTCACCAAAGATGTTGCTACGTCCCTGGCAGAGATTCGCTCTGTACTTATTGGTGATATTTGCAGAGCTGTAGCTTGGAGCACAGTGCACACTTTTGTTAGTTACTATGCCTTGGATATCCATGCCAGGCAGCATGCCACCTTTGGTAAGACTATCCTGAGTGGTCTTCTTTCCTGAGTGAGCCCTTGGCTCCTATTGCCCTAGTCTGGGGGAGTTTGTCTGAGTGTGGTAGTTGGACCCATTAGTGTGAATCAGTGGTGAAGATCGATTCCAGGAAGATAAAAACAATTACGTACTCACCGTAATTCTT
The DNA here is from genome assembly GCA_016271365.2 of Neoceratodus forsteri. Taxonomy (NCBI): domain Eukaryota; kingdom Metazoa; phylum Chordata; order Ceratodontiformes; family Ceratodontidae; genus Neoceratodus; species Neoceratodus forsteri. The sequence continues at coordinate 342,749,532 of CM028133.1, read as the reverse complement.
GATCTTCTTGGAATATATTCACCAGTGATTCACACACCCACCCGCCATCCCCCAGGCTCACTCCAATGTGTTTATTGGTCTTCATCCCTTGTTCTTGGTTTGAGCTGTGAAGACACTGTTACTGGTTACTTGGCCCTTCTTACACGGCTCATCAGGGCTATGATATGCCCTTAGGTTAGTGTGTAAGTGCTACTTAGGTTGTGCTGTACATCCTTGGTAAAAAAGGTACTGAGGCGGCAGAGGGTTGGTGCTGAGGTAAGTCGTCGTTGGGCCAGCCACCCGCATAATCCTATACTTAGTGCAGCATATGGTGTACAGTATATAGCAAGGTAGAATGTAGTATAATACTTATTCTTTTTTTTTTTTTTTTGACCGGGTAAGTACACTAGACAAAATCCTGCCTATTTTCAGGCACGACCCGAGGGAAGGAGATACCAATGAATGCCAACTGACCTTGAACCAGATTAAGCTGTTGGTGGAATTTTTAGTGAATGAGGGAAATTTGACCAGGACACCGGGGAAATTCCCCATCTCTTTTCAAAAAGTGCCATGGGATCTTCAACATCCACCTGAACTACCACCAATCCAGGCAGATGGGACCTCGGTTTAACGTCTCATCTAAAAGACGGCACCTCAAAAGTGCAGCATCCCTCTCATGCTGCACTACAGTGTCAGTAGTGGGATATTAACCCAAGTGCCAGATGTGGGAACTGAACTCATGTATTGTAGTATTCTAACAGACTTATGTGAAAGGTTACCTTTCACCCACATAATGTTAGTAATTGCTTCATGCAGGCCCCAGCATACAGCTGACACAGCTGTTTGCTGTGTTGCATTTCTGTATATCAGTATCTATGCACTTGGTTTTATTATGTATCTTCGTTCTGTAACCTTGGCACATTATGTGCTCAACCACTAACAAATATGTAGACCTGCCTGTGGGCTGGCAGTATAGCTTAGAGGTTAGAGTAATGAGCTGTGAATGAGCTTGCTACATCCAACAGACCTGGATTTGATTCTCACAACATCCAGATGCATACTGTGTGACTCTGAGCAAGTCACTTAACCTCCCCAGTGCTCCCAAGTTGCCCCTGAAAACAGGCACTTGAGCCTAGTGGGCCTTACCTGGTTACCAAATAAATAAATTAAAAAATAAATAAAATGTTATGATTTGGTCCCTAACGTGGACTATTATATGTAGTTAGGATCTAATATATAATGTTTTAGTTATTCTTTTTTGTTTTATTATGTTTAGTTATGATCTATTGAGAAACTGCTATACCTTAAGGGCTGAGTCAGAGATCATTACTGTCTGTCTATACTGAGACTGTTACTGATCATGTTTACACATTTGTGGCCTTAGCGCGCACCTGTAGCAGTAAGCCATAACTATAATTATTAGTATATATATTTTAGCTATCTTTACAATATGTTTGTCATCTTAGAGCGCCACCTACTGTCATTAGGCACACTGCCACAATCAGCATTATTATTTTTTGACTGTTCTATTGTTTTAGTATAACAAAGTCAGCATAATGTTTCGTACATAGTTTATACTTTGTATAATCCTGAAAGGCCAAGGTTGTATCCATGAGCTGCCCACCATTTGCACAATAGAAATGTTTTGTATAACGTACTAAGTACGTACATGGGCCTGTTGTCAGAGTAACGGGACTGATGTTATCTAACTATAAGAGCTTGTTGTTCCTGCAAGCTTATTGAGATTTTATGATGACGCACCTGATGTAGAGAGTTTCGGGCTCCTGATAATGTATGTTTATACTTACTGTCCTTATGTGCAATGCTATCAGGGAATAAACCCGTAGTTTGTTACAACTATCTTCTGAGCCATGTATTGTCTGACTGCCTAGTCTAGAACCTGTAAGATGCAAATCTAACACCATGCAGTACAAGCCAGTGCCTGCAGTTTACCTCGGCACCAGCCTTTCTGAAAGGTTCTGGCTCCTGCATAGTCCTAGCAACTCCTGCTCAGACCCATTAGTGTGAATCAATGGTGAAGACATTCCTAGCAGATCAAGAATTACAGTGAGTTCATAATTTTAATTTCTTCCTGCCATCGAGATCACACCGTGAGAGCAGCAGCGCCTCAGTTCTACTGCATCACCAGCCTTTAGTACCACGACATTGCCTTTCATGTTTTATTATTTTTGTTTTCCAACCCGATGCCAAAACTGTATTAACCAAAGGAGGCCCAGAAACATCATCTAAAAACTTAGAAACATGGACTCTCACGGCAGATAAGAACCGCTTGGCCCACCTAGTCTGCTCATTTCCCTACCTACGGGTAAGCTGCAGATCCTAGTTTACCAACAGCCTATTTCTTCTTACCTCCCCACGAGAATTTCCTTATGTCTGTCCCATGTATTCTTGAATCCTCCCACAGTTTTAGACCCCACTACTTCCTCAGGAAGGCTGTTCCATGCGTCCACCACCTCTCTGTGAAAAAATACTTCCTCACATTGCCCCTGACCCACCCCCCATCTTTAAATTGTGTCCCCTTGTTCTTGCACATCTCTGTTTCTGAAAGATGCTATCCTCTTGGACTTTGTTGATTCCACTGAGGTACTTAAAAGTTCCGTCATGTCCCTCCTCTTCCTCCTTTCCTCAAGGGTATACATATTAAGTAAGCATTAAGCCACGATGAAGGTGGCATCTAATGGTGAATTAATGCATGGTTGGGAGGGTTGTGGCCTGAGGCCGCAGGCCAAGGGCGTACAATGGCCCAACCATGCATTAATCCCATTAGATGCCACCTTTGGAGTGGCTTAATGCGCTTGTAACATTCTAACGAGCAGTATAGAGGTGTTGGTGTGTGAAATTGGCTGCACAACAAAAGACAGACACTCTGTATGATTGCGTTACCTTTTTACTGCACTTTCCACAAATCTAACATACGTGCATTTACATACTGATGAGGTGAAAACACTATGTGACTCTATATATGGACAACGGTGATTTTAACATGTTGTAATGATTTATTTGCAGTTCTACGCGGGTATTGTTTTATATCGTGCGTAGGAGGTCCACACTTCACTCATTTCTACAGCACTCTGTGAATGCACGCTATTCATTTGCATGCTGCGTCAGATCTCTCCTCTTCGGATAGAAACTTTGCATCTACCCACTGCTCCAACAGAATACCTCCTGTCAAACTAAAAACTCCACGATAAGGCTGCATCTTTCTGTTCTTTACACTACAGATCGGTAATACCTGTGTTCTGCACTCATATTTGCCTATGTGACACTGACGGGCTTGCGGGTCAGTCTACAGACAAGAGCAGCCCTCGTTTTACACTTGCTACTTACCCGTCGCCGCTGCTGCTTTCATTTTATGTGGATACCACTGGTATTTCAGTTTGAGGACAGCATTACTGCTGGCTTAATGCCGTCTCCAAACTATACTACCTGATGTATTCTATCCAATCGATGTTCCTGTTTTGACGTTCCTTAACTTTGGTATGTTACAAGCTCCTTTAGTCTCTCCTTGTATGGCTTCTCTTGCAGACCTTGCACCATTGTAGTTGCCCTCTTCTGGACTGCCTCTATCCTATCTATGTCCTTGCAGAGATGGGGTCTCCAGAACTGGACGCAGTACTCCAGATGGGGTCTCACCAACTGTCTGTACAGAGGGATAACAACTTCCTGTTTTCTGCTGGTGATGCCTCTCCCTATACATCCCAGTATCCCCCCAGCCCTCCTATTGCCTTCTCACATTGCTTGCTAACCTTAAGGTCATCTGATATGATTACCCAGGTCCCTTTCCATTTTGTTGTTGTTACTACCCCCCATTGTGTAATCTTCCCTTGGTTTTTGTTTCCCAGGTGCATTATTTTGCACTTCTTTGCACTGAATCCAAGCTGCCATACTTCTGACCATTCCTCCAACCTTGCCAAGTCCATTCTCATCCTTTCCACGCCTCCCTGTGTATAAATCCTGTTGCAGATCTTTGTGTCATCTGCAAAGAGCATACTTTTTCTTCCAGTCCCTCTGCCATGTCACTTATAAAGACATTAAAAAGGACTGGACCCAGTACTGAACCTTGAGGTACCCCACTATTAACCCCTCTTTCTTCAGAGTGGACATCATTTACAATTACTTTCTGTGTCCTGCTGTTCAGCCAATGTTTTACCCAGGTTACCACCCTGGGACCCACTCCCAGGCTGGTTAATCTGACTATTAATCTTTTGTGTGGGACTGTGTCAAATGCCATGCTAAAGTCTAGGTAGGCCATGTCCACAGCCCCTCCCTGGTCTACTACTTTGGTCACCCAGTCAAAGAAATCAATTAGATTCATCTGACATGACCTTCCCACCGTGAACCCATGCTGCCTTGGGTCCTGTGCCCCACTGGCCTCTAGGTACTCAACAGTTCTTTCCTTCAGAAATGATTCCATCACTTTCCCTAACACAGAGGTCAAGCTGACAGATCTGTAGTTTCCTGCCTCTGTCTTGGTCCCACTTTTGTGAACGGGAATCACATCCGCCTTCCTCCAGTCCTCAGGTACCACATAGAAACATAGAATTTGACGGCAGATAAGGACCGCTTGGCCCACCCAGTCTGCCCATTTCCCTACCTACTGGATAAGCTGCAGATCCTAGTTAACCAGCAGCCTACTTCTTCCTACCCCCACCCCCTAGAATGGCCTTATGACTGTCCCATGTATGCTTGAATTCCACCACTGTTTTTGACTCCACAACCTCCTCCGGAAGCTCGTTCCATGCATCCACAACCCTCTGTGAGAAAAATACTTCTAAATTACCTCTGAACCCCTCTATCTTCAAATTGTGCCCCTTGTTCTTGCACACCTCTTTTTGAAAGATGCTACCCTCTTGGACTTTGTTGATTCCTTGAGGTACTTGAAAGTTTCTATCATGTCCCCCTCTCCCTCCTTTCCTCAAGGCTATACATATTAGCTCCTTTAGTCTCTCTTCATATGTCTTCCGGTGCAGACCCTGCACCATTTTGTGCCCTCCTCTGGACAGCTTCCATCCTATGTCTTTATGAGATTGGGTCTCCAGAACTGCAGCAGTACTCCAGATGGGGTCTGACCAGCTGTCTGTACAGAGGGATAATAACTTCCTGTTTTCTACTGGTGATGCCTCTCCCTATGCATCCCAGTATCCCCAGCCCTCCTTGCTGCCCTCTCACATTGCTTGCCCCCCTTTAGGTCATCTGATATGACTACCCCAGGTCCCTTTCCATTTTTGTTGTTAGTATCTCACCCCCATTGTGTACTCTTCCTCTGGGTTTTTGTTTCCCAGGTGTATTACCTTGCACTTCTTAGCACTGAATCTAAGCTGCCATACATTTAACCATTCCTCTAACCTTGCCAAGTCCCTTCTCATCCTTTCCACCCCACCTTGTGCATCAGCTCTGTTGCAGATCTTTGTGTCATCTGCAAAGAGACATACTTTTCCTTCCAGTCCCTCTGCAATGTCGCTTATAAACACATTGAAGTGGACCGGTCCTAATACTGAACCCTGCGGTACCCCACTAGTAACCCCCCCTTTCTTCAGAGTGGACTCCATTTACTATTACTCTCTGTGTCCTATTCTCCAGCCAATTCTTTACCCAGGCTGTCATCTTGGGACCCACTCCCAGGCTGGCTAACTTGTATATTAATCTTTTGTGTGGGACTGTGTCAAATGCCTTGCTAAAGTCTAGGTAGGCCATGTCCACACCATCCTCCCATGATTTGTTAAAAAGGGCTGTCAATGGTTTCACTAGTTCTCCCCTTAATTCTTATAGAATTGTGGGGTGAATTCTGTCAGGCCCCACTGCTTTGTCCACCTTCAGTTTTAGGAGTTCTTTCAGAACCCTTTCTTCTGTGAAAGGACTGGGATCGACTCCCCTATCAAGAGTGCTTCTGTTAATTGGATTAGGCAACTCCCCCTCTTCCTCTTTTGTGAATACTGAGCAGAAATATTCGTTCAGTATCCCTGCCTTTTCACTGTCCCTCTCTGCCCAACCACCGTCCATTCTATTCAGCCTCACTATCCCTCCCTTTGTCTTTCTGCGCTCCCTGATGTACCTATAAAAGGTTTTATCCCCCTTCTTAACTGAATTGGCTATCTTTTCCTCAGTTTGGGCCTTTGCTATTCTGACTTCTCTTCCTGCTTCCTTCTGCCTTAACTGGTACAGCTCTCTGTCCTGCTCCTTCTGTGTTTTCTTATACTTCCTGAATGGTATCTTTTTCTCCCTGACTTTCCCTGCCACCTCTTTTGAGAACCACAGTGTTTTTTCTTTCATTTTCACACAAAGGCTTGTTGCCTCTGTGATGGCAGTTTTGATGTTTCCCCATTGGTGCTGCACCCCTCCTTCTAGCTTGTTTGCTAATGCTTTTCTAAGGCACTCTCCCATCTTTCCAAAGTCAGCCCTCCTGAGGTCCAGTACCCTCACTTTTGTATGGCTTGACTCTGTAGCTGAGTTTATCGTGAACCACACTGTTTGATGGTCACTTGTTCCCAGATGGCAACCCACTTCTAGATCTGAGATCCTATCACTGTCCCCATTTGAGAGTATGAGGTCTAAGATTGCTCCCTCACACATGGGTTCCGAAACTAGCTGTCTGAGACATGCCATATGTAGAGCATCGAGAATGGCCCTGCTCTTGGATGTGGCTGCAGCAAATGTGCTCCAGTTAACATCTGGCATATTCAGGTCTCCCATCAACAGTATCTCCCCTTTCTCTGCCATCCTAAGAATGCCTTCTATCATATCCTTGTCCATTCCCTTCCCCTGACGTGGGGGTCTGTATACAACCCCTGTGCGGATTGTGGTGCCATTTACAGTCTCTAAGGTGACCCACAGTGCCTCCTCTCCTCTCTGTTTACTCTTTTGTTCAGTTGCTTTTATCCCTTCCTTTACATAGAGAGCTACTCCTCCCCCTCTTCTCCCCTCCCTGTCTCTCCTGTAGGTTATGTACCCTGGTATGTTAACATCCCAGTCACGGTTCTCTGTGTACCATGTTTCTGTGACAGCTACAATATCCAGGCATCCCTCTTCCATCAAGGCCACCAGTTCAGGGAGCTTGTTTCCCAGACTACGGGCATTGGTAGTCATTACCCTCCATTTCCTGATGACCTTACTCCTCCCTGTCCTTATTGCCTTTGTCACTTTCTCCATTTACCCCGCCCTTCTCCCTATCGACATCTCTATCTTGGTGTTTACCTCACTTACTACCCTGACTTTTTTGGGGGGGGCTAGGATTTCCCTTCTCCTTTCCACTGCCTCCCCCCTTGGCTAGTTTAAATGCTTGCCAATGAAGCATTTAAACCTATCACCTAGGATCCTGGTTCCCCTCCTGGACAGATGCAGCCCATCATGCCAGTATAGGCCTACATCACTCCAGATGGACCCCCAGTCCCCAGTGAAGCCAAATCCCTGAGCTCTGCACCAGTTTTTCAACCACTGATTGAATCCCATGTTGTGGAGCACCCTAGCCTCACCTACGCCATAGACAGGCAGCACCTCCGAGAAGGTTACAGTGTGTGCTACTTGTCTGAGGCCCCTCCCCAACTCCACAGACTCTTCCTGCACTGCTCTGATCCCTTTCTTAGCCAAGTAATTTGTCCATAGATGGACAATGACATCCAGCTCCCTCCCCTGTGCAGTTACTCCGGTGATCCTGAGGATTCGCTCCCTGTCCCTCCAAGCCATGGCACCAGGCAGGCACCTTACCTCCCTCTCCCCTTCCTCCCCCAGTTCTACCTTCCTAACAATGGAGTCCCCCACCAAAAGTTGTTTCCTTCCCCTGTGGGGTCTCATACCACCCTCCTGTGGGTCTCCCTTGTGGAGGTTCCCAGCATCCTCCTTGGTCTCCACTGCAGATGCCTCCGTAGAGGAACCACATTTTGCCAGAACAGCATAGGAATTGTGGAGAGGTACAACTGGAGGGATGCACCTCTGTTCCACCACCCTCACCCTCTTTGAGCACACTGTGGTCCAACTGCTCCTCATTCTTGGCAACTTCTGAGGCAGTGACAGTGGCCCTGGTGGTCCCTGGGTGGAAGAAGACGTCCCACAAATCCTGGCCAACTCAGCCTGGAGATGAGCAACCTCCTCCCTCATCCCAGAGAGGTGCCAGCAGATGGGACAATACTGCATCTTCCGAACGTCTGCCAAAGACTGCTGCTCTACAGCCACTGCACTGCACCACTCCCATCATGTCTTATTTCTGGCCCCTTCACTGTTGTTTGGAATCCTTACTCTTTCCTCCATTTTTTTTTTCTCCCTACTTACTTACTGCCTCTGTGCCCTTTAAGCTCCTGATCATCCTGTTCTGAGACAAGAATATCCTATATTTCTCAGTAGACCCCTTACTTGCTCAGAGGCAGACCTCCAGCAGATGGGGGGCTGGAGAGCTACTCTTGCCCTTCTAGGATGGTGAGTCTTTAGTGGCTCTGTGATCACTCACTTCCTGCTCCCAAACAGGAAGGTCCTGTTGTCAGTCAAATCCTGTGCCTATAAAAGTAGAACTAGCTTTGGGTGGAAGGGTGGAGGGGCGGGAAGGAGGGCAATATAGTCCCAGTAGAGAAGTCCAGTCACACAGCACTCCTTCCTCCTGGTGTACTCTGCCAAGCATCTGGCAGAATCAATCTAGGGCAGTGTTTAAATCTAGCTTCCTTCTAACTAAGCCACCCCCCCTCATACCTCTCAACCTCCTGCCTCATAAATCAGGGACAAGGCTTAAAAAAATCAGGGACAAAGGACCAAAATCAGGGACACATCTTCAAAATTAGAGATATCCACCCAGAAAGCTGATAGAATATGGGGCTTAGTGCACAATGCATTTTCTAAAGAAGAACAAGTCTGTAACTTTAATGCTTGAGATTGTTTTGTGCTTACAGTCCCCACTGTTTAGCCACAAAAACACAAATTTTAGGAGGGACAGAGTAAAATTCTGAGGCAAAATCAGGGACATCCCTGATAATCAGGGACACTTGAGAGGTATGCTCCCCCTACTTAATAGATCTTTCTACATGTAATTAAATTGCACAGAAAACAATCCCCTTCAGCCACCTGAGATTTACACCTAGATAACTGCTCAGATAACCATTCACTTCAGCTAACTCAGACAAACACACTTTTTGTGTATGTGTGGTTTTTTTACCCTAAATTAAAGGCCCCAGTAGAAGAGTTCTACTTCTTTAGTCCCAGTAGAGAAGTCCAGTCACACGGCACTCCTTTCACCTGGTGTTCTCTGCCAAGCCTCTGGCAGAATCTGTCTAGGGCAGTGTTTAAATCTAGCTTCCTTCTAGCTAAGCAACCCCCCCACTTAATAGATCTTTCTACATGTAATTCAATTGCACAGATAACAGTCCCCTTCAGCAACCTGAGATTTACACCTAGATAACTGCTCAGATAACCATTCACTTCAGCTAACTCAGACAAAAACACTTTGTGTGTGTGTGTGTGTTTTACCCTAAATTGAAGGTCCCAGTAGAAGAGTTCCACTTCTTTAGTCCCATTAGAGAAGTCCAGTCACAAAGCACTGCTTCCTCCTGGTGTTCTCTGCCAAGCCTCTGGCAAAATATATCTAGGGCAGTGTTGAAATCTAGCTTCTAAGGACTTGGATATGTTGTTCATCCACACTGTCTGGCAGGTTCCTTGCCGCTTTAAATCTTGTCGGAAGGTCTTCAACCTGGCTCCTCCCACCCAACCGGGTGGTAAAACTCTCGGCTCTGCCCCATAACGCCAGATCTTCCTTACCGCTTGGAAGCTCAGGTTCCCTCCTTAACGCTCTGCGTGTAGACTGGATCCTAATTCTTCGGTTCACCCGAAACTTACTTTAAAATTTTCAAGACTTCGGTCAACTTTCTCCCTCGTGGCTGCGATGGACAAATCGACTCCTGGATTTCGGCGGTGCCCTTGTGGGCAGAAGATGTCCAGGACAGAACCGCACTCCACGTGCGTTTACCGCCTCAGCCTAGAACATAACCCACAGGCCTGCGAGTTATGCCGTTCATTTTCGGCCAACATCCTGGAAGACCGCACTGCCCGGTTACAGCTTGGGCGCCCCGAGGAGCGCTACCCAACGGTTAAGTCGAAGGAGGCCCGTTGGGTGGTTACCGTGGCGGCTGGCTCGGCTGAGCAACTCGAGCAGATGATCAACCTCAAGGAGGAGGCGGCTCAGGCCGTATCATCCTCTTCCTTGGTCGCGGCATTTATCCCGCTCTCACTGGGTACCTGGTATTCAGCTTCTTTCAAGGAGCTTTGCCAGTCCCTTTCCAGGAACGGAGAGGGGCCATCAGGACATTCCTCTAGGTCCAAAAAGAAGGACTCAAAGGGTAAGTCCCATCGTCAGCATTCGTGGGAGCGGGAGAGGTCCCCTTCCTCAGACAGTCAACATTTGACTTCGGTCGAGGTTGCAGCTAAGTCCGCTGGCTTTGCGGCATCCCCGTCAGGCCAGCCGGCCGAGACACCCACGTCGACGGTCGATTTTCTCGACCATTGGGGCGAGATAATGATCGACGTGAAGCCGATAACCCTTCTTCACGGTTCCCCTGTGGAGATCGAGGACTTGCCTGTGCCTCTGGTGCCGCAGTCCCCGGTTAAGGCTTCCGAGTCGTGGGAAGAGCGGGTGTCCCCCGGCCCTTCTCAGACCCGTCCTCAGAAACGCCAAGGATCTCGGTCTCGGACATCGTCTTAGTCCAGCCGATCCCGCCGACATCGGCGGTCTCGGCACCGAGGTAAGTGGCACCGCCGCTCGTCTTCGTCTTCCTCCTCGGAAGAGGAGAGGGTTCGGCGCAAATTGCGTCGACGCTACGAGGACCTGATGTGGCAGCAGTTACTTCTGTCCGGGAACAAGCCAACGCCGTCGCCTTCCCCGGCCATCAAGTGGCTGTCACCCGAGCAGCCGAAACAACCCCTCGCCATAGCTGAGGTGCCCAAGCCTGGGCCGGTCGTTCGGCCAAAACCAGCTGCCCCACCGATTGTGGTGGAACCTCCGCCTCCACAACCGAAATCGGGGACGCCGACAAAGGACTCTCGGTCGGGTCAGGGCCTGCCCCACAGGTTGTCGGTCACCCTCACTCCTGACTGTCCTCGGCAGGTGGAGGGTGGCTCAGGCCCCAGGCAGCTCTTCGCGGACTCCTCGGAGTCCGACGACTCCTCCCTGTTCTCCAGGCCCATTGACCTGGAGACCTCCGGGGGCCAGTCAATGGACAAAAGCCCATCGTCCTTCATGGGTTTGCTTTGGCTCATCTCGGAGTTCACTGGGATGCAGCTCGAGCCCGTATCCAAGCGGGCCAAGTATCCCCTCACCGAGATACTGGACCGAGGGGATTCACCCACGTTGGCCTTTCCGGTGGCTAAAGCCATTGTTGGCCCAGCCTTGGAGCTCTGTCAGCAGCATGCTTCCTGTCCTGTGCCTTCGGCCAGAATGGCCAGGAAGTATGCAGTCCCTACCGGCTCTTTGCCCAGTTTTTTGGAACACCCCTCTGCCGAGGTGTTGGTCACCGACAGCGTTTTCCAATGTTCCGGGAACGCTAGGGATGTGGACAAGCCCCCTGACAAGGAGTCCAAAAAGCTGGACTATGCCGGGCGCAAGGTGTACGCTGCGTCCTCCCTTGGCCTCCACCAGGCCAGCTTGGCCGTGCTGATGGCACACTTCTCCCACGCCCTCATGGGCTCCCTGGATGAGGTGATCCCTCATCTCCCAGCCGACTCAGACCACGGTCCAGCAGGTACAGGACCAGGTAGGGCAGTGGCTAAGCAGCAGCTCCAAACGGCTCTGGACATCGGAGACTCCCGTGCCAGATCGGTTGAGGCCGCAGTGGCCGTGCACCGCAGAGCATTGCTGAGGATATCCACCTTCATGGTGGATACCCAGCACAAACTGGCAGATGTCCCCTTCTTGGGGACCGACCTCTTCGGCCCTGGAATGGAAGGTCACCTCCAGCGGATCGAAAAGTCCAATGCCACTCTGGACTCGGTCACCTCCGCCCAGAAGGACAAAGGCCGCCGACAGCAGCAGCACAAGTCCTTTCATCCTTCTGCGCCTGCGGCACGTCCGGCCCAACAGCACCATCACCAGGGCCAGCAGACTCGCGCTTGGCATCCCAAACCCAAGCCCATGCTTCCTCCAACAGGAAGCAGGAGGTAAAGGCAGGAGGTCCCTCGGCCGGTCCTTCCTCTAAGCCTGCCCAGTGACGGGTTGAGGGGTGTCGCCCCCAGCCTCGTCACTCCCCCCTGGGTTCGGGGGAACGGCTCCGCCACTTCCTTTCCACTTGGTCCGTTATCACCACAGACCGTTGGGTTTTGGAGGTGGTAGGAAAGGGCCTACCTCTGGAGTTCAAGCAGGCCCCGCCCTTCCGGGCCTCCTCATCAACAAGGCCAAGTCGGAACTCGTGCCAAAGCAGGTGATACAATTCATCAGAGGCAGAGCTCGACTCTCTACGAGCCAGAGCATGGCTCCTGGCGGTCAGGGCCGAGGTTCTTTCCTCCATTGCCCAATCATTTCAGGTTGAGCAATCGCGCCCTGCCCGGGACTTCCTGCGCCTCATGGCGGCCTGCACCAGCGTGGTCCGTTGGTACATGCATCCCCTTCAATGGGGGCTGGCCAGCCAATGGTCACAGCACTTCGATCCACTGGATCAGCTAGTGACAGTGACCCAGGGGATGTGGAACGCTCTCCAGTGGTGGACCGTTCCAGCACATCTGCAGGAGGGCATCCCGTTTGTCCGCCCCGAGCCGACGGTCTCTCTGTCGACCGATGCCTCTTTGATGGGTTGGGGTGCCCATCTGGGGGAGCACAGAGCGCACAGCCTCTGGTCTCCTCGGGAGTCCCGATGCCATATCAACCTGCTGAAGCTTGGTGGTTCATCTAGCCCTCACTGCCTTCGCTCCCGTTTCTTGGGGTCAAGTGGTTCAGGTCAGATGGACAATACCACGACCATGTACTATCTAAACGCCAGGGGGGACGCGCTCTATGCCTCTGTGCAGGGAAGCTGTCCGCATTTGGTCACTCGTTCGCAGCCTGGAGGCGGATCTCCTCGCCATTCATGTGGCAGGAGCCTCCAACACCCTGGCCGATGCCCTAAGCCGGATGGGGGCTGCGTCTCACGAGTGGTCTCTCCTGCCGGAGGTAGTACAAGATCTCTTCTCCCACTGGGACATGCCCCAGGCGGACCTGTTTGCCTTCAGGGAGAATGCGAAGCTGAGACTGTTTCATGCCTGCCCCCCTCAGCAGGGCTCGCTGCAGGGGGATGCCTTCTTGAGGCTGTGGACCCCGGGCCTCTTCTATGCCTTTCCCCCATTTCCTTTGATCCACAAGGTGCTTCTCAAGGCGAGGAGGGACAATGTGCAAGTGATTCTGGTAGCCCCAGACTGGCCCCGCCAGTTCTGGTATCCAGATCTCCTCAGTCTCAGTTCCAGGCTCCCGAGGCGGCTTCCAGCCTGCCCGGACCTGATCTCAGTCAAGTCAGGGGAAGGTATTCCATCTGGACCTTCAATCCCTGCACCTGACGGCCTGGCTCCTGAGTGGCTAGAGTTCCCGGCCTTGGGTCTTTCCGAAGAGGTCCTCAACGTCATTGAGGCGTCCCGTAAGGAGTCGACCAGAAAATGCTACACCTTCAAATGGAAGAGATTCTCCATTTGGTGTCAGGGCAAGGGCCTGGACCCTTCCTCCTGTTCCTTGGCAAGCATTCTGGAATACCTGTGGTCCCTTTCTCAGCTAAGGCTTCAGTCGACGACCCTTAAGGTGCACCTGGCAGCCATCTCTGCTTACCGGGCGCGGGCCGGGAAGCAGTCAGTGGCGCAGGAGAAGGTGGTCTGGCACTTTTTCAAAGGCCTTGATCACATATCCCCTTCGGTGCGAGAACCTTCACCTCCGTGGGATCTACTGCTGGTATTGGCTAAGCTCATGGGCAAGCCATTGAACCGATGCACAGGTGTGACATCTCTCACCTGTCGTGGAAGACCACCTTCTTGGTGGCTATCCCGTCAGCCAGAAGGATGGGAGAGCTCCAGGCGCTTTCCATTGAGTCTCCTTATCTGGTCTTCCACAGGGACAAGGTTGTCCTCGCCCCACCGAAATTCCTTCCGAGAAGGTGGTGTCGGAGTTCACCTTAACCAGGTGTTGACTCTGCGGTGTTCTACCCCAATCACACCTCAGAGGCCGAATATAGGCTCATACTTTGGACCCTAGAAGCGTTCGCTTATTATAAGGAGCAGGCGGCTGAAGTTCGGGAGAGGTTTGCCAGCTGTTTGTCACCCTCGCTGAAGCTGCACCTGGCAGACCTGCAGCCAAGCGGACGATAGGCAGGTGGGTCACCTCCTGCATAGATCTCTGCTATAGGTTGGCGGGCATGGAGCCTCCCAGAGGGATAAGAGCTCATTCTACCCACCATACCGCTGCTTCGGTGGCTGCTTCCAGGGACGTCCCTATCCAGGAAATCTGCAGGACTGCTACCTGGAAGTCAGCACATACCTTCATCACCCACTACCACATTGACCTTGAGTCACGCTGGGATGCTGGATCTTATCTGTGTCAGTCTTCACCATTCATCACAGATGGGTTATCTGGCTGGAGGTCAGGACCCCGCGGGAGTTTTTTTTTAAAAGGGGTAGGCGGAGCCGACACCATCGGTGCCACCCTCGAGGCTGACGTACTGCGTGGCGCTCGAGGGTTGGCCGTTAGGCTGTCGACTCCACCTGCCTACCAGTTCTTCATCTCCTGCCGTCGAGGTCGCCTCGTAGGAAGCTTCAGCAAGAATTTTAGGCCTTTCAGCCCTTCGCCTTCGGCGTTTTCAGTCCGTTGGTTGCCTGCCGGTTCTGTGTTCTGCTTCCACTCGACATCACCCCGTAAGATCTTTCCTTTTTATTTGAATTTTGTGACGTCGAGTCTGTTTTAATGGTTTTTTCCGTAGGTCATGTCTCGGTCGGAGGGCAAGAAGTCTTTGAAGACGGGTCGGCCCCCCATGCGTCGGTGCCCGTGTGGCCGAAAATTCTCCGTCACCAACCAGCACGACCGGTATCTTGCATGTCTTGGCCCGCTTCACGACATGGACTCGTGCGATGCCTGCTTCTCCATGGACCGCCGGGTCCTCGAACAGCACGCGTTGAAAGTGGCGGACTCCGCCGACTTTCGGTAGGGTTCACACTCGTCGGGCCCAGCAGCGCTCTCAGCCCTTCCTCGGGTCCCCTCTCGGTTCTTCACGGATCGAGGAGGAGCCTCGACTGCTAGTAGCCTGGCCATCACGAGCTCACCCGCAGCACAGGAGGCCGTCCGCTTCCTTCGGGAGGCGGGCGGGAGGCGCCGCCATGGCAATCACCCTTTGGGCGAAGGCTCCCCGGTGTCGTTCCGAGCTCAGAAAGGCCCAAGTGGCGCTGTCCTCGGCGCCGACCCCTTGAGCGCCGTTAGGTGAGCGCCGTGGGCCCTAGCGAGGACCTCATCGGCGCCGAGCGACTTGGTCGACGCTGTTCACAGCGCCGACACTGTTTGTGGCACCGTGAGACCAGATCCAATGTCGTCCTTCACCATGTCTCGCGTCGGCACCATCCTCAGTGCCGTGGGGCCTTCGACTCTGTCTGTTGGTGCTGTCTGCGGCGTCATCCACGCTCTGGGTGCCGTTCGTGGCGCCGACGAGCCGGTTGGTGCCACGTTCGATGCCGGGTCTGCCTTCAGGCCCGTTGTTGGCGCCGCTACGATTCTCGGTGCCGCTTGCGGTGCCGTGGGGCCGGGTGGTGTCCATGTCGGCGCCGAGGGTGCCACCGGGGCTGTTGTCGGCGCCATTCTTGTCCTTGGTACCGCTCCCGGTGCTGGTGAATTCGATGGTGCTGCGACTGGCCCTGGCACTGGACCTGTGGCTCGGGCTGGCACCGTGCCTCCTGCAGGTCCCGCTCGCAGGATTGCGGAGGGTGCAGGCACCGACTTGGGCACAGCAGTGGCTTCTGGGCCCGGTGGCAAGGTTGGTTCTGCCCGCCCTCCTATGCTTTGGCTCAGAGCTTCGGACTCTACCTCGTCGGAGTCGAGCTCCGAGTTGGACGGGCAGTCACCCCCCCTCGGGGTTGGCTGTGGATGTGAGCAGCACTGTGGTCTTGTTGACTAGTCGGAGCCAGCCCCCTACTGAGGAGAGGCCGGTGGCCCCCGAGACTAGGGTCAGTGGTGCTGACCAGCAGGCAGTGGTGTGTGCCACCATAGGTCTGAAGCCTGGTCTTGGGGGTTTCACCGACCTCTCGATGGTGGTACCCCCTCCAGTGGTGTGTCTTGATTGCCCGACTTTGGGACCCATTGAGAAGCCTGCAGGAGGGGAGGGTACTGCTCCCTTGGTCTCCCCTTTGGGGGCTGCCCAGAGATGCCAGCTACCTAGGCTGACCCTCTCGAGGAGGAGGACTCTTTCGGATTGTGAGGGGTCGAGGGGTGTGGGGTTGCAGCGTCGGCCCTTTTCCGGGGTCCACTCGGGCCCTGGACGGAGCCGTAGTGCAGATTTCCACCCTTCCCCCTCGGGTTCCTTGAGGGAGTCCCATTCTTTTGAAGTAGGGGGACCGTCCTTCTGGACCTTTACGGCCCCGGTCACCTCACTCGGGGGATTCTTCTGGGCGCAGCCAAAGCAGTACCAATGTGGTTGTGCAGCTGTCGGCTGTGGGGTCTTCCGGGGCACCCTCCTCGGGTGCTCACGGTCCGCTCCCTAGCCCTGGCGGAGGTCAGCCGACTTCTCTTCTCGGCTCTGCCCCTATCCCTCTGCCACATTCTCCTGCACTCCCAGGCATCCTCGGTCCTAGCGGCCCTCTCACCTGGGAGCAGTTCAGAGCAGTGGCTGCCCGGTTCCCTGCTTACGTTAGGGCGATGGACAGCCAGGTTTTTCAGCCACCCTCTGAACACATGGTGACCTCCAGCTCCTCATCCCCCTCTTCAGGGGGAGAGGAACCTTCTGTCCACATCTCTCCGGCTGCTGATCTCTTGGAGTATCAGCGTTTCCTCGTGAGGATGTTGTAGGACTTGCACCTTTCACTCTCCTCTATCAGCAATCCTGAGCACGCGGCGCACGCCTTTCTAGGTGATTTTGGCGAGGCCACCCTTGTGGTTCCGCCCTGGCCAGCTCCCTTTCAGGAGGCGTCATTGCGTTTCTGGCAGACGCCCTTCTCCGGAGTTCCAGCCCCAAGGGACCTCAGCCAGAGGTATTGCGCTCCCCCGGAGTCTCCAGGTTCCATGCCTCATCCACAGTCTGGTTTGACGCACTTGGATACTCCTGATGGGCTTCGCGCCTTCACCATGACCGCCCCCAGATCAAGACTCCTTGGATTTTGATTTTTGGGGAGGAGGACCTTCTACCGGCACGGTTACTCCTCTCTATTTCTGCTCATCAGGCCCACTATGCAGCCTACAACAGGTTCTTGTGGTCCAGGCTAGGTCAGCTCTAGCCTCGTTGCCTGACTTCGAGCAAACCAGACAAGCCATCGCACTCTCTGCACGTGGCCTGGAGCTAGCAAGGCACAGCGAGGGCATCTTATAGCGCCACGAGGTAGCTACCAGGGTCATAGGGACAGTGATCTGCACTAGGAGATCGGCATGGCTCACGTCTTTCCGGTTGTCACCCTTGGCCGGCGTGGGGTGATTAGCTCCGCCCACAGGGAACCTACCTTTTCTCCCGTAGAGTGAGACGGCGTTTGTCGGGGCAGCTTCCTTCCCCCTCTGGGGGAACCCCGTGTCTCTCTCTCTCCCCACTCTCGGGCCTCTCCAGGCCCGGCAGGTTCCCCCCCTTAGTGTGTCACCCACTGAGGGCTAAGGGACTTTGTCCCTTAGGGTGTAAAAGAAACAACCCCCTTCAGGAGGGGCTTGGTACTCACCCATCTGTGATGAATGGTGAAGATTGACACAGATAAGATATGAAAATTACGTACCTACCGTAATTCTGATCTTTCTGTGTATCTTCACCATTCATCATAACCCCACCCACCGTCCCCCTGGGGCCTCAGTCTCTGGGTCCCCTCTCCCTTTAGGGAGGCGGGGTAAAGTAAGGAGACACACAGGGGATATTTTCCAGTGAAGTGCAGACAGCTCGAGTGGCATTCCTTCTCTACTACTTTGTCTCCAACCCGATGGGGTGGGAGTTGAGAGTTGCCTTCCTTCTGTTTTCCATCCAACTATTTTTCAAAAAAAAAAAAACCTTTTTTTCACCAAACATCTTTTCCTGAGAGAGTACTAAATCCCTGTACCCTGTCCTTCCTCCAGAATAGCCGACTCTGCTTCTGGGGTATTTGCCAGTTATTCTGTGCCTTGAATTGTGGCAGAGAGCTTTGCTACTCCTTGCAGTTCCTATACAATCTGGTGATGGACAAGGGTCTCACATACCTTAATCCCTCTCCCTCTCTCCTAAATTCTCTCCCCTTCCTTCTTCCGCTTCCAGAGATTGGGGCCCCTACCCAGTCCCCTTAGTCTAATCTCTTCCTTGCTGTCCTCTCAGTCGTTATTTCTCCTTTTAGTTCAGTCATCCTTTCCTTTTTCTGTCCCTTGGACTCTCTTGTCCCACCCTCCATCCCTTCCTCTTACCTCTCCGGCGACTCAGAACTGGTAGGCAGGCGGGTCGATACAACCTAACGGCCAACCCTCGGGTGCCACATGGTCGTGACCTCGGTAGCGCCGATAGTGTGTCGGCTCCGCCTACCACCACAAAAAAAAAAAAAAAAGCTCCTTGAGGTCCTGACCTCCAGCCAGATAACCCATCTGTGATGAATGGTGAAGATACACAGAAAGATCAGAATTACGGTAGGTACGTAATTTTCATTTTTGGGGCCTTGGTTCTCCAGTCATTATTTCCTAAGTAGGGGGTGTGCGCCTTGCCTCCCCCCTCCCGGAGAACTGCTAAGAGTCTGCCAGACAGTGTGGATGAACAACATATCCATGTCCCTAGAAATACAGGTTACTCACCTGTAACAGGAGTTCTAGGAATGGTATATGTTGTTCATCCCCATTCTCCCGACCTCCCCTGACTTTGGCACAACCTGTCTTCCAGCGAGCTAGATCTGGCGTCATGGGGCGAACTGAGAGTTTTACCACCCAGGTGGGTGGGAGGAGCCAGCTTGAAGACCTTCCGGCAAGATTTAAAGCAGCAAGGAACCTGCCAGACAGTGTGGATGAACAACATATACCATTCCTAGAACTCCTGTTACAGGTGAGTAACCTGTATTTATATCCCTAGTCTTTAGAGCTCAAACGCTTATCCCAGTAGCTTGCATTAACTTGCACATGGAATTTCAAATCACAGTTCAACAGCAGTCTTTTTCTCACAGCTCACTTAAGCACTTTTCAGTTCAGAGTACACTTTTTTCAACACAGTGAGCTTTTCAAAGTTTATTGCTTGTATCCATTAGTTTTTGCTTTTTAAAGCATGTCACTGGTTGCTAAATACTTGTGTCACTAAACTGGAATGTCAGATTCTATGCCACGTGTTGGGACACCAGAATCCAGTATGGTATTTCTAGATTGAAGCCCCCACGTTAGTTCACCATATTCAGCGTGTGGTAGTATGGGATTCAGTGCCCAACATTGATGCACCAGATTTGTAGGGAAAATTCTCCCCTTTGGGTTTGTCTGGCTAGCTTTTTCGGTAGAGATTAATAAACACATGACAGTAACCCTCCACATGGTTAAACATGAGCTCTTCTCAACAGTGTCAAGCAGCTAGCAACTCATTACACACAATGGAAACAAGCAGGACACTGACATGTAGATCTTTTAATCAGTCAGATTTTACTTAGAATAAACTAATGGAGTAAAGAGTGTGAGATATTAAAGATTGCCACACAGCATTACAGTTAGTACAGAGAGTGTTCTGAAATCATACCCTTCCTTATGCTGGCATGATCGGGTGGGGCACATGGGAGAAAGAGAGTTCAAAAAGCTGTGTTCCAGTCTATTGTCCCAGGAGTTAATCCGGGTATCTTCTCTGTTTCCTTTTTCTTCTACTTGGTTAGCAAGCAGAATTCTGGATCAAGATTTAGGCATTTACACAGTCATCACAAAGTCTAAGGTACACCCCAAAATTGAAGGTTTGAATCTCAACTGCCTACTCTGGTAGGTCAGCCTCTGTTATGC
Source organism: Neoceratodus forsteri (assembly GCA_016271365.2). Classification (NCBI taxonomy): domain Eukaryota; kingdom Metazoa; phylum Chordata; order Ceratodontiformes; family Ceratodontidae; genus Neoceratodus; species Neoceratodus forsteri. Next base: position 342,729,473 of record CM028133.1, on the reverse strand, counting down.
CTGTACCATAGATTGTTCCTACAGTCCACCTCTCCCACTGGCTAGCAGGATCTCAGCTTCAGCATCAAACCATTGACTTTGACAGTTAAAAGTCTTTGCGCTGTTAATGCGTGTGGATCTTGACAGTAGAATGCTCTGTCAGTTTCCTTGCATCTTCCCTGGAAACAGATGCAGTACAGCTTTATTTATTTTATTTATTTAGCTTTTGTTTACCAGGTAAGCACACTAGACAATCACGTGCTTATTTTCAGGTGCGACCCGGGAGAGTTACAGAGATACAAGCAATAACAGTACAGAGGCTAGCATCAAGTTACACAAAGGTACAGTCAGAATACAAGCAAGAAGGACCAGCCGAAACAAAGTACAAAGGCTTGGGTCCAACTGTCAGGCAAGGTACAGACAGCTTAGCTGGCAGGTAGCTTGAAGGTTGGTTTGCCTTGGAACCAGCTTTCAGTAAGAAAATAATTCCCTAATTTTCTCATACCTAAACCCTAATCAAATTCACTTTGTTCAAGGAGGTGACTGTCTAGCTATCTGTAAGTCTGATAGCTACTGATGTAGGTTCAACACATCATTCTGCTTGGAAATTTCCATTTGAAGCTAGTATTCTGTCTTTGACCTGAATTTCTGTGGCCTAGTTAGGGCCTGTATGCCAAGTACAATGTGCAGAGTGTACACTTTAAATTTGATATTACATACTGTATGGCATGCAAACCAGTATTGGATCGATTCTCCTTACACCACACATCAAGCAGCCTACAACAGGCGCCTGTGGTTGCAGTTAGGTCAGCTCCTAGCTGCACTGTAACCTAGTGAGTTAGTCGGACAAGCCATTTGCCTTTCTGCTAAAGCCTTGGAGCTGGCAAAGCACCAGTCAAGGGCATCATACAATGCCAGTGAGATGTCCTCCAGTCTTGTAGGAACTGCAGCCTGCATGACTTCAACTTTCTAGGCTGGCATTTTTGATCCAGCATAAGGTACTAAACTCACATTTCCAAGGGGCTCATTTTTTCTCCTGAAGAGTCAGGCAAGATATGTCGGGGCACAGTCCTGCTCCTGTGCCACAGGAGCCTCCCCTAACTCTAACCAGCCTCAGGTCCGGGGAGACCCTAGAGGAGCCTCTACCCTCAGGAGTTCTCCCCAACACAGATGGCTGAGAGATATCTGTTTCCATCAGGGTGAGTCAGCTTCTCCCTCATAGAAAAAGGAAGCTTGGTACTCAGACCCATTATTGGGAATCAAAGGTGAAGACTGATTAGTTTAGTTTATATTTCACATAAAACCCTTTAGGTAGAGCCTACTTTCAAAGGGTTTAGAGTCAGGTACAACAAAGGACTACATTACAGAGTACATTCCATGTGTACAATACAGTAACAATACAATTACAGTATACACCCTTAGACACAGTAGGACAATGCAAAACATTAGGTGTTAATACAGTAATTATTAGCTTATAGGTATCATGTTGACATTACATTCTGTGTGAAGTGCAGTGGACATATATACCTTTGAGATTAACATTTGATTCTAGGGGGATATGAATATTACATACTTACGTAGTTGTTGGTCTTCCAAAATATCTTCACAGTTGATTACTGTGCCCCGCCCACCATCCCTTACTCATTCAGAGACAGGAGGCTCAATTTTCAAAGACCCTTAGATCGCCAAAGCTTGCGGTGATCTAGGGTTATGGGAGACTCTGGGTGCATCAGGGATCCTGTGCCCTATTTTATAAAAATCGGGGTCCCTGCACCGAAGACCCACACATTACCGCAGTCGCAGGGTTGCACCGAAGATCTGGCGCACCTGTGGGGTTTGACTGAGGGAATCCATCAACCCTCTCTTCCTGGCGCAACATTAGAGGGACTGCGAAGGTTGAGGGGGTGAATATGCCTGCAAGAAGGGACCAGGGAGAGAAGAAGCATGGGGGAGTGAACTAGGGAACGATGGGGGCACTACGGCATTGTGAGGGTGAAGAGGTGGCACCCTGCAGGGGTACCCTGTGCATATGCAAACTGCAGTTGTCCCGGGTACAGAGGATTTGGCAGAAAGGGGCGAGGACCCATCCTCAGGTGTACACAGCCATTGTACCTGCCTCATGGGTGCCAGTGACCTCAGCATAGTAGGTAGGCAGCAGTGGCTACAGGGTGTAAGTGGTGAATGGGAATGGTCCCCCGGGCACTGTGACAGTCTCCTGATACTTAGACCCCCAGATGGAGGCAGGCTGCTGCCCGCCTACGGTGTTGGGGTCACTATCTATGGGGCAGGTGCCAGGGCTGTGTCCACCTGAGGCCAGGTTCTGGTCCCTTACTGCCAAACTCCCTGTAGCCGGGCTGATCATGCACTTGCGCAGGGCACCCCCACAGGGTGCCACCTCATCACCCCCACATTACCGCCGTGCCCCCATTGCTCCCTATGCCACATCCTTGCTATTTCTGGCCCTGGTGTCCTTCGTGCAGCCCACTCACCACCCTGCCCAGCAGTTGTGCATGGCCCTTAGACCACCTCCTGGCTGGTCTAAACTGAGCCCTCTGTTGTGACCATGGTGGGGCTTCTAAAATACCAAAAATAATGGGATGGTGCAGCTCCACCATGGTGCAAGCCACTATGTGACCTGGTGCATGGGTGCTTCTGCCGCAAGAGTGGCACAGGGTGACTCTGGCACACGGCATCCAGATTTTGACACAGCCTGCATTTGAAAATCAGGATTGTCACAAACTTTGATGCAAGGTACCACTTGCGTCATACCCATTTGGTGCAGGCACCTTGCGTCAAAGATTTTCCTTTAAAAATCGAGCCCAGTGCCACTGGGCAACTCATCCTGTTGGTGCTAGCATCATCATCCACTTTTTCTGTAGTGAGCATCTCCCCATTCATACCTTCCAATGGGGTTATTTTTCTACCGCACTATGACAGAAAAACAAAAAAGAGAGTTGGCCACTCTTGCTGCCCTACTGTCACACACACAAAAAAAAACAAATGGGATGAGGGTTCTTAGTGGCCGCTCACCAAGCGCGTCCTCCTTCATCTAAGGTTGGTTGCTTTTACTGTATTATACTTTTCCTGTATTTTCCCCTGCCCCTTTGGGCTAGACAGGATCTAGCCCTGTCTTGTTTTTCCTCTCCACTTTGTTTCTCTCCTGGCTGACAGAGCTGAGGTATGTGAGGGAGCCAGCATTGGTTATTGGCTGGCGCATGCAGCACCATGTGAGATGCATAGGTGCCATTAGTAGCCAACATCCGCTCCCTTCCTGCAAAAAATGTTGCTCCCTTGGGGTCCTAGTGCCTCTGGACCCAGGCCTGTCAGTAGTATTAATGGTGATGATATTCCAGAAGATCAGCAATTACAGTAAGTACGTAATTTTCTTTTCTTCTGTATTCCTCATCCTGAGGAGGTCTTAGTGCACCTTGAATGACATAGTCTTGGTGCTTTTTGTTGACACGCCACCCCCCATATCATGTGGCAGTCGGCATCTTCTGTTGACCAGGGCTGTCCCCAGGACCCTCACGTTCTGCTGCCTCCAGTGCCTTGCAGTCTTCTAAATACAGCACTAATCCTGATGGGGTTTTAACTCCTACCTGCGGGCACAATCAGCCAGCTGCAAGGTGACTGGACTCTGGCTAAGCCTCCCCCCCACACACACATGGTGGATGATGTTCCCCCCACCGAGCAAGCCCCGGCCTCACTCCCTTGCTTCTTTGCTGCACAACCCCTATAACAGCAGAACCCATGGCTGTGTGGCTTGAGACCAAGGCGCAGGAGCTGTTGTAATTGCCCAGGACCTGGTCGAGTAGGAACCTTTGGGAGGTAGCGCTCCGTGCCACGTCTAAGGACAGTGAGGGAGGCAGACCAAAAGCATTACTGCAGCCTGCTAAAATTGAACCCATGCCCACAGCATACTGATCCCCAAGACTAGTGCTAGGCAAAATTAAACTGGGATGGCTCCCAGGCTCCAGGCTTCCCCAGAGCTAGTTCCTCCCTCTCAATTCATCCTGTTCACTCTGAAGCAAGGGTCTTATCTCCACCTGCAAACCCCATAGCTGCTTCTCCTGACCTGAGGTAGAACAGCAAGAGAGAGAGAGAGATCCTCTCAGGTGCAACCCTTTTTATGGGCTATGCTCCTTCCCCCTGGCCCTAATCCACCCTCCCCCTGGGAATTCCTACCTGCCTACCTCTCCACCCCTAGTGGGCTGTTGCCTCGTAGCCTACCTGCCCACCCAGGTGTCACACCAGTCTGTGGTCACAGACAAAAGCCCCACCTGCTGCAATGCCTTGCAGGCTGTGCCTAACAAAGCAGGCAGCAGCAAAGGTGTGAAGTATCCTGGTCACCTTCAGTTAGCTAGAGCAGGTTATGTTCTTGTAATTGTTTTCACGGTCTTTCCTCAAGATGTGATAGCACTGGCCCCACAAGCAGTTCAGTGAAACAAACTCCACTATGCAAGCAAGCATAAGAAGCAAACACACCTTAAACATCAAGGATCAAATAACAGTTAAGGGAATGGCTACAGAATATATACTATTAGTGGGCAGATTGGTAATGCACAGAAGTAGTTGGAAAGAAAGGATAGAATTTACTGCTTAGCTTATTGCAATGTTACACTGAACAGCGGTTTAAGGTAGGGCAAGTGTATGTCAAAATCCTGCAAGACTTGTTGCATCCTGAGAAGCAGGACCAGAGAGCTGCAGCTGAATGAAACATTTAGAAAATTGAGAGTCCCACACTGAAAATGCGGGTATGTATTATTAAACACTACTGCTGGCACAGAGAGCATAAATAGATTCAACTGCGCATACTAGAAAACCTATTTTTAAAATGTTTTGACTTTAGTGTGCCTAATGACTGGATATCAATCAAAGTTTTATTGTTTAGGTTTAAAGAGGACCTTCCCAGATGTTCTCATCATTAACATTTTTTAGTGTTATTGTGCACATCTTTAGTGGAAACCAACTTTACATTTATGTTTTCCTACTATAGGAGTCAATTTTGTTTTGCATGCCCTGTTGAATGATCTTACCGCGGCATCATGCGCATTGCTGATCCTTGCAGTTCCTAAGCCTTGCGGCCGCTCACTGTGATGTCTTAGTAGGGAAGCGTGTTTCCCTGTAGGGCTTCATCAGTGATCGCACTTTACCTGCTGAAGAAACTGAGTAGGCATACGTATGGCTTGAGGCATGCACTGTGTATCACCATGCCTGAAAGTAAACGTCCTAACGTGCTTCCCTTTTCCACTGCATGACCAGAATCCAAATGAAACAGATTTGAAAGAAAGCCTCAAAAGTTCAAATTTGATGGTTGAGTAATTATAACAATAAATTATACACCATCATTCTTTGACTTCAGCGGCTTTCTCTTGTAATGCTGTTCATCATGTGTTGCCAGTAACTGATCGCTGTTTTACTGCTGCCGAAAACAGACATTGTGAAAAATGGACTTAAAAAAACGTCCAACACTTGCACTGTTCAGTGTAGTATTTCTGGCATAATTTGTTAGTAATTGTTTTTTTCCCTGCTTCGGCCAGTATCACAGCTACCTTCCTGCCCCGCTGACCAGTATCACAGCTACCTTCCTGCTCCGCTCCCCAACCCCAGTACCCTATATTGTGCGTGCCTCCTCAATGGACTTTCGGCTGTGTTCTGAGCTGCAATTGCAAAGTGTGATTGTTGAACAAACTCTGTGTCTGCTGCATCCCCATTTCACACTGCACGGTTTCATCCAATATTGCTGCTATTTATAACTGCAGTTAGACGGCAATAAGTAAGCAATAAGACACGACAGGGTGTGCATGGAACATATTTTACCCATGCGGCCGGGGCGTAATAAGGCACGAGGCCTTGGCCGAGTGCCTTTAGTCTGGCGGCGGTAAAATATGTTCCATGCACACACTGGAGGTCTTATTGCGCTTATAAATGGGCTACATTTAAAAAATATTTTCTCATTAAAAACTAAATTTAAATATCCAAAAAGAAATCTTTGTGATAATTTGAGATAAAATAGTCCTTCCTCCTGCTACCTGATGATGCTACTGTATTTTGCCACTAGGCATTTCTGTCCTTCTGTGGCATCCATACTTCTGAAAAGTTCACCCCCACGCACACATTATTAATTTATTTTTTTTTACTAGTCGATCTGTTATTTACTAAACAGTTTTATCTTTTTTTTTTCTATCTTAATTTCTTTGCCTGATTCACTTGATCAAGCGTCCTGTTTTTCCCCCAGTTCCTCCATTGACTACATGCCGCTCTTCAATTATCTGCACTGTACAGGTAAAATGAGGAACCGATGGGCAGCTCGTGGAAGTTTTTTTGTTTTTTAACTCATCAGCATTGCTCTGTTGCGTGTCTTTCCCTCCTGCTGCCCACCCAACCATCCGGCTTCCTTTACCGCAGAGGCTTTGGAAGTGGCAACGGACTGTAACAAATAAAACCACAGGACAAGTCTGTAGGATTGTTTTTTAATCGTCATCAGGGACTGTCAAACAGCCTGTGAGCGAGAAGGCGGTTGCAACAGAGTTTACCCGATCGGTTAGCGAAACCACAGGACAAATCTGAAAGTCAGTAGATTTTTTTTAAACCATTATCGGGCCGTTCATTTTAACCTGTGAAACGGTAGTGAGAGCATCAGAGTTTTCCGATCGATTGGCGGCGTTTGATGAGCTAACGTTATGGAGTGCATACAAAAGAAAAGGCAGCATTTGCATAATGAACATTTTAACGGTTGATTGATTTCTTCTTTTTTCACACTACTCGCTTTTGTTACAGTAATCCGAGTACGGTAGTTTTTTGTCCTGCTTGGCAAATATAAAGATGGCTGACAGTAAAAATGCCAACGTTCCATGGCTTATGGATATTGGCCTTTTTACTGCCAGTCCCTTTTTTTACCCATGCATGGAACAGATTTCATGCATGGGTAACTAGCCAATCAGATTCCTTGATTTAGCCTACCCATTTTATAAATACTTTTCACTCTGTCCCTGATGGTCCCCTTCACCAACCCCGTGCATATCTGGATGTGTGACCTTTGCCCCGATACTCCCATCCACATAAAGTGTCCTTCCTCCTCACAACTGCTCTTGCAAGTGCTCACTTTCATTGCAAATGCGTGCCTGTATTCACGCATGCGCGGTTTTGAAACTGAACCCCACTGTGATATAATTGTAGGATGTGTGCAGCCGAAAGAACGGATCGTGAATTTGGCGGCAGCCCCAAAGCATGAACAATAAAGAACATTTGCAGCCCCTCAGAATGCAAAAATGGCAGGAAAGGTAATAAAAATAATTACCTGGTTCAAAATAATGCAAGAAACATGAATTCATGCATGAGTTTAACAAGGGCTGTTGAAGGTCCTTTTTAAAAAACTTTTACAATCGTTAAAAATTCAAAATCCACATATATTACATAATTCTTGTACAAAACATAACATTTATGGCAAAACAGCTACTATAGCAACAATAAATACAATGTATCATGCCTTGACAATATTGCACTATGCCTCTACAATTCCTCACTTCCTAATTTGTTGTGGCTAATAGCTTTTTTTTTACTTTATAAATTGCACAAAATATGTTGCCAGCCTAATCGTAGTCCGTTCATTAGCAGTGGTGATCACAATAATGTTAACAATTCTTCATTTACTGGGCATAATTAATTCTTAAAAGGGCCAGGCTAGTATACTCGTTCCCTAGTGTACCTTGTACACTTCCAAAGTACATGTAATAAATCTTCTTTTTCAGCTTCTGAACAGGTGCATACCTCCATATCTTTTGAATGTTTTGAAGTTTGAGGTGCCTTACTAGTAGCACATTACTTGGGAAGCGTTCAGATTTATAAAGGATAAAAATACTCCTAAATTCAAACAACATGAAGTCTTGCTGTATTCTGACAATCTGCAGTTAGCTCCAGCCACTGAACTGCCCCGGAGTGTAGAGGGTTAATTTTCTATGCAGTGCATAGAACGTTGAGCTCGAGCTCGGTTGAGGTCTCTGTCTGTAGCACTTTGAAACCCAACCGCCAGATTCTTTACTCTGCCTCACTGAACAGTCGCTCTGGAGATTTCACCTTCTGCTTGGTTCAAAGTCAGTTAAAGTGTCGGTTTTTCTGCTCAACTCCTGTAGTATTACGGTTCAGGGCTCTGTCTGCGGTACAGTAAGTACTTTAGGTAGTAGTTCTGGGTTATTTGTGGAAATTGTAAACAACTTTTCTCGATCGGTTCGGCTGAACTGATCCAACATATTTGAATTCTGTGCGTTTTCCTTTACCGTGTGGTTACCGGTCCTTATCGGTTTTAAAAAAAAAACGGTTTTAACGTTTTTTTCCAATACCCGTAACACGGTTAGAAACCAATAAGGGAGTCTTGCCTGGCGGTTGCCGAAAAAAGGTTAAGTTTGGTTAGGTTGGCCATGTCTGAGAAACCTAAGAAAAAAGGGCCCACTGGGTTTCAACACTGCAGTGAGTGTGGGGAGGTCTTTGCTAAGGCCGATCACCACACCACCTGTGTTTATTGTCTGGGGTTTGACCACCTCGATACAGACTGCCAAATATGTAAAAACTTTCCTAAGTCTACCCTGGAAAAAAGATTAGGTAGACTTAAGGAAAAGGAGGCTGAGAAGTCCGCTGACCCGGATGGCCAGCCCGCTTCCGAACCAGAAGGAGTGCCCTCTGACCAGGGCGTTACTTCTTCGGGCAAGAGGAGAGCCGATCCTGAGGGATCTGTTCCTACAAAGAGGAAACGTAAAGAAGAATCAGCCGGTTCGGATACGGAGTTTCATGTTCTGACCGCTGATGAGATTGCCCGAGCGATTCGGATTGTTGAATCGCTTCGCCTGGTTCCATCTGATCTGGCTTCGTTAACTAGGGGTTCGGTTCGGTTGGTTCCTCCGGTTCAGGATTATGCCCCTTAAGATTTTTATGAACTGGAATTGGAGAAGGAGGGGGATTATGAGCAAGATGATGAGTATGATGGAGCAGAAAGTCTGGATGTGCCTATTGAATCGGACATCTCCCCGGACAGACCTTCTGGTGTTTCCCCTCCTAGGCTCTCTGAGTCCCCACCCCACTATCTGTTCTACTGAAAAGTGGCTGAAACCTTCCAGCTCCCTATGGAGGAGGCTACAGAGAATCAAGAGGAGCCTGATTTTGTTGAAATGATGGACATCTCAGAGTCCAGGAGGCTGTCTATTTCCCTACACAAATCTTTGGGGAAACAGACACAAAAAATTGTAATGTCTCCAAATTCTGTACCTCCTGTTGATAAAAGAATGGATAAGAGGTATACCTTATCTGGCTCAGACATGGAGTTTTTCTGTTAAAAATGCAGCCATGTTGGGGTCGTGCAGGCTGCAGCCTGTGACAGGGCTAATGTTCCCTTGGCTTCACACCCCCCAGATAAAGACTCCAGGAGGATGGATGCCTTGGCAAAGAAACAGTACATTGCATCCTCTTTGGGACTCAGGCAGGCTAATTATATGGCCTATACAGCCAGGTACCAGAAGTCCAGGTGGGACACTGTACTGGCACTGGCTAAACAGGCCCCACCCCCAGCTGGCCAAGGAGCTGGAGAAGGTGGCTGCTGATGGGATTGATGCATCTAAGGTACAATTTCATGCTGCTGTGGACTCCAGTGATGTGTCATCAAGAGTCATGGCTACATCTGTGGCTCTTTGGAGAATGGCTTGGCTCAGATGTACTAACCTCTCACAGGACACCCAGGCTAAGGTCATGGATTTCCCTGTGGAAGGTAATTCTCTGTTTGGGGAGCAGACAGAGAATTACATGAAAAAGATGGAGGAATATAGGACCACTTATAGGAGTGCACAAGCCAAGGAGAGGCAGGCATCTTCTCAAAGGCAGCAATCTAGGGGCAGGGGCAGGCCTTTTCATAGGCCTTTCTACCAAGCACAGGCCTCTTCTTCCTTTTCACAGAGGGGGTTCTTCAGAGGGAGAGGCAGAAGGGGGATGAGCAGGGCTGCATCCACTCCTTGGCCTAAGGCCCCTGCCAGCAGACACCCTGATGGGTCTGCGCGTGTTGACTCTCCTATCCCTGTAGGGAGCAGGCTGGCTTACTTTGTACACGACTGGATGTCCTTTACTTCAGAAAAGTGGGTCCTGGAAGTAGTAAGCCTGGGACTGGTTCTCAGCTTCAAAAAATTTCTGAAGATGAGATCCAGATCTTTTCCACCTGCAAATCTCTCAGAAACCCTTGCCCTAGAGGCAGAGGTTTCATCTCTTCTGGCCTTAAGAGCCATAGAGAGAGTTCCTACCCTACACCAGGGCAAAGGTCTGTACTCCAGGTACTTCCTTACCCCAAAAAAGACAGGGGAGTGACGACACATCCTAGATCTAAGATACCTGAACAAACATCTTTTAAAACCAAGGTTCAAGATGGTGACTCTGGGAATAATTCTTCCCTCTCTAAGGCCAGGGGACTGGCTAGCCTCACTGGACCTCAAAGTTGCCTACTTTCACATTCCCATCAGGTGCTCCCACAGAAAGTACCTCAGGTTCAAGTTGCCCTCAGGCCATTATCAGTTCAAAGCAATGCCCTTCGGTCTAACATCAGCCCCAAGGGTTTTCACAAAGTGCTTGGCAGTAGTAGTTGCCTTTCTAAAAAGGCAAAAGATTTCCATTTTTCCATATTTGGATGACTGGCTCATAGTGAGTCAGTCTCCAGACCAAGTCAAGTCAGACCTGGAAGTGACTCAGCAAGTGCTCACTTCACTGGGATTTCTTCTCAGCCTCCCCAAGTCAATTCTCGAACCGGTGCAGCTTCTTACCTTTATAGGGGCAGAGCTAGATACTGTCAAAGCAAGAGCCTTTCTTTCCCTGGAAAGGGCAAGAGTTCTTATAGAACTGGCTTCTTCCTTCAGCTTTCAGGTGTCCCGACCAGCAAGGCACTTCCTTCAGCTCTTGGGCCACATGGCAGCTTCTACAGCGGTGGTCCAAGGGGCAGGATTCCAGATGAGGGACATTCAGTTCTATCTGAGGGCCTTTTGGTCCCAGAGGAAGGATCCTCATACCAAACTGATTCCAGTGACTCGGACACTGATCCAAGCTCTTCAGTTGTGGTAGGAGCAGGACAATTAATGGCAAGGGGTCCCATTTGTCACTCAGCCTCATTCGGTGGTCCTTACCACGGATGCTTTCCTTTTGGGGTGGGGAGCCCATCTGGGGTCTCTCACAGCCCAGGGACTGTGGTCCCCTCAGGAATCCCTTCTTCATATCAATCTCCTGGAACTCAGGGCAGTTTTTCTGGCCCTGCAGGCTTTCTTTCAGTCAGTGCAGAACAAGGTGGTTCAGGTCAGAACAGACTACACCACCACCATGTGATACATCAACAAGTAGGGAGGCACTTGGTCCACGGCCTTGTGCACGGAAGCCATGAAATTGTGGTCCCTGGCTTATCATCTGCAGACCTCTCTGATAGCAGTCCACCTTCCAGGGAAGGACAGTGTGCTAGCAGATGCACTGAGCAGGATCTCCTGGGGCCATCACGAATGGTCCCTGGACCCTCTCGTGTTGAAAGTGATTTTGTCAAGATGGGGCACTCCAGAGATAGATCTCTTTGCAGCCCCAGACAGTCACCAACTTCCTCTGTTTTGTTGCAGACCCCCATTCTTGGGCTCAGTCCCTCTGGATGCTCTGGTGTTGAACTGGGAAGGGAAATTTCTCTATGCCTTCCCTCCCTTTCCTCTACTGTTCAAAGTTCTGGTCAAGGTAAGGTCACAACCCTGCAAAGTGATTCTGATTGCTCCAGATTGGGCCAGGCAGCCCTGGTACCCCCTCTTACTGTCCCTAGCAGTCCATCTTCCCCTGTCTCTTCCCAGGAATTACAACCTGTTAACCTCCTCTCAGGGGAGGATCTGGTACCCCAGTTTTCAGTCGCTCAATCTCAAGACATGGCTCTTGAAAAGTTAGAGTATGCAGATCTGCATCTGTCCCAAGGGGTTCTGGATATTCTCAAAGCCTGCCACCAGAAAAGACTTATAACTCTAAATGGAAAAGATTCAGCATTTGGTGTTCCAAGAAGCATATATCTCCAGATACTATTGAATTGCCTACAGTTCTGAACTATATGGTCCATCTTAATGGCCTAGGCCTCAGACCAGCTACTCTTAGGGTGCACTTGTCAGCTGTCTCTGCTTTCCTGTCAGTGGGAAAGCCTTCCTCACTGTCATATCACCCTGTATTCTATACATTTTTCAAGGGATTGCTTCATACCAATCCTCTCTTTAGGGATCCTGCCCCTGCCTGGGGACTTAAATGTTTGCATTGCTCAACTTATGCAACCACCTTTTGAGCCTATGTCCTCAGCAGAGCTTAAGTACTTGACTTGGAAAACTGTGTTTTTGGTAGGTATTACCTCTGCCAGATGTATCAATGAGTTGCAAACCCTGTCACTGGAACCTGATTTTATCTCCTTTCATAGAGATAAAGTGGTCTTTAGAACCAATAGGAGGTTCTTGCCCAAAGAGGTTTCAGACTTCCATTTGAATCAGTCTGTTTTCTCTCCCTGTTTTCTTCACTGATCATTCTTCCTCAGGGGAGAGGAGGCTACACAGTTTAGATGTTAAAAGAGCTCTTAGCTACTACCTAGAGCATACCAAGGGTCACAGGTTTGATTCCCTCCAGTTGTTTCTCACTTATGGGGAAGTGGGAAAGGGCAAACCTGCCACCAAGAGAACTATTGCCAGGTGGATTGTTTCCTGTATACAATTCTGCTATGAGAAACTGGGAAAAATTCCACCCTCAGGCCTGAGTGCTCATTCCACAAGAAGTACAGCAGCTTCCCTGGCTGCTGCCAGGGATATCCCTCTGTTAGAATTTTGTCAAGCAGCCACCTGGAAAACAGTCCATACCTTTACCAAGCATTACTCTCTGGATATCCAGGCTAGGAGTGATGCTCGGTTTGGCACAGCAGTACTTCAGAGCCTATTCCCAAAGTAGGTTCGGTCTCTTCTCCATGGAGGTACTGCTTGGTAGTCTGCAGATTGTCAGAATACAGCAAGACTTCATGTTATTTGAAGAAAAAAATTACTCACCTTAGTAATTATATTTTTTCTAATGGAGTCTTGCTGTATTCTGACCACCCTTCCTGCCTCCCCTCTCAGAACCTGTTTTTCGGAAGTGGGTGGGCAGGCGCAATGTTGCACCCCAAGGGTGCTTCAAGCACACCCTCCGCTTTATCTGGGTGCTTTGTATTATAAGCTTTTTATTTTGGATAGGTTTTAGTTTTGGGTTTCCTGACTTGCATCTTCCTTTGGGAATACAAAACTTTCTGTTGCCATTTGGCTAGTTAAAAATTTTACAGTTTCCACATAGTTAGTGAGTGAGTGGTTGCTCGTAAGAATCTGGCAGGTGGGTTTCAAAGTGCTGCAGACAGAGACCTCAACCGAGCTCGAGCTCAGCGTTCTATGCACTGCAAAGAAAATTAACCCTCTACACTCCGGGGCCGTTCAAAGGCTGGAGCTAACTGCAGACTGTCAAAATACAGCAAGACTCCATTAGAAGAAATATAATTACTAAGGTAAGTAATTTTTTCTTCTGGATCATCAAGGGTGTTCAATATGGTTTAAATCCAAATGAATGGTAGTTTCTAGCCACCCATCGAGAGTATGCCAAGCTCTGTATCTTATTCATATCTATTTGATTCCAAATATTTGTAATTCTTTTTGTTATAATTTTTTAATATTTTGAACTAATCACTATGTCTTTATCTACATAGCTTTTCAAAAATGTGAGTCCATACCTGTTCAGAAGAGCTAGCAATGAGGGGTACCAGTATGAACTTCTATATCCTAGACCGTACCAAAACTGTTTTTCTTCAAAACATTGCAATGCAATGGGTGTCCCTTGGAAATTTAACTAGTCTAATCCAATATAATATTTTTCTACAGTCAATAAATGCATTAAGCATACGTGTGATAATGCAAATCTGGGTGGGAGGGAGGTTTGTCCAAGTTAGGAGAGAGATTGAACTTTTAGGAGGGAGGTAGCGTAGCGCACCAATTTTGCATGTAAAGAAATACAAAAACAAGAAAAATGTTAATTTGTATGCATTTTAATTATGCATATGCTCAAAAGTGGTTCATACAAAATTCAAAAAGGACTAAACAGTCATTAAGTTTTGGTGAAATGGCATGAGTTAATATATGTGTAGTCTTTGATCTCTTGCAAGAGAATCTTTTTGCTATGTCAGAGTCATGGAACATAACTTTGCAAAGTTTGGAGAAGTGGTCTGCAATTAGAGCAGGTTATGCTCTGCTATAAAGTTTGTGCAAAACGTCAGCTTTTCTCACAGGGTCTGCTGTACTACTCTGAAAAATAGCCATCAGCTTGGGAGTCTTGCTGTTAACAGAACACAGTAATTTATTGAGTATTTGTGCTCATGTGATGAGCAACATCATTGTTACCCCCCAGTTAAAACACTGAAGTGTGAACTGCTAAAGCCACAGAAGGCAAACGTGTCTCCTGCCTCACTTTTCAAGAGACAGCTGAGTTCCCCAGACCAGCTCCTGTTAAACTTGTTTGTATTTCTTTTTCTTTGGTGTTGCTGCGTTCTTGGCGGAGTGCTGCATCTTTGACATGCAGCTGGAGAGAAAAAGATAAACACAGAAATACAAACCAGAGCAAGTAATAAAATCTACCTCAGATGCAGTCTCCTTTGTACTCGCTGTCCTAGCAAGGTAATTTACAACTAATGAGATGAGAATTGCATTCAGGCTATGCTGCCAGCACTGGTGATTAAGTACATCTGCTTAACAATACGCGCTGGCAAGTACTTGATCGCCTGCGTGATTAGCTTGTTGAGAGAAGCTCCAAGGAAAAGCTGTAAGGGAAGATTGATTTTGTGACTCTTGGCAAGTCAGGAGAATGTATTCCCATATGGGGGGGCCGGGAGAACAGAAAAAAAAAGGGACTCTCGCGGCCAAATCAGGAGACATCACATGTAAGATTAAGATCTGAAATACCTAATTCAGCTCTGAGATATGCCGCTGAACATGAGTATCCAAGCCCCAGGACTCTTCTTAACAATACTTGGATTGGTATGGCTAACATTTCTGTTTTTTTACTAGTCCAGATCTCGGGACCATAAACTGCCTTCGCTTTATATTTTATTTTAATAATTCGGACAAGGGGTTCCACTAGTTTCTCACCATAACTGTTATTAAATATTTCTAAACTTCTTGTACGTTTTAGTAATTTTACTTTTGTCGTGTTCAGGTGATCATTCCATAAACAGTTTGCACTAAAGACAACTCCCAGGTACACATAGCTGCCTACCCTATCTATTACCTAGATTCCATTTTCCCTGAATCCTCTGATTTTTTCCCAAAAGCACTACTTTGGTTTTATTAATATTTATTTTAAGCTGTAATTTCTGGGACCTTTCATGTAAAAAAATCTAATTTTTTCGCAATCCCTTTTTAGATAGGAAATATAGCACAATGTCATCTGCGTAGGCAAGTGCTGCGCAAATGTGCTGTAGAATTTTCAGGGAATCAGATGGAAAAGTATTCAGATCATTCAAAAAACTGAATAAAGTGAGAACAGAGCATGTGAAAGCACACACCCCTGTTAATTCCAAATGAAGCGGATAGATTACCATTTGAGCCTAATCTCACAGAAGCCTTAGTATTTGAATAAAGAAAGCAAATTGTATATATCAGATCTATATTAATTCCCCTATTATATAAAATGTCCCATAATATGGGTCTAGATGTAGAATCAAATGCTAGGGAATAATCTATGAATACTGTGTATAGAACCTGTTTACGTACGAATACATACTTTTCAATTAGATGATTCAAAACAAATATATTCTCTACTGTTGAAAAATGTTTTCTAAAACCTGCTTGTAGACACGATAGGCCACCAGTCATAGTTATTTCTGTGTTCAGCTTATTTAAAATCACTCTTGCCAATATTTTTAAATTTATATCTAGCAGACTGATTGGTCTGTACATACCTGGATTGGAGGCATTCCCTTTTTTGTGAATGGGTACAATATATACCTCCTTCCATGATTCAGGATATTTACAGTTCTGTATACAACTATTATAATATACTGTTAAAAATTTCACCCACAAAGTATGGTGACAGAGAAAGCTTTCGCCTGGCATACCATCAGGCACAGGGGCTTTACTCTTCTTAAGAGAGTTTATTGCCATGAGTACATCTTCAAATGTAGCAAATATTGCAACAGAATCTCTACTCTAGGTAAATTGTTCACTATCATTATCTGTAGGGTCCCAATAATTACCAGTAAATAGTTTTATCCACTTTTTTTCTGGGATATAAGCATCCATTTTAAACTTACTTCTTTTAGATCCCCTTGCCACCAGGGGCCAAAATCCCTTACTGTCTTTATTTGCAACTGCCTCCTCCATCAGCAACCATTGCCTTTTATAGTAATGTCTCCTTTTTTTCTATCACAACCTTTTTATAATGTCTTTTAACCATATTTAGCTCTTTTATTATATTTCTGCTGCAGGTATCTCTGTACTGTTTATATAACTTCCTAATTTGTTTTTTTTAGGACCCTACAATCTTTATCCAACCAACCAGAAATGTGGTCATTACCATTCTTATTTCTTATATTACACGCAAAATTCTCCTTAATTGCACAAAAGACTAAAGTTAGATTGGAATATAATTGATCCACTGATAGTTTCTGCAAACAGTCATGCTCCCTGTTTAGTGGAGAGTTAATTAGTATGTCTGTCAGTCTGTCATTTGAATCTTGACGCCATATAATTTTACTGTGTGCCCTTATTTCTACATGGTGTTAGGGGCTTAACTAATTCATCATTGGTTATGTTACTAGTGATGACAATCGAGAAAATGGTCACTCTCTGAGCGAAGTATTACATGCAGTTGTTCCCATGGAGAATTCATGCCTACCCAAAAGGCAAACTCTATTACAGATGTACCACATGCTAAAAAGTATGTCCTTTCTCCTTTCTTATCCCCATCAAGCCTGCCATTCAGGGAATAAAAGTTAAACTCCATTAATAACTCTCTAAGTTTCTCACCTGAGGTATTTACTAACTTATCTTTAGTGGATCTATTTGCCATGTAACTTTGAATGTTATTATGCCCTTCAGGGTATCCAAGTTGGGGGGGAGGAGATGCACTCTTACAGCCAATGCAGACGACTTGCTTCTGCATTTGGAAAACCCAGGCATATCCATTCCTGTCCTGCTCAGAGAGCTTGATGCTTTCTCCAGGGTCTCTTTTGTTACAAGTTAAATCCCTCTAAGACTAAAATATTTCCTCTTAATAATAGGTTTGTCACGGCAGATGTCAGCAATTTGGGCCTAGCATGGGAACCGAAGACTCTGACATATCTAGGTATTAAGATTTCCCAATCTGTTCCAAATATGATTAAAGAAAATCTCACTAAACTGTTACAGACTCTGAAATCAGACCTGGACAGGTGGACAGTAATTCCTTTATCTTTGTGGGGTCGAATCAGCATACTTAAGATGAATATTCTACCCCGTCTGTTATACTAATGGGTATGCTGGGTTTCTTCCTCCCTAAGATATGGTTCTCCCACCTCCAAAAGATGCTTAATGGGTTTCTGTGGCATAACAAGGGTGCTCGCAGGGCCTACAGTAAACTCATTGCCCCCAAACTATGTGGCGGCCTATCCCTTCCTTCCTTTTTCTGTATTATGGGGCCCAGCACATTAGCAAACGTTCCCTCTGGGAGAAGAGGGAAGTGCAAGTAGACCCTAACATTTATACTCCTCTCTGGTTAGATATTGAAAGGACACTGGGGCTGCTCCCTACTTTGCTTACTATACCTGCTGCCTTCCCAACTTCCCCGATCCTTGCGGAGCTCTCCAATTGGATGGTCCCTCAAAGCCTTGCATCAGATACAGACATATCTCTCCTTGAGTTGGCATAGATCTGTTACCCAACCTATATTTAATAATCCTCATTTCAAAATTGGTCGCCGTCCCATTCCACAATTGTTTTGTCCCCACTTAAAGGACTGTACACTTACTGTTCTCGGGGGGGGGGGCAGACTTTGTCTCATTCCTGACTTTACAGGCCAGGTTTCAGCTTAAAAATCAGGATCTCTTTAAATTCCTACAAGTTAAAAATGCAACCCTTTCCTTTCTGGGGCCTAAACCCTGGACTGCCTCAACAGCAGAGGATTTAGCCTCAGTGTTGGCAGTAGCAGACCAGCCACATATGGTCTCCATGATTTATAAATACTTCCAGTCCCTGGATCCGCATCTCCCTTCGGGGATTTGCTATTATTGGGTCCAGGAACTTTCTCTCCCAACCAATGAAGACCTTTGAAGAGTGGCTTGGTGTGACATATACTAGTTTATCAAACAGGATAGACTTCGCTTGACACAGTTTTACATAATGGACAACCTTTACTTTACCCCGGTTAAACTACATAGAATGGGCATACTCACATCCCCTTTATGTTCCAGTTGTAAGGTAACCCTGGGGTCTGTCTATCACCTACTCTGGACTTGCCTTAAGATCCAATCCTTTTGGAACTATTATCAGACAAGTGCTGGATCAACTTTTGGGCTTAGAGCCCTTATATACTCCTGAAAGCTGTTTAATAGCCCTCTTCCCTCGGAACGCCTCTTATCAGAAAAGCTCATCTGACTCTTTTGGCTGCCTTGGTAAAACTGGCAATGTTGTGGCATTGGAAAGAGGACTGCCTTCCCACAACATTAGAGTGGTATCGTGAGACCTTATTAGCTATTCAACTAGAGTAACACATTGCGACCATGCAAAATAGACTACATTCTTTCTGTAATACCTGGGAGCCCTTGTATACACTACTCTCCCTTTGGAGGACATAGTCTCTAGAATACTCCTGTATCGCCTGCTACCTCTTTCCTGACCTGGTCGCAAACAGGGGTGGGGAGAGGAGGGGTGGGGAGGCGGAGTTTTTTTTTTCTTCTCTCTTTTTACTGTATGTTTGCAGATGGATGTCATCAGGTTACTGTTTTGGTTGTTAATGGATTATGTGCTGCTTAAATTTCAATAAAGTGTAGTAAATGAAAAAAAATGAATGTTATAATATAGATAGAATGAATTGTCCAACTATCCTTCAAAGTTACCCAACCGAGCATTAAAATCACCCATCAGTAGTATGCCGTTATCTGAATTAGTTGCTGATATGTTGTTTATTCTTTCTCTTAAAACTTCACAACAGTTATTATCATAAAAACCTGAATTCATAGGAGGGATATAACAATTAAACACCACAAAGCAGTAATTAGAAAGTGCAACTAGATATACAATACAATTTGAATCTGATAAAAGGCATTTAACCTGTCTAAAAGAGTCTATTCTAAAATATGAGGCTAAGCCTCCAGAGCACCTGCCCTGCCTTTGTTTTCTGTTACCCACAACATGAAATACCTCTTATCCATTTAAATCAATGTTAACATCTTTCTCGTGCCAAAAACAAGAATGTCATGCTTCTCTATAAAAGTATTCCATTCTATGTCTACAATCTTATTTTTCCACCCTGCCATGTTCCAAGACAACATAGTTATTCCTTTTGAATTGTCTCCACCTGTTTCAGAGATGTCATTTTCTGAGCCTGTTGAATATATTTCCATAAGTCAATCCACATACCAACCAGTTTTTGCAATTTCCTGGTACAGGTAGCTGTTGTATTTCTATCCCCTTTGTTGTTAGAGGAACCTTGGGTAGTTGTTTCCCATATTGTATGATCCACTGTATACAAGTCCAGTGTATCCAGAATACAACTTGTCTGTAATATTCTATTTGCAAGTTCTTTGTTTTTTAAATTTTATTTTAATTTGGTTATCTGGGCCAATTCCACTTGCTCTGAACATGTCATCTCTCTAAATTGGGATCCTCAAAATATTTTCTAGAAAACTACCCAAGATTTCTGTTAACATTTGATCATTTTCATTTATTAGCCTCTCCATGGCAAATAAATTTAAATAGTGTTCTTCTACCCTCATTTTCTTTATACAATTTACTTTACTAAATTTTGATCTATTAGGATATGCAACATTGAAGTCTTCACTTTGTATTGACTGGCCATTTAACCATGTATAATTGGCTACTCTTGCAGATTCAAAAAAAATGTCCTTTATCACAACTGAATTAAGTTGTGTAATTTTAATTTCAAAGATGTCTTCCTGTGTAAGATTTATATCTAATAAAAAATGTATATGATCCACAGGTTGAAGCTGCTGTGCTGCAGGATCCCTGTACTTATCAGTCGTAATCCAATTTGTGGGGCCCATGAATCTAACTGAGGGTCTAATACTGCTCACCGGTTCTCTCTTTGGAATAGTTTCATCATTTTGCCTTTCTTGCCTAAGTTCTGATTCAGTCTGTATATCTGATGTTGCTGCTTGTATCCTACCTCCTTTTTCACTAGTTACTCCAAGAATCTGATTAAGCTGTTTAATTTTTCTAATTCCTCCAGATAGGGGATCGTGTTTTTCTGTCCACATCCTTCCCTATTCACTGGGACCTCCAGTACACTGAGTTCCTTCTCTTTCCTAAGATCTCTGTTGTCTGTATTATCACTTTTCTTCTTTCAGGTGTATCTTGTCTGACCTCTTGTGTATCTAGCCTTAACTTCGGAGTAATATCAGGTGATATCTCAGTGGATCTATTTGTACTGTTGATTGCTTCAAATTCTTACTTTCATTACCCCGCCCCGAGTCACTCTTCTCTACTTTTTTGATAACAGATTTCAGGGCTATCAGGAATACTAACAGTACTAAAATCTAGCCTCCCTGTACTAGGTTCCATAACTGGAATCTCTTGGGCTGAAACATCCAAACTTACTATTGGAAATAGAGAATCTATTCTGTGTTGAACAGCCTCAGTCTTAAAGCCAGTTTTGGCAACATCCACCCTTAATGCCGCCATTAAGTTGTTATTAATAACCAATTGCTCCATTATTATAAGAGTAGCATTTTGTGGGCTTTTCATCAATGCAATTAGATACTCACTCAGCAAAGCAGGTATATATTGACAATATCCATTAGCTTTGCCATTGTGCTGATTTCTTGAGTTAACTGTTGAATTATTATTATTATTATTATAAAAAGGGTCTGAGAAATGGAGTTTTCTGATTGGCTGCAAACATTCTAACAGCCTTATGTTAATCTTTATTAACATACATGTAGAGCTTAGCCATATGATGAACAAGGTTTAACACTGTTTAAAAACATGTTTTATTATAATAGCAATAAGGCACTCCCAGGGATTATGTTAATGGTCAGTTAATCACCATCTAGGGGCATATGGCACTCGGCTACACCTTGTGCCACAGTACATCCCTAGAAGGTGATTAACAGACCATTAACATAACCCTTGGTCATGCCTTATTGCTTAATTAATAGTCGTTTGCTTTACCATGCTGTCATATTGTTTTAATCCATCGATTGCCGTTTGAAAATCTGTTAAAATCTCCCTCATACAATTACCCTGTATATCATTATCCTCACCAGCATTTATCTCCTTTATAACATCTTCCTCCAAACTAACAGAAGAGAAGTCCAAATTAGGAGATAATTACAGCTCAGCTGGAAGGGTAGCTTGATTTTTTAAAGCTACAGAGGGAATTATCTTATTAGCCTCTATTTGAAGCTCACTACAGCTTTCAATAGTGTTATTTATTGTACACAAATCAATAGACGAGTAAGCTGTTTTGTCAACATAAGAAACATACAGTGTACCTTGTTTTTCACCATTCAAATTTAGTGGGTAGAAGTACCACTATTAAGACAAAAACTGAAACTTGTTCAATGATTTTTGTCTGTCTGGAAGTGGATTTTTTCTTTGATTTGTTAACTTTAAAATTGATTTTTGTATCATTTAAGTCTAACAAAAGTGGAGAGGCCTGAGGATTTAACATCCTCTGTAACCTGGTGTTGACCATCATAAAGCTTAATGGCTCTCACTAGAGAAATCAGCAGGAAATGTTATGTACCACACTTGAACTTATATCTATAAAACTTTGCAGCAGTTTGTTCTTATAATTAATTGTAGAGACAAAAATGGTCCCTAAATCAAAATTCTTCCTGTAGTGAATTTAGTCACCTTCTGTCTAGAAGAGCTCTCTTAAAAGATCCAACATCATAGGGAAAAGCAGCTTATCAAATGTCAAAGAAAACCCCTTAGTGGGTTTCTGCCAAGTCTTTCGTCTTGTGTCTCAGAAAAACACACTGCAAATATGCATTAAAAAGTTCAAGACAAAGTCCAGTGCTCTGCTGCTTGTGTACTCCTTCTTAGCCTTATTTGTGGATGACCTTCGGTTTAAGTTGTTTAACAAATGCAGGTCCTTTACAATTGCCAGATGACCACTCCACTTTATCAGGCAGTAATTACTAATAAAAATCAGAATCAGAGTGTTTAGCCCCTTAACGTAAAAATTATAATAAAAACTAAATCTTTTTAGCACAAGCAAAAAACTACAAAGTTACAGACCATTATTAAATCACTAACTATAAGGATTTCCAAGGAGCCACCAGTCCTTTGGACATCATCCGTTCAACCATTCACTGTGAGAAAACACCTAACCAACTCACACTCTCTGCAGGTACTTAAAAATGGGCATAGAACACATAAGTGTATTCACTTACAGCATTAGAGAACACATTATGTTCAAAGGCAGCCCTTTATCCCTCCAGAAAAGTCGGCTCAGGTCAGGAAATCCATGTGTGCTGCAATTCAGTTTGGCAAAATGGCAACTCTGGAGCACAGCATGCCACGCATGCGTTTTATGGATCCTGCCCACGTGAGGACAGTACCTAATCAATCACAAGGATACAAAATTTGAGACAATTCTTAAAAAGGGCTGTAAAACTCTAAAAGTGTGACTTAAATGTCATGGTTTTCTAAAATCAAGTTTCAGAACCTAGAGACGTTGAAGCCAGTAACAGATTTAACAATTTAGACGCATCCTGTTAAAAGGAAGGTATCAGGAAGGATAAAGTCAAAATTGTAACTCCAGCGGCATTCACTATCTCATGTAACCAGATGAATAATAAGACAGGAGTTCCAATATCAGGTCTAGACCCATAACAAGCATTTATCAATGCCGAATGTTGCTTGCTTTTTTGTGCTGTTCAGGTATTTGGAAGTGACAGTACCATGCCTAAGAACTGTCATGTGCGCCCCACCCCAAGACATCCACTGTGTCTTTCTGTTCAGTATTCATAGAAGAGGGGGAGGGGCAAGGGCCACAGCAGTATAGTAATTGCCAAGGGGGGTAAAGAGGTGGACAATAGTCCATTCACAGGCAAAAGAGTCCTGCAGGAGATCACTAAATTGAAGGTGGACAAAGCGATGGGATCAGATGGCATACACCCAAGGATATTAAGAGAACTGCGAAGAGTGATAGCAGTACCTCTGGCAGCCATGTTCACGGAGTCATTCAACACAGAGGTGGTACCAGAGAATTGGGGGAGGGCACATGTGGTCCCTCTACACAAATCCGGCAGCAGAGAGGAGGTGGAGAACTATAGGCTGGTCAACCTCACCTCTGTAATGGAGAAGATCATGGAGACATTGCTTAAAGAAAGGATAGTGGAGCATCTAGAAGTCCATTGGAGCCCAGGACCATAGGCAACATGGATTCACAGTGGGGAGGTCATGTCAGACAAATCTGGTTGATTTCTTTGACTGGGTGACAAAGGAAGTAAATCAGGGTGGGGCAGTGGACAATGCTTACCTTGATTTCAGCAAAGCCTTTTGACACTTTCCCACATAAGAGGCTGATAAACTAACTGGGTAGACTGGGCATCGGGCAAAGACTGGTAAACTGGGTTAGAAACTGGCTAACAGACAGGAGGCAGAGAGTGATGGTAAATCGGTGCAGTCTGGGGAGAGGGGGTGACCAGTGGGGTGCCACAGGGTTCGGTCCTAGGGCCAGTCCTGTTCAATGTCTTCAGTAGTGACATTGCAGAAGGGCTGAAGGGAAAGGTCTGCCTGTTTGCACATGACACCAAGATCTGTAACACAGTGGATATCCCAGAGGGGGTGGAAAAAATGAGGAGGGACCTGAGGAAGCTTGAAAAATGATCTGAGGATTGGCAACTGAAGTTTAATTCAAAAAAGTGCAAAATTATGCACCTGGGACACAGACACCCTGGGGAAAGCTGTGGGGGAGTTGCTGACAGTCACAAAGAAGGAAAGGGACCTGGAGGTTCTTATTTTAGATGACCTGAAAATGTCAAAGTAAGGTGCTAAGGCAGCTGGGAGGGCCAGTGACATGCTGGGGTGTATAGGCAGGGGTATCACCAGCATAAGGAGGGAGGTAGTGATGCCATTATATAAAACCGTGGTCAGGCCTCTCATGGAGTACTGTGTGCAGTTCTGGAGGTTGCACCTTCATAAGGATATTAACAGGTTGGAGATGGTCCAGAGAAGGGCGAATAAGATGGTACAGAGCTTGCAACACAAAATTTATTGAGGAGAGATTAAGAGACCTCAGTATGTACTCACTGGAACAGAGTAGGGAAAGAAAGGACATGATAGAAACATTCAAGTACCTCAAGGGTATAAACAAGGTGCAGGGGGGTGGCATTTTCCAATACAGGAGGAGCACAAGAATGAGGGGGCATGACATGAAATTGGAAGGTGGGAGGTTAAGAGGGAATGTGAGGAAGTTCTTCACAGAGAGGGTGGTGGATGTGTGGAATGGTCTGCCTCAGGAGGCGGTCGTAAACCCTAATGCCCAGGGAGTTTCTTGGTATTTTTACTCCAAGTTTTCAACATGGGCTTTTTGTAACCCCACCGCATGAACAATGACACTATCAGTTTGTTAGCTGAAAGGTGATTTTGCACAGCGACTGCGCCATTTGGCGCCACAGGTACGAAAACACATTTTGAACAGGATGTGAAAAATGACAGCTGTACTGTTTATGAGGAGGTGTAAAAAAATGGTAATGTTGAAAATCTGGAGTAAAAATATAAAAAAACTGGTGAAGTCACAAGCATGCGTAGAAACTGAGCAATGCACACCTGAAATTATTTTGGGGATTTTTGACACCAGATTTTCGACATAGGTATTTTGGGATCTCCGCTCATGAACAGTGTCACTGTTATTTTCTTAATCTGTCCCGGGCACTGATTTCCCACAGTTCTATTCTATTCTATTCTGCGCCGGAAGTGCAAAAACACATTTTGGCCAGGATGTGAAAAATGACAGCTCTACTGTTCATAAGGAGGTGTGGAAAAATGCCAGTGTTGAAAATCTGGAGTGAAAATATTACCAATTCTTGACGTTACAAGGGTGTATGGAAACTGCGCAATGCACGCTCGCAACACAGTCATTTTAAGGACTTTTGTCACCAAATTTTCAGTATAGGCATTTTAAGACCTCTACTCATGAACAGTGTCACTGTGATTTTCTTAATCTGTCCTGAACATTGATTTCGCACACCGACCGCGCCACTGTGCGCTACATGTGCGAAAACACATTTCGAGTGAGATGTGAAAAATGACAGCTATACTGTTCATAAGGAAATGTGGTAAAATGGCAATGTTGAAAATCTGGAGTGAAAATATAAAAATTTCTCGAAGTTACGAGCGTGTGTAGAAAATGCGCAACGCATGCTCATAAAACATTTATTTTGGGGAATTTTTTCACCAGATTTTCAACATAGGGTTTTTGGAGGCCTACCTCATGAACTGTGACACTGTTATTTTGTTACTCGGTCCTGAAAGGTGGTTCTGCGCTGTGACCACAAAATCACCTTTTGGAACCGAATAATAAAATGACAGTAACTGAGTTCATGAGATGAGGTCCCAAGAACCCCATGTTGAAAATTTGGTGAAACAATACCTAAAAGTGGCTGAGATATCCACTTACAATGAAAAACCTATTTATGCCATTATACAGCTTACCGGCATTCTTCAGTTCACAGTCGGCTTTAAAGAGTGCAGCCGTGTTCCCAGTGCGAAGATCATTACTGGGCTCGGATGAGTATAGGGTGAGGGGGTGTGGGGAGGGAGGCGGTGTCACAGACAGTGAGGACCGTTTTCTTTATTTTTACTGGATTAAAAAAAAAAAAACGAAAAAGGACACTGCAGGACTACTGGCATGCTGTGGATGGCCCAGCATGCCTCCTGGATGTTTGATGGGAAGGGGAGTGGAGCCGGCGGGGTTGGGCCCCGTTGGCCATGCAGTGCTGGGGGGCGCATAAGCGGAGGGACTGGGCACCCCGGCACCACCAAAAGGGGGGCGATCATGCTGACGGGGACTGGGCTACCCCATCGGCAGATGAACTGAGGAGGGGGCATGCCGACAGGGTGATTGGGCACCCTCTGTCGGCTTTTAGAACTGGGAGCAGCGGGCAGCGGCTTTCTATCGGCTTCGTGGGGTCTGTGAGAAGCTGACAGAGAAGCCATCACCATGGGGACACCACACAGTGCAGCTGTAATTGGCTGCTGCAGTCAGGGACGCCCCGCAGCAAAACAGCTGATTGCTTAGTGACATGGTGCTCCCTGATTGCAGCGGTTCAGTTTCTTTGGTCATAGTGGCATGCTCATTAACTGCCTTCATTGACAGCATGTTCCTCTGTTGGCCACAGCAGAGACCAGCCCCAGAATGGACTGCTGCCATGCCTCCACAACCCGCTTGTGAAGGAAGCCTGAAGAAATGTGTTTCTTGCACATGCATGCAAGCAACACAAAAAGAAAAGAAAGTACAGCAATATCATGCGGCTCCCCTTCAAAATTCAGAGATGAGCAGCGGTCCAGACTCCCTTTTCATAAATTCAGCAGACGACAGTCCCCAGAGCAACGCAAGCGTCGGCCTTGGCTTTTGACTGCAACTCCCTGCGGAGTTTTCCTGCTGCTGCTTTCACTTCAGCGGGCTTCTCCACCATGGACTCCTGACCCTGGGGGAAAAAGGCACAGGATAGAAAAATGCCAGGGTCCAAATAACTGCAGTACAAGCTGGACTGGTAAGGGTCTGACCTTACTGAAAAGAAAAGGCCAGGGGTGTTGAGTCTCCACCAGGGTTGAGAAAACACCAACCCTAGCAGAAATATAACCAGCTCCCTAAAACCATAACCATAACAAATAAGGACAACGGTGGTTTACCGATTGTTGGCAGTAATACTGCGTGTCAGAACCCCTGTTATGCGGTCTCCTCCACAGCGCAGCGTGAAGCTGCTGCTTTCCATCGACCCCTCTAAGGACATAGAATGACTGACTGTGAACACCACCTCTAACTGTCACTCATACTCTGTGTATCTCATCTGCCCTGTACTTTGTTTTCTATCCTGTGTCCCTTAATTTTATTACTGCATCTCCTAGGCTGCTACTGTGAAAGGTACTCTATTTCACTTAGCTGAAGAGGTCAAAAAATGAATAAGTTTTAAATATCCCATGGTAGCTTTGGGTGTAGGAGTAAATAAAGATATCTGCAGACTCTGTAAACAAGAAGTTAAAAAATATGGTGTTTATAGAGCAGGGATATTGCATGCTTAATTTTAGAGCTGTTTGCTGTTTTGTTAGAGTCTAAATCAGCATACAGACGTATTATAGAAACTTATAAAATGGGCAAAAGAGTTCAAGCAATCTGGTTGTTTGTTAGCTGTGCATTAGAAGTGTCTAATGCATGGCTAATACTAGAAACTTCATTTAGAATACACAGACCTGTTTTATAAGCGCAGTAAGCCACTCGGGGGTGTGCATTAGACAGTTCTAACACATGGCTAGGGGACTGAATGCACTCGACCTGTAGCCTCGTGCCTCACTATGCCCCCTAGCCGTGCATTAGAACTGTCTAACATACACCCCATCATGTCTTATTGCTTACGAATGGGCAGATGATGCCCCTGAATCTAACAGCACCTCCTATGTCATATTAGATGCAACAGGTGCTATTTTCAAAACTGCTTCCAACTTAACTGACTTGGTTTCCAGCAGCATGCTTTCGACTGGTGTAGCTGACTTTAGTCCCTTGCCTCCTGTATCCATGGATGAAGATGGGATCTTGTAGACAGGCTTCCTGCTTCCTGGGACAAGAGCACAACACAGCGGTTTTAAAAACTGTCCCAAATGCGTTGTGGTCATCAGGGCTGTGAAAATCTGACACTGTGTTCTCACTGCTAACACAACTCCCACTAAGGAATTAGATTTCAACAACATGGAGACACCTTTATTTATTTATTGAAAATTGGTGACCGGGAAAGGCACGCTGAGCCAAGGCTCGTTTCCAGGTGCCACCCGGGTATGAGATGTACACTGAAAGTAAGCAGAGAAGTACAACAATTTCTTGTTACAGATGTTAAGTACAAACATCAAGGACATTTCACAGAGGTATGCAGTAAAGTACAACTAATTCCTGTTCAGACGTAAATAACAGCATCCAGGACAGTTCATGTCTAATAATTGCGTTTACAGTATATTTCAAACGTTTATATATACAGCATTTACAATTGGTATCGCAATATTGTGTAAACTAGCACAGAGATTAGCAGTATACAAATTTGGGGCTGACTAGTGCAAAATATTGACCAACAGAGGCCACCAAAGGTAGACTAGGCCTGAGTTGGGGTGTGACAAGATGAGCAACTAGGGCAGGGAGGGGAGGGGAGCAGCCTGAGGAGTAGTTTATCAGCTGAGAGGGAGGAGGCCTGGTGAAGGTTGGGAGTGAGATTGTTCCATAGGAGGGGGAGACAGTAGGAAAAGGCAGCTTGACCAGAGGCAGAGAAATGGGGCGTGCGAGGTGGAAGGTGTGTGCGTCTCTGTGTCGGAGGGAGTAGCCTGAGTAACTGGCTGAAGAGAGGTAGGGGGGTAGGGAGCCTTACCAATATTTAGCTATAAGGGAGGCACTGTGGACTGATCTCCTGTGCGAGAGCGGGGTCAAGGATAGAGTGGAGTAGAGGAGGCAGTGGTGAGTAAGTGGGGTGAGGCAGTGGCAAAACCACAGAAAGAGTTGAGAAGGATGTCAAGTTTTGAGAGGGATGAGGATGGGGCTGTACCGTAGATGATGTCCGCATAGTCCAACACAGGCAAGATGGTTTTGCATAAACATTCGCTATGAGTGGGAAACGGAAGGTTTTGTGCCTGTAAAGTATGGCCAGCTTGGGCAGGAGTTGGGTGTAGATGGTCTCAGTGTGGGTGGAAAAGTTGAGGTGGCTATCCAGCCAGACTCCCAGGTACTTGAAGGCGGGTACCGTCTTGAGGGGAGATCCTTCCAGGATGTAGATTGATGGGGCAGCAGGTAGGGAGGTGAGCTTTTGTCTAGTACCGAATACCATGGTAACCGTTTTTTTGTCATTAAGTTTAAGCTGTTTTTTTGGAACCAAGTTTGGACCCTGTTGAAGTCACTTAGAAGATCTGGAAGCACACTATCGTGGGAGAGGCCTGAGGCAAAGATGATAGTGTCATCGGCATACAGATACACATTAGAGGAGAGACAGGCAGAGGGGAGGTTGTTTATGAATAGGGAGAAAAGGATGGGGCCGAGGATAGCGCCTTGGGGGATGTCTGAGAGGATGGGTAGTGGGGGGGGAAGGTGTCACCTACTTGTACAGACTGCTGCCTGTTCTGGAGGTAAGGGCGGAACCAGTTGATGGCAGGTTGAGCAGGGCCGAAGGAGCTTAGTTTGCAGAGCAGCAGGGGGTGGGAGACTGAGTCGAAGGCTTTCGCCAGGTCAGTGAAAATGGTGGTAGTGGTTTGGCCTTTGTCCATGGCAGAGAGAATAGAGTCAGTTACTTGTAGCAGGTTGGTGATAGTGAAGTGATGTTTTCTAAAACCTGATTGAAAGGGGGAGAGGGAGCTGCTTGTGGAGAGAAACGTAGACCATTTGGATAGCATGAGGGATTCTTGGAGTTTGGCGAGGGAAGGGAGGAGAGAGATGGGTCTGTAGTTTCCCGGTTGGGAGGGGTCACTGCCTTTATGCAGAGGAAGAATTTTTGCCAGTTTCCAGGCGGTGGGGACCATAGCTGTGGTGAGAGAGAGGCTGAGCATGTGTGTTAAGGGTGCAGCTATGGCTGAGGCAGAGATGTGCAGCATTCTTGGGTGCAAGCCATCAGGGCTGGTTTTGGACTGGTTTAGAGAGGTGAGAGCAGTGTAGACTTCCAGGGGCGTGAAGGGGGGGAAAGGAAGCCAGAGTAGGAGGGAGAGGAATTTGTGGAGTGGGGTGTGGGGGTGAGTCTGGCAGGGCACAGGAAACGAAGAACAAATTAAAGAGCTCAGCTGCAGTAGCAGGTTCTGAGACAGTTCTGCCATCGATGTTGAGGACTGGGCTGGCTTGCTTGGAGGGAGCGTCACTAAGGGAGTTTAAGACCTTCCAGAAAAATGCAGGAGTAGCTTGGTTATGGGTAAGTTGTGTTTTGAAGTATTATGCTTTTCATTGCCCAATTGCGTTGGTGCATTTGTTTCTGAAAAGTTTGTAAGTTTGAAGGTCGCAAGGGGCAAGGGAGGTTTTTTACAGCCTTCATGCCTTGTCCCTGGCTCGACATAAGGTGATGAGGTCTGAAGTGATCCAGGGGTGATGGTAACGTTTAACTCTGGCTTTCCTGAGGGGAGCGTAGCGGTCCCAGGTGCTTAGCAAAATGTTGCAGAAGTGGGATAGGATGAGGTCAACGTCTAGGGAGGCAAAGACTGGAAGCCAGTCCATGTTAAAATAGGTCATGCTGAAAGGCAGATTTGTCGAGGAGGTGTAGCGGGCAAGACCAGATGAAGTTGGGGCCAGATTGTGGTGAGTGGATTTTGCGGATGCAATAAGTGATGCAGTGCTCGCTAAGGGCATCAGAGAGGATGCCCGAGGCAGTGATTCTGTGAGGATGGGTGGTTAAAATCCAGTCCAGAAGGGAGTGATTTGGGACCGGTGGTTATGGCGGGTGGGTTCCTGGATTAGTTGGGAGAGATTTAGAGCTTCGATCCTCAGAGCAGCGGTTTTGGTGGAGGAGGAGAGCCAGTCGAGATTGAAGTCGCCTAGTAAAATGAGTTTGCCATTAGAAGTGTTCAAGGAGATTGCTGAGATCGCCTTGATGAGGGAGTCGGGTGAGGACTTTGGGGGGATGTACAGAACCCCAGTGTAAAGAGGGGAGGACAAGGGAAAGGATAGGTGGGCAACTAGGGATTCATGGGAGGACAGGCAGGATTCCTTGAAGCTAATGGAGCAAGTTATGGAATGCCTGACGTACAGCGCTACCCCCCGCCTCGCTTGCCACGGTCCTGCCGGAACAAGATGTAGTTTGGGATGGCAAGAGAGGGGTTGGAGATTTTGGCAGATAGCCAAGATTCTGTGACACAGACTATATCTGGTTGACACAGACTATATCTGGTTGACCCAGACGGAGAGGGCATCTAGTTTAGGGAGTAGACCCCTGTCGTTAATATGAAATATACGGAGGCCCTTGGGGAGAGTCAGAGGACTGGCTAGATGGGGCTGTGTGTGCTGGTGAGGTTTGTCTAGGCGCTAGAGGGCCAGAGTTAGGATGAATGTCGCCTGCCAGGAGTAGTAGCAGCAGGGGATTGGAGAGAGGATTTCTTGTAGCTACTTGTTCTGCACCTGTGGGGTGGAGTACAGAGGTTTAAGCACCAGAGAAAGGCCTCAAGGTTTAGTAGGTGTGAGTGGAGCAGTGAGGGGTATATGGTTTGGGAAGGTGGAGGGGAGTGGAAAAGGGGGGAGGATAGGTGAGAGGGGAGGGGAGGAAGGAATTGAGGTTGTAATGTGGGGGTGTGCCAGAGAGGGTTTGGAGGGGGTATTCCTAAGGGAAGGATTGAGAAAGAGTGAGTGGGAGTCAAAGGGGTTCCAATATGGGGAGTAGGAAGATAGGGAAGCAAGCGGCAGGAAAGAGGAATTTGTAGTAGCAGGTACAAAGCTAGATAATGCAGCATTGTGGCTGAGAGGGTGAAAGTGAATGAGTAACAGTTGCAGTAGCGGCCTCTAGTGGCGAGATATGATAGTTTGCTAGTGGGAAACACGGCAGATTGGTTTTCGACCGTCACACCTTGAATAGTTACAGGGAGTACTGTTAACAATAAAAAACTACTGTTAACAATAAAAAACGAAAGCAAAGGTTTATACCTCCTAACACCTACAGAAATGGAGATAACTGGTGACAAGGAAACATGAAATGTACAATATGTGAAGATGTAGTACTCAGTGTATTTTACAGCAGTTTGAGCGATGTTATTTTCTCATTCTTTAAAAGCTCCAAGATTACTATCTGAGTGCTGAACAGTTACAGTATGAAGGTGAATCGGTCGCACTCACCCACAAACAAGTAGGGTTTGGAGCTAGATTGGATTCCTTGTAATCATGCAGTCTGTAGCTGGGGATACATCGTCCACAGTGCTACCTTGCCTGGGGAGGGGCTCCCACAGCGAATCCTTCAGTAGGCCAAGGAGACGGGCTAGACATTTATCTCAGCTCTGTCCGCGGTAGAAGCACTGCAGATGCATGGGCATGCATGTGCCACCAGTGGTAGCAGGGAGGGACTATAGAGGATGCACTATCGTTTGCTGCTGACGTGCTGTATTACACAGATTAAAACACACATAGAAACATATACTTTGACTGTAGATAAGGACTGTTTGGCCCTCCCAGTCTGCCCACTTCCCTACCTATTGGATAAGCTGCAGATCCTAGTTAACCAACAGCCTACTTCCTCCTACCCCCCACTTTAATTGCCTTATGTCTGTCCCATGCATTCTTGAATTCCCCCACTGTTTTTGACCCCACAGCCTCCTCAGGAAGGCCATTCCATCGTCCACCACCCTCTCCATGAAAAATACTTCCTTCGTTGCCCCAAGCCATCCCCTCTATCTTCAAATTGTGCCCCTTGTTTTTAACACATCTCTTTTTCTGAAGATGCTGCCGTCTTGGACTTTGTTGATTCCTTGGGTACTGAAAGTTTCTATCATGCCCCGAGGTATACATATTAAGCTTCTTTAGTCTCTTCATATGGTTTCTGGTGCAGACCTTGCATTATCTTGGTTGCTCTCCTCTGGACTGCCTCCATCCTGTCTATGCCCCTGTGGAGATGGGGTCTCCAGAACTGCATGCAATACTCCAGATGGGGTCTCACCAACTGTCTGTACAGAGGGATAACAGCATCCTGTTTTCTACTTGTGATGCCTCTCCCTCTGCATCCCAGTATCCTCCCAGCCCTCCTTAATGCCTTCTCATGTTGCCTGCCTAGCTTTAGGTCATCTGATATGAATACCCCCAGGTCCCTCTCCATTTTTGTTGTTGTTAGCACCCCCCCCATTGTGTACTCTCCCCCTGGATTTTTGTTTCCCAGGTGCATTACTTTGCACTTTTTCGCACTGAATCTAAGCTGCCATACTTTGACCATTCCTACAACCTTGCCAAGTCCCTTCTCATCCTTTCCACCCCCATTGTGTATCAACTCTGTTTCAGATCTTTTGTCATCTGCAAAGAGGCATACTTTCCTTCTAGTCCCTCTGCAATGTCACTTATAAAGACATTAAAGAGGAGTGGCCCCAGTACTGAACCTTGCAGTACCTCATTAGTAACCCTCCTTTCTTTGGAGAGGACTCTGTTTACTATTACCCTCTGTGTCCTGTTGTCCAGCAAATTTTTTACCCAGGCTACCACCCTGGGACCCACTCCCAGGCTGGCTAACTTGTTTATTAATCTTTTGTGTGGCACTGTGTCAGATGCCTTGTTAAAGTCTACAGCCCCTCCCTGGTCTACTACTTTGGTCATCCAGTCAAGGAATTCTATTAGATTAGTCTGACAGACCTTCCCGCTGTGAATCCATGTTGCCCCAACATCCTGGGGATAGACTATAGTGGGTACTGTCGAGCCACATCCAGCCTACCACCAGCTGAGGACAAGCCAGGGGGAGGTGAATGCATCCAACTTGTGGGCCACTCTGTGAGGGGCAAGCCATGGAGTATGAGGAGTTAGGACAGCTGGGTTGGGGCTGGAAGGTCATCAGAGGCAGCCCTGAGGGTTGGACAGAGGAAAGTCTAAAAAATCTAGATTAAAAAAATTGGCTTGCTGTACAGTTAATGGTGAATAACTATATTAGCTGTGCATTCTTTTTGTTTAACTTGGTTTATTGGATTTTTTTTTCAATACATAGTTCATATTGAAAGGTCACAAACTGATGTCCACATTGAAAACATACAAAAAGAAAATAACTTTTTACATAAAGAAACAAAGAGACCAAGTAACAGTGTACCAAAGGTCCTTAAAGAAAGGTAGGGGATAGGGACTATTAAGATATAGCATTATAAGTTTGATATGCAGACAGCAACCTCACAGGCATTAAAATGCCTATGAGAGTGTAGAATTTAGACATACATCTCTAGATTTTGAAATCATCTATACATATTTATTTCAATTTTGTTTACCGGGTAAGTGCACTAGAACCTGCCTATTTTAAGGTACGACCCAGGAGAGTACAACTTCAAGGAGCAGTAACATCATATAACAGGGTTGTATACAATACAGGGAATTACAGAGACAAGGAATTCAAAGCAGTAGAACAGTGACAGCAAATAACAGTGGTCAGGAATCAAAAAGTTGTCACAGTTCATTCGGCTACAGTCAATAAAATCAGTGAAAACTGCTAATTAGGATTATAAAAAGGGTCTGAGAAATAGAGCTCTGTGATTGGCTGTAAGCATTCTATCAGCATTATGTTAATCTTTTATTAACATTTATGTAGAGTCTAATCATAGGCTGAGCAAGGTGTAATTCGTAAGCAATAGCACATGACGAGGTGTGGGTTACGTGCTGATAAGAGCACGCCTAGGGGTGTACTTAGGCACGAGGCGCTTGCGCCGAGTGCCTTATGCCCCTAGGCGTGCTCTTATCAGCACGTAACCCACACCTCGGAGTGTATTATTGCGCTTATAAAATGGGCTTATCTATTGATTATTTAATGAATAAAAAGAAAAAGCGATAAAGTAAAAAATATTTAAAAAAAGAAGGTTTAATAGTTCAAATAGGAAAAATAGTCCCTTATGAAGTCAGTTTAAAAAAATGTTTCATTTGAATTACTGGGTTTCTATGGCTTTCTTAGGTTATGTTTAGCTGTTTTAAGCAGTATATTTTGAGAACCAGTATGTGTGTTTTACTGATAGGTGGCACTGTGTCTGTGTATGTGACTGCATCTGTGTGATCAATGTTCTTGATTCTTGATGTTCGCGATGCTGTTGTTAGCTGGCCGCTGGGAGTGAGAGTGTCCGTTACTGGGTAGAATACAATAGCGCTTCTTGGTTCTGTGAAACTGCGGAGGTAGGGAGAAATAAATTTTTCTGATTTTTTTTCTTCGCTAGTGAAGTCGACGAATTGGGAGTTTTTGCGCAATTGTGTTTTTAGCTGGCAGGTGGGAGTGAGAGTGTCCGTTACTGGGTACCGTAGAATAAAGCTTCCTGGTTCTGTGAAACTGCGGCGGTAGGGAGATATAATTTTTTCTGATTTTTTTGTATTCGGTAGTAAAGTAGACGAATTGGGAGCAGTGTGTGTTTCAGTTTGAGAGGTTTTAGTGTCAGTAGAGAGCGTGTTCATTTTTGGAGGCTAGGAGCGAGCATGTGTGGGTGCCAGATACAATACTGCTTTCATTTTTTTTTTTAAACCGCGACGGACACTGATAAGAGTGAAAGTTTTGTAGTTTGTGCCAGAAGCGGTAATTTTGGTATCTGACTTATATGTGCTGACAGTAATGTGATACTGTGCTGGTGCGAGTGCCATTGTGGTGGATTTCTGCCGCTTCAGTGAGCTCTGGTAATCAGGGTTTGCGTTTAGGTTTGGCAGAGCTCACTGATTTTTGTCGTTATGGGGCATCATGGTGAGCAGTAGTCCCGGTTGGCTACAATATCATCTGATAAGGACGCGGCTCAGATGATGTTGTAGACAATCAGTGAGTTGGGATTTCTTAGCCCATTTTATAATGTTTTAATATAGCAATGCTACAGAATAGGCAGAATGAGAGGAGAAAAGTCGGACTAAGGTACTACTCGGGTAGTCCCAGCCATATTGAGCACTAGAGGCTAAGAGCAAGACAGTGGTGCGTAAGTGCATTAATTTATAACTGCCATCAGGGGCTGGCTTAGGAAAATAGGTGAAGTCTTGTGAATGCGGGTATAAAGGAAAAGATTTTGGACAGCTGAAGGAGTAGAAAGTGAAGGGAACCTACGAAGAAGTGAGATAAATTATGTAGGGAGAGACGGTAGTAAGTGCCACAGGAACTAGATGAAGAGTTGTAACAGACAGTGTAAGGAAACAGAGTTAAGCAGCAGGAGGGAACAGGATGAGGTAAGATTTTTTTTTTTTGTTTATTTTTTGTTGACCGGGTAAGTGCACTAGACAAATCCTGCCTATTTTCAGGCACGACCCGGGGGAGGGGGATACAGATGAATGCCAACTGACCTTGAACCAGATTAAGCTGTTGGTGGTATTTTTAGTGAATGAGGGAAATTTGGCCCCTATAACCCCTGGGATCCTGAAAATGTTGAGCGATACATAATATGAAAAGAATCATTAGACCCTTTTATCCATGTTCATATACAGAAGGTAAAAAAAAACATATTCCCTCTACTAAACATTCCTAACTAAAGAAGGATTTTATCATTTTAGTCACTATTTATAGAAATAATGCAGTGAAAATGTTAGTAATGAGTATCAACTTGGAAAATATATAACATATAAAGAGAATTAAATGAAAGCATAGCAGACTTCAAAGTCTATAACTATGAAAACATTAAATATGTAGAAATATAGTCAAGTTATGTTAAAGACCAAGCACAGATTACACATAGATACCATTCTGCCCTCATCCCACTCACTTACACGCTGTGGTTAAAGAAAAGCCGTCCACTAGCCACTTTGATCAAAGTACAGTCAAGGCCCAGTTTGGGGGGGGGCAAAGTAAACAGTCACAAAATAGCCTTTTGATGTTAATCAGCCTTTGTTTAAATATGCTGCTAATGTCTTTCCATTAGACTCATGATTGCTCAAAAATGTACCATAAGTCCCATAATAAAATGTACAGAAAATGTCCAGAAAATGTTACCGGAGACACATCTTGGAAGTTTTTTCTCCTATGATTGTTCTCCTATAGTCTCCACTGCATATTTGTTCAACTGCAACTCTGGGGAACTAATTTCCTCGTCTATTTTACTAGATGAAGAGCTTTCCTGCCTGCTAGCTCTCTTGTATGTAACAAACTCAGTCAACTGATCCAGGTTGAAAAAATGTATCTTGTGGAACTGAGAATAACCTGTGCCTTGTGCAGATCTAGAAGTGAAAACTGATCACCAGTTTCTTTGACTTCGGACTTTAGCTGCAGGAATCTTGCTCAGTGAACCTGGGTCTGACAGCACATATGGGTATATGGAGACCTTCACCTGTCTGAATGTAACAGCACCTTAGATCTTTTTCGGAGGTATCTCTGTCATCAGGTCACACTGTAGGAACGTCACCGTTGGTGAAGCAGGATCCAGACAGAAGATTTTCAGCAGTACAGCTGGGTCCACCCACGTCAATGTCATCTACCAACTTCACCAACGCTATAAAGGCTTGAGCGGCCCCGCTCCCTCCACAGTTCTTTCCCGTCATCGACTTGCTCTCATGGGTCTCTGTGGAAGCTCTGATGTAGCTTCATGCCTTTTTTTCACCTTTGGCATTTCTATACCCAACCTTTCAGAATCTCTTTTTCTAAAGAGATTCCTTTACCTCGTTTTTGTCAACAGTTAATCCTTCCGCTAATCTTTTCTGTTGGTGCCGCTGTGGAAAGAAATTCGCCTCTAGGGACAAACATTCACTCTGTGTCTACTGTCTTTGGCCTAACCACAAAGTCTCCGATTGTGAGCTCTGCCAGATGTTTAATCAAACCACCTTCAGGCGATGCAAAAAGGCCCTTAAAACTTTTCTCATGGAGCATCAGGTAGCCAGTTCAGAGGCAGGGGCTCTCCAGGGTCCCTCCTTCTTAGTCACCGGCATGGTCATCGAGCTCAAAGGCCACTAAGGCCGGAGACGAGTCCTTGGGGAAAAGTCACAAAACAGACAGAGATCTGGACCCTTCCCCCCTGCGCGGTGGTCCCGCCCTTCAATGGTCTCTTCATCCTCATCCAGGAGTACTCTGTCAGTTGCGGCTGCACCGTTGCACAAATCTCCTGTTTAGGTCTCTGTCCATACTAGACCCCTGCTGACAGTACCTCCTCCTGATGTCCAAGGTTGTTAACCTCCAGGTCATCAGCCCCTTCTTCCTCGACAATGGGATTGTCATGGACGGCCCTCCCGTCGCGACCTGATGCTTCTCCAGGTCCTTGGGCTATGTGCTTTTCGGGCTCTCAGGCAGGTTGTCACTTCCTGAGCCATCGAACCCCTCTCCGTCGACGCAGTCATTTACTGTGGTCGCCCTCAATTATATTTTGACCAAATTTATTTTGGTTTTGGTCCACCAGTGAGGCTCGTATGGGCCTACATCGCCTGTGCCATTGACAGCATTGTCATTGTCGACACCACTTCGGCCTTCGCAAGCTGCCCCCTGCGGGTCATCATTGGTACCTAGGTTGTCTGACCTGGAATTGGAACAGGTCAAGGAGAGTATCATCCTGATCTTATTCTTCCTGATGAAGAGGAGGAAGAGCCCCTCTCATCAGGCAGATTCACAGCTTCCTTAGTGAATGAGAACTCTGTCAAACATACCGCTAGGTCTCCTCCAGAGGACCCCAATTTTTTCAATATTATGAAACAATTGTTCTCAGTCATGGACTTCCATACTGAGGAGGAGGATGCCACCAGAAAAGATCAGGTGGATTTCCTGGAGATCCCAGAGTCCCCTCCCAAGGTAATTTCTCCCATTTTGCCTGCTCTGAGGAATGCTACCACTGCAGCCTGGCGCAGGCTTGACATGGTGTCAGCCATGCCCCACAGGGCTGATAAGCTTTATCATGCCCTTCAGGGTTTGCCACACTATGCTGCCCAACCTGAAAGAGATTCCATGATAATAAAGGCAGCTTATGATAGGTCTACGGTGCCCAAGCACCTTAGCTCCCTCCCCCTGACAAAGAGTTCTGTAGACTAGATCTTTGTGGTGAGAGGGTTTATCCACCCTTGGGCTGAGGATTGCCAACTACTTTTCTCATATGGTGAAGTACCAGAATACCATCCGGAAGAAGGTCAAGGCCGTGGCCCAGGACCTTCCAGATGGCACCCAGAAGCAGGAGGCTCTTAAATGCTTGAAAAACACTGAGGATATTAGCAAGCACCTCTTGCGGGCTCTATATGATATCTCAGATACTATTGCCAGTGCTGCTGCCACAGGCATTTGCCTCCGTAGGCACTCCTGGCTGAGGGTCTCAGGCTTCACTGCGGATGTCCAGCAGAAGGTGCTGAATGCCTCCTTCAGTTACTCAAAGTTATTTAGGCCAGATGCCCAGGACATCATTAATAATTTACAGGCATCTGGCAGGGCTGTCAAATCTGTCCACTTGCTGTCATACACAACCCAAGAGCAGGCAGCGCCCTCCCTTTTGTAAGGTGTCCCACAGGCCAGGAGCAGCCTCTTGGACCCAAGGCAAATGCAGTGCCTCCATCACCTTACCCGTCTTCTCCACTGCTGGAGCCATGGCCAAGCACCCTAGAAGTGATGGACCAGCCCCGACAGCTGGATCCGCCTCCGCTTTACTCCCTGCCAGACCCCGCCCCTTTTTACGATCCCCAACCAAGAGGTGGTGGCCGGAGGTCAGTTCTCCCTCCATCTCAGTCAGTGGAGAACCATCACGTCAGATGCCTGGATACTTCAAATCACAGAAAGGGGGTCACACTCTGGAGCTCACTGAACAACCCCCAGAGACTCCTCCTCTGCCTTCCACCTACCACCCAGCCCACCTTTCTGTTCTCTGAGAGGAGATGCAGTCCCTTCTGTGCAAACAGGCCATTGAGCCCAGTGCCCAGACGCCAGAGAAACAAAGGGTTTTATTCCAGGTTCTTCCGGGTCCCCAAAAGAACTGGGGATCTGAGGCCCACCTTAGACCTCAAGGACCTCAGTCTGTATGTCCAGCACAAAAGGTTCCAAATGGTAACTTTCCCAGGCCATATGCCCCTTCTCAAGCAGGGCAACTGGCTGTGTTCTCTGGACATGCAGGACGCTTATCTGCACATCTCGGTACTCCCACTCCACAGGAGGTTCCTCTGGTTTCTTTTCCAGGGCAGGCATTACCAATGCAAAGTGCTGCCCTTTGGCTTGTCCTCTGTGCCATGGGTCTTTACCAGGTGCTCAGCAGCAGTAACTGCGGCTCTCAGAAGGGAGAGGCTGTACGTTTTCCCTTATCTGGATGATTGGCTCCTAAGGGCCCGGTCCAGGAACAGTTCCCGTGGACTCTGGAAAGAACTCTTCAGTTATTTCTCTCCCTGGGCATTACGGTCAGTTTGCCCAAGTCAGTCCTAGTCCCATACCAAAGGCTTAAGTACATAGGGGTGGTTCTAAATTCGGTGCATGGAAAGGCCTTCCTGCCTCAGAACCGGGCAGAGTGCCTTATTGCACAGGCTCAGGAGGTCACCCAGAGCTGTTATGCCCCTGCAAGAGTGTACTTGAGGCTGTTGGGGTTGATGACCTCAACTATTCCCACTGTTCCACTGGCCAGGCTCCACATGCGCATCCTCAGGTGGACTGTTCAAGTACAATGGGACCAGCACACGGACAAATTAGATCAGTTAGTGCTGGTCTCCGCCCCAGTCCGCAAGGTGCTCCAGTCGTGGATGGATCCACTGAACCTGCTGCAAGGGGTCCCCTTCCAGATCTCTTTCCCCCAGCAGATCTCCACCACAGATGCCTCTGGTTTGGGCTGGGGGGCTCATCTGGTCTCCTTTGAGACTCAGGGCTGTTGCTCCCAGATCGAAACCTCCCTGCACATCGGTGTCCTGGAGATGTGGGTGGTCCTGTATGCCATGCAGCCCTTTCAGAACCATCTCCTCAGCTGTTGATTCAGTCCTAAACCTCAGTGTCATGTGTTACATAAACAACCATGGGGTGGGGTGACACATTCATATCCCCTGTGCAGGGAAGTCATGAGAGTGTGGTACTGGGCATTAGACCATGGTCTAACTCTTACAGTGGTTCAAGTCCTAGGAATGCTCAACACTGTGGTGGACAGCCTTAGCCAGATGCACTCCAGCATACATGAGTGGGAGCTTCTCTCATCTGTGGCAAAAGATCTGTTCAACAGATGGGGTCGTCCAGAGTTGAACCTTTTTGCATCCCCACTCAATGCAAAACTGCCCAATTTTCTGCTCGCTCGTTCCAGGGCCTGGAGTTTTCTGGCAAGACGCATTGTCCCTCTCCTAGAGCGGGAGGTTCCTTTATGCCTTCCCTCCATTTCCTCTGATTCAGAGGGTGCTAATCAAACTGCAGATGTAGGGGGCAACATGATCCTGGTAGCTCCATTCTGGCCTTGACAGATAGGGTTCCCGTTACTTCAGCAGTTAGCGGAGGAACCTCCGGTCCCTCTCCCCCTCTGCAGGAATCTGCTGATGCAGGCTCAGCGGACCCTGGTACATCCCAACCTCAAATCCCTCCATCTACATGCTTGGCTTCTGAGGACATAGCTATCGCCAGGTTGTGGGTTTCCCATAAGGTGGCGGATGTCCTAGTGGCCATTCGGAAGCTCTCCACTCGAGCCACTTATGCCATGAAGTGGAAGAGGTTTGCCATCTGGTTTGCCACACGTAATCTGGACCATTTCACTTGTCTGGTGAATCAGATTCTGGACTACCTCATATCACTGTTAAACTCAGGTCTCCAGTACTCTTCCCTCAA
Organism: Neoceratodus forsteri; assembly: GCA_016271365.2. Taxonomy (NCBI): domain Eukaryota; kingdom Metazoa; phylum Chordata; order Ceratodontiformes; family Ceratodontidae; genus Neoceratodus; species Neoceratodus forsteri. The sequence goes on along the minus strand of CM028133.1, from coordinate 342,687,727 downwards.
GGTGTACCTTTCGGCTAACTCGACCTTCCATGAACCTGTGGGTGACCACACTGTGGCTCAGCTGGATGTTTCCCAAACCTTCTTGAAGGGCATTCTGCATCTGAAACCTCCAATCTGTTCTGTCCCAGCTTGGGATTTGAATTTTGTTTTGGAGAAATTGACCCTGTCTCCCTTTGAACCCGCTGCATCTTGAGAGCTATACTTCCTTTCTTGGAAAGTACTATTTTGTTTGCTATTACTTCTGCTTGAAGGATTTCTGAACTTCAGGCCCTCTAGTACGAGGAGCCCAGTTTGATTTTTCACAAAGCCAGGGTGTCTTTGCTCACAAATCCTAAGTTTCTCCCTGTGGTGGTATCTGAGTTTACCCTGAACCTGTCTATCCACCTGTTTATTTTCCTGAGTGTGCCAATCTAGGGGAAGCACTGCTCCATACGTTGGATGTGCACAGATCTTTGAAGTATTACTAACTTGTTTTTTTTTCTCTTTTAGATATTTCCTGAAGAAGACCTAAGGTCGAAACGTAGATTTTTAACTCTATTTTCTATTTTCAGCGTGCATTTAATATAACCATTTTGTTTTGCTTTTAGACCACATGCTGACGCAGCGCCTTGTCTTTGAAGTATTACCTGCTCTGCACCAAGGAATGTAGAAGGTCGAAGCAGTTGTTTGTTTCTTTCACCGCAGGCAGAGAGGGCATTCAGGTTTCTAAACAGTGTTTATCTAAATGGTTGGTGAATTGTATTGTGTTCTGCTACAACAAGTATGGCAAAGAGTTGCCAGGAGCAGTAAAGGCTCATTCCACAAGAGGCATAGCTAACTCTGTGGCCTGTTTCCCAGGGGTCTCAGACACTGATGTTTGCACAACTGCAACCTGAAGTACTGTCCATACTTTTACCAAGCACTACAGCCTGGGCATTGCCTCAAGAGCCCATGGAGGATTTGGCAGGGCCTCATGTCTTAAGCTTAGGATCGGCCCTCCTCCTGAACTGTCTTGCTGCACCTGTAACTGCTTGGGACTTGTTCCTACGGTGTAATCTGATGACTGAGATCCCCTCGAAGAAGATAGAACAGGTACGTAAGAACTTACCATAACAGTAGATCTTCGAGGGGATCTCAGTCATCAGGTCTGTCTTCCCTCCCACCATCCCCCTTTTTGGGGGAGCTCTTTCATGGAACTGGCTGTCTGGTGTATCCAACCTTTCGTATAGGCATGGGCATGTCTCTCTCTCTCTCTCTCCTCTCAATCCCCCAAGGCTACAGCTGTGCTCCTTTTGTCTCGGGAAGAACTGAGGAGGAGTGGGGCCACTCACGCTTATAAGGTTGGTGACTTCGGTAGATGACATCGGTGTGGGCGGCCCCAGTTGTACTGCTGAAAATCTTCTATGTGGCTCCTGCTTCACCGACTGTGAACTTGCTATGGTGTGACATGATGAGTGAGATCCCCTCGAAGATCTACTGTTATGGTAAGTTCTTACATAACTGTTCTTTGTGCATTCTGATTGAGAAGGTACTGTACAACAAAAATAAAAAAAGGTACTGAATAGTATCACTGTTGTGAGAAAACCATTCTGCAGTAGTGTAGTATAAACAGTCTTTACTGTCTAAAGAACATTTAGAGCCCCTATGACCAAACACTCTATGTTTCATGCAGCCTCCATGCACCTTATTAAGGGCGACCCTTGGTAAAGTGAACTGAGGCTGTGCGAATGTCGAGTGTTTGTTACATACTAAGATGCTAGCAGAATAGGCCTGAATATCTATCAAGTCTGCTAGAAGATCTGCACCTGGCCAAGACACTGTTGCTGCCCTCCCATCCTCCCCCGTAAATCCCCCTGACCCTATCCCCCATCAGAGTTACACCTCCAGATCTGCCATTTCTCAGTTTTACCTTCCACTTGTACCTGTCCCAACCCCTCTTGAATCCCTTCACTGTATCAGCAGCCACCAGTTCCACAGGCAGTGCGTTCCATTGGTCCACCACCCTCTCTGTAAAGTAGCATCTCCTAGTTTCCCTCTGAGCCTCCCGCAAACCAGCCTCATGGTATGCCCTCTGGTGGTCCTCTCTTTCCGGAGTTCTCATCACGTTCTTTAGACAGTGAAGTCTATTTATACTACACAAGCATGCAGTGTTTCTATCAAGACTGGAATACATTTCGGGGCCCAGGTTTTTTGTTTTTGTAGTTACATGTTGTAACTGTGAGTATTGTGATCACGAAGCAGCCCTTTTTGCTTATAGTACTTGATTTAGAATATCCATTTGTTGTGTGAGTTAGGAGTTGCAAGAGATGTCAAAATGGCAGGCAACAAGCTTGGGAAAAAAAAAGCGAATGAGGAAAGTCTGACTCTTGGCAGAAATAAAGTGATTATTCTGCTTGGTCTGTTTAATTATTAAATTTCAGTCATCATGTCATATTGATGAGAAAACACTGATTTGCAGTGCACTGTGTTGACATAACAGTTACAAAGCCATGCCTGTCACATGAATGTGTGATTGGAGATGAGCCAATGAGAAAGTTATGTTGATGGAATTTTAGAGGTCTAATCTGAGATGACTGTTTTTCAGTGTGTATTTTGTGCTACTGCTGATATGCTGTACGTGCATGTATGTCGATGTGCCCTGGGGCCATCTGGAAGATGGAGCCAGAATACAGTGAAATTACCCAGGCACACGGACTTCAGTATTATCAATTATTACTCCATTTATTAGCAGTACTTGAAAAACATTTTGAACAATTCTGCAAAAATACCTTTTTGACAACAAAAACTGTAACACCCAAATAAACCTATACTTAGCTTTTTGGTATAAGTATTGGTATGTTTAGGCGCTGTCTTTTGTGTTGCCAAGGACATTTGTTGACTGAAATGTTTAGGTTTTTTTCCTAGTACCACTAATTTGTACTAGACTTGCATTTGGAAATTGGGATTTTGAATCCCTGCTTCCAAGGGACATCCACATGACCACCTTACCCATGGTCTAGTACCTCCACACCCACTAGACCACTCTACCCGTGGTCTAGTATGCGCCTAGTTAGTGGTCGCTTGCATCCAACTTCAGACACAAGCTGCTGCAGTGTGCTTTTGACTGCTGGCAAACCTGCGGCAGTTGAAGACATTGGGTGCAGGTGCATTCAATAGAGAAGACACCCCAAGTGTGCCCTGGTCCCTCATATGCGCCTGTGTTCACAGGCATTTGCAAATAGAGCTCCTCATGTTTGAATCCTATCTCAGATACTAGATCATGATGACCTTCAACCAGTCACTTAACCTCCCTTTGCCTCCATCTTTAAAAATGGGGAAGGAGAAGCAGGACCCTACTGAAAATGAGATGTTGCATCTTAGTTGGGTTTTCCCAGTGTAACAAAAAAAAATACAAAGATAAATTGTTAATCGTATGTCTGGTTTAAACGACTGGAAATCTCAGGCACACTGATACAAAAAGCACCAAGAGCGGATGATGCCTTATGTATTTTACTACACAAAATATGTTTTCATACTGTGCACAGCTGACATGCCTGATTTAATCAGTTTATAGTTTCTTACTGAAATGCTGTCATTGTTGGTCTTGTATAAGAGGTACTAGTAGCTTCAGGGTATTTATATTTTTGGTATTACAGTGTATTTTGCCAGCATCACAGATTTAGATTCAATCAATTCTGCACTCAAATATCACTGCCTAGTCCTGTCACTGGAGACAAAATTTATATTTAAGATAGTATGGGGGTGGTAGTCCATGTGTAATTTTCTCTTTCCAGTACAAAACACAGGTAACAGTCTATTAGACCTAAAAACCATAGCTGTGTTTTATTGTCTGTCAGATCTGATAAAGAGAACTGTCCTGTGATACAAAATAATCTAGCACTAATATCAGACACATCAGCACTGCAAATGCTCTCAGTCTGCCTCTTGTAGCAGCATATTTTTTTTGTAAATATATTTTTATTGAGTCAAGGTTGTGCACTACATACAATCCATATAGCTGTGAGTATACAGTAATAGAATTTAACAGCTTAAGGTTGCGCATCCATCAGGTCATATCACAAGACACCAGCTGTTGCTAAGACAACTGGACAGATGCTAGATACCTAGTATCTTGAAAATATTATTTTTTTGGTAACAGGAGATAGTGTATAGCAGTGAGCAGAATACACAATTCAATGTGAAGATCAAGAGGCAGAAGGCATGTAGAATCACTGAGGCAGCCACTGTGGAAAAAAGATCAAGTTTGAAGTCGCTCACTGTGATTCATGGTTGAGTGTAATAGTTAATGAAAAATGATATCATTTTGCAGTGCAAAAGCAGGTATTATTTTCACTAGTGTTATACTTCTGGGATTTGTCATTTGAAATGTACAGTTAAATAAATTCAGTATACACATCGTACCAAACAACTCTCTTGGTGACATGCCTCATGAAGACATTGAACTGAAGCATAAGTCTGTGTTTTTGTTAAACATGATGTTTTTAGTGGCAGAGCCAAGTTTGGGGGCCAGTGGGGCACAACCGACAACCAGGGACACTAAGATACTATATGCTATAGAGTGAGTGCCAAAATTGAAAATATGATGTAGTCTGCTGCGTGATCAGTGATTTTCATTTATAAAACTGATGATCCTGTCAGTAGTGGCACATAAGATGTGTAATAAGAGGGTGCTGGTAGGATATGAAAATTTTTTTATATATATTTGGACTTATGGAAGCAGTAATTGTGTCTCCCCATCAGTGTACAAATTGTGTCCTAAGTTCACCAAGAGGGTAAGAGCTGAAACAAACTGTCAGAATCTAGTGAGAGTGCACATTTTTTAGTAATGAGGCTCTAGCTAGAGGCTGAGAGTGATGCTTACCCCACATCACTGATCACCTAGCCAGAGCCTCTTCATTTCAAACTAAAGGCAGCCTGGTGTGTCTGTGAGTGAGCAAATGCGTCACTGTGCATGTGCACATGCATATGCACTCACTGCTGTTCTGGCTTCACACACAAGTATGAGCAGTTTGGGCTGCCGCATGCATCTAGTAGTCAAATGCAGTAGAGCATTGACTTCCAACTTGTATCATCTTGCAGTAGGGCGACAATATTTCCTAAATCAATAACTGGGACATGTGCAAAACAATTCTGGCTATAGGATGACACAAATGTTGGCATAAAGCTGACAGTCTTGGGGGCTGACAGCTTCCCAAAAAAAAGCTCTGGGGTTTTAGAAGCTCACTGGTACATTTTGGGGTTTATTGAGAAGAAATAAATACCTTCTTTTAAGTTCTCAGCCCACATGTGATTTCAGGATGAGAATTCTAATCCTCCTCAGAAGTTTTTACTTTTTACTTAAAGACTGGAGTCTAGATGAGAAAAGACTAATTTTATCTACTCGCACCAACAACCTCAATCCTCCTCCCTCCCTCTCTTAGAATTACACAGCTTGTAGACCTGATCTGCATTGCATGGGTCCCACCTCACACTCCTTTGACCTTCTAGCTTGGCTTCCCTGTCTTCTTGGGATTTCGTTTTTTAAGAATTTTTTTTTTTAAGTTTACCGGCTTTTTTTTTAAAGAAATTTTAATTAACATGACTCACGCCACCTCCCCTCCTCCCTCTCACTTAACATTTGGCAGTCCTGATCAGCTTCAGGCTTCTCTGGCCCCCATGGGCCCTCCTTCCCATGCTCCCTCTTCTTGTCATGTATTTCCTTTAACCCAATCTCAGGATTTTTTTTTTAACTTGCTCTTTAACTCCCCCTGTGCTCTCTAAGCCCCGTGCCATCTGGAGTCACCAGTGGTGTCTGCCCCATGCCCTACACCTTACTTAGAGCCTGTGAGAGATCCCCCATAGAGCTATGGCTATACCCCGCCAGGCAGGCAGATATGAGATCCTTCTTGTTTCTTCAGGCTCCCATCAGGACATGTAGGTGGGAGTTGCGGGGTCTGCACTGGGCGCTTCACCTACCAGCACTAAGGGATCTGGATTTTCCACTGTTCTTGAGCATGACATGCTCCCAGACGTTAGGGCGCAAATCGCCAATGTCCATAATGCCCCAAACCCCATTGGGCTGGCTGTGGTGCATGTTGCACCTCCGGCCTCTGCCAGAGGTCAGTCATGCGCCCAGCCTCAACCCCCTCCCTCCCTGGATAAAGGCAAGCAGTCCTTGGACACTTGAGCCCCCCCCCCCCGGCTGGCCCTCCGTCGTCTCCCCGGGCACATTTCTGAACTTGGGTTGACGGTGTCATGAATAGTAGCTGTATCGCTGCGCCTACGGTAGCCGGCCAGGATTTAATTTTTAAGTATATTAATAAGGCACTGATCCAGATAAATAATGGAAAAAAGATAAGACTGACCACAAAGCAGAAGAGTCGTCTGACCCCCCCCATCTGACATCAGCAGACACTGACCCTCAAACCTGAGCATGCAGCAGGCACACAAGCAAGCTTCCAAGCTGCAGACTGTGTTGTCATATTGGTGGTGTTGGAGTTTGCTTGGCGTTGTGTGCATGCGCTCTCATTGGGCAATCCACAGATTTCTGTGTTAACTGTGGGGCAATCACAGATGGAGGCTGGCTGCTTAATATGTGAGTCTTGGTCTCAGAGGAAGGAATAGGCTGGTGGCTAGCTGGAAGGCAGGCAAGAAGAAAGGGTCTGATTCCATCCACAGGGTAAGACAACTAAGACAAGCAAATCTTTGACGTTTAAAGGGCCAGGAGGGCAGTGGTAATACCACTACACTAAAGGGCCAGTTTTTCTAGGATGAAAACCAGGTTGTAATTAAACCTGGGACAAAGCACCAGTTTAAAAAAACCAAAAGTATTGGGACACTGGAACAGGGCAGCAGAAATGTTAACTGTCCCAGTAAAACCAAGATATCTGGCCACCCTATCTTAAAGAGATGAGACTGGAAATCAGCACACATCTTGGTAAGGGGAACCAGTTTTTATTTATTTTATTCAAGTATTTGGTAACCAAGTGAGTGCACTGATCCAGGGGGCTGTTTTCAGGCATGACCCGTGCCACACAGGTGGCAGTTACAGAGGTAGTGACAAGTTATACAGTGAGTTCAAGCCATGTGGATATACAGACATTGGTGAACAAAGTGGATATATATGTACCCCTAGGTGGCACTATCCCAAGGGCTACTACCCCTGCCTGCTTGGCTAGTAGGTTAATGGGCCTGAGTTCTGAAACGGGTGCCTCCACCCGGAGGTCAGGGTTGGTAGTGGTCAAGCTAACCTGGGCACAGCCCTCCGGGACACTGTAACCCCCCTCTTTCCCCTCTAGTGGCTTGAACACTGTACAATAATCACTTTCAGAATACCCCTGATACACCACACAAGTACCTACACTGTTTGCACTTACCACCAGGGATGGTTCCTCTGGCTCGACCCTGGGGACCCCTGTAAAACAAGGTTATGTACAGCAAATAGCAACACTACAGTACTTTGAGCACAAACTGGAACCACAGTCAGATTACATGCAGAAAAAGTTAGATCTGATTTATTCAGGGGACTTGAACAAGGAAGGGCCAAAATCAGGTTAATTAGCTTAAAGGTTATATAATGTTCCCAGTTGAGAACTGGAACTGAAATGCAGCTACTCTACTCGGACGTTCACGCACTAACAATGCTGTCGAGGGGTGGCATAGAGGTTTCAACTCCCGCCTCTGATCGTGCCACCCCAGTATATAGAAGCTCATAGATTGCTTAATAGAGGAACAACGGCTTACTGAAATCAAGCTAGAGCAGTTACTTACTGGTAAGACACCGGGAGGAACAAAGAGAAAATACAGAGACCAAAATGAACGAATTGAGATGATTGTGCGCCAATATGGTGAGAGATCGACGTATGACTACTTAAAAGGTCTGGCGTACAACTTCCAATATAAGATTTAACATGACAATCAGAAGAAAGCAGGCAACGTGTATTCAATAAAGAATGTCTGGCTATTGCCATTTTATTTTAAAACCCTTTTTTCGCTATTTTGATGCGTCTCATATTGGTCTCTGTATTTGCAATCTTAGTGTACCCAGCAGTCAGTAGATTGGTAGTGGGATTCGAGTTTCCAAGTTTCCGAATCCACTCTCCCAGTTATCTGCCTTTGCGATTGGGAAAGGTTGCTTAATTAGTCCCAAGGTTGGTAGTGGGATTTGATTTTGCCAAATGTAAGGTCGGAGTAAGTCGGAGTGGGTTTACTTAATTGCAACGAGGTAGGTGAATGCAGTAATTTCTGCCAAAAGCCATGGCATTAGCCACCTTCGTGGTAGGTGCAGTTTCCAGTGTCAAATGATTAATTACTGTGAGTATCGCGATCGTGATTTTGACGTGCGAAAAGTCGCTTTTAATGGGGTTCGCTATTGAATCATACTCGATATTATTTGATTAGCTATTCTTTGCTCGCTATTATTTATTCGCGATTATTTACTCGCTATTATCACAGGATACCAGTTATATCAATCAAGCAGTTATGCATGCGCTTTGATCCCCCCCTCCCCAACACAGTCACACCTCTGGGTACCCAGGTGGAGAAGAGATGGGCTAGCCAGGACTGTTGCAGCTGGTTGGTGCCCTGTGATGGAAAACACAACATGCACAGTACACAATATTTGTAATCCGGAGCCAGAGAGCTCAGTTTGTAAAGGAAACGAAACAACAAGACAATGAGACGACACACTCAGATTAAGCTGTTGTTGCATGGAGCTACCTTGGTATTTACTCACAATACCCAAGACTGGACACAGGCTGGATGAAAATCGAGACTGCAGATGGTTGCTGTGGAATGCCAGGAGAAGCAGGGCCCACACAAGTTGCAGAGGCGTCGTTCCTGTTCAGGCGTGGAGCAGGGGGATGATCCCCAGGCAGGTCTCTCGTCGATGGCTTCTCTGTGCAGTGGGTAGTCTGGCTGAGCCAGTCTGGCAAGGCCTAGACCGCATGGAGACAAATTCGGATGCAGTCCGTTTTGGGCTGTATACAGCTTCCAGCAAGCAGAACACAGTTCACACAGTGGGGAACTAACTCACATACCACTAGCAGCTCTTAGCACATTTACATGTACGGGAATTCTACTGTACCAGGCAAAGCACCCCCCGGTCACAATCGCAAAGTCTCTGCACACACCGGGAGCTTAGGGGTAGCTGGAACTCCTGACAGGCCGATCGCATTCAGCAGAATCTTCGGTCTTCTTCTTTAGGTTGACCCTGGCCCACTTCAGTAGCTTACTTTAGTCACACAAACTTGGATTTAGTCTAAAATAATTCTCTTCTCTCCCTCTCAAGAGCAGCAGCAGACATGCAAGCCAAAAAACTCAGCCATTTCACAGTTTTCCCATGCAAATCCACTCAGGATTGCTGCCCAAAATACACTTGAGCTCTTCTCATTTCACTTCTCAGCTCAGAACTAACTGAAAGACTGGCAACAGCCCGGGACTTCCCCATGATCCAAAGAGTTGGTTGGCTGATTTGGCTGTCAGTCAAAGCAAGAGCTCCCCCTTCAGTTGAAAAAAAGGAGCAAAAAGTTCAAAACTACAATTCCTACAGATTTTGACTCCAGACAGCTCCTGTAGTCCGGCTACATTTTAGGTTCCACCAGAACTGATTGGTTCAATTTGCAGTCCAGGACCAAGATAGTGGAGACAAACAAAATAGTCCTTGCTATAAAGAAGGCAGGTTAGACAAACTACATTATCATTATCACTTTAAATGATTTTCAGCAAATTGTTACATCTTTCAACAGAGCTCCCTCTCAGATTACTTATGCTGCAATCAGGCAGCTCTTAAAGAGACAGTACACAGAGGCTATACAAGCCCTGGTAATCACATTTAAACTTCTAAAATGCAGGACACCAGCCTGGCAGTGAGCATTTAGGCAAGCTCAAGAAAGACTTTTTGGGAACCCCCATTTGTAGGGGGGGTTACATACAGACATCATCGGTGAACAAAGAAAGTGACATAGGAAAGTAAAACTAATGAGAGTCTAAAAAAACAATCAGTACATCATGATAAGCAACAATTATACAATTATTTATTAAAGATAAGTGACATGTGCAAATGAATGCTTGATGTAAAACAAACAAAAAAAAAAACATACAGTACAATAGCCAAGTAGGAGAGACCAAGACGCAGGCAGTGAGGGGTGTAAGACAAGAGTCCAAAGAAATGAAAGAGGGCTGGGGAGGCCAAGGCAGCCCAAGAAGGAAAAGTTTCACAGTCAGAGGCCTAAAGAGGGTGACTGCCCCCCCAGCTCTGCTGCTGGATTTTTATTTTGTTGTTGTGCTTCCCCATCATACAGTTGGTTCAGCAAGGGGCAAGGGGTCCATATCCTGGATATTATGTTTGTGCTAGGCCTTTTCTTTAGTTGGTAAACAAGTCCTTCATCGCGTGTGTTTGTTGGGTGATTAGCCCAAACCTTCTCTCAGTTTCAGCTTGTGAATAGACCCAAAACCCATTTCCATATTGTATTCCACAGGTGAGTGTTGTCTCCTGAAGACAGGACTCAAATTTACCATTAATAACTGGTAAAGAATCCAACACTGCACATCTCACAAAACTATATTGGGACCAGGTGCTGCCTAGCAAAAGAATCTTGCAGACTTTCATTTCTGTAGCACTCCACATTGTCAGTGAGTATTCATAACAAATGATTGTGACCCTCTTCTAGGGGAAATGGCACAGCCCAAGGCTGTAATCAGCATAGACTCCTAGGCACTTGAACATTAAGACAGCTGCAATTGTCCAGTCTTTGCTGTGCCATTGAAGGCTAAGCAGCATAGGAGTTTCTCTGAAGAACAACATCTTTTCTTTCGGTGTTTACTCTTTGGTTTTGCGATTCTGCATAGCAGGTTGAGGCTACCCGGTGACAGGGAGCACCCCTAAATTTAAAATCATGCTTGTTAATCTGCGGCTTTCAAATTGGCTAACCTGCCTTTTTTCCCCATTTCCAGTGCCTGTATGTGCTTGGATTGGGGACCACGTCTGCCACAGTAATCTAAGGGTGTTTGTTTTAGATGGTCTCTGATTTTCTTCAGTCATGGTGCCTCAGTTAAGTACCTGTTCTTAGGGTCAAGATTTAGGGCATTTTCTATGTCTTCTTTCTGTCTAATTGGATGTCAGTCCCCCGCCCATAGGGTGACTACTGTGTGTGTGTGTTCTTTTACCTGCAGGTGTTTTCTAAGTGCTCACAGTTGGGGGAATTTGTTTTATTTATTATTTATTCCTGCTCAATCTCAGTTGCCTGTTTCTTTAAAAAAAAAAATCAAAATAACAGGCTCAGAAAAACATCAGAGCCTTTCAGGCAGTATTTTTTGGGGGGTATTTTACCACAGCTTGTCGCATTTTATTAATGGCACTCCTGAGACATGCGGCTTCCTGCCTTTTCTCAGATCAACAGCCATTGGGCTTGCGTTACATTTCTTGCTAGAGGCTTCCTCCAAGTCTCAGCGCATCTATTTTGTATGCCTGTGCTTGGGTGTATGCACCCCCAATGTGCTGACTCAGAAAAAAAAGCATCTGCTGTTTGTAAGTGCATCTGTACACATGCCAAACAAATCTAAATATCTTGAAAACTATACAAGCTATACAAAAACAACAAGCAGCAACGTTGTTCAGGACAAGATATTGTTACAATGGGGGTAGTCACTAAGCTGAACTCCTTACAGTTTTAAAAATATTTGCCATCCAAAGTGGGAAATTTGGTAAAAAAAAAAAAAAGCAAACATGAAAATTTGGTTAATTAGATGGCTATATTTTAAAAACTATACGGAGTTCAGCTTACTGACTACCCTCATTGTAAAGGTCTTTTTGTCATGAACAACTTTTCTGGCTGTTTTTGTGTAACTTGTATAGTTTTTAAGATATTTAGATTTGTTTGGTATGTGTGCTGATGTACTTACAAACAGCAGATGCTTTTTTTTTTCTCTCTCCAAATGAACACTCAAGTAGACATGCCAAATAAATGTAAATATCTTGAAAACCATACAAGTTATACATTATGTAACCAGTGTCACAGCTGTTCACAACAAAAATACCTTTACAGTGAGGGTAGTCACCAAGCTGAACTCTGTATAGTTTTTAAAATATAGCCATCTCTGCTGTTGTGAACTGATTGTAAGTGCTTGTTGCTGAATCTATGGGCTTGGCTACATCACTGTCACATCAGGCAGGATGCATTGTAGGTACAAGAAAAGCAATAAACCTAGCTGAGATGGAGATCCCTATGGGTCTTAAAACTACCATAAATCTAGCAGGCTAATTTAGGAAAAACTCCTAATAGTAGAGGGAGGGACACACTAGGACTTCACACACAAATCAAAACACTCTGTACAACATGTTTTTACAAATTGTGGGTGTACTATTCCTTTAACTTCCCCACCACTGATGTTAGAATGACTGGCCTATAGTTGCTAGCCTCCTCCCTGCTGCCACTCTTATGGAGCCAGGACTACATCTGCTCTACTCCAGTCATCTGGAACCACTCCTGTTTCCAGTGAGTTGTGGAATAGGGCTGTCAGAGGTGCAGACATTACCTCACTGAGTTCCCTCAGCACCCTGGGATTTGTCACGCCCAGCCCTATAAATTGTACACTTTCTGATCTGCAAGTCCTCTCAGGACTCTTTCCTCTATGAATGGACACGTATTCACCTAAAACTTGTGTCCACTTCCCTCCTCCCCCCACTGTTTCTGCTGCTTCTTTGTGGTCCATCCCCCCATCCCTCCACTGTGAAGACTGAGCAGAAGTACAGTGGAGCCAGCCACAGTGCAACGCAGTAACTTGCAGTAAGTGACATCACAAAATACTGTATGACAAAAGAGCTAAATTGCCATTGAATTACACTGTTCCCTGCAGTATATTGCAGCATTTTGTGATATACTGCAGCATTTCTGTGTTGCATCTTAACCGGTGCTGTTGTACCTGCTCAGATATCTGCTTTTTTATGGTCCTTTTCTGCGCAGTCTTCCCCTGTCCTTCTTGTCCTCACAATCCCTCCCCTTGTCTTCCTCTTGTCGCTTATGTATCTGAAGAAAGTCTTGTCCACATTTGCTACCGCTTTGGCTGTCCTTTCCTCTCTTTGCTGCTTTGTACCCCCTCACCACCTTCTCTGCTTCCCTCTGCTTTACCCGATACACCTTCCTGTCCTCTTCTCTCTGCATCTCTTTGTAACTCCTGAATGTACCCCTTTAACCTCTATTTTTGGAACCACTTATCTTGAGAACCATAGTAGTCTATTTTCCTCCTGCTTTGCTCACTTCCTTTGTGCAGAGGTTTGTTGTCTTCACTATGCCTTCCCTCAATTTACCCCACTGTTCCTCCACCCCATCCTGGCAATCCCCCCCCCCCGCAACGAGGTAATCTTTGAGACATTCACCCTTTTTTTTTTTTTGTTAAACTCCACCCTCCTGAAGTCCAGGACCCTCATCCTTGTATGATTTATCTCTGCCACTATCTTTCTGTGAACCCACATTATACGGTGAGTGCTGCTCCCCAGGTGACACCCCACCTTGACGTCTGCAACACAGTCTCTGTTTGTGAGCACCGGGTCCAGTATTGCCTAGATTCGAGTGGACTGTTTGACTACTTGCCTGAGAAATTCCCCCTGCAGGGAGTCTAGCATGGCCTTGCTTCTAGCTGAGGTTGCTTCTGGGAGGCTTCAGTCTACATGTGGCAGATTGAAGTCCCCAGCGAGCAGCGCCTCCCCTGTTTTGGCATCATGCTTCCCCTAGTGCCTTATCCGATTCTTTCCCCTGTGTTGGAGGTCTGTATATCACCCCACTGCAAATGGTTGCTCCAGTACCTCCAACCCGTCCTTTACCCCGGGTTCCCTTGCACTTCCATTGCTCTGATACCATCCCTCAGATACAACACAACCCCTCCACCTTTCCTCCTCTCCGTATCCCTTCAGAACTGAGAGTAGCCTGATATGGCCATGTTCCAGTTGTGGTTCTCAATAAACCAAGATTCCGTTATGGCCAGAAAATCCAGGTCTGCCTCCACTGTGATGGCTTCCGGGCCCGGAATTTTATATCCTAGACTCCTTGTGTTGGCACACATGTCTCTCCAAACTTTGTTCTCACCCTGCCTGCAACCCCTCTTCCTGTCTTTGCTGCCTCTCAAAACTTACTTTACCCCCTCGCCCCCTACTACCCTCTCTGTGCCTTACCACCTCAGCACTTCTCTTTCTACATCTTCCATTCTTGTCCCCCTTGTCCCCTACTGTGCTTATGCCTCCTTTAACTTGCACCCAGGGGGAGTTTCCTCCCCTCAAGCCCTCCCTTCTTGTTGCTTCAGTCTGTGTGTGTGTGTGTGTGTGGGTTGGGGTAGTTTATGCCTCCCTTGGTTATACAGAGGACAGTGGGCTACAGGACAGCAAGCAGCATGGGCTTGTGTCAGGGAGGTAAAGCCAGAGCAACATGATGCTGTTTTTTGACTGGGTCACTAGGGCATGAGGGCAGGCAATAGATTTGCTCTGCATCTGCTTCCATACTGCTCAGGAGGCTACTAAAAAGCAGGAGAACTTGGGAGTAGAGCAGGATTTAGTCAGATGGGATAGGGTGGAGGAGACAAGAGGGTGGTAGTGAACAGAGCTAAATCAGGGGATGTTGTCATGAGTAGGGTACCACAGTGATCATCCTAGGACATGTCCTACTGAGCATATTCATTAGTGACTTTTGGAAAGATATCAAGGGGATAAGATGTGTCTCTTCTCTGATGACACAAAGCTGTGTGGCAGGGTAGACAGCAAGGAAAGGATGAGGGAGTTCCAGAAGGGCCTAGAGAATTGAGAGAGGCAGTCAGAAATGTGGCAGTTGTGGTTTAACCGTCTTACACAAGGATGAATCAATCACCAGTGAGCACTTTCTTCAGCGACAGGGCTTTTAGTGTCACTGGCCCCGTCCCGTGGAATTCTCTCCCTCCAGCCATCAGGGAGGCCCCTTCAGTTGAGGTGTTTAAGGGCTGCCTTAAGACCCACCTGTTTGTCCTGGCTTACCCAGACGTTGCCCTTTAAATATACGGGATAACTGACCTGTTTCTAACTGTTCTTTTTAGCTACATTATGTACTTATTGTTGTTTGTAATTGCTCTTTGTTGGATTTTTATGATTTTATGTGAGGCATCCAGAGCCCCAGGAAATGGGCGCCTAAGAAATAAAATTTGCCTTGCCTTGCCTTTAAAAACATCAGTGGTTTCAATTCATTGCTCTGGCCACCAAATGTTTTCGCTGGCCCCTGCCAGCTTTATCAAGGGGAAGTGGTCCTAGAAGTCACAAACAAATATACTGTATCTTAGAACCCAGTCGTGCTTTATCACCAAAAAGTGCAAGGTGATGAATTTAGGGGAAAGGAGCTCAGGCACAGAATATTGGATTAGAGGGGTTAGTCTAGCCACTACAGCAGAGAAGAGAAATATGGGGTCATCATCAGTGTATTAGTAGTAATAATAGACTTTATTTATATATATGGCACCCTTCCCCAGAGGCTCAGGGCACCATTACAAAAATAGCACAAGATACCCAACTACCCAGACTCTACTCAATAAATAAAATATAAGTAAAAAAAGCATAAAATAAATATGTATAGCTTACCAACTTTAGCTAATCCCCAAATGCTTGCATAAATAGAAAGGTTTTCAGACCATGTTTAAACTGAGGAGGCCTCCCTCAGATTCCTAGGCAACAAATTCCAGAGGACCGAGGCTGGCACCTCAGATGCCCGTCCCTGGATGATTTTAATCTCGCCCTTGGAACTTGCCCCAGAGCATAAGGGTGTAGGAGTTCTAACATGTTACCTGGGCCCAGCCCATGTAGGGCCTTGCAGATCAGCAGACCCACTTTAAAGGTGATTTACCACTTCACCAGCAGCCAGAGCAGTTCACGCAGCACTGACGAAGGATCTAGAAAGACCTGTCAGTAGCTGGGCCGCAGCATTCTGCAGCAGCTGCAGGTGTCACAACGCACCTCCATTAACCGGAAGGTAACGGGACTCTCTTAAGCAAAATAGCCAGTACAACAAGGCATATAGCAAGGCATTGAGGATGCTGGGGTGTATCAGAAGGGGTTTTGATAGCAGGAAAATTGACGTGATCAGTCCCTATACAGATCTCTATTGAGGCCTTACCTGGAATACTGCACGCGATTCTCGTGCCCTCATCTGAGAAAGGACATAGACAGGAGGTAGTCATTGCAGAGAAAAATCACCAAGATGATCCAGGGCCAGCAAGGCAGAACCTGTGAGGAATACAGAAACAGAGACAGTGACAGCAGAAAAACACCGATGGTCCATCCAGTCTGGCCGTGGTTCCCTATCTAACCCTGGATCCTGTTGTCCATATAGGGTACTAGTCCTCTCTATCCACCCCCCCATTCCCCTCCATGTTACTATCACCATGAGTAACCACTGTGCCCTTCACTTTCTCTCAACCATGGTTGAAACCGTTAATGGTTTTGGCACTCACCACCTCAGCTGGTAGAATGTTCCACAGTTCCACCACCCTTTTTGTAAAATAATACTTTCTCATATCCCTCTTGAACCTCTTCCCTGTCAGTTTTTGTGGCCTTGAACTGTTACTCATGCTAAATAATTCCCAGCAGTTCATCTTGTCTATTCCTCTCAGGAACTTGAAGGTCTGTGTCATATTTGCCAATACCTTCTGGTCTGTAGTGAGTACATGTTCAGTACTTTGAGGCGATCCTCGTAAGACTACCCTGTTGGCCCTGAATCATTTTGTCCCCCTTCACTGCAGTTTCCAGCCCGTCCTTATCTTTTCTGGGGTGAGGACTCCAGAACTGGGCACAGTACTCCAGGTGTGGTCTCACCAAAGATCTATATAGAGATAGTATTACCTCTTTCCTTCTGCTGTCAGAACCCCCTCCCAATACACCCCAGCATCTGTTTACCTTACTGTAGGCCTTGTTGCGCTGGATTGATTGTTTGAGGGCATCCGTAATCATAAATGCTATGACCTGTTCCTCTGCCATAGTGCTAAGTCTTACCCCACCCATCCAGTATTCTGTCCTAGGGTTCTTGTTCCCTAGGTGCATTACTTTGCCCTTTTTGGCATTGAATTTCAACTGCCAGTCCTTAGACCACCTCTCTAGTCTTTGCAGGTCACTCTGCATTTCCCTCATCACTATCCATTCTCCCACATAGCTCACTGTCATCTGCGAAGAGCGACAACCTGCCCCGGATTCCTTCTCCAATGTCGCTGATGAACATATAGAAGAGGACTGGACCCAGGACAGAACCCTTTGGGTACCCCACTTGTGACCTCCATCTCTTCTGATTTTAGCCTGTTAACCACAACGCTCTGCTTCCTCCCCTTTAGCCAGTCACCTGCTCATCTTACTATGCCCCTTTGCCACACTTAGATCCTCCATCTTCTTCAGCAGTCATCTGTGAGGCACCGAGTTGAAAGCCTTGCTGATGTCAAAGTAGGATAAATCTACAGAGTGGCCGCTATTCAATGCCCTTGTCACCCAGTCAAAGAAAACTATCTGGTTAGTCTGACAAGACCTCCCTGCCACAGACCCATGCTGTTTACCATCCTGGAGACCATTGCACTCCAGGTAGTCCAGGAGGTCCTGTTTGACCAGTGATTCTGTCAGCTTCCCCTGCTACAGAGGCAAGACTGACAGCTCTGTAGTTCTCCCCCTTGTTCCTTGTCTTCCCCCCATGGAGCAGAACTACATCTGTCACCCTCTTGTCCTTTGGAACTACCCCTGTCTGTAATGAACTAGGGTACATCTAGTTCTGCTGCCAATTCCCTGAGTACTCTCAGATGCATCCTATCCAGTCCCAGAGCCTTATCTATCGTTAGCACTGCTAGCTCTTTCCAGACACATTTGCATGTAAATACTGGCTCTGGGACTCCCTTTATGGCTGTTTTGATGCCACTCTCTGGCAAGGACCCGCTGTCTTCCCTTGTGAAGACATAGCAGAAGTAATCATTAAGGTTGGCAGCCGTTTGCACGTCCTTCTCCGTCACCCTACTCCTCTCAGATAGCCGAACTGTTTCCTCTCTTTTCTTTTTTCCTTAATATATTGGAAGAAGCTCAGTGTCTGATTTTGCCTCCCTTACCACCCTCTTTGCCTCCTTGTTTATCAGTATGTATTATCCCCAATTCTTTCTCTCCCTACTTTTCCCAAAGTCAAAGGAGCACCAGCAGGAGCAGCAGCTCTATAAAGCTAAGTGTGTTATACCATCACGACTAGTGCATTTTACCTGCACTTTATTGGAGTTTCAATCTCTGTACTAATGTGTGGGATTGCTTGCTGAAACGGGGAAGGGAAAGAAGGAGGAGGGAGAGAGTGGGAGGGATCAGGAAGGGAGAGCCTCTGCCACTGGATGGTAAGCTGACCACATGACTGCAGCATGCCCATAGAGTGGCTGTAGTCTCAAAGGGAAGAAGAATTTCAAAGTCAACCTGTAAGCAGAAGGAAGCCGCACAGCCAAGGGGCACTAGGAAGGGAAAGAGGAAATTGTTTAACCAGAAAAGGCACACTATGCCAAAGCTTGTTTCCAGGTGTGACCTGGCACTAGCAGGAGCTGCAGCTCTGTAAAGCCAAGTGTGTTATACCATCGCGAATTAGCTGCAGTTTCTTGGAGTTTGAATCTGTGCACAAATGTGTGGGACTGCTTGCTGAAATGGGGAAGGGGAAGAGGGAGAAGGAGGAAGTGGGAGGGATAAGGGAGGAAAGTTGGCACCATTGGAGGGAGAGCCGACCACATGACCACAGCACACTAGTATGGCAGCTGTAGTCTCAAGGGGAAGGAGAACTACAAAATCAGCATGTAGGCAGAAGGAAGCTGCACAGCTGAGGAGACACCAGCAGGAGCAGCACCCCTGTAAAGCTAAGTGTGTTATTTTATTGTGACAATTACCTGCATTTTCTTGGAGTTTGAATCTGTGTACTAATGTGTGGGACTGCTTGCTGAAGCAGGGAAGGGGGAAGAGAGAAGAGGGAGGATGGGGACAGTGGGAGGGACAAGGGAAGGAGAGCAGATGCCGTTGGAGGATGAGCCAAGCATGTGGCCACAGCACATCAATAGGGTAAATGTAGTCTCAAGGGGAGGAAGAACTACAAAATTGGTGTGCAGGCAGAAGGAAGCCGCACAGCCAAGGGGAGACCAGCAGAAGCAGCAGCTCTTTAAAGCTAAGTGTGTTATACCATTGTGACTACCATAAATTTCCTGCATTTTTTTGGAGTTTGAATCTCTGTACTAATTTGTGGGACTGCTTGCTGAAACATGGAAGGAGGAAGAGAGAGGATGGAGATAGTGGGAGGGACAAGGGAGAGAGAGCCTGTGCCATTGGAGGGCAAGCCAACCACGGGACCACAGCATGCCAGTAGGGCAGCTGTAGTCTTAAGGGAAGAAGAATCACAAAATCATTGTGCAGGCAGAATGAAGCTGCACAGCTGAGGGGACACCAGCAGGGACAGCAGTTCTATAAAGCTAAGTGTGCTATACATAATGGCTAGCATGAATTACCTGCAGTTTCTTGGAGTTTGAAATCTCTGAACTAATGTGTGGGGCTGCTTGCTGAAACAGGGAGAGGGGGAGGAGGGGCACAGTGGGAGGGACAAGGGAGGGAGAGTTGGTGCCATTGGAGGGCGAGCTGACCACGTGACCACAGCACACCAATAGGGTGGCTGTAGTCTCAAGGGGAAGAAGAACTACAAAATCGGTGTTCAGGCAGAAGGTAGCCACACAGCCGAGGGGACACCAGTAGAGGCAGTAGGTCTTTAAAGCTAAGTGTGCTATACCATCGCGACTGATGTGAACTACCTGCATTTTCTTGGAGTCTGAATCTGTGT
Organism: Neoceratodus forsteri; assembly: GCA_016271365.2. Classification (NCBI taxonomy): domain Eukaryota; kingdom Metazoa; phylum Chordata; order Ceratodontiformes; family Ceratodontidae; genus Neoceratodus; species Neoceratodus forsteri. Next base: position 342,667,949 of record CM028133.1, on the reverse strand, counting down.
ACTAATGTGCAGGACTGCTTACTGAAACGAGGAAGGGGGAAAGATGGAGGAGGGGGACAGTGGGGTGGACAAGGTAGGAAGAGCTGGTGCCATTGGGGGCGAGCTGACCACGTGATGGCAGCATGCCAATAGGGCAGCTGTAGTTTCTTTAAAAGTCCCCGGTTTCCGTGACCCCAAACCATGAGTGTCACAAAGCAGGAGTGTGACATCTGGAGACACAGACTGCAGGCCACACTGCTCAAAGTAGAGCAGGCAAGGCAGGTGGGGAATGGGAAAAGTAATTAGGGATTCAATAGGAATATTACCTATCTAGGGTCAGGCTCAGGAGGAGGTAGCTGCTAGGAGCTGCAGCTAGTCCCTATCTAGGGTAGACCTACAACTAACGGTCAAGGTACTCCACAGGAGGGCAACTAGCGCTAACAACTAGGGGCTGCAGCTAGTCCCTCTGTGGGGTAGGCCTGCATCTAACCTAGTGATGGGAGTACTCCATAGGGGGTAGCTGTTCCTCAACTAGGAGCAGATAGCAATGTTGTTAGTGAGTCTCAGTTACTCCCTATCTAGGGTTAGCCTACAGGGGTGTTAGCAGGTAGGAAATTAGTTAGTGGACTTTTAATGTACACCTGGGGCCAACTAGCCAGTTAGGCAGGTAAATCAGTAGCCAGCCCTTTGTAAAAGCTTCATAAAGGTAACAGGGATAGTTAAATACAATAACAGAGAAGGACTAAAACATCAATATGCAGAGAAGGGACATGCAGTGGGGGAAGGGTGAAACCGGCGTAGTTGTAGGGTGCAGGGTGTGAGGCAGCAGTGTTTCTGGGAACTGTTTGGGAGGTGGGGGGATGCCTGGTTTGTCGGAATATTAGGCAGCTGAGAGTGGAGGTGTGGCATCTGAGGCAGGAGATAGGTGCACTGTTGGTGGGAGAGGATTCATAGGGTAAAGATGGGAAGGGCAGAGGGACTGCAGGGCATGGAGGCAAGTACGAGGGAGTAGGCAGGAGTGGAGCCAAGGTGGGGAGGGGGGGCCAAGTTTGGGGGAGGGAGAGAAAAGGAGATTAGGCAGGTCCCCTGGTTCCCCCTTCCCTAGCAGGAGAGAAGGCTCAGGGAGGGAGAGTGGATGACAGATAGGGGGAAAAATAAGGTAGGAAGGAGAGGGGGTCCTGTAGGAGCATCTCCAGGATAGCTGGTATGGAACATATTCCTTCCACTGGACAGGGGGAAGAGGGGGGAAAGTGGTGATAAGGAAAGGGGCAGCGAGAAGCGGAGGGTTGGAGGTGGTGGGGATGTCACGTTAAGTAGGGAGAAGGGGCACGTGGAAGTGAGTACAGACCAGAGGGGAGGGCAGGTAGAGCAGAGAAAGAGGATGGTGGGAAAGGGAGAAGGAGGGGATGGACAGGTGGGGAGCAGGAGAGAAGGGTAGGGGCAGGCCTGCGAGAGAGAGAGAGAGAAGGGAAAGATGGGGGGGTCAGAAGGGAGGAAGGTTTAGGATGAGGGGAGAGGGACAGTGGGTGTAGCAGGTTGGGACAGAGTACAAGGGGCAGGAAGGAAAGGAGGGAGCAGGTGTGAGTGGGCAGCAGAAAGGACAGAAGGGACCAGGATGTCAGGGGAGGGGGGTCTGGGGGAATCAGTAGTGAAGGGGGTGAGATGGAGGGAGAGGGTCTGAGGCAAACCATAGGAGGATAGAATGGATGACGTCTGAGAGGGTGGAACCTCTTGTAACATAGTGCATGGAACAGGGAGGAGGGAAAATCTCACATTATCGTGCATTTGGGTACGAATGACCTTGCAGGATGTGAGACGGGGCTGTGCAAAAAAGGTGGGGACAATCTGCAGGACAGAAAGGAAGTCGGTAGCCTTCTAAGAAGTGCTTCTGATACCGAGGGCTAGTACGGCAAGAAAGGTAAGGATTGCTGAATTTAACAAATGGCTTAGAGGGTGGTGTGAGGCAGAAGGGTTTGGGTGCATTGGTGGTGGCATGGCATAGCAAGGACCTGTATGCACTGGACAGGTTACACCTAAGTAGGAAGGGCACAAGGGTCCTGAAGGGTAAGCTTGAGGACTTCATGATTAAAATCCAAATTTAAAGTGATGCTGGGGGTAGCAGGTGCATAGCACCTTAGGTCTCCTAGTAGGGAGGCTGATAGGCCTCCCAAATCAAGTCAGCATGAAGAGGAGGAAGTTGGGATGGGTGGGGGAAGGGAGGGGACCAAGGGAAGAGGGGGGTGGAAGCGGGCAGGTCAGAAGTAATGGGGGTCGTTAGTCATGGTGGAGATCTGGCCCTCCAGACTTGCTCAGCCTTGGGTCTTCTTGTCAACCCAGCCAAGTTGGAACTACACCTCTATGAGGTCATCTACTTCACTGGAGCAGAGCTGAACTCCCTTCAGGCCAAGGCCGGACTCCCAGTGGACTGGGCAGCGGACCTTACCTCCTTCACCTGATCATTTTAGGTTGGGCAGTTACACCCTGCCCAGGGCTTCCTGTGGCTGCTGGGGTACATCCACCACTAGTGTGGTCCAGTGAACTCACTGGCGGATGCGCCTCCTGCAATGGGAGCTGGCCCACCAGTGGTCTCGGCACCTAGGTCACCTGAACCAGCTGGTCATGGTGACACAGCCAGTGTGGGATGCCATCCAGTGGTAGCTCATCCCAAAACACATGCAGAAAGGAATCCCGGTCATCCACCTGGAACCAGTAGTCTCTCTGATGACCGATGCATCTCTGGTGGGATGGGGAGCCCACTTGGGGGACCACAGAGCATATGGGCTCTGGACCCTCAAGGAGTCCCGGTACCATATCAGTCTGCTGGAGCTACATGCAGTGTGCCTTGCTCTGATGGCATTTGCTTCATCTGTGTAGGGTCAGATTGTCCAGGTCCAGACAGACAACACCACAGTCATGTACTACCTTAACATACAGGGCAGAACGCATTCTCTCTCGTTGTGTCAGGAGGCTCTCCGCACCTGGACCCTCCTGCGCTAGGGCTTTTCTGAGACATACACCCAACTTTGCAAAGTTATGAGTGGTCTCTTCAACAGGAGGTGGTGGATCACCTATTCTTCCAGTAGGGTACTCCCCTGGTCAACCTGTTTGCCTCCTGGGAGAACACAAAGCTGAGGCTGTTCTGTACTCGCGCCCCACATTTCGGGACACTAATGGGGGATGCCTTCGCGAGGCCTGGACCCCAGGCCTCCTGTACACCTTCCTGATCCAGGTGTGGTGGGACAAGGCATGAATTATCCTGGTAGCCGTGGACTGGCTGCACCAAATCTGGTACCCAGATCTCCTTAGCCTCAGCAGCAGGCCTCCATGGCACTTGCCTCTGCACCTGGATCTGCTCTCTTGCCACCAGGGGAAGGTCTTGCACCCAGACCTTCAATTCCTACACCTGACAGCCTGGCCCTTGAGCGGCTAGAGTTCTAGGCCTTGGGTCGATCCGAAGAGGTTCTCCTTGTTGTGGTGACATCTTGGAAGGAGTTGAAACACCAATGATATGCCTTCAAATGGAGGCACTTTTCCATTTGGTGCCAAAGCAGGGAGCTAGACCCCCTATTCTGCCCTGTGGCTAGCATCTTGGACTACCTATGGTGCCTCTCTGTTGGTTCTGAGGTCAACAGACCTCAAGGTGCACCTGGCAGCCATCTCTGCATACTGGGTGCAGGTTGGTATGCCGACAATGGCACAAGAAAAGATGATCAGGCACTTCTTCAAGGGTCTTGACCACCTATCCCCGCCGGTGTGTGAACCACCACCACCTTGAGACTTGTTGCTGGTACTGGCAGTGCTCATGGGCAAGCCATTCGAAGCAATGCACAGGTGTAACATCTCCCACCTATCGTGGAAGACGCCTTCTTGCAGGTTATCACCTCCACCAGAAGAATCGGTGAGCTCCAGGCGATCTCAGTAGCATCTCCTTACTTGGTGTTCCACAGGGACAAGGCTGTCCTCTGCCCCAACCCGAAGTTCCTTCTGAAGGTTATTTCAGAGTAACCTCCCAGTGTACGTCACCAATCCAGCCTTGGAGGCTGAGCACAGGCTCCACACGTTGGACCTGCAGCAAGCGCTCGCTTATTATACGGAACACATGGCTGGAGTTCGGGGAGAGGTTTGCTAGCTCTTTGTCACCTACACTGAAGCTGCACCTGGCAGACCAGCAGATTGGCAGGCAAATTGTCTCCTGCATCGACCTCTACTATAGGTAGGTTGGTAGGGAGCTTCCTGTTGGGCTAAGGGCTCATTCCACCAGACATACCACTGCCTCAGTGGCTGCTTTCAGGGATGTCCCTATCCAGGAGATCTGCAGGGCTGCCATCTGGAAGTCCTCACACACCTTCATCTCCCACTACTACATCGACCTTGGGTCACACCAGGATACTGGTTTTGGGGCTGCAGTTCTCCACTCCCTGTTCCCTAAGTGGGGGGGGGGGGCCTTGCTCGTCCTCCTGGAGAAATGCTAGGAATCTGCCAAAGTGTGGATAAGTGCACCATATCCACGTCCCTAGAAATGAGGATTACTCACCTGTAACCATAGTTCTAGGAGTGGTATGTGGTGCACATCCACATGACCCACGCAACCTCCCCTGGCACTTAGGGGCGAAGAATCCAGGGATCAGATACCGGTTGGATGGAGTGCAGGTAACCAGGTCAGAGTAAGAAAGGGACCTGTGAGTAATAATCACAAGTAACCTGAAATACTCTACACACTGCTGGAGAGCAGTAGCCAAAGCAAATCGAATGCTTGGCTGCATAGCCCAAGGAATTACCAGCAGGAAGGCAGAGGTCATTCTGCCACTCTGCAGTTCTCTAGTGAGACCGCGCCTTGAGTATGTGTTCAGTTTTGGTGGCCATATCTTAAGAAGGATAACAACTTCCTGGAGACAGTCCAGAGAAGGGCAACCAAGATGATCCAGGACAGCAAGCCAACACCTATGAGGAGATGCAACTTCAAACCATCGCGACCACTCACAGTCAAGGATGAAAATCTCCCACTCATTGGGGAACATTAAAAGAATCACTTTTATTGTAAAATTCTGTGGTAGCACTCCACCATAGCATCTGTGTCAACGTTTCAAGTTATCCAACTCTTTTTTAAGACAATTGCACCCTCTAGTGATAGCTATTTATAGTGCAGGTACCTTAATTCATACAAATAAAAGGAATATGACTACCATTATCATAAAATACTTCACAAGTGCCCTTTAAAAGCCAAAGTGTACACAGGCACATCACCTAACTACTAAAGTGCATTACAATGCTCATATCCGATTTTACTGTACATAATAAATACGCTAAATATACCATATATGCACAAACTACTGAGACATCTTATATACATAAATGAAGTAAACAGACCTACACTGATCTATGTGAAGCAAAAGTGCTGAATAACTTATCTATAATGCTACTTCAATAGCTGATGTGGAATATTGTATAATACTACCCTAAAAAACTCAATTTAGCAGACATATATTAACCAGCTCTTATACAGAATTTACTACAGTAAACAAGATCCATGCATAATCTGAGACTTATTACCTATTAGAGATGATAAGTGGTGCTGTTCAGTTAAACCAGAGATAACAGTAATACAATGGGTATGAAATTTCTTCATACATATTTTAAATATAAAGAATACAATTTTAGCAGCAGTCCTGAAATTGAATTCCTTCATGCATACAAGAACAGCTCCTCTATTTACATGTATAAGAAAGAACAGGTGCTAACTGAAAATGTCCATTCAAACCCATAGTTTCACCTGCTTTTAACTTAAATTGCCAAAAAAGTCTCTCAGCTTAAAAGTTCATTCTCCCAATCACCTCCTCATATACTCATCTTGACACATCCTATGCCACTAAATTAAAATTTGTGTCCGGCTCCACATTATTGTATATGTACTGCCAGGGTGTTCTCCTTGGTGCCTAATCTAATGTGCCTCAGATGTTCTACAATTTGATATCTCAACTTCCTTTTTGTTTTTCCAACATAGAAGCTATTACAAGTACACTCGCTAAATGTACAACAGATACAGTATTGCATGTTATGAAGTCCCGTATCTTGTATGTCCTATTCACAGACATAGAAAATTCATCTCCCACCTGTAGATGTTGGCATATGGAGCAGTTCCCACATTTAAAATTACCACTCGGTCTTTTGGCATTTTCTTGTTTCTGGTCCACATCAAGGGCACTATGCACCAATTTGTCCCTCAGATTGCTTCCTCTTCTTTCAAATAATTTGAAGTCTTGCTGTATTCTGACAAGTGCAGTTAGCCCCAGCCTTTAAACTGCCCCAGAGAACAAAGGGTTAACCTTTCTATGCAGAGCATAGAATGCTGAGCTCGAGCTCGGTTGATGTCTCTGTCTGTTTCCCCTTTGAAAGCTAACCGTCAGATTCTTTACTCCGCCTCACTGAACAGTCACTCCAGAGATTCCTCCTGCAGCTCGGTTCGAAAGTCGGTTTAAGTGTCGTTTTTTTCGTCGGTTTCTAACCGAAAAAAGTTTCCCGCATAGTCAGTTCAGTCTCTGTCTGTGGTACCATGAGTACTACATAGATTTTGTACTGTGTTTCTGTGTGGAACTTGTAAAAAGTGTGGATCGGTTCAGCCCAACCGATCATTTGTTTAATTCTTGTGTAACTTTAGTGTGTGGTTACCGGTTTTTATCGGTTCTAAAAAAAATGTCTTATGAAACGTTTTTTTCCAAGACCCGTGACACGGTTAGGAACTGATAAGGGAGTCTTGCCTTGCGGTTGCCGAAAAAAGGGTAAGTTGCATAGGTTGGCCATGTGTGTGAGAAACCAAGAAAAAAACGGGCCCACCGGGTTTCAACACTGCAGTGAGTGTGAGGAGGCCTTTGCTAAGGCCGATCCCCACACCACCTGTGTTTATTGTCTGGGGTTTGACCACCTCGATTCAGACTGCCAGATTTGCAAAAAATGTTCCCAAATCTACCCTGGAAAAGAGATTAGGTAGACTGAGGGAAAAGGAGGCCGAGAAGTCCGCTGACCCGGATGGCCAGCAAGGTTTGGTTCCGACTGAACCAGAAGGAGTGCCCTCTGACCAGGGCGATACTTCTTAGGGCAGAAGGAGAGCCAACCCCGAGAGGTCGGTTCCAACTAAAAGAAAGTGCAAAGAAAAATCGTCTGGTTCGGATCCAGAAGTCCATGTTCCGACCGCCGGTAAGAAATAGCCAGAGCATTCGATCGGAATCGCTGCTCGTTCCGACCGATCCGGCACCTTTTGACAGGGGCTCGGTTCAGTCGGTTCCCCCGGTTCATGATTATACTTTGGAAGAATTTTATGAACTGGAGTTTGGGGAGGAAGTGGAGTTTGAAGATGATGATGGATGTGCCTGTGGAACCGGACAGTTCCCCAGACAGACCTTCAGGTGTATCCCCTCCTAGGCTTTCTGAGTCCCCCTTCCACTTTATGTTCTACAGAAAGGTGGCTGAGATCCTCCAACTTCCTATGGAAGAGGCAATGGAAGATCAGGAGGAGCCTGATTATGTAGAAATGATGGACATCCCAGAGTTCAGGAGACTGTCTGTTCCCCTCCACAAATCTTTTGGGAAACAGACACAAAAAATTCTGAAGTTTCCCAATTCTATACCTCCTGTGGACAGAAAAATGACAAGAGATATACACTCTCAGGCTCAGAAATAGAGTTTTTATACCACCAATGCAGCCATGTTGGGATTGTGCAGGCTGCTGCCTGTGATAAGGCAAGCATTCCCTTGGCTTCACACCCCCCAGACAAAGACTCTCGGAAGGTTGATGCCATAGCAAAAAAGCTGTACATGGCATCTTCCCTGGGACTCAGACAGGCAAATTATATGGTCTGTACAGCTAGGTACCAGAAGTCCAGGTGGGACACTGAACTGGCACTGGCTAAACAGGCCTCCCCCCAGCTAGCCAAGGAGCTGGAGGCGGTGGCTGCAGATGGGATTGAGGCATCTGAGGTTCAGGTTCATGCTGCTGTGGACTCTAATGATGTGTCATCAAGAGTCATGGCTACATCTGTGGCTCTTCGGAGAATGGTTTGGCTCAGATGTACTAGCCTTTCGCAGGATACCAGGCTAAGGCCATGGATTTTCCTGTAGTAGGTAATTCTCTGTTTGGGGAGCAGACAGAGAATTACATGAAGAAAATGGATGAGTACAGGACCACCTACAGGAGTGCTCAGGCCAAAGAGAGGCAGGCAACTCATCGAAGGCAGCAGTCTAAGGGCAGGGGCAGGCCTTTTCAAAGGCCTTTTTACCAAGCACAGGCCTCTTCTTCCTTTTCACAGAGGGGGTTCTGCAGAGGGAGAGGCAGAAGGGGGATCAGCAGGGCTGCATCCACTCCTCAGCCTAATGCCCCTGCCAAGCAGACACCCTGATGGGCCTGCCCGGTCGACTCTCCCTATTCCAGTAGAGGGCAGGCTTACATAGAAACTATAGAATTTGACGGCAGATAAGGGACCGCTTGCCCACCCAGTCTGCCCATTTTCCTCACTACTGGATAAGCTGCAGATCCCTAGTTAACCAGCAGCCTACTTCTTCTTACCCCCACCCCCCAGAATTACCTTATGACTGTCCCATGCATGCTTGAATTCCACCACTGATTTTGACTCCACAACCTCCTCCGGAAGGCCATTCCATGCATCCACAACCCTCTCTGTGAAAAAATACTTCCTTAAATTACCTCTGAGCCACCCCCCCCTCTATCTTCAAATTGTGCCCTCTTGTTCTTGCACACCTCTTCTTTTGAAAGATGCTACCGTCTTGGACTTTGTTGATTCCCTTGAGGTACTTGAAAGTTTCTCATCGTCCCCCTCCCTCCTTTCCTGAAGGCTATACATATTAAGCTCCTTAAGTCTCTTCATATGTCTTCCGTGCAGACCTACCATTTTTAGTTGCCCTCCTCTGGACAGCTTCCATCCTGTCTATGTCTTTGCAGAGATTGGGTCTCCAGAACTGCACATGCAGTACTCCAGATAGGGTCTCACCAGCTGTCTGTACAGAGGGATAATAACTTCCTGTTTTCTACTGGTGATGCTCCCTCCTATGCATCCCAGTATCCCCCAGCCTCCTTGCTGCCCTCTCACATTGCTTGCCCGCCTTTAGGTCATCTGATATGACTACCCCAGGTCCCTTTCCATTTTTGTTGTTGTTAGTATCTCACCCCCATTGTGTACTCTTCCCTGGGTTTTGTTTCCCAGGTGCATTACCTTGCACTTCTTAGCATTGAATCTAAGCTGCCATACATTTGACCATTCCTCTAACCTGCCAAGTCCCTTCATCCTTTCCACCCCACCCCTGTGCATCAACTGTGTTGCAGATCTTAGTGTCATCTGCAAAGAGACATATTTTCCTTCCAGTCCTTCCGCAATGTCGCTTATAAAGACATTGAAGAGGACCGTCCTAATACTGAACTCTGGTACCCCACTAGTAACCCTCCTTTATTCTGAGTGGACTCCATTTACTATTACCTCTGTGTCCTATTCTCCAGCCAATTGTTTACCCAGGCTGTCATCTTGGGACCCACTCGCAGGCTGGCTAACTTGTATATTAATCTTTTGTGTGGGACTGTGTCAAATGCCTTGCTAAAGTCTAGGTAGGCCATGTCCACAGCCCCTCTCTGATCTACTACTTTGGTCACCCAGTGAAAAATCTATCAGATTTGTCTGGCATGACCTTCCGCTGTGAATCCATGCTGCCTAGGGTCCTGTAGCCCTCTGGCCTCTAGATACTGCTAAAGTTCTTTCCCTTCAGAAGTGATTCCATCATTTTCGCTATCACTGAGGTTAAACTAACAGGTCTGTAGTTTCCTGCTTCTGCCTTGCTCCACTTTTGTGAAGGGAATCACATCTGCCCTCCTCCAGTCCTCGGGTACCACCCCATCCTCCCATGATTTGTTAAAAGGGGTAGTCAGTGGTGTCACTAGTTCTACCCTTAGCTCTTTTTAGAATTCTGGGATGAATCCCATCAGGCCCCATTGCTGTGTCCACCTTCAGTTTTAAGAGTTCTTTCAGAACTCTTTCTTCTGTAAATGGCTGGTATCAACTTCCGTATCAGAGTGCTACTACTGTTTGTTTTATGTACCTCCCTCTTCATTTGTAAATACTGAGCAAAATATTTGTTTAGTATCTCTGCCTTTTCACAGTCTCCCTCTGCCCACCTCCTCCCTTTATTAAGCCTCACTATCCCTCCCTTGGTCTTCCTTTTTGCTCCTCTGATGTACCTATAAAGGTTTTATCCCTTCTTAACTGAGTTGGCTATCTTTTCCTCGGTTTGGGCCTTTGCTGTTCTGACTGCCTTCCCAGCCTCCTTTTGCTTTAACTGATACAGTTCTCTGTCCTGCTCCTTCTGAGATTTGTACTCTCCTGAATGCTTTTTCTCTTGAACCTCATCCTACTTCCTTTAGAGAACCATAGTGGTTTCTTACATCGTCTTGTTTTGTTTATTTGCTTCACAAAAGCGCTGATACCTCTGTGATGGCAGGTTTTATTATTCCCCATTGTTCTTCCACTCTCCTTCCTGCCCATTTGCTAGTGCATTCCTTAGGCACTCACCCTTATTTTGGCAAAGTCAGCCTCCTAAAGTCCAGTACTTTTGTCTTTGTATGGCTTGACTCTATTGCTGTGTTTATTGTGAACCATACTGTTCGATGGTCGCTAGTTCCCAGATGGCTACCACTTCTACATCTGTGATCCTCTCTATCTCCATTTGAGAGAATCAAGTCTAATATTGCTCCCTCTCGAGTGGGCTCCAGTACTAGTTGTCTAAGGCATGCCCTCTGTAGGGCATCTAGAATAACTGCACTCTTCAGTGGCAGCTGCAACTGCACTCCAGTTAACATCTGGCATATTCAGATCACCCATCAGCAATATCTCCCTTTTGCTCATTCTAAGTATACTTTCTATCATTTCCTGTCCATTTCCTCCCCTGAGAAGGGTTCTGTATACAACCCCGAGCGTATTGTAGCCATTGCCTGTCTCCAAATTTACCCACAGTGCTTCTTCTTCTCTCCCTGTTTACTCCTTTGTTCTGTTGCTTTTATTCCTTCCCTTATGTAAAGAACTACCTCCTCCTCTTTTACCCTCCCGTCCTCCTCCTAGACAGTGTATTCCGGTATGTTTATGTCCCAGTCATGGTTTTTGTGTACCATGTTTCTGTGACTGCCACGATATCCAGATGTTCCTCCTCCATCAAGGCCACTAATTCAGGAAGCTTGTTACCCAGACTACGGCATTGGTACTCATTGCTCTCCATTTTTTGATGGCTTTTCCTTCTGTTGCAGCATCCCCACTGACCGCTCTACCTTTGGTTTTTTCTCATTTAGTACCCTGTTTTGTAGGGAGAGGCTGGGATTTTCCTGCTGCTTGTCAGTGCTCTCCCTTGACTAGTTTAAAAGCTTGAATAAAGCATTTAAACCGATTGCTCAAAAGACTTGTTCCCTTCCCTGACAGATGCAGGCGATCTTGCCAGTATAGGCTGGTGTCCCTCCAGGTGGAACCCCAGTCCCCAATGAAGCCAAACCCCTGTGCTCCGCACCATTTTTTCAACCATTCATTAAACTGCATGGTGCCAATTACCCTCGCCTCTCCTATGCCTTTGACAGGCAGCACCTCTGAGAAGGATACTGATAGGCTGGCTTACTTTGTCCAGGACTGGATGTCTATTACATCAGGCAAGTGGGTCCTGGAAGTAGTAAGCCAGGGACTGGTTCTCAACTTCAGAAATTTCCAAAGATGAGAGCCAGATCTTTTCCACTTGCAAATCTCTCGGAAACCCTTGCCCTAGAGGCAGAGGTTTCTTCTTTTCTGGCCTTAAGAGCCATAGAGAGAGTACCTACCCTACACTGGGGCAAAGGGCTGTACTCCGGTACTTTCTGACCCCAAAAAAGACAGGAGTGGGGCGACCCATCCTATACCTAGAGATATCTGTAAACAAACATCTTTAAAACCAAAGTTCAAGATGATAACTCTGGGAATAATCCTTCCTCTCAAGGCCAGGACTGGCTAGCCTTCCTGGACCTCAAAGATGCCTACTTTCACATTCTCTCAGGTGCTCCACCAGAAAGTACCTCAGGTTTGAGTTGCCTCAGGCCACTACCAGTTCAGAGCAATGCCCTTGGCCAAACTCTCAGCCCCAAGGGTTTTCACAAAGTGCCTGGCAATAGTAGTTGCCTTCTAAGAAGACAAAAGATTTCAATTTTCTATATCTGGACGGACACAAAAGTGGGCCAGTCTCCAGACCAAGTCAAATCATACCTAGTGACCCAACAAGTGCTCACTTCTCTAGGATTTCTTCTCAACCTTCCCAAGTCAGTTTCGAACCAGTCCAGCTTCTTACCTTGTAGGGCAGAACTGGACACAGAGCAAGAGCCTTTCTCCTCTAGAAGGCAAGGTTCTTATGGAACTAGCCTCTTCCTTCAGCCTTTGAGTATCTCGACCAGCAAGGCATTTCCTCCACCTCTTGGGCCACATGGCAGCTTCAACAGCAGTGGTCCAAGGAACAAGATTCCAGATGAGGGATATTCAGTTCCATCTGAGAGCTGTTTGGTCTCAGAGGAAGGATGCCCTTACCAAACTGATCCCAGTGACTCTGACCTTAATCCAAGCCCTCTAATGGTGGCAGGATCAGGACAATTTAAGACAAGGTGTTCCTTTTGCCACTCAGCCTTGTTCAGTTGTCCTTACCACGGATGCTTCTCTTCTGGGCTGGGGAGCCCATCTGGGGGCCCTCACTGCCCAGGGGCTGTGGTCCGCCCAAGAATCCCTTTTCCATATCAATCTCCTAGAGCTCAGGGCAATTTTTCTGGCCCTGAAAGCTTTCTCTCAGTCAGTACAGAACAAGGTGGTTCAGGTCAGAATGGACACCACCACTACCATGTGGTACATCAACAAGCAGGGAGGCAGTCAGTCCACGGTCTTGTGCATGGAAGCCATGAAATTGTGGTCCCTGGCTTATTCCCTGCAAACCTCTCTGGTAGCAGTTCACCTTCCAGGGAAGGACAATGTGCTAGCAGATGCACTGAACAGGATCTCTCAGGGCCATCACGAATGGTCCCTGGACCCTCAGGTGTTGAAAGTGATTTTTTCAAGGTGGGGCACTCCAGAGATAGATCTCTTTGCAGCCCCAGACAATGACCAACTCCCTCTCTTTTGTTGCAGACCTCCAGTCTTGGGCTCAGTCCCCCTGGACACCCTAATTCTGAATTGGGAAGGGAAGTTTCTGTATGCCTTCCTTCCCTTCCCACTCCTGTTCAAAGTTTTAGTCAAAATAAGGTCTCAGCCTTGCAGAGTGATTCTGATTGCTCCAGATTGGGCCAGACAGCCCTGATACCCACTGTCGCTGTCCCTAGCAGTCCATCTTCCCCTGTCTCTTGCCAGGAATTACAACCTGTTAACATCCTCTCAGGGGAGGATTTGGTACCCCAGTCTTCAGTCTCTCAATCTCAAGGCATGGCTCTTGAAGAGTTAGAGTTTGCAGATCTGCATCTTTCCAAGGTTCTGGATATTCTCGCTTCTCAAAAGCCCTCCACCAGAAAGACTTATAACTCCAAATTGAAGAGATTCAGCATTTGGTGTTCTAAGAAGCATATTTCTCCAGATAACTGCTGGATTGCCCACGGCCCTGGATTATATGGTCCATCTTAATGGCCTAGGCCTCAGACCGCTACTTTTCAAGGTACACTTGTCAGCTGTTTCTCCATGCTTTCTGTTTGTGGGAAGTCTTCCTCACTATCTTCTCAAACTGTGTTCTGTAAACATTTTTAAAGCATTGCTTCACACCAATCCTCCTTTTAGAGACCCTGCCTCTGCCTGGGATTTGAATGTTTGCATTGCTCAACTTATGCTAACCCCCTTTGAGCCTATGTCTGTGCAAGAGCTTAAGTACTTGACTTGGAAACTGTGTTCTGAGTAGCCATTACTCTGCCAGGCATCAGTGAATTGCAAGCCCTGTCAGTGGAACCTGATTTTGTCTCCTTTCACAGGGATAAAGTGGTCCTTAGAACCAGTAGAAGGTTCTTGCCCAAAGTGGTTTCAGACTTCCATTTAAACCAGTCTGTGTCTCTTCCTGTTTTCTTCACTGATCATTCTTCCTCAGGACGGAGGAGGCTACACAGTTCAGATGTTAAAAGAGCCCTTAGTTACTACATAGAGCGTACCGAGGGTCACAGGTTTGACTCCCTTCAGTTGTTCCTCACTTATGGAGAAGTAGGAAAGGGCAAACCTGCCACCAAGAGATCTTTTGCCAGGTGGATCATGTCTTGTGTAAAATTCTGCTATGAAAACTTGGGAAAAACTCCACCCTCAGGCCTGAGAGCTCATTCCACAAACGGTACGGCTGCTGCCAGGGATATCCCTCTCTTAGAAATTTGTCAAGCAGCCACCTGGAAAACAGTCCATACCTTTACCAAGCATTACTCTCTGGATAGCCAGGCTAGGAGTGATGCTCGGTTTGGCACAGCAGTACTTCAGAGCCTATTCCCAAAGCAGGTTCTGTCCCTCCTCCATGGAGGTACTGCTTGGTAGTCATACATTGTTCAGAATACAGCAAGACTGTAAGTTGTTTGAAGAAAAATTACTCACCTTAGTAATTATGTTTCTTCTATTGGAGTCTTGCTATATTCTGACCTCCTTCCCTGCCTCCACTCTGAACCTGTTTTGGGAAGTGGTGGCAGGCAGTGTTGCACTCAGGGGTGCCTTTACACCCTCTTATTGTGTGGGTGTTTATTTTGTTATATTCCTGTTTGGTTTGGGTTTGAGTTTTGGGTTTTCTGACTTGAGTCTTCTTTTGGTAGTCCAAAACTTTTTGTTGCCAGTTGGCTATTAAAAATTTTGTTTTACAATTTCCACATAGAATACTATTAGAGTCTTGCTCGTAAGAATCTGATGGTTAGGTTTCAAAGGGAAACAGACAGAGACATCAACTGAGCTCGAGCTTGGCATTTTATGCTCTGCATAGAAAGGTTAACACTTTGTTCTCCGGGGCTGTTTAAAGGCTGAGGCTAACTGCACTTGTCAGAATACAGCAAGACTCCAATAGAAGAAACATAATTACTAAGGTGAGTAATTTTTTCATATGTGATAACAGGTCCCTGGTTCACAATGGATCTCAGAGCTGGCGCCACCATCAGGATATGCATGTTTTTCTTAATAATATTCACAATACTTTGGCTCTGGGAAGTGAAAGTAAGAACAAAATTAGGGCCCCTTTCTGGCCATTGTTTCATGTTATTGAATTTTCTCTTGGGTGTCAATAAATCCTTTCTATTTATGTTATCCACAGACATTTTTGCTTTTTCTAAGATTCTCTGATTCAAACAAGATGAAGTCGTGCTGTATTCTGATTATATGCAGTTAGCCCCGGCACTTGAACTGCTCTGGAGATGAAAGGGTTAACTCTATGCCAAGGCATAGAATGTTGAGCTCGAGCTCGTTTTTCAAACCTCTGTTCCTGGTACTCCTCAGTGTAACCGTCCAATTCTTTACAACGCCTAACTGTAAAGTTGCTCCGGAGATGATCTCCTTCGCTTCGGTTCGGTTCAACTAAAAATCAGTTGGTTTTTTTTCAACCATTTTCTCATTTTCGGTATTCAGATCTCTGTCTACAGTACAGTAAGTGTATTCAGTAGGTAGTTGGAGTTTTTGTTAGTAGAAATTGTTTTTTGTTCGGTTTCTTCCCGGTCGGCCCGGTTGAGAACCAAAGCAAATTCTGTATTGTTTTTTTTCCTTGGTATTTTTTCCTTTTGTACTGTGATTTCCGGTACCTATCAGATCCTTAAAAAACAAACATTTTCTTGGGGTTTTTTAACCAACCCGTGACACGGTTGGAACCGATAGGTTTGTAGTTGCCTGGCTTAACCGCTGGTAAGGGTAACTTATTATTTAATAGGCATGTCTGAGAAACGCCAAAAAGAAAACCGGTCCACTGGGTTTTGGCATTGCACTGAGTGTGGGGAGGCCTTTGCTAAGGCTGATCCCCAACCCGTCTGTGTTTATTGTCTGGGGTTTGACCACCACAAGGAAGACTGCCAGATTTGCAAAAACTTTCACAAAGTCACTTTAGATTAACGTCTAAGTAGGCTGAAGCAAAGGGAGGTCGAGAAGTCTGCTCACCCAGATGGCCAGCCCAGTTTAGTTCCGACCAAACCTGAGGGAGTGTCCACTGACCTGGGCAATACATCCTCGGGCAAAAAGAGAACTGATTCTACGGAATTGGTTCCGTCTAAGAAAAAGTGCAAGTCAGCCGGTTCGGATCCCGGTTCCCATGTTCCGACCGCTGAAGAAATGGCTAAAGCGATTACTGTTGTACAGTCGCTTTGCCCGGTTCCGACCGAACCAACACCGACTCAAAGACAATCGGTTCGGTCAGAAGCTTCTGCTTCTAAATATGATCCTGAAGCATTTTATGAGGGCGATTGGGAAGGAGAAGAAGATTTTGAAGAAGAGGATTATGAAGGCTTAGATGAGCCAGTAGAGCCTGACATCTCCCCAGACAGGCCTTCTAATGTGTCTCCTCCCAGACTTTCTGAGTCCCCCTCCCATTTCTTGTTCTACAAGAAAGTGGCTGATACTCTTCAGCTTCCAGTAGTAGAGGCTGAACAGGATCAGGAGGAACCTGACTATGCTGAAATGATGGATGTCCCAGAGTCCAAATGGGTGTCTATCCCTCTGCGTAAATCCCTGGGGAAACAGACACAAAAAATTATTCAGTTTCCAACAACCATACCTCCTGTGGATAAGAATATGGACAGGAGGTATACCCTGTCAGGTTCTGGGATGGAATTCCATGCAGCCATGTTGGGGTAGTGCAAACTGCAGCCTGAGACAAGGCTAACATTCCTCTGGAATCTCACCTCCCAGATAAGGATTCCAGGAAAGTGGATGCCATGGGAAAGAAACAGGACTTGGCATCCTCTTTGGGGGTCAGGCAAGCTACTTACATGGCATATACAGACAGATACCCAAAATCTATGTGGGATACGGTTCTGGAGCTGGCTAAGAATGCCCCTCCCCAGCTGGCCAAGAAGCTGGAGCAGGTGGTTGTGGATGGTATTGAGGCACCAAAGGTCCAGTTTCATGCTGCTGTCGACTCGAATGATGTACATTCCAGGGTTATGGCTACATCTGTCTCCCTGAGGAGTTTTGCTTGGTTCAGGTGTACCAATCTATCACAGGATACCCAGACCAAGGTCATGGATTTTCATGTCACGGGTAATTCTCTGGGGAGCAAACAGAGTCTTACATGAAAAAGTTGGACGAATTCAGGACCACCTACAGGAGTGTTGCAGCCAAGGAAAAGTAGGTCACTCCTCAGAAGCAACAATCTAGGGCTGGCAGGGGCAGGCCTTTTCATAGGCCTTTTTACCAAGCCCAGGCCTCCTCTTCTTTCCAAAAGATGGGGGTTCTTTAGGGGAAGAGGCAGAAGGGGATGACCAGGACTCCATCCTCCTCTCAGTCTAAGCCCCCTGCCAAACAGACACCCTGAGGTGTAAGTCAGGGTCACCTCCTCAGTTCCAGTAGGGGGCAGGCTGGCTAACTGTTTCCAGGCCTGGAAGTTTATTACTTCAGACAGATTGGTCCTGGAAGTAGTGAGCCAGGGACTTGCTCTCAGTTTCAAAAGGTTCCCAGAAATGAGAGTAAAGTCTTTCAGTCCTCCCTCTCCCTTGGAGACAAAGGCCTTAGAGGCAGTAGTCTCCTATCTACTACTTTTGCAAGCAGTAGAGAAGGTACCTCTTTGTCACATGGGAAACAGGACTATATTCCAGATACTTCCTTACCCCAAAAAAGACAGGAGAGTGGAGACTCATCCTAGGTCTAAAATACCTAAACAGACATATACTAAAGCCAAAGTTCAGAATGGTGGCTCTGGGAATAATTCTTCCCTCTCTCAGACCAGGAGACCGCCTAGCCTCCCTGGATCTCAAGGATGCCTACTTCCACATACCTATCAGACATTCCCACAGATAGTACCTCAGGTTCGAGTTGCCCTCAGGTCGCTACCAATTCAGAGCTATGCCTTTCGGCCTAACATCTGCTCCAAGGGTGTTCACCAAGTGTCTGGCAGTAGTGGTGGCCTTTCTCAGGAGACAAGGCATCTTACTGTTCCCTTACCTGGACGACTGGCTTATAGTGGGTCAGTCCTCAGACCAAGTCAAGTCAGCTCTAGAGGTCACTCAAAAGTTTCTGGACTCCTTAGGATTCATCCTAAATCTAGACAAGTCTGTTCTGGAACCAGCCCAGCTTCTCACATTCATAGGGGTGGAACTGGACACTGTCCAGGCAAAGTCCTTTCTTCCTCTTTCAAGGGCACAGTCCCTCATCACCCTAGCTTTCTCTTTTCGTCCACTAGTGTCTCGACCTGCCAGGCTCTTCTAACAGTTGCTAGGCCACATGGCAGCTTCCACTGCAGTAGTGCAATGGGCTAGATTTCAAATGAGAGATATTCAGTTTCATCTAAAATCTTTTTGGTCTCAGAAGAAAGACCCTCTCTCCAAGTTGGTTCCAGTGTCTCAAACTGTGGTTCAGGCTCTCCAGTGGTGGCTAGAGGAGGACAATCTAAGGCAAGGCGTCCCTTTCCTCAGGTTCCTACAGTGATTCTCACCACAGATGCTTCCCTACTGGGTTGGGGAGCCCATCTGGACCAGCTCA
Organism: Neoceratodus forsteri; assembly: GCA_016271365.2. Lineage (NCBI taxonomy): Eukaryota > Metazoa > Chordata > Ceratodontiformes > Ceratodontidae > Neoceratodus > Neoceratodus forsteri. The sequence goes on along the minus strand of CM028133.1, from coordinate 342,649,314 downwards.
CTGCTCAGGGAACATGGTCTCATCAGTAGTCTGTCTTGCACATAAATCTTCTCAAACTCAGGGCTGTCTTTTTAGCACTTCAGACATTCTCGAACACAATTCAGGGGAAAGTGGTGCAGATCAGGACAGACAACACCACAACTATGTGGTGCATCAACAAGCCGGGGGGGGGGGCACTCGGTCCTCGGCCTTGTGCACCAAAGTCATGAAAATATGGTCACTAGCTTATTCTCGTCAGGTTTTCCTGATAGCTGTGCATCTCCCAGGGAAGGACAATGTACTGGCAGATGCTCTCAGCAGGATTTCTGAAGGTCACCATGAATGGGCCCTGAATCCCCGTAATTCTTCAAGTCATTTTCAAGGGATGGGGCACTCCAGAGATGGACCTCTTTGCAGCCCTGGACAATCACCAGCTTCCTTTATTCTGCTGCAGACTCCCTCTTTTGGGGTCTGTTCCCCAAGATGCTGTCCTATTGGATTGGACAAGCAGGTTTCTGTATGCTTTTCCTCTGATATTCAGAGTTCTGGTCAAGATCAGATCTCAGCCTTGCACAGTGATTCTAGTGGCTCCAGACTGGGCCAGACAGCCATGGTACCCCTTACTATTGTCAATGTCAGTGACAATACCACTTTGTCTTCCCCAGACAGTACAATCTCCTCACCTCTTCGCAGGGGAGGATACTGTATCCCAACCTTCAGACTCTCAGACTCAAAGCTTGGCTCTTGAGGAGCTAGAATATGCAAGCCTGCACCTTTCCCAATCAGTCTTGGACATTCTTAAGGTTAGTAGAAAGTCTTCTACTGGAAAAACTTGATTTGGCTTCTGGTGTTCTCAGAGGCATATTCAGCCAGATTCAGCTGACATTGCCACTGCTTTGGACTATTTGGTGCATCTTAACAGTTTAGGCCTCAGGCCTACCACTCTCAAAGTACATTTGGCAGCCATCTCTGCCTTCCTTTCAGCTGGGAAGGGCTCTTCCCTAGTCTCTCATCCAATTTTCAAGAAATGTTTCAAAGATCTGGCTCATATTAATCCTCCCTTTAGGGAGCCTACTCCTGTTTGGGATCTGAATATCTGTATTGCACAGCTTATGCCATTGCTGATGCCTTTAACCAGGTCTTTACTGATCTGTCCCCAGTACTGCCTCCAGACTACCTTCTGCCAGCGGAAGACCAAGGTTGCGCCAACCTGACCACAACTAACCACCCAGCCTTCTACTTCACGAAGGTGATGGCAAAGGAGGCCCAAATGATGGTCAGGAAAGTCCTAGGCAAAACTAGATTGGGGAGTGACGGGCTAGACATGAAGTTACTATCTCTGACCCTTGATGTTCTGATCATACCCATAACAATGCTATTTAATAAATCCTTAGCTCTAGCTCAATTCCCGGAAGTATGGAAGCAAGCCCTGGTAACTCCAGTGCACAAGAATGGTGATAAGGCACTGGTATCAAACTACAGGCCAATATCTATCCTCTCCCCACTATCCAAAGCTCTGGAAAAAATTGAGGCAAATCAACTCACAGAATACCTCAATAAGTACAGTCTGCTGTGCCCAAACCAGCATGGTTTCAGGCAAAAACACAGTACCACCACGGCACTGCTGGAATACTTTAATTATGCAAGCACAAGGCACTGGCTGCTGGCAGATTGGTGGGGTCCATCTTCATTGACCTCACCAAAGCCTTCGACACTGTAAACCACCCTCTACTAGTACTCCAGCTCCATAGACTGGGTGTGGCTCCAAAAGCCCTGAATTGGTTCAATGACTACCTATCACACAGGAGTCAGCGAGTCAAAATCGGGCAGACGTTGTCCAGCTCCAGAGATGTACTCCTAGGAGTCCCTCAAGGATCACTTCTAGGGCCCTTGCTTTTCAGCCTCTTTGTTAATGAATTACCCATGGCCTGTGACACCAAACTTATCCCGTATGCAGATGATGCCATGCTGCTGAGCAGCAGCACCTCCCAGGTTGCCCTACAAATGGAACTGCAGACCTCTTTCAACAAACTTGAGGACTGGTTCTGTAGGCAAAAGCTGCTGCTGAACTACAAGAAAACCAAGGCCATGCTACAATCCAGCCACTACAATAAATGCAGGCACACTCCCCTCGAAATCACCAATAATGCTGGTGAGCAGATTGAGCAGGTACACTTGTTCAAGTACCTAGGGGTCACCATTGATGACTCCTTCACTTATACGAATCATATAGACTCCTTTGTCAGAGCGGTAAATACAAAGATTGGGGTCCTCTATAGACATAAGAAATCTCTCACCCTGGAAGCACTCCGAATCTCAGTCTCCAGCTCCATACTCTCCACGATAGACTACGGGCTAGTGGTCTATGGAGCTGCCACTGATACAGCACTCAACACGGTCCAAACTGCACTAAATAAGGCATGCCACCTGACCCTGTGCGCAGATCGATACACTCATACTTGTACCATGTATGCGCGTACAAACTGGCTTAACCTAAAAGACAGTATCAAATACCAAACTTGTCTTCTGGAAAAGAAGGCACTCCTCGGAAAAAAACCACCCTGCATAGGAAACTTGCTCGAGGCTTCCCTCTCATCCCACATCACCAGAGGGAGGGAGAATTGAGCACTGTCAGTCCCATTCCGGCGAACCTCACTTGGGCAGCGTACTTTCTACTACCGAGCCTCCCTCTGGTTAAATGAACTCCCGCTGAAACTACAAACAAACAGCATGCCCCAGTTCAAAACAGGCCTCAAACAGCACCTAATGTCTAGCTCAAAATGCTCCTGCTTCTCAGGCCCTACTTGAAAGACAAGCCTACACCCAAGGTAGCACCTAGTACGAAAACCTAGAAAACCCTGCCCCCATCCCAGCCTAGCCAGGGGCCCAAGTAAGCTATTAATCCTCTTTAACACTCTTGGTATTGCCCCTCTCAACCCCCCACACCCACTTTCTCAGCCATAGTCTATCAATGGATTTTGGTGGTCTCCAAGGTTGAGCTTCCAAGGGTAACAATTTAGATATAGCTGTATCCTCTTACAACCGCCTTGTTTTTTTCTATTTGTCGAATTCTCATGTAACTGCTCTTTAATGCCTAATGAGTTGAACCCTGTAACCACTGTATTTGTGTTTTGTCTTATTGTCCACCGTGACATGGAACCTTTGTAAAACAGCTCACGCTCAAAGGTCTTTCCACTATTACAAATAAATAAATAAATGCAGCCCCCCTTCGAACAATTATCTTCAGCTGAGCTGAAATACTTGACTTGGAAAACTGTGATCTTATCTGTGTCAATCTTCACCATTCATCACAGATGGGTACTGGCCAGAGGTCAGGACCCCGCGAGAGCCTTTTTTTTTATTTTTTAAAGGATAGGTAGACAGGCGCAGCATCGGCGCCGCCCTCGAGGCCGAAGTACTACGTGGCGCTCGAGGATTAGCCGTTAAGCTGTGTCGACTCTGCCTGACTACCAGTTCTTCGTCTCCCGCCGTCGAGGTCGCCTCGTGGGAAACCTGAAGAAGTTTTCACAGTTTTTAGGCCTTAAGCCTGCGATATTTTAATCGCCAGTCATGATCTACTAGTTCCATGTTTACTGCCTCCACTTTCGGCGTCGCCCGGTAAGATCTTTCCTTTTTATTAACATTTAATCGACGTCGGTCTTTTTGGTGTTGTTTTTCCGTGGGTCATGCGGCGGTCGGAGGCAAGAAATTCTCTAAAGGCGGGCAGCCCCTATCGTCGGTTGCCGATGCGGCCGCATTCTCCGTCGGACCGACCTGCATGACTGGTGTCTCGCGTGTCTTGGCCCGCTTCACGACATGGATTCGCACTCGTCGGGCCAAGCTGTGCTCTCTCGGCCTTTCCTCCGGGTCCCCTCCTGGTTCTATACGGACCGTGGAGGAGGGAGCCTCGACCTCCCGTAGCCTAGCCTTGGTCAAGGCTCCTCCCACGGCGCAGGAGGCCCGTCCCCTCCCCCCCGGGAGCGGGCGGGAGGCGCTGCCATGGCAATCACCACTTCGGGGGTGAAGGCCCCCCCGGTGTCGCTCTCGCGGTCCGGAAGGCCCGGGTCAGCGCCGTCCTCAGTGCCATTGATCGATGTCGTCGAGGCCTTCGGCGCCATTTGCAGTGCCGAGGGCCTTGGCGGCGCCGACTCGTCTCTCGGCGCCGTGGGCCCTGTCAGCGCCGCTTGCGGCATCGGCTATGCTTGCGGCGCCGCGACCCTGGATCCGGCGTCGCCTTTTGCTATGCTCGCCTCGGCACGCTCTCGGCGCCGAGAGGTTGGACCTGGCGCCATGGGTCCCTCGGAGTCGCTGGTCGGCGTCAACTCGGCGGCTTCTGCCTCAGCGCCGAGGAGCTGGGCGGTGCCGCTGTCTCGCGCTAGGTAATGCTGGGGCCATCGACGCTGTTTGTCTCTCGGCGCTGCCGCGCGCGCTTGGCGGCGTCAGCGCGCTGGCCGGCACCGGCCTGCTCGGGAAGCTTGGCGCCGCTCTCGTGCCGCTCTATGGTGCTGGGGGCGTGGCGGGCTCTGGTGTTTGCCCGGGCCACTGTTGGGGTTGCTGCCAGCGCTGTCTCTCGTTCCCAGCGCCGCTCCCGGCGCTGGGTGGCTTGACGGCGCCGCGTGGCTGGCCCTATCTCCGGACCTTTGGTCTTGCTGCCCTGCCGCCTTCGCCAGCTCTGGTCACGGGCCGTGGAGGGCGTGGAAGTGCTTTGACCACTGCCATATTCCTGGCCCTTCGGTGGTTGCGCTGTATCGCCCCTACTGTCTGGGCTTAGGGCTCGGATTCCACCTTCGGAGTCGGAGTCCAGCTCAGAGTCGGACGGGCAGTCACACCCTTCGGGGTTGCCTGCACAGGAGAGTGAGCCAGTGGTCTCTTCGACGAGTCGGAGTCAGTCCCCTGCTGAGGAGCGTCGGGTTACCCTCCAGATCGGGGTCAGTGGCACTGACCAGCAAGCTGTGGTGCGTGCCACCATAGCCATGCAACCTGGTCTGGGGGGGTTCCTTGACCCTTCAGCGGAGGTACCCCCTCCCGTGGTGTGTCTCGATCGCCCAACTTTGGGGCCCATCGGGAAGCCTACGGCTGGGGAGGGTGCTGCGCCCTGGATTTCCCCCTCGGGGACATCCCAGAGCTGCCAGCTACCTAGGCTGACCCTTCCAAGGACTAGGACCTTCTCGGACTCTGAGGGGTCGAGGGGTGTTGGGTCGACCTTTCTCTGGGGTCCACCCAGGCCCTGGGACGGTGCCGGGCGCGATTCGTCCTTCCTCTTCCAGTTCCTTGAGAGGTCCTATTCTTTGGAGGCAGGGGACCGTCCCCTGGACCTATCGGCCCGATTCGCCTCACTGGGGGATTCTTCTGGCGCAGCCTAGGCAGTACCAACATGGTTGTACAGCTGTCGGCTGCGAGGTCTTCCTGGGACACCTTTCCCGGGTGTCCATGGTCCGCTCCTAGCCCTGGCAGAGGCCAGCGATTCCTTCCCTTGGCTCTGCCCCTACCCCTCTGCCGCATTCTCCAGTGCTCCTGGGCATTCTTGGTCCTACCGGGCCTCTCACCTGGGAGCAGTTCAGAGCGGTGGCTTCTTAGTTCCCTGCTTACATTAGGGCCTTGGACAGTCAGGTTTTTCAACCTCCCCTCGAGCAGCCACCCTCGGAGCATATGGTGACCTCCAGCTCCTCATCCCCCTCTTCTGGGGGTGAGGAACCATCTGTCCACATCTCTCCTGCCGCTGATCTCGCGGCGTATCAGCGTTTCCTTGCGAGGATGTTGGAGGACCTTCACCTTTCCCCCCATCCATGAGCAATCCAGGCGTCGTGTGCCGCCTTTCTAAGCGTTGGCCACCCTTGTGGTGCCCCGGCCTGCTCTCCTTCGGGGAGGCATCCATGCGTTTCTGGCGGAGGCCCTTCTCCGGAGTTCCTGCCCCAGGGACCTCAGCCAGAGGTATTGCACACCCTGGAGTCTCCAGGCTCCATGCCTCATCCATGATGCGGATTGGCGCACCTGGACACTCCCAGCGGACTTTGGCCCTCCACCGTGACCGGCCCCAGATCGGACTCTTCAGATTTTGATTTCTGGGAAGGAGGACTTTGTACTGCACGGTTGCTTCTTCCATCTCTGCTCATCAGGCCCACTGCAGCCTACAACAGGTTCTTGTGGTCAGCGCTAGGTCAGATCCTAGCTGCTTTGCCTGACTCGGAGCAGACCAGGCAAGCCATCGCTCTCTCTGCACGTGGCCTGGAGCTAGCAAGGCACCAAGCAAGGGCATCTTATGACGCCAAGGAGGTAGCTACCAGAGTGGTAGGGACAGCGATCTGCACCAGAAGATCGCGTGACCGCCTTTCCGGTTGTCACCCTTGGCCCGGCGTGGGTGATTTGCTCCGCTCACCAGGGAACCTATCTTTTTTCCGTAGAGGCGGGGCCGGCGTTTGTGGTGCTTCATCCCCCTCAGGGGACCCGTCTCGCTCTCCCCACTCTCGGGCCTCCCCAGGCCCGAAGGTTCCCTCCCTTAGTGTGTCACCCATTGCGGGCTAAGGGACACTGTCCCTTAGGGTGCAGTAGTCAACCCTACCGAGGGGCTTAGTACTCACCCATCTGTGATGAATGGTAAAGATTGACACAGATAAGATATAGAAGTACGTGCTACCGTGGTATGATCTTTCTGTGTTCTTCACCATTCATCACAATCCCCACCGTCCCCTGGGGCCTCAGTCTCTGGGTCCCCTCCTCTGTGCCTCTCCCTCTCTTTGGAGCAGGGTAAAGTATGGAACACAGGGGGTGTAATTTCTTCCCTTTAAAGGGTACAGCTCGAGTGGCATTCCTTCTCTGCTGCATATCTCCACCCTATCAGGGTGGGGTTGTTGTTGCCCTCCTCCTGTCATCCAACTGTTTCAAAAAAAAAAAAACGGTAATCCCCTTTTTTTCACCAAATCTCGTTACAGAGAGAGTACTAATCCCTGTACCCTGTCCTTCTCCAGTATAGCCGACTCCGCTTTTGGGGTATTGCCACATATTCTGTGCCTTGAATTCTGGCAAGAAAGCTTTGCTACTCCTTGCAGTTCCTATACAGTCTGGTGACGGACAAGGGTCCTGGATCCTTGTTACCTCTCACTCTCTCCTAAATTTTCTCCCTCCCTTCCCTTCCTTCCTCCGCTTCCAGAGATTGGGGCCCCTACCCAATCCCCTTAGTCTCATCTCTCTTCTGCTGTCCTCTCAGTCGCTATTTCCTTTTGGTTCAGTTCTTCCTTCCTTTTCTGTCCCTTGACTCTCTTGTCCCACCCTCCATCCTTCCTCTTACCTCTCCAGGCGACTCAGAACTGGTAGTCAGGTAGTCGACACAGCTACTTGGCTAATCCTCGGCGCCCACGTGTAGTGTCGGCCTCGAGGCGGCGCCGATGCTGCGTCGTCCTATCTTTAAAAAAAAAAAAAGGCTCCCGCGGGGTCCTGACCTCCGGCCAGTACCCATCTGTGATGAATGGTGAAGATACACAGAAAGATCATAATTACGGTAAGTACGTAATTTCTATTTCCTGGTAGCCATTACCTCTGTCAGGAGAATCAGCGAATTACAGGCGTTATCAGTGGAACCTGACTTCATTTCAATTCACAGGGATAAGGTGGTCCTTCAAATTAACAGGAAGTTCCTTCCCAAGGTGGTATCAGACTTTCATTTGAATCAGTCTGCGTCATTGCCTGTATTTTTCACTGACCATTCTTCCTCTGGGGAGAGAAGACTACACAGTCTTGATGTAAAGAGGGCCCTTAGTTATTATATGGAACACACTAAGGCCCATATAAATGACTGTTCACAGCTGTTTCTCACTTATGGTGAAGTGGGAAAAGGTAAACCTGCTACTAAGAGAACTGTTGCCTGGTGGATTGTCTCCTGTATCCAGTTCTGCTGTTCAAAGTTGGGGAAAGAGCCACCCTCAGGCCTGAGGGCTCACTCCACCAGAGGTACAGCTGCTTCGTTCGCAGCAGCTAGAGACATACCCTTAGTGGATATCTGTAAAGCAGCCACCTGGAAAACTGTTCACACATTTACCAAGCATTACTCTCTTGACGGCCAGTCAAGAAGTGATACTAGGTTTGGCACAGCAGTGCTGCAGGTCCTGTTCCCCAAATAGGTTCTGTAAATCCCTCCTCCAGGGGGGTACTGCTTGGTAGTCTGCATATAGTCAGAATACAGCAAGACTTCATGTTGTTTGAAGAAAAAATTACTCACCATAGTAATTTTCTTTTAATGGAGTCTTGCTGTATTCTGACCGGCCTCCCCTCCTGGAACCTAGTTGCTTTGGGACGTGGGTTGGCAGTTGCAGTGCTGCACCCCAGAGGTGTGCCTGGGTTACCTTTTCTTAGGATGAGGTTTTTGTTGTCATTACTTTAAATATATGTTATTAAGTTTTACTACCTACTTGGATTCTTTTTGGAGTTCTCGACTTGAGTCTTTTGGACCCTAAAAATCTGTTATTGCCTTTTGGCACAAAATTTTAAAAGCAATTTCTATTTAGTAGTTAGTTAGCATAGTGCTTGTAAGAATCTGACGGTTACACTGAGGAGTACCAGGGATAGAGGTTTGAAAACCGAGCTCGAGCTCAACGTTCTAAGCCTTGGCATAGAGTTAACCCTTTCATCTCCGGAGCAGTTCAAGTGCTGGGGTTAACTGCATATAGTCAGAATAGAGCAAGACTCCATTAGAAGAAACAATATTACTATGGTGAGTAATTTTTTCTTATAACCCCTATTCTCAAATCTATTCTTCATGGCACTGCTAGCTGCTTCAGAGCTCTCCACCATGCTACAATTTGTTTTTAATCTGATATATTGTCATTTAGGTATGTTGTTAACAATATGCCTAGGATGGCAACTGTCGTACCTTAAAATAGAGTTCCGGTCTGTATTTTTCTTATACACCTTGGTCTCTGTCTCCCCATTATTGTCCTTCATTATAAGCAAGTCCAAAAATGGAACTTCTATTCTGCTTGCGTTTACAGTGAATTTTAAATTCAAATTCGTACCCTCCACGTGTTTAACAAAATTACCCAGTTCTTCCAAGTCACTTTTCCATATAATAAATATGTCATCTATAAATCGTTTATGTATGTCCAGACATGCATAGTTTGGATTTATGTCTGAATCATATATATACTTATTTTCCCATTCAGCTAACTAAATAATAGCATAATTGGGGGCCATGGCAGCCCCCATTGCAGTGCCACTGATTTGATGGTACATAGTATCTGCAAATAAAAATACATTCTTCTTTAATACATGTTCTGTTAATGCTAAGATAAATTCTACAAACAATCCCTGATAATCAGTTTCTCTATATAAGGCCTGCCTAAGGGCCTCCAACCCCTTCATGTGGGGTATGTTTGTATAGAGGGCAGTTATATCTAAAGTTACCATATACCAATCTGATGTCATTTCAGTATCTGCCAAGATCTGTAAAATATGCATGGTGTCTCTAATATATGCTCTTGACTTCACCACCACCCATTTAATGTATTCGTCCACATATTGAGCTATAGGCTCGGTTACAGAGCCATTACTGGACACTATTGGTCTCATAGGTGGATTTTCTAAATACTCGTGTATCTTAGGGAGACCATCAATCACTGCTCTTCTAGGGTATTTTGTTATCAGACACTCAACAGTTTTAAATCAATAACGCCATTAATTACTGTTTCATGTAATGTCATATCTGTATCTTTTTTATATAGCAACGTAGGATCTAAACTTATTGCTAAATAAACAGATGTATCCAGTAACATTTCATTCATAGCCCTACAATACTTAACTTTATCCATCACCACTTTGTCGGCCGGTTTGATAGTGATGGAAAGATTGTCCTGCAGGCTTCATATGGCATTTCTTTTTTCCTTGGTTATATTGTGTGTTATCCAGTGGCACTGGAACAATTTTTATAGTGAGGGTGCTGAAAACCATTAAATAAAACTATAAACCCTGTATAGGAAGCCATAGAGAACTGTACTTCATGCAAGGGGGTGCTGCTGCACCCCCAGCACCCCTAGTTCCAGCACCTATGGTGTTATCCCTTCTGGATTCTTCTCCAAATAACTGCAGATCTCTCTTTCACATATCTTGACAAACACTCCCGCACTAGGATTCATAGGTGGTACATATGTGGATATCTTCTTCCACTTCCCCTGCTCGTGTGTCTCACTTGTACTAGCCACTCCTTCTCCTGAGTTTTCATTTTCCTCTTCTCCTTTGCCATGTAGAATCCTTAAATTGAGTTTTCTCACATATCTATGAAGGTCCACAATCATATCAAAATCATTCGTGAAGTTAGTAGGCACGAATGATAGACTTTTATTTAAAACACATAATTCCACATCAGTCAATTCGTATTCAGATAAATTGATTACCAGGTTACTGGATATTTCCTCCTGTACAACTTCTAATTCCTGTATCTGCTTCTCTGGTGATAATTGCTCCTCCTGGGATACTGTGAATGCCACCTCCCCCTGTTGTTCACTACTAGGGGATATCCATTCTTTCCTCGTCCTCTTGTACCGTTCTCGTCCCCACGTGCCCCTCCTGGTACCTTGTCTGCGTACCTTATTAACCTGGGGCTTCTATGTAATCCTCTGCTTGGAAAAATGGTCAAATGTAAGGTGTTCTCTTTCAATCTCACCACCTCCTGCTCCACTTATATCCTCGATGTTACTTCCGGGGTCACTACATTATGTGCTTGCATAAGTGGATTCTGTGGCACGTACTATCCCTGGATCCATCTCTTGTAATTGTGTTTGTACTAAAAAAAACTCCAGTATCTCTCTTGTTATTTTATTCTTGGAGCAGAGTTTCCAAACCACTTTCATCATCTTTGTCCGATTGGACCTAAACACTTGTATAGGTATCGGGAACCACAGGTGTGTTTTTTTTTTTTTTTACTGTTTTAAGATGGGGTGCACATTATTTTCTGCATTTTTCCCCCATTCAGATATGTGACCATTTACATAATCTCTCCGATCTCTTTCAAATCTGTGCATTTTGGTGCGTTTAATTCGTATGTCTGCCTTCTGAATAGTCCCTTTTAATCTGGTAAAATACATTTCAAACTCAGAGTGTTGCTGGTATTTTAAAAAATCTGCCTCACATTTTTTATATATATCCAACACTTCTTGCTCCGTTTCAACTCCATCATTTACCATGATTTGAATGAAGCCTGCTGATGAATTTAAGAGATGCGTTTACCATTTTTTTTTTAAATAAACTTTCTTTATACCAAAAATTGGCTGCATGGTCCATCTTAACCCTCTCGGGATTCTATTTACTTTTTGGTATGCCTCTATAGTGACACGCTGCCAATACATACAGTGTGCTTTTAAAGAGATTCTCTCAAGCGCTACATAAGCCTGTTTAATATTCAGTGTCTCTCTCATGTTGCCATGGCTATTTAATCTCATTACAATCTTCCAACCCAACAGCAACATTTTCCAGCTGTGGCAGATTGTAATGATCCCTAATCCTCAAACCATAGCACTTCCTGCAAGAGTAGTCATATAGTTAGTCTCCTATCAATCTCAGTATTGTACTGTTGTAAGTAGTGTCAGGCCCCACACTGTGTAACGGTTCTTCTGTAGCTGTCTCCATAAGTAAACTTACCTAAATGTAGATCAAACTGTTTTCAGTAGCAACTTCTCTAAAAAGTTTGCCTTTGGTGTAGAACAAACATCTCCCCTACGACAATGGACAATAATGCCTGTACTATGTGATTGTCTAATGTACTGTATGATGGTCTTCTGTACTGTATGATGATCTGTGCTATGAGATTTCTTTTATGTAACTAATTCCGGGTCACCCCTGAAAAAGGGACCATTGGTCTCAGCGGGCTTACCTGGTCAACAAAATTCAAATAAATGAGTAAAAGCATTGGGGCAGGGTGAAGGGAAAAGTTGCTGGTGGTAGGGGGTGAGTGGTGGGGGATAGGGGGAAGTTGAGGGAGGTCAGAAGGGAAATGGGGAGGGGGTGGCAGTTCCCTCTGTAAATACATTGGGAACTGCACACTCAAGCAGACTAGATAGACTGTAAGGCCTTTATCTGCTGACAGGTTCATATGTTCATATGTTTTCTTTATTCCTGGTGAAGGCCTTTTTTTGGGGAGGGACCCTCACTGCTTCCCTGACCCTTATTGAGAACTGTAATGGTTTCTTGTGCTTGTTACTTGTGGTTACAGTTCTCCTGCTTAACTTACATGGGTGCCTCACGAATGGCCTCTTTTATTGCTCCCCATCTCCCTTCCACACCTCTTGTGCTTTTTACACCAATTAACTTGTCCTGGAATGGCTGGTGGCCCTTAATACGTGCTCGCTGTAGGCCAGACATGAGATGGGGACAAGACAGAAGCATATACATTTCTGAGGAGTATAAACAGGGTGAGTAGTAAGGACCTGTTTGTACAAAAAGATAGGACTGCAGTCACAAGAGAGCATGATTGTAGGTGTTTGTGTGTGTGTGTGTGTCTCTGTGTAAATTTAGGAGGGATGTGAGAAAGTGTTACTTACAGGAGAAGTGATGGAGCTGTGGAACAGACTACTAGCAGCAGTGGTGGTGGCAGGTACCTTAAACGGGGTTAACCATGGCTGGGACAGAGCAAGAGGACTCAAAGTCCCTAGGAGGAGTACCCAGGGGCAGAGTAGGACAAACCAACAGGACAGTAGGTCCTGGGGGGGAGTTAGTATAGTACTGGTAGATTCGATGGCACATCGGTCTCTGTCTGCCGATTGATTCCATGTTTCTATAATCTTTTGATCTGCTTTTTGATTCATCTGTTTGTATCCTAATTTTATTCATTTATAGGTAACCTTTGAAAGTTATATTATTTAACAAAATATTATGAAAATGAAATATTTTATTTATATTAATACTTCAGATATAAAATGCATGTTATTGTTAAAAATAGGTCCTTATTCACTGAACTTGAATAAAAGAGTTTATAAAGTTTTAGGGTTGAATGTTCCAACAGTTCAGGTGTGCTGCATTCTCAGATTGGTAGGCTTTGGCAAGCAATAGGCATGATTGCAGGTTGGTATGGTGGTGGTTTGGGGGATAAATTTAGGAGGGATATGAGGAAGTTCTGCTTACCAGAAAAGGTAGAGCCATGAACAGACTACCGGCAGAAGTGGTGGGGGCAGGTACCCTAAACAGGTTTAACCATGGCTAACACAGAGCAAGAGGACTTGAAGTCCCTAGGGGGAGTACTGGGGACAAATCCAACAGGATGATAGGTTGTTTGGAGGTAGTATAGTACTGGTAGACTCAACGGGCCATCGGTCTCTTTCTGTTGACAGATTATATGTTTTTATAATCCCTTGATCTGTTTTGGTTTTATCTATTTGTATCCTAATTGTATTCCTTCATGGGTAACATTTGAATGTCTGTATTATACAAATAAAATAGTATGAACATAAAAATGTTGCAGGTGCCGTATTGGTCCTTTTAAGAACAGATCCAGAAACAAATGATTTGATACCTTTTATTGGACCAACATGGATGTTACACAAAAGAACAAAGTGCTCTAGTTTTTGAACCAGCCAGGTCCTTCTTCAGAAACTTTATGGTTGGTTCGAAAGCTAGGGCACTTTGTTCTTTTGTGTAACATCCATGTTGGTCCAATAAAAGCTATCAAATTATTTGTTTCTGGATAGTATGAACATGTAATTTTTATTAATTTATATTACTAATTCATATATAAAATGCATGTTACTCTTAAAAATAAGCCCTCACTCATGGTGGAAAAAAAAGTTCATAAAGTTTCAAGTGTGTGTGTTCTAACAGTTCATACATGCTGCATTCTCAAATTGGTAGGCTTCTGCAAGGAATAATCACAGCCACCATGTCAAGCACATGTAGTACCTGTACTGGGCTCCAGTGGGAGCTCAAGACTGCTTCTAAAATAGAGCTTGCAGTGGCTATGGAGCGAGGGAATAGCATTTACTGAGAGTGACTTTTTGTGTGTGTTTTTTAAAGAAAAACCAGATACTTGAAAACACTTATTGGCAATGACACTACAACAGTACTAATACTCTGCCTTTGAAAGATCCCTGTGTCAGTAAGAATTTGTTTCTTGGGTCTAAGATTGTAAAATCAAAATGGAAATAAAGACTGTGTTTTTGTTTTGTTTTTAGGTGCGAATGCTATGATTATCTATTTGATATCGCTGTACAGATGAAGAAGTGTGGCTTAGACCCTTCACAGCACCCTACAGAAGAGAAGGGCATTGTATAAGACAGCAGCTGTGTTCAAGAGATCAGTCAGGGTCCTGTGTGCTGCAACTTTGTGGCCAATCCAAATGAATGCATATACTTTTTGTATGCAAAATTTGTGGCCTTTATAACCTTCACAAGCTAATCCTTGGGCTAATCCTGCAGGTTGCCAGTGATAATTGTAAATCTTTTGTTTAGTTTTTACTAAAAGGAAATAGGGTATAATAAACTATTAAAATCTAAATGTTGAGATGTTGAATTTGCATCATGAAACTGTCAGTATATAAAAGTAACACTATGAATAATGCTAAACACTACGGTGCCAATATATACTTAATAATATGAAACAACAGCCCGACATAACGGAAGCACTCTTTTCCCTTGAGCTACTGTACCCTACCATTTAATAAAGGGGAACACTTATGATTACAAGCTCCACACCTACATTAAGTGTTGGGATGTCCAAGATTAGGACATTCAATGGCCTATACAGTTTTTTTACTTGCTGTGACTGTATAGATATTTAATTTATCTGGTTGATCCCACTGTCCCTCTGTCCTGACATATCATGAGTCCAGCTGCAACAGCAGCAAATCTAAATACCTGGCCGACATTAGTCACTGGCTTCAGCTGAGGGAGATTGGATTACCTTTTTTTTAATCTTCAGTTTTAATGCTTCCCTTACTGACTTGACTCCATCTGCCCTGATTACCACCCAACTCCATCACCCCTTGCCTGCTGCACTGTTTAAAATTCCATGGCTTTCGACCCATGGCAGGGTGAGTAATCCTTTCTGGTGCACGGGTGACTGGAGGTGACCGAAGGCCATGTGCGCCTGAGTGTGCTGGGGATCGACCATGTGCACCTGAGTGTGCTGGGGATAATCCTGCAGTCAAAGCACTTTCCTCTCTTCCTTGCCCCAGGGGAAGCAATTGGGGCTTAAGTGCACATGTGTGCATACAGGTGCATAGCCAGCTGACATTCTAACATGTTTTAGTTTCACAGTAATTTTTTTATAAATGTTTTAATTTAGTTTTTACAAACATATGGAAATTGCCAGCAGAAAAAAAGCCTTAGTGGTTTATCAAGTCTGCTCGACTGTGCAGCTCAGTCTACTTTACTGAGATGCCCCACCCTCCTCTTGCCTCCCAGTGTGAACCTTCCCCCCATCCCCTCCTCCCTCCCATTGCCACTCTCATGTTTACCATGTTCCACCCTCCTTTAAAACTTCCCACTGTTTTGAAAGTTACTACTTCCTCAGGCAGTTCATTCCACTTTGAAACCACGCTTTCAGTGAAAAAGTGCCTCCTCATTTATTTTTTAAATCTAGCATCCCCCCCCCCAGTTTCAAACTGTGGCCCTTAGTGGTCCACTCCCTTTTAAAGTGACAGTACCTCCACTCCAACCCCATTTATACTCTCTAGATACGTGAAGGTTTCTGTCATATCCCCCTTTCCCTTCTGTCTTCCAAAGAATACATATTGAGCTCCCTCATCATATGATTTGTCTCCCATGCCCTGGATCATCTTAGTCACCCTACGCTGGACCCCCTCAAGTAGCTTAATGTCCTTCTTCAAATAAGGGCACCAGAACTGCACACAGTACTCCAAGTGTGGTCTAACCAATGACCTGTACAAGGGCAGAATAAGTTTCTCTTTCCTGGAGGTGAATCCTCTGGCTATCAATCCCAGCATTTTATTTGCTTTGGCTGCCGCTTTACAACACTGCTCAGAGTGTTTCATGTTACCTGTGATTATCACCTCTAGATCTGTTTCTTCCTTGGAGCTGGACACCTGTACCCCCCCAAGCCAGTAGCTGGACCCTGGGTTCTTAGCTCCTAGGTGCATGACCTCGCACTTCTTGGCGTTAAACCCCAACTGCCAGATTCCAGACCATTTCTCAAGTCTGACCAGATCCTCCCTGAGTTCCTGCCTGCCCTCCTCTATGTCCATTCTCCCATTGATTTTAGCATAATCTGTGAAAAGATAGAACTTACTTTTGACTCCCTACCGCTAGGTCACCAGTATAGAGGATTGTCTATGGGGAGTCATTCACAGCAAGGATATTCTCGATCGAGAGGTCTCCATGCTCAACAGTGTTCCACCATTCACTATAAAGATGTTGAACAATGAAGTAAAAAAGATGGCTGCCACATTAGGCTTACAAATGGCATTTGTAGGCCTAACAGGGGTGAGACTGAGAATGTCACTAGGTTAAAGGTGGCAACAAGAGCAATACTAGAGCTTTAATGAAAAAAAATAATAAAACCACATGTAGTTGGGCAAACAGAGCTGGTTAGGAAAGTCCTGACAGAATTTGCGCAAATTAAATGCTTTATTCTTTTAGAATAAAAAAGCATATCATAATAGCAGCACTTACTCCAGATAGCTGACAGTTTTGCACATTTATCAGTGCTTTTTCACTATGTGGCTACTACTGAAAAATGAACTTTTATAATTTGAAAGAGCCTGCATAAAGTACCCTCATTATCTTTCTAGGTACCTTATAATAGAAGCAGTTCTTTTGGAAATCAGATCCCCCAGGTGATGTCTTCCCTGGGCTTGATATAGGCAGTTGCGACCGGTACCCACCAGCACGGCCATGCCTTGGACCTGGTTTTCTTGTTGGGTATTAAAATTAGCAGTGTCAAGGTTGATCCGGTCATTTGGTCGAGTTATAATGTTGTGCAGTCCCTTTGTGGGGCTCCTCAGTTATCCGTCCCTGTGGGGATGGCCAGTACTAGTCTTTTAGAAATCTAGAGCCTGAGAGTCTCCCGGCCGCTCTGGACATCTTGGGCAAGGAGACAGCTTGTGTGATGGGAGCTGAGGCCATGATGGAGGGTTGCACTGTGGCTCTTGCTGCAGCTGTCGACTCCCTAGCATGTCTCTATGTCCACCCCTTGATTTTCTGACACGTGTCCCCATTGTTTCATGGTAACCTGAGGAGGTTGAAAACAAAGGGATGGAGGCCAGAGCATTGTTGGTGGAAGCCCTGCTCAGAGGAGGATGAATTGGCATTGAGATCTCATACATAGATACATAGTGTCGGCAGATAAGGGCCTATGGCCCACCCAGTCTGTCCATTTGAGCTTGTAAGTTCAGTTTGTTTTCCTATAAGTCCTTTTCCCCTTACCCCTGACCTCTAGAATTCCTTTATGTCTATCCCATGCATTCTTAAATCCCGTGATTGTTTCAGCCCCCACCACTTCCTCTGGCAGGGTGTTCCACTTGTCCACCACCCGTTCTGTGAAGAAATTCTTTCTCATGTTTCCTCTGAATCGTCTCCCTCCAACTTCATCCATGCCCTTTGGTCCTGGAACACCTTTTTGCTTAAAATAGTGTTTTCCTGCACCCTGTTTCTCCCTGTAAGATACTTGTATGTCTCTATCATATCCCCTCTCTCCTCCTCTCCTCCAGGGAGTACATGTTCAGTTCCTTCAACCTGTCTTCATAGGACTTGTGATGCAATCCATGCACCATCTTTGTTGCCTCCTCTGAACCTTCTCTACCCTGTCTATGTCCTTACATAGGTATGGTCTCAGAACTGTACACTGTACTCCAGGTGGGGCCTCACTAGTGTCTTGTATGTGGAATTATGACCTCCTTTTCCTGCTGGTGATGCCCTGCCTATACATCCCAGCATCCTATTTGCTTTACCTGATGCCTTGTCACACTGTTTCCCTACCTTGAGGTCATCATAGATGACAACCCCAAGATCCTTTCCTGCTTGGTGCATGCTATATCCTCACCCCCCAACTGATATATTGTGCCAGGGTTTTTGTGCCCCATATGCATTATCTTGCACTTCTTTGCATTGAATTTCAACTGCCAAACCCTTGACCATTCTTCAAGTTTCTGCAGGTCTCTTCTCATTCTGTCTACACCCTCTGGTGTATCTACTCTGTTACAGAGCTTTGTGTCATCAGCGAACAGTGAAATTCTGCCTTCTAGATCCTGTGAATTGTCACTGATGAAGATGTTGAATAGGACCGGTCCCAGCACTGATCCCTGTGGTACCCCACTGGTCACTCTTCCCTCTGTGGAGTGACAGCCATTTACCACCACCCTCTGGGTCCTGCCACCCAGCCAGTTACCTACCCACCACACTACTGTCCTGCCCACACCCATATTCCCCAGTTTATGTAATAGTCTTCTATGTGGCACAGTGTCAAGGCCTTGCTGAAGTCCAGATAAGGCCATGTCCACTGCCCCTCCCTGATCCACCTCCCTAGTCACCCAGTCAAAAATCAATGAGGTTGGTCTGACATGACCCCCTGGTGAAACCATGCTGCCTTTGGGTCCTGTAGTCCATTGACAACCAGATGTTCCACAATCTCTCCTTCAGTAGTGCTTCCATGATCTTTCCCACTACCGAGGTGAGGCTGACTGGTCTGTAGTTCCCTGCTTCCTCTTTGTTCCCATTTTTGTATAAAGGGACTACATCTGCTGTCCTCCAGTCTTTGGGTACCTCCCTGTTTCAGTGATTGGCTAAACCAGGATAGCCAGAGGTTCAGCCACCACCTCTCTTAGTTCTTTAAGGACCCTGGGTGCATCCCATCTGGCCCCATTGCTTTGTCAATCCTTATTACTTCCTAGTTCCTTCTAGGACTCCTTTCTCCTGTAAGGACTTGTGTCCATTTCTGCACCATTCTCACCCTTGTACTCCCTTCAGACCCATTACCCCCTCTTCAATAAAGACTGAGCAGAAATACCTGTTCAGTATGTCAGCTTACTGTTGTCATCCTCCATGACTCCCATCCTCCCCTTCAGTCTCACTATCCTCCCTTTGTCTTTCTTTTTCATTATGTACCTGTAAAGGTTTTGTCCCCTTTAACCACTGATTTTGCAATGTGTTCTTCTGTCTGAGCTTTGGCTTCCTTACTGACTTCCTGCCTCCTTTGTTTCTCCTGGTACTTCTCTATCCCCTTCTGCCTGTGTCTTTTTGTATTGCCTAAATGCAATCTTTTTGGCTTTCACTTTCTTTGCTACCTCTTTGGAAAACCATAATGGTCTCCTCTTCCTTTTCCTCTTGCTAACCTGCTTAATGCATAATTCTGTTGTTCTTATAATCCCCATTTTAAATACTGCCCACTGTTCCTCAACCCCTGATTCCTGTCCCATTCCCCTTAATGCCTCTTTAAGTATCTCCCTATTTTCCCAAAGTCTGCCCCCCTAAAATCCAGGATACGTGTTTTTGTGTGGTTTGGTTCTGCTCTTTCTGTGATTTCAGACCACAATGACTGGTGGTCACTGTTACCCCCATCACACTGTCCCTGTTTGTGAGCAGAAGGTCCAGTATTGCCTTCTGCCGAGTTGGTTCCATGACCAGTTGCTTGAGGAAGGCACCCTGAAGGGAGTCCAGGATAAATCTGCTCATTACAGTGATTATCAGTGGGCAATCATTGTGATTGCTGCTGGAAAGAACCAACCGGCTCAGCTCTTCAACACTGTGGACAGATTGTTAAATCCTATCTGTCTGCAGTCCTGTAGAGTGTTTTCCACTGACAAGTGTGATAAGGTTAATCATTTCTTTCTATACAAGGTGTCCTTTGTCCAGACTGGAATTTCTTAAAGTGGCTTATTATCAGCCGACAGTATCCAGTCTGTGACAGAGTCCTATGGAATCCTGAAATTCATTTTCTCACCCCAGGGGCCCTTTAGTATGCTTGTCAAGTACAGTATGTCAGCTGGGTTGAGCTGCCCCAGAGGTGGAGTTGATGCTAAATGGTCAATTTGCATTGACCAGTCAGAACAGAGATAGAGATTGTGAGGCCTGTAGTGTGGCTAACCAGAATTATTTCTCCACCTTACTGAGCAGCACTGCCCTGGAGTGCTCTCTCTCACTTCGCTTCAAGAAAGTTGTTTTTTCTGCAGTTCCCTTCAGTTCCCAGGAACCGCAGACTCTGTATACTTTAGCAGTTCCCTATGCGGTTCCCGCTCTTGCGTTTGTGGAAAAAAAAACAAAATGCTGTTCCGTTTTAAAATACTTTAATTCTTTAGCGGATCCCTTTTTTCTTATAGAACTGCATTTTTTGAGTGTTTTTACTACATTTTCTCTACTGGGAACCGTTTTTATCACAGTTCCAGTTTTCTGAGGGAACCAACCAATTTGCATTTCTTCCCTTTTTTGGGAACCATAATTCAAGTTTTTTCTGACAAATTGGTATGTCAGAAAGACCAAAGAAAAAGACTATGCCAACAGGTTTCAAAAATTGTTTAAAGTGCTATAAGACTGTTGCTAAGGCAGACAGCCATGGCCTTTATTTAAGTTGTTTGGGTCCGGACCATAACTGTAAGCTTTGCTCTAAAACAGTTTAAAAAAAAAAAAGAGGGCAAAGAGATTGGAAAAAAAATGGCAACTCAGTCTGCCTCCCCCACTAACAAAAATGCCGAGGAAGGGTCATCTAATCATATATCTAAAGATAAGTCCCCTAAGGACCATCCAGAAAACAAGTCTGATAGAAATAACTCTAATGACCAAGCCAAAAAGAGACCTAGTGACCAGGCCTCTGACCCAGTGCTTGCCAAAAAACAAACAAAAAGAGAAACATATCACTGCCCCTCCAGCTGAAATGCAAAGGAAGACACCACTGACACAAAAAGATGCACCCTCTGCAGAAGAAATGACTAAAGCTTGGCATATATATCTGACATTGCAAACTGTGGACAATTTCTTTAATGCCCCTTTTGACCCTAAAGCTCCTTATACCTCAGAACAGGTGCTAGTTCAGGGTTTGTATTACACTGGAGATGATGATAATGAAGAACCAGAGGGTGAACCTATTGAACCTGATGTCTCCCCTGACCAGGAGTTTGGCACCTCTTCTAATGGCCAGGATGATTTTTCTTCACATTTTACTTTGCAGCTTATGGTGGACACCCTGGACATCACTACCCAGCAGACCAATAACCAAGAGGACCCAGACTATCAGGAGATGATGGGTCTCCCTCTTCCTTAAAAATTTTTGCCCATTCACAAATCTCTGTGAAGGGCAGCCTTCAAGCTCCTCCAGAATCCCACATCTGTGCCTGGAGTAAAAAGTTGAGAAATATCACTTAGAGAAGCTTAATGCAGAATTGCTCTATATGCATCCAGACCATGAGGGAGTGGTACAAGCTGCAGCCTATGATAAAGCCAAAGTTCCTCTTTTCTCTCGGCCACCTAAAAAGAAGTAGAGAAAATTAGACTATGTGGGTAAAAACTCTTACACCACAGCCTCCTTGCTGCTTCCCCTCTCTACATATATGGCTTACACAACACAATCACAACACCAAAAAGCTCTCTGAAACTCTTTTCTAGCCATTAGTCATTACGCTCCACACAGGGTGGTCCAGGACTTGGCAGAAAATGTTAACTCATTCTATCCTATTGTCACTTAGAATGTTAGAAAATGGGTAAAATAATTTGAGGCTTCCAATTGGCTGAAACACTTTTCTAGCTGGGCATCTATCAGACAACAGATGCCCAGCTATTAAAAGTCCCAGTCTAGCCTGCCCCTTCACAAGTATCTTGTTGCCCAGCCAGCTCTCCAATTGGCTACCCCCCACTGTTCTTCATTTCAAATTTGCGCCATTTTTTTGTCCCGCTTAGCGAGAGTCTGACTCCCGAATCCAGATTTATGAACAATACTGTCCCGGTATTTAGAAGCCCACACAACAACTCACTGGCTCCCCAAACCAAACCAATGTACATTTTTTCATTCCTTTTTCCGTTTTACCTTTTTGTTTATTACTTTCTGATTTGCATCTCTTCTCTCTTGCGACTCATAGGCATTCCTCTCTGCCGCCCGTCATTCAACATCCCAATTCCCAAACCAGGAAATCATCTATCAGGAAAACGAGCTGTCTCCTCAACAGGTACTGCCCACAAATTAACCATAGTATCTATGCTAAAGAAAAAAAAAAACGAAAAAATAATTTACAGCGCTGCCGTCTCTACTCACAGTGACGCCTCAAACTGCCTCTCACAGCGTAACACGGTCGCCGCTCTCCACTCACTCGCAAATCAATTTAACCGAGCAGCACAAAAATAAAGATAAACTGACAACGCTTTCTCTGTGTCCTGCTCCTGAAAGTACAACACAATGAAAAACAGGAAATGGGTCAAAACAGTCCTGAGGTATTGGGGGAGACCAACAAAGAGAATAGCTGGGGGAGAACAGCAGATAGAACAACACAATAACAGAGGGATTTAAATACCAGTTTTCTCATGTTTTTCATATATTTTTTAAATTACATACAGTAGCTCTACCACTGTGTGTGTGTGTGGGGGGGGGTAACTATGACAGCCACGACCAAAAGCATCAACTAAAGAGGCTCTGCAAGAACACAACTCCCAAGCTCAGAAAAATCCACACAATTGTGTAGAATAGGTGCAGGAACTATTTTATTTCAAAACATAGTTTAAACTAATTTTTATCAACTTTTTTTTTGCTTAACTCATTTAGTTTTACAGTGCCCATTTTCTAAGCGCAATAATACCCTCCAGGGTGGGTGGTATTGTGCTATACCGGACCTTCCAGGGGCTATAAGGCCCTCCGCCTGCGGCGTCGGGCCTCATTACGCCCCTGGGCAGTCCGGTATAGCACAATACCGCCCACCCTGTTGGGTATTATTGCTTACTTCAGGTACCCTCTGCCTGCTGCTAGAACACCTGTGTTCCTGAAGGGGTTCTAGATCTGCAACATTCATGCACACACACTGTGCTTAAACCTGCATATCTTAAAAGCCATACATGCAATTTTAAAACTGTAAAAAGAAAAGTTTTTCAGGAGAAAACGTTTTTGAAAATGAGTGAGGTTTGGTAATGTCTATTTAACGGGATTTAGTGTTGTGTAAGGTTGTTTTTTCATATTTTCATAAATTCTGATGATTTTATCTAAATATAATTATGCTCTGTTTACTTAGTCATACAAAAATATAAAATTTTTGTAAAACTGTTGGTTAAAATTGTTAAAAATATACAATAAACATCTATCATTGTCTAAATATAAATTTTGCAAGGTTTTTATCATTTGTTTAGTCAGAAATCAATGTCTGAATCTCTTGTTATTACAGCTTGAGTTTTTTGTTCCATTCCACTGGTTGGAATTTTTGCAATGTTTAATTCTTCTTACCAACTGATTTTAGTTTATGAATCTGATTATAAATGTTTTTTGGTTTTCCCCTAGTTTTGTAAGAACATATTTACAAATTACCTTAGAAGGATATATCAGGAAGTGATGCAGGAAGGAAGTGCTTTGTGAGATCAAGTGATGTAAATAGGAAGAACACTTCCAGTGTAGGTCAGTGAGCTGACACAGGAAATTGATACATTTTGTAGTGCTGGAGATCTCTCTATGATTAACTGCATATTTGTTGTAGTTAAAATGTGTAATTTCATTGAAATAAACTATTTTATTGTATTTTTGTAATAAAATCCCGTAATTATAGGAAACTGTATTTTATCTGTGCTGTTTGCTTTATCATACTGTAAATGAAGCACAATGTTGTTCATGTAAAGGCTCACAGTCTTTCAATAAACATCATGTTACATAAATGTGTGTATTATTTAATTTCCTGGCATAGTTTATTTTTTTGGGGTTGTATTATGGGATGGTTTAAGGTGAGAGAATGACTGTATGATGAAGCACTGTGTGTTATTGGGGGGTAGGGCGGGTCCTCATTCATAATACATGCTCAGATGCACTTCATATGTTCTGGGGACATGAGAGGGGCTGTATATATCTAACAATGGTGCTAACAGATACTGTAGATACATTACAGGTATACGTATAGGGTGATGAAATTGCTGAAAAGGCACTGGTAATTTGGGGTATACTGTGTCATGGGGAAGGGGGTGGGTCTGCCTGTACCAAGGAATGATGCTCATAGGCACTGCAGTGATTTTGTGTCATGAATTGGCACCTGTCCTTGGGGTATACTCAGTTGTGGGAAGCAGGTGGGGCTGCCTGCACCTGGTAGTGGTGTTCATATGCCATGCAGAGACATTGTGGGTATACATACAGGGTGATGACATGGGCACCTGTAAAGGTTGTGTACTATGTGCTGTCACATGAATTGCCTGCATACACATGTGCTATGTTGCAACATTCAGCATGGTGCACTGTGTGGGTAGGAAGGAGTGTGGGTATGCCTGCACCATAGAGTGATGCTCATTGGTGCACATGTGTACTGAGGCATGTTACATAAATGTGTGTATTATTTAATTTCCTGGCATAGTTTATTTTTTGGGGGTTGTATTATGGGATGGTTTAAGGTGAGAGAATGACTGTATGATGAAGCACTGTGTGTTTGTGGGGGGGTCGGCTGGGTCCTGCATTCATAATACATGCTCAGATGCACTTCATATGTTCTGGGGACATGAGAGGGGCTGTATACATCTAATAATGGTGCTAACAGACACTGTAGATACATTACAGGTATACGTATAGGGTGATGAAATTGCTGAAAAGGCACTGGTAATGTGGGATATACTGTGTCATGTGGAAGGGGGTGGGTCTGCCTGTACCAAGGAATGATGCTCATAGACACTGCAGTCATTTTGTGTCATGAATTGGCACCCGTCCTTGGGGTATACTCAGTTGTGGGAAGCAGGTGGGGCTGCCTGCACCTGGTAATGGTGTTCATATGCCATGCAGAGACATTGTGGGTATACATACAGGGTGATGACATGGGCACCTGTAAAGGTTGTGTACTATGTGCTGTGTCACATGAATTGCCTGCATACAAGTGATATGTTGCAGCATTCAGTATGGTGCACTGTGTGGGTGGGAAGGAGTGTGGGTATGCCTGCACCATGGAGTGATGCTCATTGGTGCACATGTGTACTATGTATTGTGTTTCATTTGAATGGACTGTATAAGTCATGCATTGGCACTGGTCACGTCATAGTGCATCAGAGGTAATGGCTGGTCTGAAGCATTATGAGCACAAGGGACTAAACAAGTGGTTGTGGAGTGATTTGAACTTGAATAGAACATTACAGTGCATCTGAGGGTAGTGTTGGAATGAATCCTGATGTGTACAATGGGCTACACCATGGTGACTGAGGTGGGATCCATTCCAGTAATGCACATCACAGAGTGTCAGAGATAAAGGGTGCTCTGAAGACTGATGAACAGATGGACTACATCAGTGACTCTGGTGGGATTTGAACCTGAACAGCACTTTACAGTGCAATAGAGGTTGGGGCTGGACTGACACCAGATGAGTCGATGGACAACACCATTGGGTGTGGAGGGATCTGAACCTGAAATGCACTTCAATGTTCACAACAGTTTAGGGCTCGATTCTGCATGATGAGATAGATCTTACAGGTGGCTGTGGAGGGATTTGAACCTGAAGAATACAGTGCATCAGAGATTGGAGCTGAACTGATGTCATATGAATTGATGGACTACACCATTGGTGTGGAGGGTTTTGAACATGAAATGCACTTCACAGTGCATTAGGGGACTGGTCTGGACTGATGCATGGTAAGTCGATGGACAACACCATCGGCTGTGGAGGGATCTAAACCTGAAATGCACTTCACAGTTCATTATAGTTTGGGGCTCAACTGATGCATGGTAAGGAGCTAGATCTTACCAGTGGCTGTGGAGGGATTTTAACCTGAAGAGCACTTTACAGTGCATCAGAGGCTGGGTCTGGACTGACGTCATATGAGTCGATGGACAACACCAGTGACTGTGGAGGGATTCAAAACTGATTTGGCCTTTACAGTGCATCAGAGGTTGGTGCTGTACTGATGCCAGATGAGTTGAAGGCAACACCATTATTTTTTCATTTTAAACCATCAGCAACTGCGTATTAGGGAGAAAACTCAAGTGCAGAGCATGAGACAAACATGCTACTGACCCTGACCTGCTTATCATCCATAATGCAGGGAGCAACATGCCACATAGATTTTAACATAGCCATAATCCAAACATAAGCTCTCTAAAAAACAATGAAAGGTGCTGAATTCCATGTGAACTCATCTAGTACATGCACAAGAAACACTCTCTCCCATCAGAAATGCCAGCCGGATCCCTAAGATGTGATCACACAAGATGACGAGAAATTATCCCAAAATGAACAAAGTGATGACTATGAAAACTTTTATCATAAATAAAAATAAAAACAAAGTAAATACAGATTACAAATCGAGGTTTTGGCACCAAAATGAAGTGAGTATTTTAGGATGAGAGCAGCACCTCCATCTTGAAACTAAGTTTCCAGTCACCATTATCCAGTCAGAGCACCAGTGTGTGCTCTGACTGGTTAATGGAAATAGTGACGTGTACAATAAGCATAGAGGAAGCATGGCAACAGTGAGGCTCAATATGACCAAATGGTGCCGCACTTCAGAGCTAGGGCGGGTGCAGGTGAGGGCTGCAAGCCCTAACTGAAACATCAAAAAAAAAAAATTACTGTACACTCCGGAGCCCGGAGAGCCACTTTCCCTCCAGTGGCGGTTGTAAAAAAATACCAGAGTCCTTGCTTGAATGCTAAATAAGGATTTATTCCAACGTTTCAGGCACACACATTGAATAGAATAGTGGAAGGCACAACAAAAAGATCTGCGTGCAGGTTCCCTGGTGCTTCAACAATTAAGGCTTCATCGGGGGATGGTGCCTGCATCTAAGATGATCCTTTTATACCAATTAAATTCAGAACTGATGATGTCAGAAAATCTGACCAATCACAGAGCTCGATTTTTAAATACAGAAATATTCAACTCACTTAGTGGTATAAATGGACTAATAGTTATAACAATCATTATTATCAGTGACAACATGTTATTGTAGAAAACTACCCCAAAAGTCATAAAAAATACACCAAAAATGGTGACAGCCGATCGGATTGCTCTAATACAAAAAAATATAAGTTATGAAATTAATTATAGTGTCAACCTGATCAGCTTAATATGTTACACTAAAACAAGATGATTTGTTGTTACCAGACAAACTAATGGCAGAACGAGCATAATAAAAATTTTTCACAGCACACGCAAAAAATAGTAAATTTATTTATTTAAAGAGCGTTTTCTCAAAAATAGCCAATGGAAACACAAGTTATATTAGGTAAAATCAGCAAGGGTACAATATCCCCTATTGGCTGGTACAACTCAATTCATCAAATGTAAACAAATGCTCAACCAGCACCAAGAGGAAGACATGGACGCCAGTCGGCGTCATCAGGCAATACAGCACATAATTTAGGACACCATATGGCGTCATCAGGAAAAAGAGGAATGTTTTTTATGACTCTATATGGCGTCATCAGGAAGTAATGTAAGACAGCCTTAGAGGCTACTAAATATGTTTCACATGGTGTGGACACTAATGACACTGCCGCCAGGGCTATGTCCCAGGTCATCTCCCTCATGCGTTATGCTTGACTGAGAACTACCAGTTTATTTCAGGACACTCAGAACAAGGCTATGGACTTCCCCTGTGAGAATAATTCTCTTTTCAGAGACAAAACTAAAGGCTACACGAAAAAGGTGAAGGAATATAAAACCACCTGTCAAAGCAATGCGGCCAAAGAGAAGGCCTCTACTTCCCTAAGATCCCAGAGCAGGGGAAACAGAGACAGGGGCTATTACACTACAGCTTTCTACCCTATGCCAATGCCCCTTGACTATTCTCAAAAGAGAGGCTATTTCAGAAGTAGAGGGGGAAGAGCTCCGAGAAGATCTAACTCCTCTCCTTCTCGCAGGTCTCAACCAAAGCACACATCCTGACTGCAATGTACAGGTCACCTCCCTTCCCCCAGTAGGAGGCAGGCTGACCCACTACCTCCACCAAAGGCACCTCATGACCACAGACAAATGGGTGCTAGAGGTGCTGGGTAAAGGCCTCACCCTGCAGTTCAAACAATTTCCCTCCCTTCAGGGTCCCACGTCGCACAAACCACTAACTCCAACAGAGAAACTATTGCTAGAATTAGAGATAAAAGTACTTCTGGCTGCAAGAACAGTGGAACGAGTCCCCTTCCCTCAATGGGGAAAAGGCCTCTATTACAGATACTTTCTCACCCAAAAGAAAAATGGGGAATGGTGACCCATTCTGGATCTAAGGTACCTGAACAGGCATCTGCTGAAACCAAAATTCAGAATGGTTACCCTAGCAATGGTAATCCATTCTCTGCAGCAGGAGGACTGGTTAGCTTCCCTGGATCTCAAGGATGCCTACTTCCACATCCCTGTAAGGCCGTCCCACAGAAAAGTCCTCAGATTCAGGCTGTCATCAGGCTACTACCTGTTTGCAGCCCTGCCATTTGGGCTTACTTCACCTCCCAGGGTCTTTACAAAGTGTCTGGCAGTGGTAGCTGCCCACTTAAGGAGGCAACAAGTATCAGTCTTCCTATACCTGGATTATTGGCTCATTGTGGACAAGTCACCAGACGAGATTAGAGAAGCTCTCAGACTCACGCGGATCACCATAGAGTCCATGGGCTTCATAATCAACAAAGAAAAGTCCCACTTCGAACCAGTTCAGGTACTGGACTTCATTGTTGCATAGCTGTATACTACACAAGGGAAGGCCATACTTCCTATGGACAGAGTACTGACCTTCCTCAGTCTGTCAAACTCCTTCACACTGAACCAGCCAAGGCCTGCCAGACATTTACTCAGGCTCCTGGGGGGCCATATGTCTTCAATGACAG
This sequence comes from Neoceratodus forsteri, assembly GCA_016271365.2. Classification (NCBI taxonomy): domain Eukaryota; kingdom Metazoa; phylum Chordata; order Ceratodontiformes; family Ceratodontidae; genus Neoceratodus; species Neoceratodus forsteri. Next base: position 342,620,459 of record CM028133.1, on the reverse strand, counting down.
CCATAGTTCCTGGTGCCAGATTCCAGATGAGAGACATCCAGTATCACCTAGCGGCTCACTGGTCCCAGAAAAGAGATTCCTTTTCAAAGCTAATCCCAGTCACAAGAACCTTACTTCAGGCCTTGGACTGGTGGGAAGAAAGACAAAACCTCAGGGTGGCAGTTCCTTTTCGGCAACTTCAACCTTTTTTTTTTTAAACTTTACGTTTATTAATTTTCTGGATAAACAGACAATCAATATCCACCACTTCTCATACAAGGCATAGAAAGTAACTGACATTACATCAATAGGTAAAAATGATATACAGATTGAAACTCCCCCTGTATTCTTGTACAAAAGGAGTGGGGGGAAATCCCGGGGAATAAGCCCCCATTTTGAGTCCAAAAGTCTATTGAAAGTTGCCAACCTCTTCATAGGTAAAGGTGTATCCTTTAGGGAAAAGCAAAGAGGGAGAACTAATGCAATCTTAATGGACTGCTATTTAAACCTGATTGTTCGATTAGGTAGAACTTATATAGGTAATCATCAATTCCCTCTACCCCCCTCGACCACTACAGAAACTGTAGCATATCCCAACATTCAAAATAAGCATGGAAAACTTATGAACACTTATTTAAACACTTAGTGTTTGAACAGCATTTAACTAATATACCTTAAAGGATATATTTTTAGACTGAGCAAGGTTTATACGCAATAGTCTAGGACCGACCTTAACAGTGTCCTGCTTAATGGGGAAAACAACATGCTGGCATCTTGAACATGGTGGGTCTTCCCACCCAAATTACATGGCGATATCACGCATTTTGATCCATAGATTATTCGCTCCATACACATACCCCCATATTAGTAATAATTAAATGCAATAAAGTTCCAAACTCTTAATGACACATCATGTTAGGAAGTCCCGACCTGCTGCAGATAAAAGCTGCAGTACACTTTTTCAGTCCTCTTCTGATTCAGAGCTCTGCACATCAACAGCTTCCTTCTGAGCAGCAAATTCATCCTCCATCTTTTCCGTCCAGCAACCTGCATCTTGTGGACTGGAAAATTGCCAGGTCTTCCCTCCATTCACCGCCCTAAGACGAGCCGGCAATAAAAACAAATTAATTATGCCCAGTGTACAGAGCCTGTGCCTCACGGCATCAAAGGCCTTCCTCCTAGCGCGGGTTTGAAAGGAAAGGTCGAGGTATAATCAAACAGCCATTCCGTTAACCTCAAGTGGGTATATTGTTCTCTCACCCAGTAGAACTTGATCCCGTACTTCAGAGCCCGTGGATTTCAATAAAATTGTATGTGGCTGACTTTGGGAAGATGATTGGATCCTCTGGTTCACTCTATATGCTTTGGTGAGTGCTACCTATGGGAAATCCTCTGGTAGGTGTAGGTTCCCTTTGAGCCAGTCTAACAAGTAGGGTAATAAGCCTGTCCCCTCTATACCTTCTGGAAGCCCCACGATTCTGATATTGCCAGCTCTAATTTCATTCTCCAGTAATTCTAGATATCCACGAAGCTGACCATTTTCTTTAGTGATGTTGGCTACCATGGTTAAAGTTGATACCACCTGCTCATCATTTCAGCCAGGGATCCTGTAAGTTGCGTGAGGACAGCATTGTGTTTTTCTAATTTTTGTACTGTCCTTTCCATTTTAGAGTCCAAGGCCCTCATGAACTCCAATAGGGTCTGCTACGGTGGTTCTGATGCACTGTCAGCTCCACAAGATCCACTTCCACCGGAGGCTACACCGGCCTTACTTTTGTGCTTTGGAGGATCTTTCTGCTGTCTTTGCTGTGGGTCTTTGTTCTGCCCATATTAAATGTTATATCTACCGATTCTGCAGAACTTGACCAATAAAGTTCTGCTTTTGGATTTCGAAAAAGTTATCTTAAATTTAAATTTTTTAGCAAAGTTTCTACCAAGTGGAAGAGAGAATCAAAGGAATACTTCCAACCTGGAAGATGGCTCTCTGGCGCCCACTACCCTTCCAGAATTCTTACCACAGATGCATCCCTTCCAGGATGGGGAGCACATCTACAGGATCAGTTCATAAGTGGCACCTGGACCCCAAGTGAGTTCACCTTCCACATCAATCTGCTCCAGCTCAGAACTGTGTACCTAACCATCAAGGCCTTCACCCCACAGCTAAAGGGCCACTCTGTTCAAATCAGAACAGACAATACTACTGCCATGTTCTACATAAACAAACAGGGTAGCAAAATATCAACCAAGTTCTGTACAGAGGCCATGAAGATCTGATCCCTGGCCTACTCCCTGGACATGCACCTGTCTGCCATTCATCTGCTGGGCAAGGACAATGTGCTGGCAGACACCCTTAGTCACATCAGTCAGGACCACTGTGAGTGGACCCTAAACAGATAGGTGCTCAGCACAATATTCAGGAGGTGGAGCAACACAGAGGTAGACCTCTTCACCTCCAACCTCAATCATCTGCTTCCGCTTTACTGTTACAGGTCCCCAGCTTTGGGTACACTGCCAGTAGATGCTCTAACTCCAGACTGGGCAAGGAGGTTCCTTTATGCCTTCCCTCCCTTCCCACTAATACAATCAGCCACCATGATTCTGGTGGCCCCAGACTGGGAAAGGCAGCCTTGGTACACCCTGCTCGTTGCCCTCTCAGCCAAGAAACTTATTTGCCTCCCGCTAAGCCACAGTCTCCTGATCCTACTTCAGGCAGGGGTGGCATATCCCAATATAGAGTCTCTTCACCTCAGGCCGGATTCTTGAGGAGTTAGAGTACCCTGATTCTCAGTACTCTGGACAAGTCCTCAAAATCCTTTGCATGGCTAAAAAACCTAGCACTAAGAAAACCTATGCTTCAAGGAGAAAAGGTTTTCTCTTTGGTGGGGCTACTCCACCTACCCTCTTGTATTACTTAGTTCACCCAAAGTCATTAGACCTCAGAGCCTCATCCCTCAAGGTGCATTTAGCAGCCATATCAGCTTACCTGTCTACAAGGAAAGACAAATCTGTCATTTCCCTCCCCACCTTCAAAAAGTTTTTCAAAGGCCTACTGCACTTTCAACCCCCACTAAGGGAGCCTGTACCTCCCTGGGATTTGAACCTTTGTATAGCCAAGCTCATGGAGTCCCCTTCTGAGCCCATGGCTACTGCTCATGTGCAATATGTCACTTGGAAAACTATTTTCCTGGTTGCCATCACCTCTGCCAGAAAGATTTCAGAGCTGCAGGCCCTCTGTACTGAGACTAACTACATCATTGCCCACAGGGACAAGGTAGTACTTAGGACTAATAGAAAATTCCTTCCTAGGGTGGTGTTTGAATTTCACCTTAACCAGTCCATCACACTCTGTCTTTTTCCCAGAAAAATCCACACCACGTTGAACAAAAGCTTTATAGCTTGGATGTCAAAAGAGCTCTGACCTACTACTTAGAGCATACAGAGCAGTTCAGACGCTCTAATACTCAGCTGTTCCTCACCAATGGTGAAGTAGGCAGAGGAAGGCCGGCCACCAAGACTGCTTCTCATTGGATAGTCTTTTGCATTTAGTTTTTTTACAGCAAAGCTAGCAAACAACCTCCTCAGAGGCTCAGGGCCCACTCCACCAGGAGCACTGCTGCCACAGTGGCAGCTGCAGGGGATGTTTCCCTTGTTCAATGTCTGCAAAACAGCCACATGAAAGACTGTACTTACCTTCATGAAACATTATTGTCTGGATGTACAGTCTAGATTAGATGCCAAATTTGTCATAGCGGTCCTGCAGAGCCTCTTTCCTAAGTAGGTTCTGTACCAGTCTCCCAACAGTACTGCTTTGTAATCTGCACTTGTCAAGCATACTAAAGGACCCCTAGGGTGAGAAGAAAACATTACTCACCGTAGTAATATTGTTTCTTCCAAGATGTCCTTTAGTATGCTTGACTTCCCAAGCATCCTCCCCTACATAACCTGACTAAGGATGGTTCTGCATTTCTTTCTCCTTGCCAAATTTTTTCACTGTGTTTGTTTCAAAGCAAAGCATTTTCATAGTTTTTGGATGCTATTTTTAGGTCTGTTTAGATCATTTTTATTCCTGTGGTGACAGTTCTTATTTAGGGTCTTGTTTTGCCCTTTTCAGCTTCAAAATAATTCTGGTGACCTCTAGCCATGCTACAGGCAGCACAACCTCTATCCCTATTCTGATTGGTCAATGCAAATTGGCCATTTAGCATTAACTCCACCTCTTTGCCAGCTCAACCCAGCTGGCATATTGCACTTGTCAAGCATACTAAAGGACACCTTGAAAGAAACAGTATTACTACGGTAATTTCTTTCTTCCCGACTTACAATAGATAGACACCGATTCCCCAGCACTCACTTGTCCGACACTAAAAATTTGTCCACCGCAGAAGTGATTATATTAAGTATGGGGAGTGCGGGGGCAAAGCCTCCCAAAACATAAAATTACTTCCGCGGTGAGCAAATTTCTAGTGTCGGGCACATCAGTGTTGGGGAATACGTGTTAGTCAGTTGTAAGTTGGGAAAGTGAGTTTCAGGATTCTGTAGTAGTTCTGTCTGTGATGGACAGGGGCACTTCATCTTTATTGGAAGAGTTTGGAGCCAGTATTGGTGGAACATGTTCTCCATGTAGTTTCCCGATTGTGCACCACTTACTGTATGTTGGACCCTGGGCCGACCCAGATTCTTTTCAGGTGCTGGGGATTGCTCAGTTCAATTTTTGTGGAGATTGTTCAGTGTTCTCTTAGGGAGGGGACTTTTCCCTCTACCTTGAAAAGGGCAGTAGTGAAGTCCTTTCTTAAAAAAACATCTCTGGATCCTGATGTTCTCTCAAGTTACAGGTCTGTCTCAAACCTTCCCTTTTTGGGGAAGTTGATTGAGAAGGTGGTGCGGTGTAGTTGGAACATCATCTGGAGAAATTTGACATCTGTGAGCTGTTTCTATCTGGTTTCTGGCTTTACAATAGTACAGAAACAGTTCTGGTCTGGTACACCGTGACCTCCTCCTAGCAAGGGATAGTGGACGTTGTTCCATCTTAGTTCTACTTGACCTTTTTTAGGCTTTTGACATGGTGGACCATGGGGTGCTGGTGGCTCATCTGGACAATATGTAGGATTCATAAGGGACAGTGCTACAGTGGTTTGAGTACTACTTTTCCGGCAGGGTGCAGCAAGTGGCACTTGGCTCTTTCGTATTGAGCAGTGCTGCACTCTATTGTGGCATGCCTCAGGGCTCTATCCTAGTTCCTATGTTGTTCATTGTGTATATGTTGCCACTGGGGGAGATCATTAGACGCTATGGCTTGGGCTTTCATTGCTATGCTCATGATACTCAATAATACATGTCTTGTGCTCCTGATGACAGAGTGGTTGTCTCAGAAGTGAGCACGCATCTTAGGGAAATTCTGGATTGGATGGCAGCCAGCTGGCTTAGACTAAATCTTTGGAAGATGGAGGTATTACTAGTGGAGCTGGGTTGGTATGGTCCCTCAGCGACAAGTAGCAGCATTATACTATCTTCCGTAGAATGGATTGCATTGAAAGCTGTAGATAGGGTGAGGAATCTGGAGGTCACTGTAGACTCCAAGTTGACATTAGAATACCAGGTGTTGGTAAGTCCTTTCTGGAACCGACTGACCTGGTAATGTTTTTACACAGCCTAGTCCCATCTACACTGGACTGCTGCAATTTTCTGCACCTTGAGCTGTCTGCGAGGTTGTTGTATCACTTGCAGTTGGTGGCTGGGACCTCTCTGTTTGAGCGTATCATGCTAGTTCTCTGTGTTCTACTCAGGCTGCCAGTACGATGGTGCATGAACTTCAAGGTATGCTTTGTCAACCTGCAAGGCCCTGCACGAACTGGGTCTGGGCTACCTGAAAGACCTCCTAACCCCATACACTCCTGGTCGTCACCTTCAGTCAGTGGACACATGCCCCTTGTCCATTCCTTGAGCTCGCTTAAAATCTTCTGGCAACAGGGCATTCTGGGTGGCTGCCCCAATATTCTGGAACGCCCTTCCCTTGAAGTTAAGAGGTGCTGTGTCCCTGCCCTTGTTTAAGTCACACTTGAAGACACATCTGTTTAAATATGTTTGGGATCTTATGCTGCTCTTTGAGTTCTACTAATTGAATTTTACACTTTTTATTTTATAATTTTTTTATTGCTATGGTTTAATGTATTATGTTACTGTGAGGCCCGGGTCATGCCTGTAAATGGTCCTCTGGACCAGTGCACCTACCCAATTATCAAAGTCAAATAAATAAATAAAATAAATAGGTGCCCAGAGCCCTCAGGAGTGGGCGCCATATAATTAAACTTGCCTTACCTTGCCTCATGTTTTGGTGTCCCAGAGTATTGTTTAAGGTTCCTCTGATCCCCATTTCCCCTGACCTGTGATGGCAAAGTGATTGGTATTGGTGCAGAATTGGTATTCATGGCATAAGGCAGGTGCTCTCCTGGATGACATGCCATCATATACCCCTAAACAGAGGACAGTGACCTGACCCTTACAATAATACATGTCAGAAAGGGCAGTGTTAGGCTATATCTGACTGCTCAGGGTCTAGTCAGGCTTGGCACTGCAGGTGGAGAGCCTTATAGCCCTAAAAGGGCAGTTTTTGACAACACCACTCATCTTGGAGTATATTACTGCACTTAGTAAATGGGTCTTTGTTTATATTTTAAATAAGATGTTCAAAGAGCAGCTGACATCTTCAGGATAACTTAAACAAAACCTAATATTTAGACACAGTTTACATTTCACATTAGTTCTGTATTTTTCCTCCCCATTATTTATTACTGAGGCCATTTGCATGAAAACAGGATCTCTGTTCTTGAAGAGTTCATCTATTCCTGTTGCTTTCTCCCCACCTGAGGTCATAATGCACTGCTTGTGACATCACAGTTACTCCCATAGCAACAGATTCTGATGTCAAAACACAGGAGTATGACTTGAAGTAGGGACTAAGGTATATAGGTAGATGAACTCTAACAGATAAAGATCATGTATTTGTGCAAAGTTCTGTAATAAAAGATGGGGAGGAGAAATCTATGGAATATATTTGGAATGCAAGTTGAATTGTACCAAAATATTATGTTTTTCAAAGTTCTCTCTGAGGTGTCAGCAGCTCTTTAAAAGAAAAAACATGACTAAAAATGAATAAAAAAAACATTTTCCTGTAAAGTAATCCTTTCACTGGTAGAATTGTCACTAAAGGGCACTGCTGTTTTATTGAGAGATTTTTGTGTTATCTTGAAGCCACATTAATTTTCTGGTTTGTCCCCATCTCCCAGGTGAGTACCACTGCTGTGTGAAATAATTGATGGCAATTGCAGCTGTGAACTCTGGAGCAGTTTATACAGCAGCTGTTGTATGGAGCACATTAGGGATATATAGTCCTGTGAGGATCACAACTGATATGCAGCGGAGGTCTGGTGTCAGCAAAAGTGATGGTAGTAGTGCTTTACTGCCATTGCAGCAGGAGGGATTTCTGCTTTTTTTTTTTTTTGGTGTGGGGGATGTGAGGGGTGAATGGGAGAAGCGATCTCTGTTGACTTATAAATGTATGCCTGGGAAGGGGGTTACTCAATCAGAGACTGACATTTTTTCAACCCACTTTCTTTTTTTTTTCCCTTATAAATTTTTCTGGCTCTCCGAGTCCAGCAGGTGGCTCCGGTCCCTCCCTCAGAGGGACTCAGTCTTCTGGCACACTGTTCCCTAACCTGACAGACCCTCATTCCCCATGGGTCCCCTCCCACCGTGGCAGGGCCGGGGTGAAGGGACACTGGCTTTGCCCCCACCCCAGGAGCAAAATCCAGACATTGGGGGGCCAGCTGGGGTGCTGGTTCCTTTTTCCTTTTTCTCCAATTCCCCCCTCCCTATGGACGTAAGGACTCCGGTGCATGACATTCTGACCAATACTGCCTTCCAGACACCACCACAGGGCAGTTGAGAGGGACGAAAAACCCCCCTCACCCCAAGAGAGGAGAGCAGTCCTCCGGATGCTCAGTCCTCTCTTGCCCTTGCCGACCCCGGCAGCCTGGGCTCGTTCCCAAATCCAGGTCACCAGTGTGGTGTGAGGTGTAGCGACCAGTTCCTCAACCTCCAGTGCCACCAGGCCAGCTTTCAACCAATTTTCTAAGCAAATATAAACATATTGCAGTCTTAAGTATATTAGTAAAACACATACCATATATAATCACTGCATAGATTTACAATTAGCATTCTTACTTAGGCAAACACATAAATAACCTCCCCTAACAACCATCAGCTAGATGGGCTAATATTAAAGTCTACTAGTTTTAAATTGGCACAGCAAAAACTCCTCTAATGGGCTGGCAGTATAGTCTGGAAGTTAGAGTAACAAGCTATAAGTAAACTTGGTACAGTCAGGAGACCTGGGTTTGATTCCCACAACCAACGCTTGCATACTTTGTGACCCTGAGCAAGTCACTTAACCTCACTAGAGATCTCGGGTAGCCCCTGAAAACAGGCCTTGTGCTTAGTGAACCTCCCTGATGATGCTCTAAGCAACACTGGTCAGAGTGATTCACCTGTGTTCCTGCCAGCGTCTCCACAAAGGGCGTCCTCCGTTATGTACGTTGGTACAGCTTTTCTGGTACTAAAATTAACTTTTTGTGTCATGAGTAAGTAGCCTTTTGGTCTTTTTGATGGTGGTGGTGCAGGTCTCTTTGTTTTTGATTGTTTCTTTGTTTTTGCACACTGTTCAGTGAGGCAGCCTTGCTTTGCTCTTAGTGTCCCTTACTAGGTTAACAAAGAATAAAAAAAGAACACATATGGCTATGATCTGTTACCCCCTAGGAGCCTGCTAGCTACAAAGAGTTATCAAAAATAATCCTAGCCTACCCCACCCTCTCAGGAGCAGCCCTTGGGTCCCCCGTTGCCACTAGTTACAGTGGCTGTGGGTGCCTCGGCAAAGTCTGAGGCTTCCGCTGTTTTTAGGCCCATTTCTACCGGAGGGTCTATGCAGGCTGGTGGGGGCTGATAAGTTGTTCGTTGAGTCTTCTGGCAAGCACCCGGCCCAGGTTGTTAAATGTTAAGTCAGGCACTGGGGTCTTCGAGCCTGCCCAGCCACGGTTGGCAAGTCGGTTGTCGAACCATACAACCGATCAGCTTATGTCAGGGTCCAGCACGGGTCCCGACGACATCCAGTTGCCAGATTTCTCACAGCCTTCACCAGTTGGGTCTCCCCACTGGGTCACCCCCTCCTCTCATTTGGAAGATCCTCCTCCGCTCTTCCCAGATCAGCAAGGTGCAGAGGATGGGGGTCATCCAACAGGTGACACCTTTCCTACGTTCACCTCTGGACCTGACGTTATCTCCCGGGTAACCCTCTGGGACCCTCTCCACTGGTTCCTCTGGCAGAGATGCCAGCACCATTGCAGGGCTTGCCGCCCGCCAGTCTGGCACCTGACCAGGTTTTCCCAGGTTTCAGACCTCCTCTGGGTCCTCCTTTGGGTCCCACAGCACTGCCGTTGGGGCCCCTGTCAGGTTACCCACTTGTCAGGTCACCTGACACCACATTATACACCAGCCTACATTCCTCTGGGCTATCTGCTGTCAGGCTGTCAGATGCCGGGGTATATGCCCACTTATCTTTTCCAGGATACCCAGCACATACATACCATATGCCAGGCTACCTGACACCAGGGTTCCCTCTGGGATATCCACTGATCTACTAGCCTCCTCCACCTCCTCCTCAGCCTTAGGCAGACTTCTGAGCTGTCCTCCAATCCTGGTGGTCGGAGACCAAGACTCAGCTCGCCTCGGAGCTGGATAGCCGGCACCCCCTGAGGGATGTTATCAGGGTTCCATCGGACCAGACGCCCAGGTCCACCCCTACACCAGATCCACATCAGTCAGCACCAGGCCTGATGAAAGAGCCTTCAGCTAGGCTGACGATGGACAAAGCCCATTCAAGCTCTTGGGAGGCCTCTCGTCCCAATGTCTGGTCTTCAGAGTCCTTGGATCCCAGCTCAGATTCAGACTCCTCTTCCTTTATGGTTTTGAGGTTTGACTCTCCTCCCACAGAGGAGCTAAGCCTAAAGAGTCCCCTAAATCTCAACCTGTGGACCTTCTTTTGCAGACCTCCTAAAAAAGATTGAGGAGGTCTACAAGTGGAAATCTGATGCACAGGATCCTAAGCGCCAAAGATTGGCTGAGCACCTGGACATCCAGGAGGCAACAGCTGCCCTTACGCCTCCTTGTTTAGAGCCAGATCTCCAGATGAAGATCTGGCCTCTACCATTTGGCTGATGCTTTCTTCTACATCGGCAGTAGCCAAAAAAGGCTGACAGGATGTACAGAACGTCAGAGGGTAAAGTTCACCTTAGTGTTCATCCCAAAGCGGACTCTGTAGTCGTTACGGCGGCTCATGATAGATCCACTAAGCCGAAACAAATGAGCACCTCCCCTCCTGATAAGAAGTTGAGGCAGCTGGATTAAGTTGGGAGGAAATTCTGTTCTTCCTCCACTTTGGCCATGCGCGCCTTAAACTACGTGACACATATGCTGGTCTACCAGACGTCTCTTTTCCATCAGCTAGAACCTGTCATTGAAGCTATGCTGGACTCTAAGTCTAAAACTATTTAGGCTGACACTATTAGGTCTGCCAAGGTCACCTGTTGTCATTTTCTGAGGGCCACATATGATGCTGTGGACATCTTGGCCAGAGGCACCACCACAGCAGTTTGCCTCAGGAGGTATTCCTGGCTAAGGGTGTCTGGTTTTGTGCCTGACATCCAGGCAGCCATCCAAGATGCTCCCTTTAGGGGCTGTGTTCTCTTCGAAGGTGACATTCAAGACATTATCACCAGCCTTCAGGACAAGGGCAAGGCCTTACGGTCGGTCCACACCATGTACCACCCTAGATTTAAGGCCAAGCAGCCATTTCATCACCAGGCTAAGCGACAGACAAAACAGCAGCAGGCAGCCAGACATCAAGCAAAATGTCAGGCACCTTCAATAGCAGACGCCCCTCCTGCCAAAGCTCAAAGAGCCTCAGGCGTGGCTCTCCCCAGCCCTCCATCCATCTCTTGATTCACAGTCCACTCCCACTCCTCTTCTTCTCTCAGAGGAGCCAGTGGGCGGAAGGTTCGTCTGTCACTTGCCAGGGTGGGAAGCAGTCACCACAAATAGAAACATAGAAGTTGATGGCAAATAAGGACCTCAAGACCCATCCAGTCTGCCTATTTCCTTTTCTACCTTATAAATGTGCCATCGGTCTTTGCTCTGTCAATGGCCTATCTATTCATACTCTTCTGTATTGCTCCCTTATGCTTATCCCATGCCTGTTTGAAGCCCTGCACTGTATTCATATCCGCCACTTCCTGAGGTAGGTCGTTCCATGCATCCACCACCCTTTCTGTGAAAAAGAACTTCCTCACATTACCACTTAATCAGCCTCCCTCTAATCTCATGCTGTGTCCTCTTGTCCTGCTATTTATATTGAAATATGTTAGACTCTTTCACCTTGTTAATGCCCGTAAGGTGTTTGAATGTTTAGATCATATCACCTCTCTCCCTCCTTTGCTCTAGGGTATACATATTGAGCTCCATCAATCTGTCCTCATATGTTTTCTGATGCAGTCCCCACACCATTTTGGTTGCCCTTCTCTGGACTGCCTCAATTTGGTTAATGTCCTTGTGAAGGTGTGGCCTCCAGTGCTGCATGCAGTACTCCAGATGGGGCCTAACCAGTGTCTTGTAAAGAGGGATTATTACCTCCCTCTTCCGACTTGTGATACCCCCACTAATACACCCCAACATCCCCCTAGCCTTACCTACTGCTTTAGTGGTCTGCTTGGATGATTTCAGGTCATCTGTGATGATGATGCCCAAGTCTCTTTCTTCCCTTGTGATTGCCAGCAACTCACCTCCCAGCCTATAGGTGGCTTCAGGGTTTCTTTTCCCTATGTGCATGATCTTGCATTTCTTTGCAATAAACCCCAGTTGCCACTCTTCTGACTGTTTTGCTAATTCATCCAGATCGCTTCTCATTCTGCCCACCCCATCTGGATCATCTACTCTGCTGCAGATCTTGGTGTCATCTGCAAACAGACAAACCTTTCCCTCCAGTCCATCTGCAATGTCACTGATGAAAATATTGAAGAGGACTGGCCCAGACTGATCCCTAGAGGTACCCACTTGTGATTTGCATCTCTTCTGACTGTATACCTTTACCACCACTCTCGTTTTCTGCCCGTCAACCAGTTTGCCACACAGTTGACCAACTCTGAAACCACCCTGAGCCTACCCAGCTTATTAATCAATCTTCTATGTGGAACAGCATCAAAAGCTTTGCTGAAGTCAAGGTAGGTGACATCAACTGCTCCCCTTGGTCCACCACTCTGGTTACCCAGTCAAAGAAATCTATGAGATTAGTTTGACAGGACCTTCCTTTGTAAACCCATGCTGTCTTGGATCCTGCGCTCCTATGGATTCCAGGTGTTGCACGATTCTTTCCCTAAGGAGTGCCTCCATAATCTTGCCCACTACTGAGGTAAGACTGACTGGTCTGTAGTTCCCTGCCTCCTCCCTGCTACCACTCTTGTGGAGCGGGATCACATGAGCCCTTCTCCAGTCTTCTGGGACCTCTCCTGTGCTCATAGACTCACTAAACATTTCTGATAATGGCTGTGCTAGTTCCACCCTTAGCTTCTTTTGTACCCTGGGATGTATGCCATCAGGTCCCATTGTCTTGTCCACCTTGAGCTTAGCGAGCTCTTGTAGGACCCTTTCTTTTGTGAAGGGACTAGTGCACACCTCCCTCCCCCCTATGTCTATGGTGCTGAGCTATGGGCCCTGCCCTATCTTCTCTTCAGTAAATACTGAACAGAAGTATCTATTTAGGGTAGAGGCTTTTATGTGGTCCTCCTCACACACACCCTTATCTCCTTTGATCTTAGCAATACCCCCTCTGGACTTTCTCCTTTCACTAATGTATCTATAGAAAGTCTTGTCACCTTCTTTTACTGTTTGTGCTAGTGTTTCCTCGGTTTAGGCCTTTGCCTACCTTACTGCCTTCCCTGCTTCCCTTAGGGAAGTTTGATATGCCTCCCTATCTTCATCCCACTACGGTCTCTTATATTTCCTGAAGGCCAGCCTTTTGGCTCTGACCTTTTCTGCTACTGTTTTTGTGAACCAAAGTGGTTTCCTTCTCTTTTGCACTTTCTTTTCTCTCTAACACAATGGGTCATTGCTTCAAGTATTGCATCCTTAATGCTTGCCCACTTTGCCTGTACCTGTAGATGTGTCGGTCCTTCAGTTGGTGAGTCAAGGCCACACATTAGAACTTCTGGAGACACCTCCAAACAGGCCTTCGGGGGTGTCCCACTAAGCAAAGGCACACATCTCCCTCATATTGAGGCTCCTCTGTGAAAACAAGCCAAAGAGCCCATTCCCGCAAATCAGGTAGGAAAGGGGTATTACTCTCACTTCTTCCTGGTTCTGAAGAAGACAGGAGATCTGCATCCAGTTCTGGACCTCAGCACTCTAAACTAGTGCATTCAGTACAAACTGTTTTGAATGCTGACTCTCCCAGGCCTGCTGCTCCTTCTGCACAAGGGACAGAGTATCTGTGCCCTGGACATGCAGGATGCCTACATGCATATCCTGGTGTTTCTGGCCTGCTGCTGCTACCTCAGGTTCTCCTTCTAGGGGGAGTATTACCAGTTCAGGGTCCTCTCATTTGGACTGTCCTTGGCACCTCAGGTTTTCACCAAGTGCCTAGCGGTGGTGGCAGTGGCCCTGAGATTCCAGGGCCACCATGTGTTCCCCTACCTCAATGACTGGCTTCTGTCAGCCCCATTGAGGAAACAACCGGGAGTCTCCCTTTCTGTTACCCTGGCCCTTTTGCACAAGTGGGGATTATGGTCAGTTACCCCAAGTCCCACCTTGCCCCTTCCTAGCATTTCTAGTTCATTGAAGCAGTGCTGGATATGGCCCAGGCATGGCTTTCCTCCCTCAAGACAGGGCAGAAACCTTACAGAGGCAGGCTTATCTAATAGCCTCCAGCAGGTGGGTTTTGGCCAGGTCGGTTCTCTGGCTCCTTGGCTGTATGGCAGCAGCCATCCCCACTGTTCCTCTGGCCAAATTTCACATGCGTATCTCACAGTGGATGCTCAGAGTACAGTGGGACCAGAGGTTGAATGGCACGGGGTCATAATGTCACACGGCAGAATGCCATGTGGCAGAATCACGTTGCACAATTTCTTTTTATTTATTGTTCTGTGGGGGGCTCCGCTCCTCAGGCCCCCCCCACTAAAGATTCCAACTCTGGGGGGTCCAACTCAGAGTAAGCACAGGCCCGGGTTTCACCATAATGCCGTACGCTATTAAGCGTACAACATTATGACCTAGTGCAAGGTTGGATGACCTACACCACAAGGTCATTGTCTCCAGTTCGATGCAGCAGGATCTCCTGTGGTGGCAGGATATCAACAACCTCACCAAAAGGGTCCATTTCCAATCCACTCCTCCCATCCAGTCCTTGACTACAGACACGTCAGGGATGGGCTGGAGGGCTCATCTGGAGACCCACTGAACTCAAGGGCTGTGGTCCCAGTCGGAGCTCTCCTTACACATAAACATGTTGGAGATGAGAGCAGTGATGTATGCCCTCCAAGCCTTCCAGCACTTGCTTTGCCAAAGCCCACTATTAGTCAGTCAGACAATATGTGTGTAATCTGGTACCTCAACAAGCAAGGGGGCACTCGCTCATATCCCCTCTGCAGGGAGGTGATGCAGGTGTAGAATTGGGTGGTTCTGCATTGGATACACCTCTTAGTGGTTCACGTTCCGGGCATGAAAACTGTCCTAGCGGACAGTCTCAGCCACACCAGAGTAAGAGCCCATGAATGGGAGCTCAGGCAAGCAGTGGTTGAACATATTTTTGACCTATGGGGACATCCAGACCTGGATCTGTTTGCCTCCCCATACAGTGCAAAACTACCCAGGTTTTACTCGTTCACTCCCGGGCATGGTGTTTTCTGGTGAGACACACTATCTCTTTGCTGGACAGGGAGTTTTTGTATGTGTAACACCCCCCCCCACTCACTGCTACTTTACACAGTTAGCTACCCATGGTACCTTTCACTGGGCACAGACTATATCAAAACTGGTACCATCCCTAGCTTTGGGAATGTATACCAGGCTTAATACTTCTAGAGGTCAAAAAGGGTTGGAGGTGTACAAAAGCAAAACTGACCTATTACGATATCTACAAACCCAGGTTCTGAGGTGAGAACATTTTGTTAGGGCTATGCTAGATTACTACTTCTGGAGGGGAACCCAGTAAATCCACACAGGAAGCAATAACATGACTGTCCAAACCATAGTCGGGGTTCTAGAGTGTGGCTTTATTCCAAAAGATGTTCTCTAAGGCAGGGGTGGGCCCCAAGGTTTACACATCGTGGCACTAGGAACTTGCAGTACAACAAAATGACTGAAATCTGACAGAAACTCTATGTATTCTCATTTTTCATAGGACATTTCAGGGTACTCACTGACCCCTTTATCAGAGTGGTCTTTGCCTCTGCAGTACCGGAGTGGTGACCAGAGTTGGAGTTTGATTCGGTCAGAGAGGATTCAAGCTGATCGTTAGAGAGTTGGCGAAATGCTTTTAACATTTTTATAAAAGGCATGCCACCATTGCCACTATTTATTTTTTAGTTTTGCTGACCTTTTCAGGCCGACTAAGAGCTTGGACCTCCCTGGCAGTCCTTGGTGTGGAGTTCAACAGCCTCTGGGCCTCTCTACTGTGCAGCGAGGAGTTTGAGGTGGAGAAGCCCACCGCGAGAGGGGAGAACCTAGAGGAGCCTGTGGAGGCTTATCGGTCCTGAATTCCACTCAGAAAGGAGTAAAGGAGAGGACTGCCATTTGCCATCTGTTCTATGTTTGAGTTTATTTCAGTTTTATAATTTTACAGTATTCTATTTTTAGTGGGTATTGCACTACGTTGTACTTGCGCAGTAGTATAAGAACTGCATTGTCGGACAAGGATTAATAAGAGGCAAAAGTTTAATAGCTAAAACTAGAGCTAAATAAGAGCAGCTGTATAGTGTTTTAACAGTGTTTATTTGTATTTATTTGTGCTTTTGTTCTTGTTTATGGTTTAGTTGCTAACGACATCGAATTATTTGCGTAACCTGACTTTTGTAGCATATAGTGCTCTCATATTTTTAGCTTTAAAAGGATATTAGAAGTGTGTATTTGTGCATATTCAGAATGTATTTATGTCTTTTTAATTAGAATTTAGTGTTTAAAAACTAGTGACAATACAAACCAGGAAGTACAAGCTCATTGGAGCGAGGCTAGCATGTGACGGTAGAGTTAAAGTGCACATGCTGGCATCCTGGGATCACTTGTCACCATTTTTTACTGAAGCTGTGCATGGTGAGGCATGGGACAAAGTCTAGCTTCAGGCCTTTTAGCCCTTTATATGCTTCTTTGGGGGTGTGCAGGTTTTAAAGTTTTTATTTGTATCCCTGCCACGACCACTTAGGCCACTTTTGAGGATTGTTATTACGGCATAACTAAAGCTTGACTCCTGTGAAAGTAAGAGAGAGGCGTGTTTCAATCTGGTTTCATGTCGGCGACTGGTTCAGGTTTTACCCAGGGTGCTGCTAAGGAGGAGCGAGGGATAGAAGTGACACTTGGGCTACATCTTTGAGTCCATGTGCTTTGGAAACCCTCAGTGTTGTAAAAACGCTCCAGTGAGGTCATATCAAGAAAATGCAGAAACGTAAGTAAAGAAATAAAGATATTTTCATTTGCTGTTTGATACATTTTTTCTCTGCTCCTCATCTACAGCTAGAGAGTATTAGTAACTAATGGTTAACGTTGGTAAATACTTGCCTGCTGTATGGTCCCTCACTGGCTTGTTATTAGCTTTTTTCTTTTCTCCATTACAGTGAAAAGGGAAAAGTGATTATTGCTCCCTGAAGGAAAAACACAGACACTCATCTTTACCCCTTATATTGGACTGAGTTTTTTTTCTTGCTGTGGAACAAGTTGACAGAGTCTACACTGGGACTTACTATATTGAATCGGGATTCTCTTTGAACTTTTTTTAACTTCTGAAATCGAATCAGGAATAAAGTGGTCTAGGGAAACTGATTGCCTGACTTGGACCTTTGGGATTTGAATTTGAATATACATATGAAAAGATGGGAAGAGTTTTGGACTAAGGCGTAAGGTGTGGAGGAAGGTTCTTGAGGCTTGGAGAACTGAAAGCTTTATTCAGGCTAAAACTATCTCGATTATATCACTACTTGCATAGCGCCTTTGGGGACTGGTGTTCTGTTAAAGTCCTACTGATATATACATTTGGTGTAGGAATGCGTAAGATCCTAACTGAAAGTTGGTGAATAAGTACAAACTTATTTAATCCCTTTAAATACAAGAAGTGGTAAAGTAACCTCAGTAAATACTAAGGGAACAAGAGTTAAGGGATATAAAATGAAGTTGAATGGCAAGAACACTGTTAAAGGGAGTAAGTCATTGTCTGATACAAACAAAAAGCTAGGTAGACAAGGGGAAAATAGAAGAACTATAAAGAAGAAAGGGGATGAAATGGAAAGATTAAAGATTAGTAATGAAACTGGAGAGGTAAAGAGACACATGAACTTAGCACCATCATTTCCGATGCAGAAGTCTCTTTCTGGTGTAAATCAAAAATAGAAACAAACTGACACTTCAGTAGAATATAAGTCAAAGGCAAGGGTGATTCAACCATCGGTTCTAGAAATGTGACGTAACAAGAAGGATCAAACAATAAGGGTGTGTGTTAATGATAATACTATTACAGAAGAAAAAATTACTCACCATAGTAATGTTGTTTCTTCTAATGGAGTCTTGCTGTATTCAGACATAATGCAGTTAGCCCCAGCACTTGAACTGCCCAGAGAGGAAAGAGTTAACTCTATGCAGAAGCATAGAACGTTGAGCTTGAGCTCGGTTTTCAAACCTCTGTCTCTGGTACTTCCCAGTGTAACCATCAGATTCTTACGAGCTAGCTAACTAATATACTGTAGTATGGAAATTGTTCAAAATATAGACAAAGAGCAAAATATTTTCTTTTGGGCCCCAAAAGACTCAAGTCAAGAACCCAAGAAGGAAAGGTAGTGACAATATTTAAGTAAAACACCAGAAAAATAATAATTACATCTACCCCACCCAAGAGGGAGAGTACAAGGTACACCCCTGAGGTGCAACACTGTACCTGCCAGCCCACTTCCCAAAACCAGGTTCTGAGAGGGGAGAGGGGGGGGGGTCTGAATACAGCAAGACTCCATTAGAAGAAACAACTTTACTATGGTGAGTAATTTTTTCTTCAAACAACATGAAGTCTTGCTGTATTCAGACATAATGCAGACTACCAAGCAGTTCCCTATGGAGGAGGGAATGCAGAACCTACTTCGGGAAGAGGCTCTGTCGTACTGCTGTACCAAACTAGCCTGGATGTCCAGGGAGTAATGCTTGGTGAAAGTATGTACTGTTTTCCAGGTGGCTGCTTTACAGATCTCTAACAAAGGTATATCTCTGGCTGCAGCTAGAGAAGCAGCTGTACCCCAAGTCAAGTGAGCCCATAGGCCTGAAGGGGTCGTCCTACCCAACTTGTCATAACAAAATTATATACAAGAAACAATCCCCCTGCAATAGTTCTCTTAGTGGCAGACTTACATTTCCCCACTTCACCATAAGTGAGAAACAATTGAAGACAGTCATGTCTATGTGCCTTAGTATGCTCAATATAGTAGCTAAGGGCACTCTTAACATCCAGACTGTGTAACCTTCTTTCACCTGAAGAAGAATGGTCAGTGAAAAACACAGGGAGAGATACAGACTGGTTCAGATGAAAATCTGATACCACTTTGGGCAAGAACCTCCTACTGGTTCTTAGGACCACTTTGTCCCTATGGAAGGAGATGAAGTCAGGTTCCACTGACAGAGCCTGTAACTCACTAATCTGCCTGGTGGAAGTAATAGCTACCAGGAACACAGTTTTCCAGGTCAAGTACTTCAATTCGGCTGAAGCGAGAGGTTCAAAGGGTGGCTGCATTAGCTGAGCTATGCAGACATTAAGATCCCAAGGTGGAATGGGCTCCCTAAAGGGAGGGTTAATGTGAACCAGACCTTTGAAAAACTTTCTGAAAACAGGATGAGATGCCAGGGAAGAGCCCTTCCCTGCTGAGAGGAATGCAGAGACAGCTGCTAGATGAACCTTCAGAGTGGCAGGCCTAAGGTCTAAACCACTGAGATGAACTAGATAGTCTAAGGTTGTGGAAATGTCTGCAGAATCAGGCTGGTTGCCTTTCTGAGAGCACCAAATACTGAAACTTTTCTATTTGGAGTTGTAAGTTTTTCTAGTGGAAGGTTTCCTGGAGACCTTCAGAATATCCAGAACTCCCTGAGAAAGATGTACAGCTGCATATTCTAACTCTTCAAGAGCCAGGCCTTGAGACTGAGAGACTGGAGACTGGGGTACCAGATCCGCCCCTGGGAGGAGGACAGGAGATTGTATGTCCTGGGCAGAGACAGGGGACATGACACTGACAAGGACAGCAGTAGAGGATACCAAGGCTGCCTGGCCCAATCTGGAGCCACCAATATCACTGTGCAGGGTTGAGTCCTGATCTTGATCAGAACTCTGAAGAGCAGAGGGAAGGCATAGAGAAACCTGCCCTTCCAGTGCAGAAAGAGAGCATCCTGGGGAACCGTCCCCAGGACTGGAGGTCTGCAACAAAACAGAGGAAGTTGATGATTGTCTGGTGCTGCAAAGAGATCTAGCTCTGGAGTGCCCCACCTAGAGAAGATGACCTTCAGGATGTAAGGCTCCAGGGACCATTCATGGTGTCCCTGTGAAATTCTGCTCAGAGCAGCTGCTAGTACGTTGTCCTTCCCTGGAAGGTGAACAGCTACCAGAGAAGTCTGAAGAGAATAGGCCAGAGACCACTGCTTCATGGCTTCTGTGCACAAGGCCGAGGACCGAGTGCATCCCTGCTTGTTGATGTACCACATTGTGGTGGTGTTGTCCGTTCTGACTTGGACCACCTTGCCCTTGATTGAATCCGAGAAGCTCTGCAGGGCTAGGAAAACTGCCTTGAGTTCCAGGAGATTGATATGAAGGAGAGACTTATGTGGAGACCAGAGCCCTTGAGCTGTCAGGGCTCCCAGGTGGGCTCCCCACCTTAGGAAAGAAGCATCCATAGTTAGAACTACTGATGGGGCTTGAGGGAGAAATGGAACCCCTTGTCTGAGGTTGTCCTGGTCCAGCCACCACTGGAGAGCTTGGACCAGAGTCTGGGTCACTGGAATCAGTTTGGTAAGTGACTCCTTCTTTTGAGACCAAAAAGACCTCAGATGAAACTGAATGTCCCTCATCTGAAACCTTGCTTCCTGCACCACTGCCCTGGAAGCTGCCATGTGGCCCAGGAACTGGAGGAACTGTCTTGCTGGGGGGGAGACCTGAGGTCAAAAGGAGAAGTGAGATCCACTAGGGCCTGTACCCTTGCCAGGGGATGGAAGGCTTTTGGTTGTACAGTGTCCAACTCTATGCCTATAAAGGTGTGAAGTTGAACTGGTTCAAGTAGAGACTTTGGAAGATTGAGAAGAAACCCCAGGGAGCTGAGTAGGTCCTAGGTAGTTTGAAGAGCTGACTTGACCTGTAAAGGTGACTGATCCACTAAAAGCCAGTCATCCAAATATGGGAAGGTGATACCCTGTCTTCTGAGGTAAGCCACCACTACTGCAAGGCACTTTGTGAACACCCTTGGTGCTGATATTAGGCCAAATGGCATGGCTCTGAATTGGTAATGGCCTGAAGGCAACTCAAACCTGAGGTATTTTCTGTGGGAGCACCTGATAGAAATATGGAAGTAGGCATCTTTGAGGTCCAGAGATGCTAGCCAATCCCCTGGCCTTAGAGAGGGAAGGATTATTTCCAGAGTTACCATTTTGAATTTGGGCTTTGAAATGTGTTTGTTCAGATACCTTACGTCTAGGATGGGTCGCCACTCCCATTTTCTTTGGGGTAAGGAAGTACCTGGAATACAGTCTTTTTCCCTTGTGCTGAGTAGGAACTTTCTCTATAGCTCTGAGAGCTAGAAGAGAGGAAACATCTGCTTCTAGGGCAAGGATTTCTGAGACTGATGCAGGTGGAAAAGACTTGGCCCTCTTTTTTGAAAATATTTTGAAGCTGAGTGCCAGTCCCTGGCTTACTACTTCCAGGACCCACTTGTCTGAGGTCACAGACTTCCATGCCTGGAAGTAGTAAGCCAGCCTGCCTCCCACTGGAAATGGGGAGTCAACCCAGGCTGACACATCAGGGTGTCTGCTTGGCAGGAGCCTTAGACTGAGAGGAGGATGGAGCAGCCCTGCTCATCCCCCTCCTACCCCTCCCTCTGAAGAACCCCCTCTGTGGAAAGGGAGAGGAGGCCTGGGCTTGGTAAAAAGGCCTTAGAAAGGGCCTTCCCCTTCCCCTAGACTGCTACTTGTGTGGAGTAGCCTGCCTTTCCTTGGCCTGTGCACTTCTGTACGTGGTCCTGTATTCATCCATTTTCTTCATGTAAGCCTCTGTCTGCTCCCCAAACAGAGAGTTACTTACTACAGGAAAATCCATGGCCTTAGTCTGGGTATCCTGTGAAAGGCTAGTACATCTGAGCCAAGCATGTCTTCTGAGTGACACAGATGTAGCCATGACTCTAGATGCCACATCATTGGAGTCCACAGCAGCATGAAATTACATTTTGGATGCCTCAATTCCATCAGCAGCCACCACCTCCAGCTCCTTGGCTAGCTGGGGAGAGGCCTGTTTAGCCAGTTTCAGAACTGTATCCCATCTGGATTTCTGGTACCTGGCTGTGTAGGCCATATAAGTAGCCTGCCTGAGTCCCAAAGAGGATGCCAAATACTGTTTTTTGGCCATGGCATCTACTTTCCTGGAGTCCTTATCCGGGGGGGGGTGCGAAGCCAAAGAAATGTTAACCCTGTCACAGGTTGCAGCCTGCACTACCCCAACATGGCTGCAATGACTATAAAGGAACTCCACATCTGAGCCTGATAACGAATACCTCCTGTCCATTCTGTTATCCACAGGAAGTATTGAATTAGGAGTTTGTAAAATGTTGTGTGTCTGTTTCCCCAAGGATTTATGAAGAGGGATAGACAGCTTTTTGGACTATGGGATGTCCATCATTTCCACAAAATCAGGCTCTTCATCCTCCTCCTCCTCTGCGGCTTCAACCAAGGGAAGCTGCAGAGTTTGTGCCACGTTTTTGTAGAACAAAAAGTGTGAAGGGGACTCAGAGAGCCTGGGAGGAGAGACACCTGAGGGCCTGTCTGGGGAGATGTCCGGTTCAATGGGCACATCCAGACTCCCCTCATCATCATCATCATCATCGCCATCATCACCGGGATAGTCTTCGTCTCCCTCCCACTCCTCATAATAAGCATCTGGGTCATAATCCGGAGGAGACAGATCCGACCGGTTCGGACAGAACTGGTCTAAGCGATTGGACAATACTAATTGCTTTGGCTATTTTGGCTGTGGTTGGAGAGTGGGATACAGGATCCGAACTGGCAGACTTGTGCTTTTTCTTTGATGGAACCTGCCCCTCAGGGTAGGCTTTCCTTTTGCCCAAGGAGGTATCGCCTAGGTCAGTAGGCACCTACTCAGCTTCAGCCACAACCGAAAAGGGCTGGCTATCTGGATCTATGGACTTCTCAGCCTCCCTTTCCTTCAACCTACTCAGTCTTTTATCTAGAGTGGATTTAGGAAAGTTTTTATATATTTGGCAGTCTGACTTGAGGTGGTCAAACCCCAGACAATAAACACAGATGAGGTGGGGGGTTGACCTTAGCAAAGGCCTCCCCACACTCAGTACAGTGTTGAAACCCAGTGGGACCGGTTTTCTTCTTGGGTTTCTCAGACATGACCAACCTAACAAATTACCCTATTGCAGCTTTCAAGCCAGGTAATATAGCAACCGATCGGATACAAACCGTGTCATCGGCTTTTTAAAAGAACCAGCAAAAAGTCCAGTTCTTTTGAAACTGATCAGTACTGGAACACCACACTAATCCCAGAGAAAAGAGAAATTAGATTTAACAAAGTCGGTTCCAAACCAGACCGACCGGGAAGAAACCGAAGCAAAAGACAATTTCCACTTTTTCACCAAAATAAAATACAGTCACTACCTATCTACACACTACCTGTACCATAGACAGAGGCTGGAAATCCGAAAATAACAAAAAAATATGCTGTTTAAACTGAACTCTTTACTTTTACCGAACCGAGCAGAGGAAATCTCCGGAGCGACTTCACTGTTAGGCGGAGTAAAGAATCTGATGGTTACACGGGGAAGTACCACAAACAGAGGTTTGAAAACCGAGCTCGAGCTTAACGTTCTATGCTTCTGCATAGAGTTAACTCTTTCCTCTCCGGGGAAGTTCAAGTGCTGGGGCTAACTGCATTATGTCTGAATACAGCAAGACTTCATGTTGTTTGAACAAAAGGATAGAAGTTCTCAGGAGGAGGGAAAACAAAGCTTTACAGCACAGGAAAGTGCACAAGAAAAGGACAAAGGAGGAAATAACCCTAATAGTCTGAACATTTGGCCAGTACTGCAGAATGAGAGTTTTCTGGCAAGGGTTAATAAAGAAGTTAGTGAAACAATTGAAAGTATTAAAGGGATGATTAGTACCAACAGTAGGATAGAAAGGACATTAAAAGAAATGAGATATGGTGGTGGCTCCTATTGCGAGAGTATTATGGAAAGGGAAAAGGAGTTTAATGGAAATAGCATGGACGAACACATCTTGGAATATGACACTGAAGAGACATTATGGATGAGCCCTCAGGACTCATACACTTCTGCTCCCTCTTTGGAAAATATTACTAAACAATGTATCAAGGCATTGAGAGATCCTTTTAAAGCTAACACCATGATCTATGAACAGATGGTGATGATCAAAAAGGATCTCTCATTTATTAAGGGAGTGGCAATAGATTACAAGAAAAAGATTGAGCTGGTACTAAACAAAATGATACAATGGGACTCACTAGACCCTCTAGAATCACCAGATGCTAAGCAACTTAATCAAATCTCTATAATAAGTCCTATTAGAAAACAATTAAAAAAGGGAGAAGTACTGACAGAGGTAGAGAGACCTATGCTAAGCTCTGAAGACATTACTGAAAGCCTAGAGATCCTGCAATCGACTATAATGGGGCCTAATCAGAGTGATTCAGCAGAAAAGGAGCTGATAATGTTACCCGAAGGGTTCAGTGATCAGAACAGTATTTTGAAAGAATTAAGTGATGGAAATTCCTCTTTGTGGGATAAGGGAGTGGCCCAATATAGGAACTGGAGAAGAAGGGATAACATAGAAGTAATCAGCAATAGTATTAAAGAATCAGGAAGAATAAGTGATAGGGAAAATGATGAGGATAACAACAGGGGTTAAAGGAACAGGAAAGAGTTAGGGAATACAAGAAAAATAAAACTAAACAATAAACAATATTTACAGAAGTTGGGAGCAATGCTAATTAATAAAACAAAACAGAATGCTGTAAAATTAAAAAAGGAAAAAGCTAAGGTAAAAGCAGATGGAAAACAACTAGAAAAAAAGGTACCACAGAAGAACAGATTGTTCAGAACTAAAAAGAGGAAAGGTCAATAGAAAAGGATGGATTGATGGTACAAGAGGTATTTGAGAAAGAGAAAGACAGTACTGATGAAATTAATTTAAGAAAGATTTGGGTAAGAACTTTAGCAACTGATTTTGTCTTACCTCTGTACAATGTGCCAATAATTCCAGAAGAAACAGAAGTGAGTTTGAATACTCATTTAAAACAGTTTTTGAGTTCAATACTCCAAGGACAGGACAGTCATGACAACCTACTGAAGAAATTCGGTGTAATTAGACCTTTACTTAACACAGATTTGATATTCTTATTGTTGGATCAGTATTATGTATTAAAGGTAATGCAAAATCAAATAGAGAGGATGCAGGAACTTAGTTTCGAGATGGATTGTGTAGTCCCTATCAGAACAATATTCCCAAAATACTATAAAGAAGTCAAAGAAATGGAAAACAAAGGAAATGAGTTCCAAATTTCTATCTTTGGGATAGATAATTTCTTAACAGAATCAAAGAATAACTTAAGAATGAAAGTGTTGGATCTAGTACAAAGTTTGACTAAAGACACCTCTTGCAAAGAAGGATTAAAAGAGTTAAAAGATGGGAGAGTGACGGACAGATATCAATATGGACCAGGAATGAAACAGACTATAGATACATATTGGAAAAAACAGAAATGTTAGAAAAATTTAACATTAATATTAATCAAATCAATCAATCAAGTCTTTATTTATCCAGGCGAATACCATCGAGTATAGCTCATTTACAAGATGGACCTGGTTAGCACAGGAACACAAGATATACAATACATGAACAGTCACAACATAACACCTCAGTAATATTATACAATATAGAGATACAATAGTTAAACGTAGTCATAAGTGGAGACCAGTTTGGAAACAGTGGTTCAATTCCTTTGTGGTGTATAATGAGTCTAGTAAAAGTAGCTGGAAGTACTAATGAGGACAATTGTTAGGTAATGGTATATTACATATAATGCCATAAGTAACAAGACAGACAGTGAGTTAAAAAAAGGAAAAAGCAAACAGTGTAACGGTAGAAGGGGGGTATGGTAGGTGAGGCAAGATAGGGTGCAGGCAGGGTGGTAGAAGATAGACGAGGGACAGATGAAGCCTCAGAGAGGACACAGGACAGGAAGGTGGGGAGCACAATTAGGTATTAGAGAAACGTGAAGGAGAGGCCACAAGGTCAGGCATAGCAGAGAGGACAACACCATTATTGGTACGCTATAAGTGCAGGGAAGTTTAGGATCGGGGAAGCAGTTGCAAATTTCCTTGACCAAATGGTCATATAGTGTCTTGAAGGAGGATAGACTGACTGGGGTACTAAGCTTTAACAATTTTTGTATTTTCTTCTATAGAGACGGCAGCGCAAAGTTTATAGCTGTTCTCCCAAAGTGTGTTTTTAGCTTAGGTACCTTTAAGGAAATATAGGAGTAGCTTCTCAGTGCATGGTTCCCAAGCTCGCATAGCAGAAGACAATCAGAGATATATAGGGGTAGTTTTTTTGATAATAGCTCTGAACGTCCAGAGTACAGCATTTCTGTTTCTCCTGTACTGAAGGGAGGGCCACCCCACGGCAGCATAAAGGACACAATGATGAGTGGAAAAAGGTAGGCCAGTAAGGAAGCTCAGAGCATATCCAATTTAGCAAGATGAGAGACAGGGCAGTGACTATAAAGAAAGTCAGTATAGTCGACCAAGGAGAGAAATGTTGTTTGTACCAGCCACCGCTTGGCATTGCTAGTAAAGAAGTTATTAATCTTGAAAAAGAGTTCAAGCCTCTGCCTTAATTTCTTTAGCAGATCTTTGATATGGTCCGTAAAGAAAAGTCTACGGTCGAGCCACACTCCCAAGTACTTGAATTTATTGACAAATTCTAGTTTTTTTCCCCAGGATTGTTGTGATATGTGGAATGGAGCCAGCACTGGCTGGGTTTGCAGCATGGAGAAGTGGAGAAAATAGCATTGCCTTAGTTATTTTGGTGTTTAATATGAGCTTTTTGTTTAGGAGTTGGCTCTGAAGTAGATTGAATTCGGATTGTAGGTTTCCACAGGCAGCTTCTGGCGAAGGATGACTTAGATAAAGAACCGTGTCATCTGCGAACTGGATATTGGCCTTAGTTATGTTGGTGTCAATGTTGTTCATGTAAATTGCTAACAGTAGGGGATCAAGAATCGATCCCTGGGGGAACCCTCTTTGCAGAGGTTTAAGGGGAGAAAGTTCACTTTCTGCCTTGACTTGCTGCCACCGGTCAGAGAGGTAGTCAGTAAACCAATGCAAGGATAGTGAGTCCAGTCCTGTCGCCCTCAGGGAGGAAAGGAGCAGGCCATGATAGGCAGTGTCGAAAGCCTTACTTAAGTCTAAGAACACTGGACAGATGAAGTTTCAATTTTCCAGGACTCGCTGCCAATCATTGGTCACTTTGGCTAGGGCCATAATGGTGCTATGCTGTGCTCTAAAGCCAGATTGCATTGGGTTTAGAAGATTAATAGTTTCTACATAGGTTCTCAACTGCTTGCTTACAATTTTTTCAAACAGTTTGGACAGTATAGGGAGTAGAGTATTCAATCTGTAGTTGTTAAGATCACAGGGGTCCCCAGATTTAAACAGAGGGATAACACAAGCTGTCTTTCATAAGGGTGGGAGGATTCCGAGGGGCAGTTAGAGATTGAATAGGTGGGTAATTGGTACAGCTAAAGCATGGTAGACGACCTTTAGAAAGTATGGGTCTAGAGAGTCAGCACCTGCACTTTTCTTGGTATCCAACTGTAACAGAAGTTCTTCGACCTCTTTCAATGAGGTAGACTGGAGAGAAAGGACTGAGTTGGTAAGAAGAGGTTCAGAGTTTTGCACACCCAACTGGGAGCATAAAGAACATGCAGGGGAGTTGTCAAATGTCAGCCCTACGGTGGCAAAGTGATTGTTAAATGCATCCAGGATCTCCATTTTGTCGCAGATGGTGGCACTACCAGAGGTAATCTTTGTAGGCAGGGAGTTCCCCAGTGTATGTCCGGACATATCCTTAATGGGCTTCCAAAATTTAGAGGAGCTCTTGGCAGCAGAATCCAGTTCCGAATGATAAAAAGAGGCCTTAGCATCTCTTACTGTATAATCTTGGTGCATGCATTCCTGGCTTTACTGAAGTGACACCAGTCCATCTGGACCTTAGTTCGTGCTTTTTTCCAAAGCTTGTCCCAGTCCAGGAGTGCTGTTTTGAGTTCTGAAGAGAACCAGTGACAGGTTCTACTCCTTACCCTAACTTTTACAAGAGGGGCATACTTATTTAATGCCCCAGTCACAATTTCAGAAAAGATGTCATATGCCAGGTGGACCAAGTTAGCTAGGTAAAAGTCCTGCCAACACAGCGAGTATTTTAGCTCATCAAAGTAGGCAGATTGATCGAAGTTACATCTGGACCTCTTAGTAAAGAACCTTGATGAGTATAGTGGATTCTGGACTGATTTTACGACGGTGATGATGCTATGGTCACTAACATCAGAGAAGAAGGTTCCTGCATGGGAGAACAGGTGCGGTTTACTTACCAAGATGACGTCAAGCAGTGTACTATTAGCAAGTTTCTTCTTATTAGGGTGCGTAGGCTCACCAGTAAGTTGCATCAGCTTGTGGGCATCACAGAACTATTTAAGTGGTGCAGTGGCCTTGGACATCCAATCAAGGTTAAGATCCCCAAGGATAACTGTTTTAAGGGAGCCATGCCCCATAATAGTAGTTAGCTGGGTGAGGATTTGAGAGCCAGCAGATGGGGGTCTATAGCAACGTATAACACAAAGCGCAGTGGAGGAGGATATCTCAACCTTTAGTGCTAGGCATTCGAATTGGTTTGCAATGGATAACCAGTCTAGGCATGAAACCGAGTATTTACCCTTTGACGAAATGGCCACCCTCCACTTCTAGTGAGCCTGTCAGCTCTAAATAATGAATAGTCTGGGATGTTAATTTCCCTGTCAGGTGTAGAGGGTCTGAGCCATGATTCAGAGATCACCAAAACATCCGGTGTAGTATGATTGACCCAGGCCTGGATCAAGGCAAGCTTTTTTAACAGGCTGCATGCATTCATATGCATAAAGCACATTCCTTTTAGTTTTACTGGATTCGATGGGGAAGAAAGAACTTTGGTTGGGCCAGGGTTAAGCGCAATGTCTCCTGAGTACAACAGAAGGAAAAGTAAGAGCTTCCTTGGTGTAGCAATAGTTATTTTGTAATCCCTTGCCCATGTTCATCTACAAGGGGTGTTGGGCCGAGTAAATAGAACCCCGTATTCAGATATGGTCTGTCCTAAGACAGCAATTACCAAGACCCTGGCTGTGAGATGTAAAGAGAGGTATGTGCATGGTAGAGTGATGTATATGCCCTGTGGGGGCAGTTCAGCCCAAGCCATGCCACTAATAGTAGTTCGAACAAAGGGCTGCAGGTGGGGGAGTCTGAAAGCACAAAGATAATTATAGGATGAGTTTCGGTGCACATGACAGCCCACCGGAAGGCTATATTCCCCCAGTTAGAAGATTGGGAGAGCTTGTGTACTGTGCATGGCACAAGGAAAAGAAGGAACAGAAAATGGAGCCAGTGGGGCACCCACATGGTGATGCCTTGCATAAGGCAGTCACAGTTGATCTGTCTGGTCCTTGCATCCTATAGATTGAATTAGCAACCTACGCAAAGACAAAGGTGCCAGCTACTGGGATGGTTTGGCTGTGACTGAGTATGTCAACACTGGCAGTGGAAGTGTAAGAATTGAAAGGGTATATAGTCGAATTAGGGTGAGGTCCCTAACAATAGGGCAGGTTAGAGCAGTAATTGAGAGGAGTTAACTGAAGTGGCTAGAGAAAACATTGAGAGCAAATGTGCAACCCTGTGGGTGAGACTACACTAAAAAGGGGCAGTAGGAAAGTGGGTCAAGTCAGGTATTGAAGACAGGGAGGCCAATAGCATAAGAATGTGCAGCAGTGAAGTGACCATTCAGCTGCTAGGCTGAGAAAAGGGGAGGAGCAAGGGACTATTTAACATTGTGAGGAGGTGGGGGAAGGGGAGTTGGTGAAAATATTCAGTCCAGAACACAGCACAGAAAGAGATTTCCCTGAGATCAGGAAGCGTCAGGCATTGGAAAATCAGCCAAGGAGCAGAAACTGCCAATCAGTGCCTGGCTCCTCCACTGGGAGTCCAGTCAAAATAGTGGCATTCAAAACCACGAGTTTCAGAGGTCCAGTGCGTACCTGAATCTGTCCGGGGGTCAGTCGGTGGTCTGTTAGCAGCAGCCAGCTCAGAGAGAGCCAGGACCACAGGAGCAGCTTGGGAAGCCCGCAGATGGGCTGATGTGGGACAAGGAGGGAAAGACAGAGGATTAAATACAGATAGAGTACAACAGCAAGCTCAGTGGGGGGCAGGCAATGGGGAAGGACAAAGTATGAGGTAAAGACGTGGCAAATGCAGGGCAATTATTTCGAGACAGAAGAGGAGTTAACGGGGGGTCTGTGCTTTGGCACTGGGACATCTGAGAAGGACAGCAACAGTGGGGGGTGGGGTGTGTGTGTAAAGGAAGGGTTTGTAGGTAAGGTAGAGAAGAAATTAAGCAGTTTAAAGAGACAGCATTACAAGTGGGCAGAGAACTAATCAATTAGTGGAGTGACCAGTTGGGAAGGGACAGGGTTTAGTCATTAGGGCAGAAATGGAAAACTGCACAATCTTCTTGTTAACTCAGGTTCTAAGTAGTCAAACATCAGCTACTATACAATACAGTTTGTCCAGCACTAGACACACAGTAGCAAGTAGCACCAAGAAGCTAGACTAGTGGCTTGTAATAGACTAGTTAAACTGGCAGGTAAAGTAAGACCAATTAATGCATAACATAAGAAATTACATTAACAAAAATTCAGTCCAGAATACTGCACAGAAAGAGATTTCCCTGAGATCAGGAAGTGCCAGGCAGTGGAAAATGAGCCAAGGAGCAGAAACTGCCAATCAGTGCCTGGCTCCTCCACTGGGCATCCAGTCAAAACAGCGACATTCAAAACCACGAGTTTCGGAGGTCTGCTGCATACCTGAATCTGTCCAGGGTCAGTCGGGTGGTCTGTTAGCTGCGGCCTGCTTGGAGAAAGCCAGGGCCACAGGAGCAGCTTGGGAAGCCAGCAGATGGGCTGTTTGTGGGACAAGGAGGGAAAGACAGAGGATTAAACACAGCTAGAGTACAATAGCAAGCTCAGTGGGGGGCAGGCAATGGGGAAGGACAAAGCATGAGGTAAAGAGGTGGCAAATACAGGGCAACTATTTAGAGATAGAAGAGGATTTAATGGGGGGTCTGTGCTTTGGCATCTGGACATCTGAGGAGGACAGCAGCAGTGGGGGGGGGTGTAAGGAAAGGGTTTGTAGGTAAGGCAGAGAAGAAATTAAACTGTTTAGAGAGACAGCATTACAAGTGGGGTGGATAAATTAATAATTAGCAGAGTGACCAGTGTGGGGAAGAGGACAGCATTTGTCAGTAGGACAGAAATGGAAAACTGCAGCAATCTTGCTCAGTAGCTAGGTCTAAGCAGTCAAACATCAGCTACTATACAATACAGTTTGTCCAGCACTAGTCACACAGCAGCAAGTAGCATAAGGAAGCTAGACCAGTGGCTTGTAATAGACTAGCTAAACTGGCAGGTAAAGTAAGACCAATTGATGCATAACATAAGCAATTACATTAACAAAAATTCAGTCCAGAACACAGCACAGAAAGAGATTTCCCTGAGATCAGGAAGTGCCAGATGTTGGAAAATCATCCAAGGAGCAGAAACTGCCAATCAGTGCCTGGTTCCTCCACTGGGCATCCAGTCAAAACAGCGGCATTCAAAACCATGAGTTTCGGAGGTCCAGTGTGTACCTTAATCTGTCCAGGGGTCAGTCAGGCAGTCTGTCAGCTGCGGCCTGCTTGGAGAGAGCCAGGGCCACAGCAGCAGCTTGGGAAGCCCACAGATGGGCTGTCTATGGGACAAGGAGGGAAAGACAGAGGATTAAACACAGCTACAATACAATAGCAAGCTCAGTGGGGGGCAGGCAATGGGGAAGGACAAAGCATGAGGTAAAGAGGTGGCAAATGCAGGGCAATTATTTAGAGATAGAAGAGGAGGCCACAGACATGCAAGGGTGTCAGCTGCACAGGCCAAGGAAGGGTTGACAGTGGCACAATGGACACAGGGCATGCACCATGGACCACTGCACACAGTAATGCAATGCACAGGGAACAACACACACACCACAGACACCGACTGATAGCCACTCCCACACCGGAGACACTTCCCCACGCACACACACACATCCCCATGACTGAACCACCCCAGATGCCATGCACACCACTGCAGCTGAGCACCTATAGCCAGCTGCAAATCAGAGACCACCACAGTATTCATATCAAAATATGTGTATTGTAAAATATAAAACACAACTATATACATTGAATTATGTACAAATGGGGGGGAGGGACAGAAACAAGGTGGGGGTGGGTAAGGGGCAGGGTTGACCATATGGGAGAGAGAAGGTGGGGTGTGAGGGTTGGTCAAAGGGGGTTGGTTGCAGGCAGGTCTTGCAGACATCATCGTCCAGCCTGGTCCTCCTCTGCGTGGGGCTGTCACCTGGGCCGCCGCCTCCTCCTGACCCCATGCCGCTGTATGTCCCTCAATATGGTCAGGGACTCTTGTGCCACCTGCAGCAGCTCCTGAACAGCCTGCTGGATCCGCAGGAGTATCCATACACCTAGGACGAGGGATCAGAGTCAATAGGTGTGACTGTCCATCCCCCTGCAGCCCACCCATTATGCATGGCATACAGCCATGTGCCACGCTCCTGTGATGGTGTGCGCTCACCCACAGTGACCGTGTCCACAAGACATGCCCAACCAGGCAGCAACAGCCATGTGTACCACTGCACACACCCACCGCCCTTGTCCAACACAGCACAACCAAGGCCATACAGTAAAGTGGCTATGCGGTGTGCAGGCAGTGCCACAGCCATGTGCCCAGTGCACGCATGGACCACCATTGACGCACTCCCAGACATGCAGTGCCACTGGAAAGTGCTGACTTTCACATGTCACGTGCATGGCAGTGGTGTCCATGGATGGTGGCCATGCCCTGCTTCCCACCCTGTTACACAGCATGCAATAGTAATCATGGTGTCATGGCACTCACCCTCATCGGGACATTGTTGTTGTTGGTGTTGGTCCCCGACATGCCTGTGTGCAGCGTCCTCCTCCCTCTGCTGCTGCTCCACCATCTGCCGCCACTTGGCCATGCCTGTGGAGAAAAAGGGAGAAATACATCAGTACAAACCCAAAGCAAAGTCCCTGCCCCAAAGTGTGTGCCCACCCACCCAGCCAGACCCACCCACCCCAAACCCTGTAAACACCGCCACAGCTAACCCTAGACTATCCCTCCCATATGCTGGACACATAAGACAGTGTTACCCATATGGATGATACAAGCGTGTAGACGTATCACCCACCTGGATGAGGCACCATGCCCCTCCTGGCACGTGACCACAGAAGGGCAAGTAGCTCCGGCTCCCTCCTCCTAAGGTACCCGTAACGGTGCCTGCACTGCTCTGCTGTCCTCCTGTGTCCAGTGGCCACCTCCAGGTCAGTGGTTACCTCCTGCAAACCTGGGTCCTGGCCCTGTCCAGTGCCTCTTCACCAAAGAGTGGGCCATAGTATTGCTCCACAATGGCCACAAGGTTGGCCAGCTCAAGGGCACTCCATTGAGGGGCTCTCCTGCGTGCCATCTCCACCGCTATAGTAGGCAATATGGTGCTCTGCAGTGTGGCACCCCACGTGGAACTGTTGTGCAGTACAGCACTGCCATTCCCTATCACACTGTTACCGAACAGCGTGATAGAGGTGCAGCCATGCCGGACGTATAGCACCAAGGGGGCAAAGGTCGGGCACAGGGTCATGGGTCTCTGGTGCAAGGCCACGCGCAGTGCCATCGGACGTCTATGTGTCTAGCATGATTGGTTGCCTGTGTGCCAGTGCCACAGTGAACTATCGCGCAGTTGTGCCACAGCGCCATGTAGTGACCCTCGCCATAGCACCACTGGCACAATGGTGGCCGTGCCCTGAATTGCCTACCACGCACAGCACGTCATCAGCATGGCAGACGGCTGCATCAGCTACCTGGGCATGCGCAGTGAGGTGTACTACGCATGTCACAGAACTGCGCCATTGGCTCAGCATGTTCAACACAATTGCGCAAAGCGCAAAAGCCCGATATTCAGTCGTCATATGCTAATCATCTGATCAGCCATGCAATGGTGCAGCATCACAATTTGCATCTCATTAAAGTTGCTCCTCACCTAATTTGCATGGATTGCGCTATAAAACTGCGACACTGTTCTGCAGTGGCCATATTCGGTTACTGTAGTTTATTGGTGAGTTGCATGCTGTGTGGGGTTCTGGACTGTGGTATCAGGGACTTGCTTTGTACTGCACAGTCACAGGTAACCACTGTCATCCATACAGGCTGAATAATGACTGAGCGAGGTCTGGGTGAGGAGGGCTATGAAGGTGGGCGGAAGAGGAGGCCCAATTTCACCAAGGCCGAGATGGAGGCACTCTTCAAGGTCTACCTCGATCAGGAGCCACTGCTCAGTGGATGGTGGGGCACCCCTCAGGCCCATGCTGCTGCATGGGAGGGGGTGGCACGTGTCGTCAACCTGCACGGCAGCCACCAGCACTCCATGCAGGAGTGTAAGGAGAAGATGGGTACCAACAGGAGGAGGGTGAAGGAGAAGGTGGCTGCCATCAGGGCGGCATGTGCTGCAACAGGTGGGGGCCAGCCGGAGGTGGTGCAGCTGACACCGGCAGGGGACAGGCTTGCTGCAAGCTTGCAGTGCAGTGCCATTGAGGGCGTTCCAGGAAGTGGCTGCCAGACAGGTGGTAGCCCATCACTGCATGGTAAGTCATGGTCTGTCGGGGGGGAGGGTAGATCACATGCACTAACGTGACCTTGCTTTCTGTTACAGATCCTGCGCATCTGCAGGGGTCGGTGGTGGAGGGCCTGTCCACTGTGGACAGTCATCTGGAGTTGGAGGAGGAACCATCCACCTCCACAGGTATCTGGCGAGCATTGCAACAGTGGGTCCGCCTGGCTGTCCACACTGATGTCATTGAGACAGGTGTGGGGGAGGCCCTTCCTGTGTCTCAGCGTTCTGGCGTCCAAGGATGCCAGCACGCTGTGGCAGTGGCTGTGGCACAGACCTGCACCAGTGATGATGACATGACTGTTATGGGCAGTGACATGTGTGTGCCACGGAATGGACACACAGCAGGCCAGCTCACGCCCATGGACCTGGCTGGTTCTGACGTGTGTGCCAGCGTGTCAGCACAGTCCCAGGCTGTGCCTGTCAGCACCAGTGGGGCAGCACCGGTGGCTGGTCAGGACAGTGGCACTGTTGTGGCCACAGCAGCGGAACAACTGATCCCTTGGGCACAGCAGGCAGAGGGGCAGCAGCAGCAGTCACCCACCAGGACTGGGGGTTCAGGGTTCAGTGGTGGCACCTGTGCACCACCTGTGGACTTGCCCATATCTGGTCCTGGTGAGCAGCGCCCACCCTCAAGGGGTGCTGAACATCAGGCCCTTCCATACCCTGATGGACGGGATGCTGAGGTGGCAGATGACCTCTTTGATGAGCACACCCGCCTACTGCAGGCATCAGTACGGCAGCAGATGTGTTTTTCAACATCCGTGGAGGCACTGTGTGTGGCTCTGGAGTGGGTAGAGGAGTGACACAGCAGGGACACCGATAGGATCCTGTCACAGATTGACCATTTGCGGGAGGATGTGACCGCTGCCATTGACAGGCAAACACAGGTGTTGATCACTGTCATGGCCACAATGAGCACACAGTCAGGTGCCCACGTGTCACTCACACTGCGCAGTTCGCTATCCACTCCCCGTTCCTGGCATCGTGCGACACCCACCCTGTCAACACCGGGTTCACCTGTGGGCATCCCGAGCACTCCTGGTGCAGGTATGTTCAGTGTGCTGCAGACCCCTGTGCGGGCACAGTCACATTCGAGCAGTGGAACCCTGGTGGACCATCGGTGCCACCCCATGAGGCCCATGGTCAGCCTGCCAGTGCTGCTGGGTCTCGGCGGGGCTGCCCACGCATCCGAGGCAGACGTGGCATTGTGCCGCAAGACTGACCTGTCTCCCAGCGTGTGCACTGTCTGGTGCTGCCCTGTGTGCATTGTGTGTTTCAGTGGGCAGTGCATGGGTGGGTGCCCAGCCCTGCACGCAGACACACGGTCCACCTGCACACCCTCCCGACTGCTGTCCACAGGTACATGTGCATGATGATGCCTGCATTGTGCTGTACACCAAAGTGCGATGGTGCCCAGCATCTGACACATGCACATAGACAGTCAGTGGACGTGGTGGCCTATGGACATGTGTGTTGCTAGTGTTTGTGTTCCGGCTCTGTTTTGCACCTGACCCCTGTGCACTTTGTGCCTATTGTGTGTGCTTGTGTGTGTCTGTCCATGTGGCGTGTTACTATTCACCCCTCCCTGGTTGTATGTGTGTGCTTCTGTGCCCTGCCACATCCCTTGCCAGCATGCACCCCTGGTGTGTTTCCATGCATGTATGTGGGTGGTGCCCTAGCCACTGGTGGTTGCACATGGCACCATGACTTACCTGTGTTGGCTGAAGTACTCCTCTGTGATGGTGTCCCGGTACAGCTGTGCCAGCTGGGTCAGTCGGGGGTCCCATCAGCCACGAGGGGGCTGCCCATCCCCATCGTCACCAGCGTCACCGTCATCCCCATCGCTGTCCCCCTCTTCAACCTGTACAGCTATCCCACAGTCTTTGGCCATGTTGTGCAGGATGCAACAGGCCAGGAATATCCCACAGGCCTTTGAAGGGCTATACTGTAGGGCACCGCCAGAGGTGTCCAGGCAATGGAAACACGCCTTCAGCATCCCAAACACCCCTCAATATGTTGCGTGTGATGGTGTGTGCCTCATTGAAGCATTGCTGCGATGGGGTCATGGGCCGCTGGTAGGGTGTGAGCAGCCAGGGATGGAGTGGGTATCCACTGTCACCTGTGTGGAGATAGTGGAGGTTAGTGTCTTGTTCAGGCTCAGACTGCCCCAAGCCCTGTGGGCCACACCCATGGCACCTCTGCTTACCCCCCCTTGCCCACAATATGTCAGTTCTACATACATACTCACCCATTAGATGACCTGTGGGGATGTCCCCACTCTCGAATTGGTGGCACAGTGCCGACTGGTGCCAGATGAAGGAATCATGTGCTCCCCCAAGGTGTGTGGCACAGACATTGATGATGCACCCACTGGCATCACACACCACCTGGCAGTTGACACTGGCATATCCCTTCCGATTCATGTAGGCGGCCCCACCGGGGCCAGGTGGTGCACTTATGGCCACAAGGGTGCAGTCTATTGCCCCTAGCATGCCAGGCATACGTGCTACCCTGTGGAACTCCTGTATGTTTGCTGTGCGCTCGGCCGCAGTGCTGGGGAAATGGATGTACTCCGCAGCATGTGGCAGCAGTGCGCTGAGGAATTGGGTGAGGATGCGTGATGTGGCCAACAGTGTTATGCCTGTGGTATCCCCTGTTGGTCTCTGGAAGGTACCCGTGGCGAGCAAGCACATGCAGGCTGTTACCTTTGTCTCCACTGACAGAGCATGACTCCGTCGTGTGGGTGCCTGCATCACATCACTGCACAGCTCACAGAGCCGCCTCAGTATTGCCCTTTTCAGGCAGTACCGGCCCACAATCTCAACATCTGTGTACAGCTCAAAGCTGGTGCAGGCTCGGTACTGCCTGTTGAGGGCATACCGCCGACGGGCCCTTCCACAGCCACGTCCCCCTGCAGCATGCCTTCTCACCCCCTCATTACGGCATCCATGTGGAAGGTGGCACTGTCCATGTCCCTGGCTTGTGTTCCTCCCCCCCAGCTGATATTGCTTTGTTCCCCCCGCTGTTCTGACTACTACCTCTCCTGCAATGGGTACACCTACTGGCCTCTGCACTCTGTGGCCCCACACACCTTCCCTTGCCCCTCTTCTGTGGAGTGGTTTCCTGGCCTGCCCTCTTTCTCCCTGTTTCCCTGTGCCTGTCTCTGCCTCTGTCTCATATGGCTTCCCTGTAGCGTTCTTGCACCTCTTCCTTGCTCCTTTTTATTTTGGCTAATTTCCGCTATGGCGCAACTTCCGCCTGCTCCACTGTTGCGCATTGCGCAAGTCTTTGAAATTTGCACTGCACCCTTTATGCATGGTTCCACCCCCTTCGGTTGCACATGCCTTCATTATCATTGCACTGTTGCTCAGCATGTTTTCAGTGGTGCAACTGCCTCCTGCTGAATATCGCAGAATGGTGCATTTTCTGACTTGCGCTGGCGCAACCCCATTGCGCATTGCACAACCCTTTTGAATATCCAGCCCAATGTTAGTAAGTTATATCTTGGCAAATGTAGTTATCACACCCACGTTAACAGCATGACTACCTACATTGTGGTGTAATCTGTTAACACTAAACTGCAACTGTTGAAAACAATCTGATAGAATTTTCTGTCACTGTTCTTGCACTCTGAACACAGAACATGACAAACTGTACCAAAAAAATGCGACTCAGACTTGTATATATGTACATAATAAAATACAAAATCACACATGCCCCCACAATGCAAAGCATCATGGGCTGCATATGCAAATCACCACAGAATGTTATGCTGGTCCAACTTTAAGCAGAATTGCATGGTGCCGAAAGGCCTCTCACACAGTTTGAAAAGGGTGCTAACAGAAGACATAGACACGTGTTTCGTCCTACCAGGACTCATCAGTATGCCTCGTCTGTTTGACACCCCAGTGGAATGGACCAGCTACCCCTAAGGCAGTGTGCCTGGGATATATTGTGGTGAACCCATTAAAATAAAAAAACTATTTAAAAGACAAAGAACTTCTGTGCGTAAACACTGAGGCAAGTGTGGGTTCACCACAATATATCCTGCCTTAGGGGTAGCTGGTCCATTCCACTGGGGTGTCAAACAGACGAGGCATACTGATGAGTCCTGGTAGGACGAAACACGTGTCTATGTCTTCTGTTAGCACCCTTTGCAAACTGTGTGAGAGGCCTTTCGGCACCATGCAATTCTGCTTAAAGTTGGACCAGCATAACATTCTGTGGTGATTTGCATATGCAGCCCATGATGCTTTGCATTGTGGGGGCATGTGTGATTTTGCATTTTCTTGAAACTTGGCTTCCCAGCCAAATGTCCTTCGGGGTCACCCTTGCCTCAGTGTTTACACACAGAGGTTCTTTGTCTTTTATATGTACATAATGCTGAGCTTCAAGTTACATGTATATAACTTCAATAGACTTTCATGTATTTATGTTTGTTTTAAAAAAACCAAAAAGAAAAATCACATCATTTATTTATTTACTGTGCCAAAGGTACTTTACCCATGTATTTAATGGTATTGCATTGCATTAATTGCTACTGCCCATATGACTCATAGCTGATTATAGAGATGTATACATGTGATTATCTGGCCTATTTCCACTGTACAATACATTTCTAAATATCTGTGCAGATGTGTACGACTGATAACTAGACATAAAATGTTTAAAATTATTATTTTTTTAAATATATCTTTATTTCCATTTTTGTTCCACACTTTTACAGAGGAGTCATAGAACCAACTTTCACAATAAATGTTATACATACTTTATAGGCTTAAAGTTCATAAGGGAAAGATGACTTTTATGTTGCTTTCCAGATGTTAATAATTGACTGTCAGACTTTAATAGCGGTCTATG
Source organism: Neoceratodus forsteri (assembly GCA_016271365.2). Classification (NCBI taxonomy): domain Eukaryota; kingdom Metazoa; phylum Chordata; order Ceratodontiformes; family Ceratodontidae; genus Neoceratodus; species Neoceratodus forsteri. Next base: position 342,580,974 of record CM028133.1, on the reverse strand, counting down.
TCCATCTCCACTTAATGTAAGTTCTTAGTTTGATTTAGTACTTTAGTATCAGATCCCCCCTTCCCATTTTGTGGGCATAACCAATAGTTATAGTATACCCAGATCTGCCACAGGAGACAGCCATTCCATACTCACTCAAGGGCAGAAGGTGGTATCAAACTTGGCACAATAGCTAACCCAGCCCTGCCATTTCTGCATAGGAGATGAACCTCTACCCTGCAATTCAGCATTAAATCTTTCAGTTACATAAATTTCAAACATTAATTTCCTCAAATCTTGTATTGTTGGAGTTTGGTTAGATATCAAGTGTCGGGTGATTGCTTTTTTGGCTGCCAGGAGGCAAACTGGCATTATCGAATCTTTCCAGTGAGAAGCATGGTCCTGATAAATCTCCAGCAGAAATTGCTCGGCAGTGAGCTCAATGAAGACATTGAACAGGACTGAAAGCTCATTTTGAAGGGAGAGTACAAAGGGTATGAGGTGGGGCATAGCCAAAAAACATATCCCAGGGTGGCAATCCTGCATCCACACAGTCTCCAGCAATAACCATAGTTTGGGGGAAGGAATTTGGCTAGGGCTGCTGGTGCTCTAAAATAGCGAGATCTGCACCTCCAAGCAAATTTCCTCCAATGGGGGGACTGGATAGACTTGACCTCTGTCAGAGCCGGAGTGGGAAGGGGAAGTATGGGTAAGATGTTTTTATTATGAAGTATGTGGTTGCGGATTTGAAAGTATCAAAATAAATTAGAGGATGAGAGTGAGAACTGAGACTGTAGCCTTTCAAAAGGAATGATACCCAAAGGTGAGAGAAATTGGTAAATATGAGAGAGAAAGGCCAAGTCTTCTCCATAGGACAAAGGCTTGATCTTGGAAATTAGGAACAAACATTTCATTTTGAGATATAAGTTTACAATATTCATAAATCTTTAAGATAGGGTTCTGCTTCCTCAGTCTTCTCCATAGCCTATAGGGTTGGGATGTTATGTTTGTTAAATCTGAGGGTGGAATAGACCTCTCATCTGAGGAGAAAAGGATCCTTTTGATGTCGTAAAGGTCATTTAAGTGGAATTCTATAGTCTTCCAGGGAGAACAGTAAGACTTTGTTAACCGTAGTATCAGAGTTCTTAGGAAAGCTGCTTGGGTGTACAGAGATAGATCTGGGAGGTTAAGGTCCTCCTGAGATAGTGATAATTTTAGGATGGAAAATCTGATTCTTGGATGGTTTTGCCCCATAGGAAGCTGGAGATCAATCTATCCCATGATTTGAAGTAAAATTTAGAGGGGTAGATAGGGATTGTCTGTAATAAATACAGTATTCGAGGAAGTATATTTGTACGAATTATCTCAACCATTCAATGGAAGGGGAAAATTCCTGTTGTCCATTGGTTGAGATCAGACTGTATCTGGATTGTCAAGGGTTCATAGATAACTTTTTCTAACAGTCTGAGATCCATGGGAAGTTGGAGACCCAGGTATGAAATCTTAATGGATAACCATTTAAAAGGATGTGTTTTCTTGAGTTGCTGGGAAGGGGTAAAATTGAATGTGATGATCTCAGTCTTAGCTAGGTTAAGTTTAAAACCGGATATTTTTTCAAATTGGGCTAGAATTTTCCAAGTTTCTGGGATAGACCGAGAAGGGGACTACAGGCTCAGTAGCATGTCATCCGCAAACATGCAGACTTTGTATTCCTGATGTCCAATTTGTATCCCCTTCACACCTGGGGTGTCATGGAGAACAGCAGCCAGGGGTTCAAGGAAAAGAGCAAAAAGATATGAGGAAAGGGGACATCCCTGATGTGTACCTGTGCCTAGGGGGATAGAAGGGGATATTGATCCATTGGAGCAGATGTAGGCATGCGGAGCTTTATAAAGATTGACTAAATTTGTAATAAATTGAGAGGGGAATTGGAAAGCCCTCAAGGTATTCCAGAGAAAGGGCTATGAAACATGATCGAAGGCTTTCTCAATGTCGAGACTGATAAAAACAGAAGGGATTTGCTGAGTAGTAACATATTCCTGAAGAATTAGGGCCTGTTGTATATTATCTGATGTATTTCTTTTTTTGGTAAAGCCAGATTGGTCAGGATGTATTATTTGGAGAATAATTGATTCTAGTCTGGTTGCCAATATGGCCATATAAATTTTATAGTCAACGTTAAGGATTGAGATCGGACGATAAGATCCCATGTCCAAGGGATCTTTATTTGGTTTGGGGATGGGAGCTATTGGGGCAAAATCCCAAGAAGGGGGAGGCTGCCCACCCTGGGAAGATGTGGTTAAATAGATAATGCATTTTAGTGATTAATTCTTTAAGGAACTTTTTGTACCACTCTGAGGTGTAGCCATTGGGACCAGGACATCTTCCCGATTTGAGGCCTTTGATAGTTTCTTCTATCTCTAATTTAGAAATGGGGGCGGTCAATGTTTTAGTTTGGAGGGGAGATAGGATTAGAAGTCATGTATCCTCTAGGAACTGTTTTGCTGGGGCTTTCGCATAATAAGGGTCTACGGAGTACAGGTTTGAATAGTAATCAGAGAAAGCCTTTCGAATATGTGCTTCAGAATGATGTGTTTTACCTGTCAAAAGGTTTTTAAGTTTCAAGGTAGTTGCAGACCTCATTCATTCACGTAGTCTATGAGCTAAGTTCTTAGTGCCTCTAGAACCCCCCCTCGTGAGCGGATAGGCAAAGAAAGTATAATGATTGTTGCACTTTGTTGTCAATTATTTTTTGTAGGGCTGCCTTGGTATCTTTGATTAGTTTCTGGAGGTCTCTATCTCCCTCCCGGTATAAATATCTGATAATTGGATAGTAGGTCTGATAACCTATGGTATTCTGCTTCTCTCTGTGTTGACTGGCTGAATATGCTATAATCCCCCGATGGTGGCTTTCATAGCATCCCACTGTATTGATTCAGAGACCTTTGGATTTGCATTCTCTTGAAAAAAGAGGGGAAGCTGATGCAGAATAGTATCTTGAAATTCCTTGTCTCAAAAATAAGATGGATTAAGTCTCCAAAGAGATTTCTTCACTTCCCTTCCCATATCAAGTTTTAAGGTCAGGGGGTGATGATCTGCTAGAAGTTTTGGGCCCAAAGCAATGTCCTGAACAGTTGACAAATGTTCACATTTTGTCAAAAAATAATCTAATCTAGAATAGGATTTAAATCTTGGGGAATAGTATGTGAAACCCGGTAAGGATGGGAATATGCATCTCCACACATAGATCAACCCCAAGTGTTCCATGGAGTGTTTAAATTGTTTGGCTGTCAAAGTAGCACAATGTTTCTGAGGGTTCGAGCAATCTATTTGTGGGGATAATGCTAGATTCAGATCCCCACCCAAGATCAACTGACCCTGAAGGAGGTCCAGGAGGTTGGATAAAAATCCCCTGAACATAGGAAATTTAGTTTGCAGGGGAAAGTATACATTGGCCAGTGTGACCTGTTTGCCATATAGCTGGCCCTTAACAATAACATAGCACCCCTGAGCATCTATGTGTGGTTGTTGTATTTCTATTGGTGTGGTCTGCAGGATCAAGATTGCTACCCCTCTTCGTCTACCCCTGGGATGTGAGGAGGCCACCACCCTATACCGACTACCCCAGCTTAGTTTAGAATGTTCTGACTCAGAGAGATGGGTCTCTTGAAGGTAAACCAGGTTGGAGGGATGTTTCTGCAAGAATTGCATTAATCAAGCTCTTTTTATGGGATCGTGGAGACCATTTATATTATGTGACATAATTTTATCTGGATTTATTAAAGCCATTTCTTTAGATTTTGAAGAACTGACTGTTTTTTAATCTCTTCTTTACCTCCCAGGAAGAACTCTGTGAAGAATGATCGGATCATGCTCCCCCAGACAAACCAGCCTATCTCCTGAGGAAAAAACCTTTTCTGCTTAACAAAAATGTTTAAAATTATTGTCTACTTCTGCTCCACAATGCAAACAATTGGTGTGCTCTTGCTTTAACAGAATCGTCCATATTTTTGGAGGTCGGATGAGGAATTTTTCCCAGTTCCACAAATAAATACTTTTAAAAACTCAATGATTTGCAGCTTAACCAACCATCTCACCATCAGTCAAAAAATGGATGTGAAATGAGTATCCTCACCACACCATGACATAGTTAAATATGTAACAAATGTTTGTAAACCTTCCATCTTTCTTTTACTTCTTGATATTGGTCGATCCACCTTCAAATAAATAGCTGCTAGTTTAACAAAATTAGTAGTAAAACGTATGTAGACATCACTAATAAAGTATAATAGTACTCAAATGAGAAATGAAAAAATGTCTGTCATTTACCTAAAACACAAAAAACAGATAAAAATGAAACTTCATAATGTGTCTGTTGATCTCAAACTGAAGGTGTCTACTCACATGTAAAATATTCTCACCTACTTTTACACCGTTAGAATAATCTACACATGTGGTTCTCCTATAGAAAAATATTTGAATATGCTCATGAGAACCGCTAAATGTTTTTTACTGTCTCATGTGCACATGTAGTCAATAACTAAATGCCATTAAACATTAATTTGGTGAAAAACTAATTCTATTCTAATCAGTTGCATGAAATATCTGTCAAATGTTGAAAACCACATGTAAAATAACGTATTATTAGTCTCCATTCTCTTAGTATCTAAGTGGTCAGTGAATGTGATAATAAAATACTATCAATAGACACATAACTAATACCACTCAGCAATAAATGTAGCAAAGATAAATATTTGCTCACTACATGTTCTGTAACATTAACGCCCATATGGAGCCACTTACCAAATCTATACACAATCTTAATTTTAAACGCTCTACATATTGAAAAGATACAGCATAGATAAAGTCAGTGAAATACCGAGAAACAAAAAACATCCCAAAAAATGATCACGGATATATACAACGAATTGTCTTTTTGCCCATCCCAAGAGCAATCAAACAATTCGGACTAAATATATATAAATACTGACATAATAAACTAATTATTAACCTTATGCTGTGTCTCCTGAGTTTTATTTTAAATCAATTACTGTTACAGAGGTGTAGTATTGATCTACATGTCTTCTATTGCACTGTGACTGCATGGCCCTGACTATGCAGAGAAAGTAGAACACTGGAGAGCGAGGATCTCCTGGGGGGGCAGACACCTAACTCAATGTACGGTGGTACAGATGTCACATGGGTGCAGTTACAATAGCATCAATTGTTGTCAAGTTATTTGTTCCATTCCCACTCACCACCTCACAGATTAGGGGAGAAATTGCAAAGATGACAGTGCACTCTAAGGATCAGTCTGCAATGGGGAATTTCTAGTACTGAGGCTGTGACTACATCTGTGGGTTCAGTCATTGCAGATTTTGTAGAAAGGAGATCGATTGCCCTCGCTGGCTCTATGCATACATCTGAAGGTGTCGCTTGCTGTGACTTGCCATGTGGGCCACATATCGAGGCCAACTCTCAATGGGGGGCACTTGCAATCTGCGTTGTCAGTTGTGGACGTGTGTACTGTCTATTCACAACAACTTAGCTTGCAGGTTCTTGCAATCTGTGTTTCAGATTCTACATACTTGTCACATGCACCCACAGCTCAGCAGACCTGGTTGCATTTCAGAACACACATTACAAGTGGGCCCCATTCCAAGCTACCCTCAATAGCTGCCCCACACAACAACCAACAACAAATCCAGTGTGTGGTGGTACAGATGGTGCATGGGTGCAACACCACAATAATATCAGGTGTTCTAAAGTTATTTGTTCCATTCCCAGTCACCAACTCAGGGTTAGGGAAGAAGCTGTGAGTATCAGAGTGCACTCTGAGCATCATTTTGCAATACACGATCTCCAGTACTAACACTGTCAGTACCTCTATGTGGGCAGTCATTGTACCCTCAATAGCTGCCCCACACAACAACCAACAACAAATCCAGTGTGTGGTAGTACAGATGTCACATGGGTGCAGTGCCACAATAGTATCAGGTGTTCTCAACTTATTTGTTCCATTCCCAGTCACCAGCTCGGGGGGTTAGGGGAGAAGTTACGAGGATGAGAGTGCACTCTGAGCACCATTTTGCAATGCAGCATCTCCAGTACTAAGACTTTCAGTACCTCTATGGGGGCAGACATTGCACATTTTTAAGACAGTAGGTTGGTAGCCTTCTGTGGCTCTATCTATACATATGGAAGTGCCACTTGCTGTGATTTGCCATGTGGGGGGCACCTATTGAGGCTAGCTTGCAATGGGGGGCACTTGCAATCTGCGTAGTCTCTTGTGGATGTGTGCACTGCCTATTGAGAACAACTTAGCATGCAGGTTCTTGCAATCTATGTTCCAGATTCGACGTACTTGCCACATGCACCCACAGTTCACCAGACATGGTTGCATGTCAGAACACACATTGCAAGTGAACCCCATGCCAAGCTACCCTCAATAGCTGACCCACACAACAACCAGCAACAAATCCAGTGTGTGGTGGTACAGATGGCACATGGGAGCAGTGCCACAATAGTATCAGGTGTTCTTAAGTTATTTATTCCATTTCCAGTCACCGACTCAGGGTTAGGGGAGAAGTTGTGAGTATGACAGTGCACTCTGAGCTTCATTTTGCAATACACCATCTCCAGTACTTACACTGTCAGTACCTCTATGTGGGCAGTCATTGTACCCTCAATAGCTGCCCCACACAACAACCAGCAACATATCCAGTGTGTGGTAGTGCAGATGGTGCATGGGTGCAGTGCCACAATAGTGTCAGGTGTTCTAAACTTATTTGTTCCATTCCCAGGCACCAACTCGAGAGGCTTAGGGGAGAAGTTATGAGGGTGAGAGTGCACTCTGAGCACCATTTTGCAATGCAGCTTCTCCAGTACTAAGACTGTCACTACCTCTATGGGGGCAGTCACTGCACATTTTTAAATGAGTAGGTCAGCAGCTCTCTGTGGCTCTAGTCATAGATGTGTAAGTGCCACTTACTGTGACTTGCCATGTAGGGGGCACCTATTGAAGCTATCTTGCAATGGGGGAGCACTTGCAATCTGTGTAGTCTCCTGTGGACGTGTGCACTGCCTATTGACAACAACTTAGCATGCAGGTTCTTGCAATCTATGTTCCAGATTCGACATACTTGACACATGCACCCACAGTTCAACACACCTGGTTGCATGTCAGAACACACATTGCAAGTGGGCCCCATGTCAAGGTACCCTCAATAGCTGCCTCACATAACAACAAACAACAAATCCAGTATGTTGTGGTTCAGATGGTGCATGGGTGCAGTCCACAACAGTATCAGGTATTCTCAACTCATTTGTTCCATTCCCAGTCACTGACTCAGGCCTTAGGAGAGAAGTTGCAAGGATGACAATGCACTCTGAGCATCATTTTGTAATGCAGCATCTCCAGTACTAAGACTGTCAGTACCTCTATGGGAGCAATCATTGCAGATTTTGGAATAAGTAGGTCATAGCCCTATGTGGCTCTATGCATGCATGTAGAAGTGCCACTTGCTGTGACTTATCATGTGATGGGGACACCTATTGAGGCTACCTCACAATGGGGGGCACTTGCAATCTAAGTTGTCTCTTGTGGACATGTGCACAGCCTATTGACAGCAGCTTACATGCAGGTTCTTGAAATCTGTGTTCCAGATTGCAACATACTTGCCACATGCACCCACAGTTCAGCAGACCTGGTTTCATGTCACAACATACATTGCAAGTGGGCCCCATGCCAAGCTACCCTCAATAGCTCCCACACACAACAAACAACATCAACTGCCACCTCCACATCTACACACACACACACACACACACACACACACACACACACCCCACACCCACACCCCCACATGGCTACCCACCCCTGCCCCAAAACCTACAGTCACTACCCCACAGACCTACCCACACCCCAGTACCCCAAATTCCCCATTGTTAAATGCTGGCATTCTGGAATTCAGCACAATTGATCTCATAACCCCCCTACCATGATGTAACAGAGGCTTCTTAGTAAAACTAACAACGTGACATCTGTTTGGCACAAGTACCCAGTAATATGTCACAAACCACTTACCAGAATACCACAACTTGCAACTGGTGACATAAGTTGCTACTACACCCATTCTACGTCCCACAATGACTGTTATGCAAGTCATAACCTTTCTACCATAAGGATACATATCTCTATTTTGGCAAACCGCTAACTGCACCACACAATATGTGCATCCAATAAATATTAAATGATACATTAGCACAGCAGTTTTCATCCACAAGACATTCTGTAAACACCCTCCAATTTTCAAGTTAAAAGAACAAACCGTTTCTGGGATATTCAATGTTAAAAATTGGTGAAATTTCCCTATCTATTCTATTAAAAACAATCTGGCCATCTTGTCCTTCCCTCGCGATCAAAGATGATGATCAAAGAATCTCATGATTAAAGAATTTGCAGGTTCACAATCAAAGAATTTGCAGCCTCACAAACAAAGAATAAAATATGTTAGAAATGAAAAAAACTGAAGAAATTGCAGTAAACCACCACCATGGGTTGACAAAACGAAGCCCCCTGAGCAAAATCCACCCTTATTTGACTTCATACGCCACCCCTGTGCTGAGAAAGCTACATTTTTCATCCGGCCATCTCCTCCTTCTCTCATGATGCATGATCGCGATCAAACAATCTTGCGATCAAAGAATTTGCAGACTTACGATCAAAGAATTTGCAGGGTCATGACCAAAGAATGAAAACTCTTCAAATCTTAAAAATTAAAAGAATTGTGATAAACCACCACCATGGTTCATCAGAATGAAGCCCCCCTGAGTAGAACCCACCCTCATTTGTCTTCCTAGTACACCCCTCAGCTGAGAAATAATTTTTAATATGGCTCTCTTGTCCCTCACTCGCGATGCACGATGGTGGTCAAAGAATATCATGATCAAAGAATTTTCAGCCTGATGATCAAAGAAATCACATGCTCATGGCCAAATAGAAAAACATTTTGAAACATATTTTTTTTCACCAATTTCAACCGAACCAATGGCATGCCTTGATAGAACGAAACCCCCTGATCAAAAACCACCCTCATTTCTGTCCCTAGATCACCCCTGAGCCAAGATATTTGTGAAAATAGACCACAATGCAAGATGGCGATCAAACAGTCTTGTGATTAAAGAATTTGCAGGCTCGTGATCAAAGACAGCGAGCCGCAAACAAAAATTTCAAAATCATATAACTCTATTTTTTGACTGATTTGCCTCAAACCAAAGGCTGCCTCAATAGATTGGACTCCCTTCAGTAAAACCCATCAAAGTTTTACTTCAGAAGTGACCCCTGCACCAAGATATTTATATTTTTCCGATCGGAAAACTAAAATCAAAATGGCGGACCTCACGATCAAACAATTTTGAAAATCCTCGGGGACAAACATTCTTGAACCACAAGGCTGCAAACTCTTTGACTGCCAGGTGGAACCAGATGGCCAGAACACCATTTTTTGTTCGCAAGATATACATATAAATTTTACCATTGACTTATAATGGGAACTTAAAAGTGCCATACCTTTTGAATGCCTTAATATTTTTTCACCAAATGAAAAGCGGCATGTTCGGCCACCAAAGCTCTTTCAAAAGAGCCATCTTGCAGAGTGGCATGCCACACAATGGCCGTGCAGGACCACATTCAGAATCCCAAAAGGTGCCTCCAAAAATTGATAATTTTGCATTTTTCAGCGCTTTTGTACACAAAGACCATCACTCTGACCAAAATGCAGTTTGACAGATCAAGAGATCTACCATGCCCCACTGTGTGTACCAAATTTCAGGCAAATCCATTGAACAGGTCCAAAGTTATTAACGCCCAAACCTTTGACTTTAGTATGTAACTGACTACTGAACTCTAACTATCGTGGTGCGACCACGCCACTATAATACATATATATATATATTATGGTAGCACGGTAGTGCTACCATAGTTAGGGTTGAGGAGCCATTTCTATGTTAAACCCCAATATGTTGCACCTTAATAACTTTGCAACCGTTAGACGGATTTGCCTGAAATTTGGAATACACAATCAAGAACCATAGGCTTTGGGATCTGCCAAGTTTTGTACTGGTCGAATATATGGCTGTGGAGTTATTAAGCGCATGATCTGCGCGCGCATTTACGCTTTTTCTGGAATTCTAACTTAGTCGCCTTCTACAGGTCGCACGGTTTCAGCGACCAGCCCTAAAATCTTCAGGGAACATGCGCCAGGGTCCCCGATGTGCCTTTCAAAGATTTGGTGAAAAATGTTAAATGGTTCAAAGTTATTCAAAAACAATTTCCATTATAAATCAATGGGAAAAGTTAACAAAAGTTCGACAGTGTCACAAATGCATTTTACTTTCTAAATGGCCCTGTTACTTTACAAATCTGCCATTTTGTTTTCAGTTAGTGATCAGAAAATGCTTGGCATTTAAATTTGGGACCCTAGCAACCTAATTCTTTTGTATTCACCTAGTCGGACCCTGAGAATGCTAGCCATGTCTTTATTTTGGGGTAAAACACCCTAGAAATATGTTTTCAAATTTCTGGAAAAGTGCTTTCATAAAGTACTTTTGTGCTCACGAAGTGTCGCAAATTTTTGTGAAAGTTTTCGAAATTGCAACAGTAATTTTCTAGTCTGTGGAAAATGACAGCAATTCTTTGGCACTGCGCTGCAAAGAACGGTTGGGAGTTTTGGGCTGAAATTTGAGGAACTCAGCCAACATCTCACAGATGTGCCTTTCAGTGTTGTGTTGAAAAATATTACATGGCTGCAAAGTTATGGCACTCCAAACTTGACAGTTTTTCCCATAGGATAACATTACGGTGCCCGACGCATTACAGGAATCCTTTGGCACCCTGCTGCAAAATAACGGTTTGGTCTTTTTTCCTGAAATTTGGAGGGTAGACAGCCAACAGCCCACAGATGTGTCTTTCAGTGGTTTGGTGAAAAAATATTACAGGGAGGCAAAGTTATGGTGCTCCAAACTTCTCTTTTTTCCCATAGGATAACATTACGGCGTTCGCCACGCCTTTCAGGGCCCGTATCTTGGAAACAGTGAGAGATACGGACTTTTCGTCAGAAAAAACTTAAGGGCTAAGTACAAAACTAGCCAGGACAGTCATAAATCATATGACTTTTAAATGTTTTTTCTACGTCGTACAGTTCCTGAGATATAACCTATTTAGTATTCCAAGTCCTCATTTTCTGCTCCGATACCCATTATTATGCATACATTCTTTGTACTCACTGTCTTTCTCTATGCAGGTTTTGGGGAAAACCAGCCTGTGTGCTTACATTACTGTTACCATTGCCCTTTCTGCTTGTGGTTCCGTACCCATTTCACTTACCATTGACGTCTACGCCACCATGTGCGTTATCCTTTGCATTTTTATTTGCGCTTGCGTTTCTGTTATTTTTTGCCATTTGTGTCTACAGTACTGTTTCTCGTTCTGTTTCACTTTGTGTCACCATGCCCATTGACATTTCCGTTTGAAGGCACCATGTTACTATGTGACAACACATTACGTGGCACACCGTTCCCATCTATGCCACCGTGTGCGTTACCCTTTCTGTTCTCATTCGCGCTTGTGTTACCATGTGCACCACTGTTAGTGCTTCTGTTTGCATTGCTGTTCCTGTTACTATGCCTCAAGACATCGGCAGGGAGCGGTTCCCAAAGGGCCCTGTGCTCCCGCCGCCGCTGCATTACATTCACTATTTCTCGTTATCATTCTCAAAAAGAAGGGAAATTAGAGGCAAAAAAATCCATTTAATGCATTAGTTAGGGTTGTTTCACAGTGACAAAAGTGAGGAAATTCAGTGTTAGAGGTTCTTTGTCTTTTAAATGTTTTTTTATTTTAATGGGTTCACCACAATATATCCAAGGCACACTGCCTCTAGGGTAGCTGGTCCATTCCACTGGGGTGTCAAACAGACGAGGCATACTGATGAGTCCTGGTAGGACGAAACACGTGTCTATGTCTTCTGTTAGCACCCTTTGCAAACTGTGTGAGAGGCCTTGGCACCATGCAATTCCTGCTTAAAGTTGGACCAGCATAACATTCTGTGGTGATTTGCATATGCAGCCCATGATGCTTTGCATTGTGGGGCATGTTGATTTTGTATTTTCTTGAAACTTGGCTTCCCAGCCAAATGCCCTTGGGTAACCTTGCCTCAGTGTTTGCGCACAGAGGTTCTTTTTGTCTTTAAATGGTTTTTATTTTAATGGGTTCACCACAATATATCCAAGGCACACTGCCTCTAGGGTAGCTGGTCCATTCCACTGGGGTGTCAAACAGACGAGGCATACTGATGAGTCCTGGTAGGACGAAACACGTGTCTATGTCTTCTGTTAGCACCCTTTGCAAACTGTGTGAGAGGCCTTTGGCACCATGCAATTCTGCTTAAAGTTGGACCAGCATAACATTCTGTGGTGATTTGCATATGCAGCCCATGATGCTTTGCATTGTGGGGCATGTGTGATTTTGTATTTTCTTGAAACTTGGCTTCCCAGCCAAATGCCCTTTGGTAAACTCCTTGCCTCAGTGTTTATGCCAGAGGTTCTTTGTCTTTAAATGGTTTTTATTTTAATGGGTTCACCACAATATATCCAAGGCACACTGCCTCTAGGGTAGCTGGTCCATTCCACTGGGGTGTCAAACAGGCGAGGCATACTGATGAGTCCTGGTAGGACAAACACGTGTCTATGTCTTCTGTTAGCACCCTTGCAAACTGTGTGAGAGGCCTTTGGCACCATGCAATTCTGCTTAAAGTTGACCAGCATAACATTCTGTGGTGATTTGCATATGCAGCCCATGATGCTTTGCATTGTGGGGGCATGTGTGATTTTATATATATATATATATATATATATACTTACATACACACATGTATATGTGTGTATATTTATATATATATATATATACAACACACAAATATATATATATATATTTATTTATATATATATATATGTATGCACTGTAGCTGTGGAAGCACAGGACCCTCTAGTCCCTGCACTTCCATTTATGGGACAATAGTAACCAAACTGTCAACATAGCCATCTTATTACCCCACCTCATGTATCCATTACAGAAAATTTCTGAATCCCTGCCAAAATGTAATTCTATACAACTGCAACACCATTCCATGCCAGAGGTACAAATGCACATTTTGTGCAGGATTTGAAAATTGACAACTGTGACATACATGAGATGGGGTAATGAGGTGGCTATGTTGAACATCTGGGGTCATAATATTTAAAATTTCAAAAGTTATGAGTGAGTGTAGCAAAATTGCAATGAATGGTCATAACTTTGGCATGTTTTCATATTTTGACCCCAAATTTTCCGCATAATCTTCTTATGACCCCACCTCATAAATCCCGTAGGTGAAAATGTTCAAATCTGTGCCAAAACATCATTCTGCACCACAGCTGCAAAAACATGTTTTGGACAGGATATGAAAAATGACAGATGTACTGTTCATGAGGTGGTGTGAAAAAATGGCTATGCTGAAAATTTCAACTCAGAATATTGAGAATTACCAAAGTTATGTGCCTGCATAAAAACATTTCAACAAATACTCATAACTTGAATATTTTTAGGAATTTTTTTCACCAAATTTTCAACATGGCCTTTTTGGGACCCCACCTCTTGAACATTAGTGGTAAAATTTCATTATTCAGTCCCGAAGGGTGATTTTGCTCAGTGACCGTGAAATCATCTTCCGGGCCTGATTAATTAAATGACAGTTGTAGTGTTCATAAGGTGCATTTCCAAAAAGGCTATGTTGAAAATTTGGTGAAAAAATGGAAAAATATGAACATAAGTTCAAAATACCATTGAAGTATATTATACGGCACTTACTTTAATTCCTTAGTTCACGATTTAGCTTTAAAGAGTGCAGACATGTCTCAGTCCACAGAAGATGGCAGTCAACAACCTCTGTTGTTAATTGTAGGGTAAGGGTGGGGTGGGGTGGTGGGTGCTCAGGGGGCGGATCAGGAAGGGGGAGGTGGTAACAAGGGACCATTTTCTTTTTTCAGGTTAAAAAAAAAAAGAGATGTTGGGGACCATTTCATTTTATGCAGGATTAAAGTATAAAAATATTTCAGGACACTGGGGGTGGGTTCCCCAGTGTCCCAAACTGTTGGGGGCTCTAAATGCGGACACAGGGATTGGACCCTGATGTCAGCCAAATAATACAACAATGGACTGCCGGGGGCAGCATCTGACACTGGAGGTGGGCATCCCAGTGTCAGATTATATTAACAAAGGAACAAAGGGACTAAGGGATGGTGATCAGAGGGTGGGGGGTGCCACTAGGCACCAGGAAAATTGTGGGCTCACAACTCATTCTGCAGCCTGCAGCAGGAGTTCAGCTGCAGATACAGGAGTACATAAAATCTGCTGTTCTCATACAGAGAACATGGTGGAAGGCTCCTCTCACTAAACTGATCACCCGGGATTCCAGCTGCCCAGAAAAAGTATTCTGGCCCTAACTGAGAAAAACAAACACCAGAATCTCATTAAACAGGGTCTGTTTAGCTAGCTTTTGGTGTTTGATTTGTAAAATGACAACATTTTTATGTATTTTCCATGCTTTTTATTTAGTGGAAAAAAAAACAATATGGTGGCTCATGAAAAGGATTTTTTCTCATGAAAAAGGATTTTTTCCTCACAAAAAAGGAATGGATCTCATGAGAATGAATCCTTTTTTGTGAGATCAAAAATCCTTTATCAAACTTTTTACCTCCATTCTGAAAAATGAACTTCCCATAGGAAATAATGGGAACTTAAAGCAGCAGTACTAGATAAAAAGAAAATTGGATCTTTTGCAACATTTTGTTCCATGTGCTCTATTGAGCACTTACCTGGTAATATTTCTTAGTTATGCTGTACTATCACGCCATAATTTGATCAATTTTTCTTTGTTTTTGTTTACATTTCTCCCAACCACCATGTTGAATTGGAACCCTCTGCTGTGAACTGCACATGCGCATGACTCACAGCTTCTACACAGGGACAGCAGGAACATGTAGCACAGGGTCCCATGGAAGTAAACAAAAGACGTGATGAAATATGAGGGGGGGAGTTCAGCTGCAAATTAGGCACCAGCCATATTTTCTGTGGATCCACAACAGTGGAAATAAATGTTAAATATCTAAAAACTAAAGATCCCTAGAAAAAAAATATTTACAGATATTGAAACTGGAACTATGGCTACATGCTTCCAACCAAAAAACAGAATTTTGATAATCACTTCCTGATCCTCCAGCACTACTGCTTTAAAAACTGAATAATTTTGCAATAGGTTAATATTTTTCCACCAGACAAACACTGGCAGTTCTGTTATCCAAGTTCTTTCTATCATAAAAAAATCACATAAAAATTCCACACCATCTGGGCACAAGGCAACGAGGAAAACAAAACTGCAAAAAGTGTGATTTTTTCACTTTTAATACACTATCCAGATCTCAGAATTTGCATGTCCAACCGGAACAAAACTTGTCACTTCAAGAGATCTCCCACACAGGAAAGCACATGTCAATTTTTCTGCAAATCTATTGAACGGTTGCAAAGGTATTAAAGTGCAAAATTTGAGGTTTAACATTAAATGGGCTACTCCGACCATGCCCCTATAATCCATATATTTTTTGTAAAATCTGGATCAGAGTGTTAGACTCTTAGACCCTCCACATTCTGCTTGCATCCCAGGACATCACTTGCCAGTGAACGAATGAGCTGTGTATTTAAGACGCAACAAAAGAGACAGAGATACTGAAACTGTCACACGACTGCAAGTGCTAGGATGTTCTGTCACAGGAGTCTCATGTGTCCAGTGGTGGTGAGATGATCAGAAACTGAGTCACATGACTTATTTCATAAGTGTCTGTCCATCACAGTTTGACATGGTTCATGCATTTCACTAACTGCAAACTGTAAGAAACAGTGGAGAGATCAGTGACTTTCCCTGTAATAACCTCAACAACTGCAGCTCAGCAGCACATACAGTATAAATAGCACAGAACAAAGGAGGGATTGCAAGCACTGTGAATTTGGAACAAGAATAATATGATTATGATCTTTCTTACTAAACTGGGAATTTTGGAATTGCCATCTGAAAATCCTGACTCTGAAATTAAAGGTAAAAAGGTGTTTTCACATTGGAAATTAGAACTTTAGATTCTAATTCCTAGTCCATTTGTGAGGCCTTTATTAGGATCAAAATTGAACTAACTCAGAAATGGATATTCAAAAATTCTGATAGAATCCTATCAGATTGGACTCGGCAAGCTCTGAGCATCCTGTTCTGTAAGTAAGTTTTTAACCTGATGCTGTTTCTATTTAAGGATATGCTCCCAGACAACTTTCTGTTGTCAGGTGGGCTTGCTAAAGCTTTGTTTTTATTTGTTCCCAGTATGATAGCTAAGGTTGCATAGTAGTAAACCAGCACTTAGGGAAACCTTGCAGAAATCATGGCAACTCCACCCACAACTGGGCATCCAACAGGTCCACAGCAGTTTTATGCAGTTCTACTCCAATGAGACAATCACCTGGGGACTGTGTTGGTGATATATCAAAATGTTGGCTCCAGTCTGCTTCTGTGATTTAAAGATGTCAAGTCCATTACAACACTGGTGTTGAATGCAGCTGTAGGCTCTGGTGAGGATTGGATGTTGGGCTCAAGAAAGTGTTAAATGACACAAGTGGTGTTGAAAATATATCCAAATAAAAATGTAATGGAGTGGCGCACACAAAACATCAGACTGCTTTAATAAATTCAAGTAAATTTATTCAATACAAAGCACACAGATTAAATGTAATGCAAAGCATGGTCACAAAAATACAGAAATACACAAACTACTGGAAAACTTACGGAGGCCACTGTGACCATACTGATCACAGAAAATATAGCCACCTCGGATCTGTGTTTCCTCTTCACCATGGTTTCTGTTACCATTTTAAGTTGGTCAGTGAGGTTCCTTCAGTTCTCAAGGGACCCCTGCAGCATAGTTTGAATTATTATTTTTTTTTACAGTTCTTTTTCCCTCCTGTCATGACCTGCGGAGCCTCTCTCAGGTTTCCTGCCTGTTCCTGCCCACCTGAGGTTCTGTTGGCCCTGAGCCTCCTCTCTCCCCCCCCCACAGCCAGTACCCCCAGCTTAACCCCTCTGGGGTGGGGCTGCCCCATCTCTTTGGGCACTCTTGCAAGTTAGACCCCGGCTGTAGGTGAGGGCTCGGGCAGAGGAACTGGAAGGCAGTGCGAGATGAATCCAGCAGTGGGTATGGGGATCAAGTGCCGTCACCTACCCCACAGAGCCAGGCTTTTCCATGTTCTAGTGCTCTCCCTGCCCCCCTTTATGTAGGCACCCCTGAAGCCATGGCGCATGGCAACCATGCCAATATCAGCCATGCTGCTTAGCATTCTGTCATGCATACTGCTGCATTCCCGATCTCCACCGAGAGCCACTGGTATGCCAGACAAGCCCCAACCCTCCCCCCGGGGGAGGAGAGCAGACCTGCAGGTGCTCGATCCTTGCCCTGTCCCTGCCAACCCCTGGTGCCAGAGCTCACTCCTGAACTTGGGTCACCAGTGTTGCGCGAGGTGTGGAGTCCAGCGCCTCAACCCTCAGCACCACCGGGCTGGCATAGTTTGCATTCTTGATGTGTCCAACTGCAGTGCTTGCATTTCTTCTGAGAGGGACTGCCTGTTTAATGAACTTGCTGTGGCGGCCATGGACTGATATCACAGGTCTTATCCTTTCCAAAAGGGATGCATGGAATTTGCAGATTCTAATCTGATTTTTGGATTTAGGAATATTCGAGTCCTAATCTAATTCAAATCCTAAAAGGACCTAAAAATCGGAATAGTTTTGGAGTTGAAACCCTAAATCCTAAATTCCTACTTAAAACAGGTCTTAAGATTCGGTTTAGGAAGTAGGATTTTTGGACTACCTTTCCAAAAACACTAAATACAAAAATTGGATCAGAATCTGACAAATTCAGTTCTGTTCATGTGATTCCAAACAACCCTACTGTCTGGAGGGGTTGGGTATCTGCCCTATATCATTTAAGGCAATCACAACCAAGTAATTAACTCTATTAGCATGTTTAATTGCTGGACACAAGAACAAAGTACCACCTTTGTGCATTTGATGCAGTAATGCCACTACCAGGTCACCAATCAGACTGTCTAGATGCAGCTTTAGTGTAGGATCTGTGGCACAGTTTGCAGGCTTTTCTGTCTCCAACTAATCATTTGCATGCATGCTAAAGGCATTGCCTTTACAGTTGCTCCCTGGTGCAGCTTATTGCGAAAAGAAGGCAGGCAACAACAGTTGCTATTCAATTTGAATTATTGTGATGCCCATATGTATTATTTTTTATGTATTTTCATTTGTTTTTTATTTATTTATTTAAGTAATCAGATGAACACCTTCGAGCAAGCATGCTCATTTACAAAGGTTCCTCGTCAGTAACATAATGAAACAATGATGTACAGTCATATAATGGTGTTTACAGTTCATATTGAACAATAAAGTGGCAGCCTTATGAAGCATTGTCAAGCAGAACATAAGCAGGAAGTCAACAGAAAGAGAACAGTAGAAGTCATGAGGCATTGTCAAGCAACACCTACGCAGGAAGTCAGGAGTGCAGAAATGGTAGAAACAGGCAGTACATATTGATACTTGGTCCACTAGGTAATACAGTAGAAGTGATCAGTAGTGCAGGTGAAGAGTGCAATGGGAGGAAGGGGTTATTGCTTGTTGTAGCCACAGACAGTGCCAGGTAAGAGGACCTTCCATAGTTTCCTTTTGAATTGGCCAATTTTGGATAGTCCCACCAGCGGCACTGGCAACTCATTCAACCATTGTGGGGCTCTGGCCACAAATGAGCGCTTAGGCAGACTTGCTCTGCAGAATGGCACAGAGAGGGTACCACAAGCCTTGATCCTGGTGGGGTATGGGCTTTGGACAGGGTTGATGAGGTTTTGCATTCCTTGGGGAGGGGAGGCCCAGTAGGGCTTGCATACCCAGCAGCAAGTCTGGTACTTGATTCTGTCATGTAGGGGTAGCCATTTCATTTGGGCATGGAGTGCAGATGTGTGGGCGGTTGTGTCCACCCCAAGGACAAAGTGACAGGCTTTGTTTAAAACCAGCTTGACCCTGTTTAGTACTGTATCAGAGGCGGCCCCATGTACCGCGCTGCTGTAGTTGATTATGGGGAGAATGGAGTTGGTAACTGCAACACGTTTGGCCTCAGGGGCGAGGTGAGTGTTACTATACAGTCCACATCTGCATATTTTTATTTATTCATTTGAAAGTTGGTGATAGGGAGAAGCACACTGACCTAAGGTGTGTTTGTGTGTGTGGCACAGGGGAAGGGGAAGGTGTTAAATAGAGGGTACGTGTACAGGCATAAAGATGCTTATGTGCAAAATTACAAAGCAACTCATGTAGCAAGAGGTATAAAAAACAGCAAAAATGGCAAAGACTGAGTCACAATTACAAGCAATTTGCAATAGAGGGATATACCCCCCACCACCACACACACACACACACAACTGGAACTGTGATTTGCATTGTTATCTTTGCTTTGCTGCCTAGATTAAATATATTTCAAGAAAAACAATAAACACATAACTACAGCATAAACCATTTTAGCAAAAGCAAAAATAGGCATACATTAAATATAAAAGGTAGCATATGTTTTAATATGTGTAACTCAGAGTGCAACTGATGTGTATAGAGTACAGTAATAACAAAATGGGATGAAGTGAACTCTGAAAAGCACTGTGATAATAAGAGATGATGAGGAGGGGAAGGTTGTTCCAGAGGGGGAGCAGCCACACTGAAATGGCAGATTGGCCAGCACAGGTGTGACAGCGGCGGGGGGGGGGGGGATTTATTTATTTATTGCAACTGGTAACCAGAAAAGGTACACTGAACCAAGGCTTGTTTCCAGGTGGGACCCAGGGGAAAAGGATTATGAGGAACAATTGCATTCAAAGGTAAGGTACAGTCTGTATAAAAAAAGCAATATACAGGCATATGTGAATTACCCAGGTTAATTAATCAGCACTAAACAGGCTATATCAAAGGGAATTCAGGAGTCAATTAGGAATTTACATAGAAAACATGACAATGAGTAAAACAGATATAGAGAAGGGGGAACTGCCTGACTAAAATGACTAAGTGGGATACTAATAGAGTGTAAGTTAATGGTATGGACTGCATAACAGAAGGAAATGTAGGTAGTGAGTAGATTGGAGAGGTCAAGAGGGAGGCAAAACTCAGTACAGTGGGAGAGGCATTGAGATTTGAGAGTTGGAACATGGAGGCTTGGTAGAAAGTACAGTGGCGAGTGAGCAAGGAGCTCTTAAACACACACACAGCCAGCCAACACAAGATCTAGCCATAGCTGATACGGCTGCAGCAAGCTTGTAAAAGTGCCGGGGAACGAGTGCCACTGAATGCCATTACAAAGATGGTGACACTGACAGAACTATGCACGTGTGGCACTTGCCCATGTGTAGTTCTGTCAAATGGCAAAATGCCATTCCCAAGATGGTGATGCTAGTGGAAATGTGCATGCGTGTTTCTGTTTTAGAATGCAGAAGTGGCGGACGGCACAAGAAATAGTGCCCCGGTGCCTGCATTGCAAATGGGCATGGCAGACTGCTTCTTGTTTGGGGGTTTCAGAAGGATCAATCTGAAACTCCAGAATGGAAGCATACTACGGTTGCTCATTTTCTGATCGACTGCAAAATGGCTTTGGGCTCCACCCACGCAGCAAGTATTCAACAGAGCTTACCTCCTGAAGTCATGTGCCCCAGTATATTTATCTATAGGCAGGATTTTCACTAGTTGGGGGCTGCTTGCAAGGAACAGTAGAGAGGCCTGTAATTTCCCTAACCAAGGCCTAGCTCAAGAGCTTTCAGCAGTGACATGAAACACTGTTTCCTGGAGCTGGGGCACTCCTAGGAACACTCTTAAAGAGGCAGACCAATGACTATTATAGAACATAGCAAACTGAAGTTCGCTGATTACAAAAGGAAGTTTATGGGTGTTATCAACCCTGCGAACACTTGGAGTTCTAC
Organism: Neoceratodus forsteri; assembly: GCA_016271365.2. Lineage (NCBI taxonomy): Eukaryota > Metazoa > Chordata > Ceratodontiformes > Ceratodontidae > Neoceratodus > Neoceratodus forsteri. The sequence continues at coordinate 342,559,856 of CM028133.1, read as the reverse complement.
CTTTTTGGTTTTTTGTTGAGCTGAACTTGCAGTTGTATTTAAAGCATACCTTTGGAATAGTGAGGGTTAATTATTACATACAGGGAAAACTGCATCTGTGTTTAGTGCTACTGCTATGAGTGGGCAGACACCCACATTCTTGGCACCTGTCATATAGCGTGGATATCTTCCATTTATTAAATTCCCCAAAAGCCTGTCACGGAAATACTCAGAATGTTGTGAAGCAAGTTAAGACATGATAAAGATCTGACAAAAATATTCTGCAGTTTTAGAAATAAACAGTAATACTTTTGTTTAGGTGGAGAAAACTGTGATTGAATTTCCTTAAGACATTTAACTCCTTAGCAATGTCTGAATAAGAATCATAATCCACAAAAAAACAATATAATTCTGGCACACAATGATCATATTTTCCACTGAAGTTGGTCATTGTGACAAAGTATGGCAATTTGCATCAGTGCTGACAGTTTACAGGATTAGTGATCTGTTTGTACAGTATGCATATTGCGAGATTTCAGCTTTTTTTTAGTCTCTCCTTAAACATCTAATAGCTGACACTTTTGATTTCAAGACTATTTATTTTACTTTAGTCTTGGTAACCAGGTAAGTTCCACTAGGCACAGGTGCATTTTTTCAAGCGGCGACCTTGAAGCACTGGGGAGGTTAAGTGACGTGCTCAGAGTCACACAGTATGCAAGTGGAGGTTGTGGGAATCAAACCCAGGTCTGCTGCATGTACCAAGCTATAGTTGAAAGATATTTGGGATGGCTAATTAGATGACACAGGGATGTCAGCTAGGACTGGATGAGATTGACGCTTTTGTTTGTGAAGATTTTTTTCTGCAAAAATGGCAACTTTCATTAAAACAATCAGCATTTGCCATGAAAAAACAGCATGAAAAGGGGAAAACAGTGTAGTCTCCCTGTGGATTTTTATGCCTTTAAGACTCCCTTGCTACTCGCACATCAAAGGCATTTGCTGCCATTGGAGACGGCACTGCTGTGTTGGGGACAAGACTGGGAATCACCCAATCTGTGTGCTGATGGAGACTGGACGTGAGCTGGCACCTGTGTAGGACTGGTATGGGGTATAGAATTCTGTCTGGATTTTGTGCTTTAGTGAATCAGGACTTTTGTGGAAACTGCCATTGGAACTACAAATTGGCAACCATGTTTGCCTTCCTTTGACCTGCCTTGCTTGGCAGCAGGGTCAGAAGGGAAGTGTCACCCAATCAGGAATATTCATCAACTCAGAGAGCCACAGGGGGTGCATAGCCTACAAATGCAGACTTGTGTTTAACAGTAAAAATGTCACATGAGCAAATATATAATGAGACATTTCTGTTGTGGTCACTTCTTGTAACTCCTATTGAAGGAGCTGTCTGAGACTTGTAGTCATTACCAGCTATTCAATTCACATGGCACCCCCAACCCCTTACCGAATGACCCAGTATGTACCATGATGTTATGGAGAGCATTTTATTTATTTATTCTTAGGTAACCGGGTAAGACCCACCAGGCACAAGTGCCTGTTTTCAGGGGCGACCTGGGAGCACTGGAGCGGTTAAGTGACTTGCACAGAGTCACAGAGTATGCAAGTGGTAGGTTGTGGGAATATAACCCAGGTCTGCCTGATGTGCCACGCTCATGTACAGTTTGTTACTCTAACCTCTAGGCTATACTGCCATGTTTCAATCAGTGCTAAGTGTGGTCCACTTTTACTTTCTTTTTTGTAACAGAAACTAGCCAAACCACTGACTGGAAACCTATAAACTGCACTGAATCTTATTTTCACTTACAATTTTAGCCCCCTTGGTCTCTGGCCCTCGCTTCTGTCGTTCACGGTACCACAAGACACATGCTGACTTATTTTGCAATATCTCTTGCTTCACCGGTCCCTCCACAGAATCATGGCTTGCCCCCCTTGGTGGGGTCGGGGCAGGGGATGCACCCTCAGACATCCCCCTTCCACCAAATATTAACAGGTTTGTCAGGCAGCCAGTGCAATGAACCTCACAAGGGCCCAGCTGTACCTGTCCCATCTCCTCGGGAGCCTGGGACAATATATTTTCACTAGTTATGCCCCAGTGGATGTCAGCATACAAAGGCTCAAGTGTAAGCACTCATATACATGTGCACACAGGTGTGCGGTATGCAAGTCAGCCGGCATCCACTTCCTATCATGTATGCCACTGCTGCGCTGCCACCCACAGTCACAAAAAACCCTTTTACATGGGACACTCCTGTCAGGATGCCCTGTTCTGCTTGATTTGTTGCTAAGCAGATTGTCTTTACACGATGTAATCTCTATCACAATGAGCTGTACAGATCAGTTGTAACATTACCCTTTTTGTGCTGTGTACAGGCGATTTGCTCTGAAACGGCCAAAAAAGCACGATTCCCTGTTGTCCTTGCACCCTCCTGGCACCAAAAAGAGAGGAAAGGCACTATTACATGGCCAGGTGGAACAGAAGACAAACTCTGCAAACCCAGGAAAGCAGGGAACATGGAATTGGTGAACGTTTGGTTCTCTTGCGGAACCGATCACCTGTACACGGCTAAAAGGTAATGTTACAGCTGATCCGTATCCTTCATTGTAATACAGATCTCTGCATGTAAAGACACCTTTAGTGGCAGCATTGAAGTGGAAGCAGCAACCCACCCTCTCCGGAAGAGGACAGCATCCTCTGGGATGCCCAGTCCTCTTTCCTCCATTGACTGGGGCTTGACCTGTGTTGCTGGCATTGTGAGTGGTAGCACTACCACTGTGCAGATGTGCCAGCCATTTTCTTCTTTTTTAGAGTGCAATCAAACCTGTGTAGCTCCTAAAACCTTGTAAAAATGGCAGGCTGTATACAAAATGCACTGTTCAAGAGCTTGAGAACACAACTGATAAAGAGGGCTATCCAGATCACTGGTGGATTGGGGTAAATGAACAGAAAGAAAGGCACAGCATTAGGGTTTCCAGTAGAAGAATGTAGATTTGTGCTGTAGTGCAATCTAACTCTAAACCAGTAGTTCTCAAGCCCCACATCCTGGTGGTCTCAAGTTGCAGTAACCTGAACTTACTGGTGGCCGCACAGTACCATTTCAATATGTCGAGTTGAAAACCACACATGAAAAACAGCGTGGTGAAAGCAGCTAAAAGCAAACTAGCTACAGGGGCAGAATAGTGAAGGTCCATTACTGCTATCACTGTAGCTGTGTTGCTCTTGGTGAAAGAGATGAAAACCTCTGATTGGTGGTGTGTTGCTGAGCGGCTGCCATGGCTCAGAGGCTAGAGCCACAGGCAGGAAGGGCAGTGAAGTGTCAGTGTCCTGGGTTCCATTCCTCATCCCGGGACAACTGATTTTATTATTTTAGTGTCTTGTGTCCCTTTCCCCTCCTCAGGAATCCCCCCTCCAGACGTTTGTCCCAGTCCCCAAGTTTCATCCCCCCTCGGAGTTATTTTAATTGTGCTGGTTCGGGGAATGCAGCTCCCCATACTGGGGGGCAAGGGGGCAGAGCCCTCCTGCAAATATACAATTTTGTATTGTTTGCCATAGTCTTAAAGGCAGTGCTTGCTGTTTTGTTATGGTTGGTGTTTCGCTGAGCTCTGCCTTCCATTTCGGAATCTTGCTTGCATGGTTTTCGACTGCGCTGTCAATGTCGGCAATGTTATGACACCGTGACGGCTGCACTCCTTATTTGTGTTTCATTCCAAACCTCCTGTTATGCCCCCAAACCCCTGATATAACAATTTTATTTCACACTGTATACATTAAATTAAGTTTCTGATATTTTCACTTTAAATGTATCTCGTGTGTTTTTTAAAGGTAAGAAATTGTCTAGTCCATCACCCTTGTAATTTGACTAGCTGCTTGCCACTTATTTCAGGGAGTTGAGGAGGAGGGGTTGAAGGTTGGAGAGGTACTGGCAGAGATCTGGTCTGGGGGAGGACAAACTTAGATTGATGGTCCATTATAAAGACTATCAATCAGCAATCTCTTGTAAGAAGGCAGAGTTCCTGTCCAAGGAGATTGCTGCAGCAATCAATAGACCAGTTCAGCTCTTTTGCACCGTTGACAGGTAGTGTAATCCTGCCTACCTTCGGTCTGAGGAAGCTTTTTTACATTCAAGATGTGATGAGTTTGCTGTATTATTTGCTGATAAGATTGCCTCTATCAGATTGGAAATCCAGTCAGCGCCCTCAAAGGGGCATTGTGGTGAAGGGTATGGGTTGCAGGCACTCAGTCTGTATGGTTCAACTTCGACCAGGTAGTAGTAGTAGTAGTAGATGTCGTGAGGGTCATCCAGGAGCTACGGCCAACATTCTGTAGTTTGGACCTGGGATCAACCTGTATCCTTGTGGGATGTGTTGATGCCATCTGCCCGGTCCTAGTAAAGATAGTCCGATGTTCTCTGGTGTTGAGGGGGGGGGTTCTTGACCCTTTAAAGGAAGAAGTTGTAAGATCCCTCCTTAAAAAACCTTCGCTGGACATGGACTGTCTAGCTACCCGCCAACCCGTCTCTAACCTTCTCTTTGTGGGGAAGGTTATTGAGAAGGTGGTGGCCGGGCAACTGGAGACCTTTTTAACAGCCCATGACATCTATGAACCTCTCCAATCTGGTTTCAGAAAAAGGCATAGTACCGCCACCCCCCTGGTTAGGGTGCTTAATGATCCTCAGGTGGCGATGGATTGGAGGAGTCATTTCATTCTTGTCCTCCTTGATTTCTGAGCAGCAATTGACACCATGGACCATGAGGTGCTGTTGGAGTATCTGCAGGTCTGTTGTGGACTAGCTGGTACAGTCCTCAGCTGGTTTAGATTCTACCTCACTGGCAGGTCACAATGAGTGGTGTCTGGAGTTTTTTCTTCAGCACCCATACCCCTGCCTTGTGGGGTCCCACAGGACTCTGTCTTGTCCCCATGTTTTCCACTAGGGGACATTATAAGGTGGTATGTGTGACAGGGAGATCCTGCCACTCCTGAGGACTGACCTTTTCTTAAATCTGTTGCAACAGTTCTTCTATTTCTTAGCCTAATCTATCCTTTACAGTTTCTAGTCCATAAGGATGGCCACCTGTGGGCACCCCCTCCCCTTTCTTGTCTATGCTATAGTGTCCTCTTTAATTTCCCTTTTCCCTCTCAGGCCCTCATACAGGGAGGTTATTGTGACGACCTCTGAGCTGAAGTAAAACAACAGGCTGTGTTCCTTGTTGTTGGATTTGGTGTGCAATAGCACTATGTCATAAAATACCTTAATGTATATGCCTTATGTGTATGAAACCTGTAAATGTTTAAAATACCACGGTACTAGGTGTTTTTGATAAAGGTAAAAAGTTACTAGGGGACTGTATTATAAAAATTAAGTTAGTTGTGTTATTTAAAATGCTTATAAATTACAGATTGTATGAGAGGCCCTTTGGTACAATGCATTCCTGCTGTAACCTGAGCCAGAATGAAATGTCATGGTAATTTGCATATACATCCCACGATACTTTGCATTTTGGGAATATTTGTGATGTTGTGTTTCTTTGAAACTTGACTTATTGCCAATACCTTTGGGGTAACCCTTGCTTCAGTGCTTCTGCACTGAAGTTCTTTGTCTTTAGTTTGTTTGTTTTTTTTATTTGAGCCCCCACCACCCAAGCAAACAAGCAAACATAGGGATGAAGTGGTTTTCACTAAAAAGTTAGATCATTGGGTCAGTAGGTGCTAAGTACAGAGGAAGGACACACATAGTCTATTGCTGCAAACTGATATATTGAAGAAGGGATATGCCATTGCTGAAGGTTATCTATTGTATTTTAAATAAACATCACACAGAGATTGTGTGTTGAACCTGACATTCGGTGTCTGGTCCATCTGTTATCCCACAACTCCTCCACAGACTTGGTGTCAGCAGTGAGATAACTTGCTGGAAATGTCTGGACTGGCCTAAGAGGGGCATTTTCTGGTGGATATCGCCCAGATATCCCAGGTGGACTGATGCACCAGGAGTTGCCAGAGGAGAACCCGAAGAAGAAAGTCTGTGGAGTTCTGACCAGAACCATGGCCAACAGACTGGGAAAGAAGCTGCTGCCTGGACTAGACCTGGGAGCTCAGAGGAAGGCCAAGCCTGAAAATGATGAAGAGATGCAATGGGATGAGGAACTACCATGGGGTTGAGGCAGACCAGAGATGCAAGATGACACCCTGATGGTAGAAAACTGATGAGGCTAATAAAGTGGATGAGTGGGCAATGTCTAGAGGCAGACCGACTATGCAGAGAGGCAGAACACTGGTGCCAGGTGCTCAAGAGGTCCCTGCTGGAGAGTTTGTATAAAGAATCGGAGGAGGATTTTCTTGGGCTCAGCTGGAGGAGGAGGACCCCCTGACTGAGCAGGATATTCCTTTTTTGCCTGTGTTCCCAGGATGTTACCTGTTGGAGGTCGGAGAGGCAAGTATGGAACCTGAATGTGAGACCTCAGGTAAGACTGTGCCTAGTCATATTGTGCTGAGGCTGAAGACTCCAAGCAAGCAAGAAGAAATCTATGAAAAGGAGAGACTTTTTCTTGTATTGATACAGCTAAATCTATTAACAGTATTGACTGGGGTACACTGCAGGCTAAAGATGCTAATGTTGCCAAACTGTACCATTAGTCTCTGTTGAGAAATGTGTTAATGCCTCAGAGTAAAGAATTATGATATCCACTATGTTTATGATGGAATGTTTATTGTTATTAGGGACCCTGAGACAGAGCTTCTGAAGATGGATGGGTGGAAGCTCCATCCCTTCCTGGGACAGGAAGGTCGTAAGTAGTCTGAAATAACTGCTTCCCTCTTAAGGTTGGGGATATGTGACAGGGAGATCCTGCCACTCTTGAGGACTGACCTTTTCTTAAATCTGTTGCAACAGTTCTTCTATTTCTTAGCCTAATCTGTCCTTTACAATTTTTAGCCCATAAGGTTGGCCACCTCTGGGCATCTACTCCCCTTTCTTGACTATGCTATAGTGTTCTCTTTAATTTTCCTTTTCCCTCTTCAGGTCCTCGTTCAGGGAGCTTATTTTGGTGACCTCCGAGCTGATGTAAAACAACAGGTTGTGTTCCTCATTGTTGGACTTGGTATGCAATAGCACTCTGTCATAAAATACTTTGATGTATATGCCTTATGTGTATGAAACCTGTAAATGTTAAAAATACCACGGCACTAAGTGTTTTTGATAAAGGTAAAAAGTTACTAGGGGACTGCATTATAAAAATTAATTTAGTTGTGTTATTTAAAAAGCATGTAAATTACAGATTGCTTGAGAGGCCCTTTGGAACCATGCATTCCTGCTGTAAACTGAGCCAGTATGAAATTTCATGCTAATTTGCATATACTGTGCATCTCATGATGCTTTGCATTTTGGGAATATTTGTGATGTTGTGTTTCTTTGAAACTTGGCTTATTGCCAGTGCCTTTGGGGTGACCCTTGCTTCAGTGCTTCTGCACTGAAGTTCTTTGTCTTTAACTTTTTTTTTATTTGAGCCCCTACCACCCAAGCAAACAAGACAAACATAGGGATGAAGTGGTTTTCACTAAAAAGTTAGATCAGTAAATCAGTGGGTGAGTAGGTGTTGACTAAGTGCAAAGGAAGGACATGCATAGTCTATTGCTGCAAACTGGTGTATTGAAGAAGGGATATGCCATTTCTGAAGGTTATCTACAGTATTTTAAATAAACATCACATAGAGATTATGTGTTGAACCTGAGGTTTGGTGTCTGGTCCATCTGTTATCCCACAACCCCTCCACAGTATGGGCTGAGTTTTTATTGCTATGCAGAGGACACTCAGCTCTACATGTCCTTTGCACCCAAGCAGCAGGAGATGGTCTCAGTATTTAACAACTGCCTGACTTGAGATTCAGGACTGGTTGAGGGTGAACTGGTTGAGGTTGAATCCAGACAAGACTGAGGCACTAGTGCTGGAACCTGGTTGTCAGGGGGTGAGGATGCAAGCTGGTCGAGCCTCAGGGCTTAGGCTTGGAGACTTCCAGCTGCTTACCTCTGATCAGGTGAGGAACCTCAGCATTGTGTTGAACTGCAGCTTGACACTAAGATCTCAGGTGTCGACCATGGTCAGAACCTCTTTTTACCATCTAAGGAACATTGCCTGGGTAAAACACCTGATACCCCGACTGATCTGCCGGGCCTTTGTGACCTTGCGCCTGGATTTCTGTAATGCCCTGTACCTAGAGCTAACTGGGGGAGATCTATGTCACCTGCAGCTGGTGCAGAATGCAGTGGCCAGGCTTTTGACTGGCTTACCTCAGACATGTCACATCACACCTGTGCTACACTCTCTGCACTGGTTGCAGGTAAGGTGGAGGATCTCCTTCAGGGTCAGTTTGCTGACCTACAAGGCCCTACACAAAAAGGGATCCAGTTACCTGAAAGATCTCCTGGTCCCTCACCGTCCTGTCTGCTCCCTTCATTCCACAGACATGGGTCCACTGGAAATTCCCAGGATTTACTTAAAAACATCTGGGGCTTGTGCTTTCTCTTATGTGGCTCCAATCCTGTGGAACTCTTTCCTATGTTATATATGTGAGAGTCCAACAGTGGACATTTTTAAATGGGAGCTTAAGACCTTTTTATTCAGACAGGTTTTTATGGGATGTTAAATATTTTACAGCTCTGTAGTTACAATGTCATTTATTTGTATGTATTGTATTGCTGACGTTTTTAAGGAATGTTATTGTGAAGTGCACTGAGTTACAATTGAGAAGTGCACTATACTAAATAAAGAATGATTGACTGATGATTGATATTTGTTCCTGAGCTGCACAGTTGTTATTATTAATGAGGAATATGCTATTTTGTATGCTAAATAATACATTTTCTATTATAGTGTTTCTCTCAGCTTCCAGGAACTGCTAGAAACTGCTACAAAAATCTAACAAAAGAATCTGGGATTGCTAGTGTGACAACATATTTTTTTAGATTTCCCTTTCCCTTGTATATAAGAACTAGGCTGACACTTGGAGTCATCAGCCTGCATTTTCATTCCTTCTTCATTCTAATCAGCACTTCAGTGTGAAGTAAATTGATTCTTTTAGACAGTTATTGCACTGAAAACTGTTTTTGCACAAGGAAGTTGTCTGTTGGTTTGCGATGACATGGCAAGGCAATATTTATTTCTAAAGTACCCTTTCCAGCAGGCTCAGGGTGTCATACAGGAAAAGACAGAAAGAGAACGTACATCATTAATAAACAAATAAGCATAAATACAGTATTAATATGATAAATTAACTAAAATAGTAGGTATCATTAAATCAGTCAGTTTTAAAATTAACCCTTAAAGGTCTCCACTGTGCTGGTGAATGGATGCAGGGCAAAGAAATCCACAGGGATGGTGCAGCCACCCAAAATACCCTTGTTGTGATATTTCTTACTGCCACTAGAGGGTACAGTAGCACTGATAAGGGGGAGAGAAGAAGAAGTCAGAGTAAACTACAGAGTTTTTACAGAATAAACTTGTAAACCTGTAGTGTTTGAATGCTTTCACATATGTTTGATATTCTTATCTGTGACCTCAATACATAAAAACCCTGTGCCTCAACAGCTTGAGACAGGATCGAGGGACGAGTAATAGGTCTGCATTGGTAGATCTGAGAGGGCTGACTTGGGTGTAAGGAGACAGGAGATCTTTAAGGTAATGAGCTGCCAAACCACGTAGGGCCTTGTATGTCAACAAACATATCTTGAAGGTGGCACACCATCAAATTTGCAGCCAGTGCAGAGTACACAGGACTGGCGAGATGTCCTCCATTCAAGAAGTTCCAGCCACCAGCTGGGCCTTAGCATTCAGGACCAGTTGCAGGAGGTACATCAAACCTCTAGATTACCCTGAGCATGGAGTATTGCAGCAGTCCAGTCTCAAAGTGACGAAGGCATGGACTAGTGTTACCAGATCTGCAGATGCAAGTTGCAGTTTTAGCTGGGTGATGTTACCAGATAGAAAAAACCCTTGGGGTCTACAGCCAACATCTGTTGTTCTGGTGTCAGCTTGTTGTCCCTAATGACCCCCAGATCCTTTACTGCATCTACTGCTCGAAGTGTACATATGAACATACAAACATATGAATGTGCCAGCAGATAAAGGCCTCATGGTCTAGCTAGTCTGCTGGAATGTGCAGTTCCCACTGTGTTTAGAGAGGGAACAGCCCCCCTTCCCATCGCCATTTAACAGAGTAATGTTTAGCATATGTAGTAATTAACACAGTAATTTAAGGTCTGAAGAGACTATATGTCCTTGATGTCTTCACCTCTCCCCACTTCATCAATAGGGAACAATGAGTATGCTGTGAATATATGTACTACTTTATAATGATTCCCTACCTCTCTTCTATCCAGAGTACCCGTTGACTGCCTCAATAAGCAGAAGTTTATCCAGGATTACACTGAAGACCTTTGCTGTCATCCAGTACCTTCATTGGTAGGCTGTCCCACAGGTACACCACCTTCTAGGAAAAGTGCTTCCTAACATTGCCCGTCAATTTAGCATATCTTCAGGCTTCAGGGCATGTCCCTGTGCCATACTGGAGTACATCTGATTAAATACCTCTGTATGTTTGATCTTTTCAATATTCTTGATTACGCTGAAGGACAACCGGTGCCACAGACAGCCCATCTGTGGGCTTCCCAAACTGCTGCTGTGGCCCCAGCACTCTCCAAGCTGGCCGCAGCTAGCAGACCATCTGACTGACCCCTGGACAGTTTCAGACAGCCCATCTGCAGGCTTCCCACGCTGCTGCTGTGGCCCTGGCTCTCTCTGAGCCAGCCGCAGCTAACAGACTGCCTGACTGACTCCTGGACAGATTTCAATCAGCCCATCTGCGGGCTTCCCAAGCTGCTGCTGTGGCCCTGGCACTCTCTAAGCCGGCCACAGCTAACAGACGACCCAAATGACCCCCGGACAGATTTAGACAGCCCATCTGGGGGCATGCCAAGCTGCTGCTGTGGCCCTGGCACCTTCCAAGCCAGTCACAACTAACAGACCATCCAACGGACCCCCGGACAGATTCAGGTACACCCCGGACCTCTGAAAATCGTGGTTTTGAATGCCACTGTTTTGACTAAATGCCCAGTGGAGGAGTCAGTTTCTGCTTCTCAGCTGATTTTCCAGTTCCTGGTGCTTCCTGATCTCGGGAAAATCTCTTTCTGTGCTGTGTTATGTACTGAATTTTCGTAAATGTAATTACTTATGTTATGCATCAATTGGTCTTACTTTACCTGCCAGTTTAGTTAGTCTATTACAAGCCTCTAGTCTAGCCTCTTGTTGTTACTACCTGCTGTGAGACTACTGCTGGACAAACTGTATTGTTTAGTAGCTGATATGTGACTGCTTAGACCTAGCTACTGAGTAAGATTGCAGCATTTTTCCATTTCTGCCTCTACTGCCAAACTGTGTCTTCTCTCCCACACTGGTCACTCTGCTAATTATTAATTTCTCCTCCCCACTTGCAATGCTGTCTCTCTAAACAGCTTAATTCCTTCTCTGCCTTACCTACTAACCCTCCTCTTACACCCCCTCCTGCTGCTGCTGTTGTCCTCCTCAAACGTCCTGGCACCAAAGCACAGAACCCCCCTCCCTGTTAACTCCTCTTCTGTCTCTAAATAATTACCCTGCATTTGCCGCCTCTTTACCTCGTACTTTGTCTTTCCCCATTGCCTGCCCCCCACTGAGCTTGCTATAGTACTCTAGCTGTATTTAATCCTCTGTCTTTCCATTCTTGTTCCACAGACAGCCCATCTATGGGCTTCCCAAGCTGCTGCTGTGGCCCCGGCACTCTATGAGTCGGCTGCAGCTAACAAACCGCTCGACTGACCCCCAGACAGACTCAGGTATGCACTGGACCTCTGAAACTCGTGGTTTTTGAATGCCGCTGTTTTGACTGGATGCCCAGTGGAGGAGCCAGGCACTGATTTGCAGTTTCTGCTCCTCGGCTGATTTTCCAACTCCTGGTACTTCCTGATTTCGGGGAAATCTCTTTCTGTGCTGTGTTCTGGACTAAATTTTTTTTCCCACCCCTCCTCCCCCATCTCCTCCCAGTATTAAATAGACCTTTGCTCTGCCCCTTTCCTCAGCCTAGCAGCTGATTGGTCACTCCACTGCTGCACATTCTTACGGCTATTGGCCTCCCTGTCTTAAATACGTGACTTGACCCACTTTCTTACCTCCACTTTTTAAAGCAATCTCACCCACAGGGTTGCACATTTGATCTCAAGTTTTTCTCCAGCCACTCCAGTTAACGCCTCTCAATTACTGCTGTAACCTGCCCTATTGTTAGTGACCTCACCCTAATTCGACTATATACCCTTTCAATTCTTACACTTTCACTGCCTATGGTGATATACCCAGTCACAGCCAAACCATCCCGGTAGCTAGCACCTTTGCCTTAACTGAATTTCCAAAGATATCACTAAATTAGAACTAGTGTCATTGCCACCCCCATGCAGTAAAGCAATATTACAGTGACTCTTTCCAAGCGTTTTACCAAAATCGCCCTGTGCTTCGGCTAATTTCACAGTTGGCACACCATTGCTGGCTCAGTTTTGCCTCCAGCTATCTACTACATAACAATGGGCACCATCGCTCTTCTACTAGGCCTGCTCACATTTACCCTTCTGGCTCAGACCACCCCCTGTCCTCTGCCCCACCCTCCACCCCGAGCATTTCTCCCCCAAGCCACCCCCAAACAGCTTGGCCCCCTCCCACCTTGGACACCCCCAACTCCTCTGCATCCACCACCTACCAACACCCTGACTCCCGCTGCCCTCCTGGCCATCTTGGACCCACCTCTTCCTTGCCATACCTACCCTCTGTGCCTTACCCATCCCCTGCACCATTACTATCAGGATCTCACATCGGCACCACACTAAGGGTCCTTGTTGCCTCCATACCCAAATTAGATTAATTACTCTGCTCTTACTGCCCTCCCGGAATATACACCCAAACCCTGGACCTATGCCAACTTGCCCTCCCATACCCCACTCTGGAGTCGGTCTCTGCGTTGCATCACTGAACATATGCAGCCTTCTAAAGAAATCCACCACACTCCTGTGCTGGGTTGTACAACACCAACCCGATATTATTGAGTTAGTAGAGACCTGGCTCTCCAAAACAACCCCTGACTCTGTTATTTCCCTTCCTGGATACACCCTTCAGGGAAGACCGAGTTGGTAAACGTGGCTGTGGGTGTGCAATCTACATGTGGGACAGCCTTATAAGCCATGCGCTCCCTGCCCCCAAGCTTGACTATAGCGCCCAAGCTCTCACTCTAAAAATGACCCCTGACCCAGCCAGGGGTCCACTCTTCCTCGCAATCTCCTACATACCCCCGAGGAACCAGAACCCAGCGGACCAGTCTCTCATTGACTACCTCACCTCCCTACCACACAAAGCTGAGCAACTCATCCTAGGTGACCTTAATTTCATTTGGCTTGGTACCACTACCTCCCATACCAGGGACTCCTTCACTGCCCTGGACATGTCCCAGTTAGTCACCCAGCCCACTAGATTCAACCAGACAAGTGGCTTCAGCACCCTCCTAGACATAATACTATTGAATCCCCCTCATAAAATCCAGGACTCACTTAGTGATCACTCACCTGTCCTCTCTCTGGTCATCCTCCATACCGAAACCTGTGTCCCAGGCCACCTTGCGCTGGCGCCTACACCCCGGGGGTCTCAGAAAGCTAAAATTGCATCTAGCACAGCTGGACTGGTCCCCCATCCATCATGCCCCTGATATTGACTCTGCCCTAGACCTCTTCATCAATGCCTTCAGCAAGGCCTGTCACCTTTTCTTTTTTTTCTTTTTTTTTATTCAGTATACTTTAATAAAACTGTTATGTTACAAGAAGATTGTGACCTTAACCAGGCCAGTACATGAAAATCAACAGGCCTTTATCTTAAGCATCTGTTTGTTAAGGCAATAGCTATATAAATTGACAGTTACAACAAATATTTGTTAACATGTCTACATAAAACTCCTTTTATCCAATCCCCCCACAAATCCCTAAACCCCCTTTCCAACAGCATTTACTTGTAGAAAGAACCACAGGTATTCCTTGTGCAGACTCAGGAGATGCCTCAGGCAAATGAAGGACTCTACCGCATTGGGATATTAAGTTTTCAAGGTGACTAAAACTGCATCTAGGAGGCCCCATTTAGCACTATAAGATTGTACCCTATTGTTCATTTTGGCCTGTCACCTTTTCACTCCCCACACCAGAATCCGTACTAAAAAACAAAATGCTGCATGGATCTCACCACCCATTATCCAAAAACATAAGCATAGGGATAATCTCTGGTACACTACTATCGAATCAGGCAAGTTGGCTGATAGACAAGCCTACAACATGGTGTGTAATCAGTGCACCTGGGCCATTAGACAGGCCAAGGCAGAGCACTATCAGACCACCCTTGCATCCACCTGGGGTTTCGCCAAGACTTTCTGGGACAGCATGAAAGAGCTTAATGGGAAGAACCACTCCCTCCACTGTCCCAGCTCTCCATCAATGGTTCCATCACTACAGACCCAACTCGCATAGCTGATTGCTTCAATACTACGTTCTCTGACCTAAGCTCTGTCCTCCCAAATACATTTTTTGACCCAATCCCCGCCTCTATCCCCCTGCCTTGGATCACCCTCCTTTCTACCTGCACACTATATCCCCCCACGTAGCCAGACCTCACCTGCTAAAAGCCCTTGGTAGCAACAACCCTGGCTGTGACCCCCTACACTCCAGGATCCTCCGCCTGGTCTTGGATGTCATCCTAGTCCCCCTTACAGACCTACTAAACTGGTCTCTATGCCTTGGTCAGTTTTCCAGTGCTTGGAAATCAGCCAAAATCACCCCTATACATAAGAGTGGAGATCAGTCCGTTCCTAACAACTACCAGACAATCTCTATCCTCCCCCCGCTCTCTAAAGCCCTAGAAAAATTGTGTCTGTTCAACTCTCTGAGTACCTGGCCAAATATGACATAATGTGCCCAGAACAACATGGTTTCTGCCCAGGACACAGTACCACTACTGCTCTCCTGGAGTTCTCTCAATACTGTACCTGCACTCTGCTCTTGACTCCGGCAACCTTGCCGGCGCAGTGTTCATGGACCTCTTCAAGGCTTTTGACACTGTTTGTCACCCCCCTCCTGCTTGAATCCCTCCACCAACTCGGCTTTTCTGGTGGTCCCCCTGCCTGGTTCTCCAGCTACCTCTCTGCTAGATCCCAGCGTGTGAAGATAAATGGCTCCCTGTCCAATACCTGGCCCATTCATTCCGGGGTACCCCAGTGCTCCATTCTGGGCCCTGTACTTTTCAGCCTCTACCTCAATACTCTCCCCAGCTCCAGCACAGGAAAAATGCTCCTCCATGCTGATGATGCGGTTCTCTTTGCCTCCCAACCCGATTCCGCTTCTCTCCAGGTATCCCTCCAGCACACCTACAGCCAAGCTGAAAAGTAGTTCCTTGACCACCGACTTGTCATTAACCTGAAGAAGACTAAGTCAATGCTCTTCTCCCATCACCAAAACAAGCCCAAGAATGCCCCCCTCTTTATTCTCCCCAGCACTCTGCCCCCGCTGGAGCAAGTGACCTCTTACAAATATCTAGGCATCACTTTCAACTCAGCTCTCACCTTCCACACCCACATTAATGCCCTGTCCTCCACCATAAATTCTTGGATAGGCCTACTATACCATCATAGAGATTGCCTCCCCCAAGTTGCCCTCCAGCTGGCCATCACCTCTTCTGTCCTGTCACTAGTGGACTATGGCTTGCCCATTTATGCTGCGGTTGACATTACCACCTTGGCTAAAATCCAGCTCTCAATCAATAAGGCCTGCAGGCTCCTAACTGGAGCCCCTCACACCTCACACTTGCCTGCTCTACTCCACCACCAACCTGCTCATCTTTGAGGAGCATCTGCACTACCAGACCTGCCTACTCACCAAAAAAATCTCTTCTAGGGCTGTCCCCCCCAGAGGGTCTCTGCTTCCCTATGGCATGCATCCTCATCTGTTGCCACCTGTAGCTCTATCAAGGCCACCTTTCTGGTGCCCAGAACCAAGACCTCACTAGCCCAGAGGTCCTTCCATTACCGAGCCCCTACTTGGTTCAACTCCCTCCCACCCTGCATCACAGACATTGCCAAAATTGGTCCCTTCAAAATCGCCCTCTGGAACCATCTCTTCGACACTCATTGCTGTAGATGCACGTAATTAATTCCATTGTGGGATCCTCCTGTCAGGCCTCCCTGACTTGACAACATACTCTGGACAGCCTATCCTCTCCCCCTTCCTCCCACTCCACTCCCCATCCTTACCTCCACCCTCTCCAGGTATTATCTAGGTATGTCCAGGGCTGTACACCCAATGTAACCCTTGGGTACCTTGTATATGACTGTAACCTATTATAAGTAACATTATAAAAAGGGTCTGAGAAATGGAGCTTTCTGATTGGCTGCAAACATTCTAACAGCCTTATGTTAATCTTTTATTAACATACATGTAGAGCTTAGCCATAAGCTGAACCAGGTTTAACACTGTTTAAAAACATGTTTTTATTATAATAGCAATAAGGCACTCCCAGGGATTATGCTAATGATCAGTTAATCACCCTCTAGGGGCATGTGGCACTTGGCTACACCTCGTGCCACAGTACACCCCTAGAAGGTGATTAACAGACCATTAACATAACCCTTGGTCATGCCTTATTGCTTAATTATTATGTAACCTATGTGTACTCTATGTTTAATGTTCTCCACATGTACTGTTCTCACTGTTGAAACCACAGTATGTAACTCTGTCTACCCCCCCGCGACGAGGTGCCTTTGTAATTGCGTTCACGACTCAAAGGTTGTAAATCTGACTTTTCTAATAAATAAATAAATAAACAACATCACTCCCCCATACACATACACAGCCTTCTTTTTTACTCCAGTGTAACACCCATGTCTCCTCAAAGCTTTTCTCCTTCATACCCAGGATAATACTGAGGGTCCGTGTTGCACCATCTTGACAGTCTCAATGTCCTTTTCATACTGAGTAGCCAAAACTGTCTATATTACTCCAGGTTGGGGCTGACTAAGACTTTATAAGTGTCAGGATTATTACTCCTGTTCTGCTAGTCCACCCCTCTATATTCTCTGCATAGTGTGCCATTTATGAAACATGAATTGATTTGTTTTCCCAATTCTGCACACATTTATACTGAACATCAGCAGCTGTAACTACCTACTTCAGTCTGTGATGTATTTTATCATGAATAGCCCAGCAGAGATTCAAAATTCTGCTGCCAAATACATTTTATTTATGCAGTATAACACAAATCACTTTTTTTCATTTTGTGCTATATACTGCACTGCCTGTGCAAGCATCTGTGACAGCAGGGTGAGGTGCTGCAAGAAGAAATATCTGGGAGTCTCACTAAGAGTGTGTGTGTGTGTGTGTGTGTGTGTGTGTGTGTGTGTGTGTGTGTGTGTGCTGAAATCCTACCCCTGAGTGTGTTGTCCCCTAAAAAAAAAATACAGGAAACAAACAAACAAAAAAAAAAGAAATCCCCTCTATCTCTTTCTCATTCTCCATTGTTGTATCAGGTGCAGGCTGGGATTGAAACTGTGCTAGAAAGTCCTCTTGTGCTCCATTTTTTTAATTAGGCCTTCTAAAGGCAGTTGTAGACCTTTTACATGGAAGAACAAGCTACTGCCAGGGTTTTATGTGTAAACCAAACAGCATTTTACACTTTTAAATGTTATTAGTGCATTCGGTAGGCCTCGACAAAACCAGAAGTCAGGGATCACACACTTCCAGTTTTGCACTGTGTATTGCACTGCTTGTGTGAGTGTTGGTGAGCACTGGGTGGAGGCGACACTGGCAGAGGCAGTGTCTGCTGTTTCAGTCAGAGAGGCCAGAGGGGTCAGAAGAATACCATCTTCTACATAAGTAAGTGAGCAGTTTCTTAGAGCTGTATTCATTTGCTGCCAGGGTAGTGTCTCCACGTTAGTATATAAATTTGCAAAGGCTGTAACATGTTTTCTAGGCAGGGGTCACAGGAAGAAGTAAGCCATTTTATATGCAATAAATGTAAGCACGTAGTTGAGTTGGAGAGGGAAATTGCATTTTTAAAGGCAGAAATGTTTCATTTATAACAAACTAGAGATCTGGAAGCATATACTGTACCAGTGAGGTTGATAGGCTGCTACTAGATGTGGAGGAGGAACATCAAACAAGTGATTCAGATATAAACACCCAACAACCAGCAAATATTTGGCCTGAGATATTAACAAAAATGTAAGAAAATAATATAAACACAAATGCGCAACTGAAAAACCAAGTTGAGGAAAAATAAAAAGACACCATAGTCATGACAGTGACCTGGGACATACCGATAAGGAAGATTTAAATTGGATGAGGGTACAAAGCAGGAGATGTGCAAAAAGCGGATGGGTGGCTAACTGCCATCTAATTATGGTAATAAATAGATTTGTCATATTAAAAGACCACTCACAGCTGACAACCACTGAAGTGTCCTAGCATGATACTGACACCATAGATAATGGCATAAATAACTCCAGGCAAAGTGATTGCCCTCAGGGGCAAGCTATCATTAAAGCCACTGAGAGGGAAGTCCTAGTTCTAGGTGATTTAGTTCTAAAATTCACTGACAGGACCATTTGAAATGGTGAAAATGAAAGCCACACAGTTTGCTGCCTGCTGGAAGCTAAAGTTTGTGATACCAAATGTAATCTGGATGGTTTCTTAAAAGGGGCAGTAGAAAAACCTATAGTTATGTTGCACACGGCAGTATGTAATATAGGAATGAGAGTAGATGATGGCATAAAAACAGATTTTACCATAATAGGTGAAACTCTGAAAAACAAAGGATGCAGACTGATTCTATCAGAAATCCTACCAGTACCTAGAATGGACCAGGTAGACAGTCAGCCATTAGGAAAATAAATGCATGGCTGTGTAGATGGGCAAAGGATGAAAAATCATAGTTTTCTCAGGAACTGGGGCTTCTTCTCCAACTCTAAAGTATTGTATAGACATGATGGACTGCATCTAAACAGGAAGGGAGCTAATATTCTTGGAAAAAGAAAAAGAGGGGCACTCAAAAAAGGGCTTTAAACTAAATAACTCTAGGAGAACAGTTGGCTTAGAAACTGCAGTCAAACAGGATGGTATGTACATGAACCAGAATAAGTCACTGACACAGTCATAGCGAAAAATGTATCGAGGCAGACACAAACCTGGAGATGGGGACAGGCAAACCAAGAAAACCATTGAAGAAGTACTTAAAGGATCTTAAGTGCATAACTTTAAATGAAAGAAGTCTGAATAATAAGTTGGATACCTTAGAATACATAATGGTTTCTGAAAAAATTGATATAATGGGGATCACCAAGACACAGTGGTCAGACTCGAGCACATGGAGTAAAGAAATCCAGGGATACTTTCTAAATAAGAAAAACAGAGTGGGTATGTTGGTGTGGTAGCAATCTAGATCAATAAATAAATCAAATTTAAGGAATTGGCACTTGAAGTTTCCGTGATACTGTCAAGGTGGTGGAGTAAGAACGCTGTAGCAACCACTTCTCACCAGTAACTATGCTGTTAATATACTGATTCCAGATAACGATAATGAAAAGGATCAAGTTCTATTAGAATTATTGGATACACTAAATAAGCACCAAAAGTTCATTATACTATGTGATCCCAACATGCCTGGTATTAACTGGTCCAGGTACATTGACAAAAATAACTATGAAAAATATTTTCTAGAGAAAGTATCTGATGTGGATTTGACCCAATGTGTCACAACTCGATTTAGGGTGATTCTAATACTTGATGTGGTTCTCACAAATTTTTCAGACATTATAAAGGACTTTATCATAAGGGAGACACTTGGAAGCAATGACCATAACATGATTTTGTTCTGCATTAAAAATAGATAATTAAAGAAATAGGAGTAACTATAAGTTATGACATTAGTAATGCAAATTTCAAAATGATGAGGAAATCACTGGCAAAATGGGATGGAAAGCACAGTTGTATGGAATGGACAAAGAAAGTCAATGGAAGCTGATTAAAAACAATATCTTTGGGGAGAGCTATTGAGCTCCTTGACGATGAGACACGATCTGCAGCAGCTCTACAAAAAAACTAAATAATTAAGGCATAAACTAGTAAACTCAGTCAAAAAAGCAGGTGGACTTCTATATTATCAGATGGAGTACCTATTACAGATCATTTTGGTGCCAAACTTCAGTATGGGAAGAACTAACAAGAGCGGCCTGAGCAGCGCAAAGCAACAGCCACCAACAGACCCTCAGGCCTCAACCTCTAGTGCAGACCATGCAGCCCCAAGACCCGCCCTGGAAAGCTCTCCAACAATCAATGCAGGCCATCGATTCCAAAATTGAAATACTCCTGCAGCAGATGGGAGAGCATGATCAAAAAATAGAAGCGACTAATAAAAAGGCCACCTCTGCTGAGTTGCAAGCTACCAAAGCCCTCAACACAACCTCTAAGTTGGTTCAGGAGAACAATCACTTAAGGTACAGGCTGGGAGCTTTAGAAAATGCCCGATCATCACACCTGAGAATAGTAGGGTTACCAGAAGAATTTGGAGAAATGGATCTCCTTGCTTTTTTAAAGAAGTGGTTACCTCGAACCCTGAAGCTCAATGATGAGATGACAGAGCGTCTTTATAAGGCCTACAGGATTTCCCCTCATGCAGCAGTGGCCCAGCAAGACAACTCCCGGACTATTCTGATAGTCACCGACAGTAGCAGCACATGGGATGTATTTCTCCAGGCAGTTCGCTCCTCAAAGTATTTAAATTTTCAGGGCCACACATTGCATTTATTTTCAGACCTCTCCTTTGCCACTAGAGCTCACCGAAAAAAATTTGATGCATTTCGAGCCAGACTGCATGGTTTGGGGATTACCCATTCCTTGCTGATGCCAGCCCGCCTTAGAATCTACTATGGGAGCCATACTTATCAGTTTACTGATCTGGAGGAGGCTGGAAAATGGGTCCAGCACATGGAGAGAGAGTTCGCCGTGGGCCAAAGGACAAATTCCAATCCAGTGGAGTCTGAAGATGAGGGACATGAAACCGTGAGTCAATTGTCGAGTTGAAGTGGTAAAGCTACTAGAAAGACTCTATCATTACAACTTGTTTTGCCTCTGTGTAGACAAGCAGGAGATGCTATAACAGGGAGCATTATATTTCAGTTTAAAAAGTTAAGAAGTTAAAAGGTTAAAAAAGTCTTATAAATGCTTACTTTTTGTTTAGCCTACTGTTTAGAGCCAAAACCTGAATTTTAGAATTGTTTGATATAGGAGAGGGTCTTATTGAGGTTCTGAGACCTCCTGTTGTAATAATAATAATTTCCTAGTTTAAGGTAATGATTGTTCTACTTTTGGTAAATACAAAATTTGCAACTGCTGCAGTTCATTAAAATGTATGGACATTTAACATTACTGGACAGTGGATCATATTAGCCCCCAGAGCTGAATCTAACTTATGGTGGACATTATATATATGGACTGACCTCTAAACTCTGGGAAGGAGTAGCTATCTACTGTAGGCTTATCTTTGCTATGGATAATCTTAATTGATTTTTCACCCATATACTTAACCTGTATGCCAGATTGTATTGTATAGTATTCCAGTGGCTGGATCCTATGTAATATGTG
This sequence comes from Neoceratodus forsteri, assembly GCA_016271365.2. Taxonomy (NCBI): domain Eukaryota; kingdom Metazoa; phylum Chordata; order Ceratodontiformes; family Ceratodontidae; genus Neoceratodus; species Neoceratodus forsteri. The sequence continues at coordinate 342,538,132 of CM028133.1, read as the reverse complement.
ATGTCTGGCATTCTTGCATCTTGTATCTTGTGTGTACTGGAAACCATAATAAACGGAGAGTACAAAAAAAAAATCTTTGATTTAAGGGCAAACTATGAACCATCAAGGAAAAAATATAATAAAAGGGGAATGTCACCAAGAAGGTGCAGCCTTCACATCAAGAGATCAGTAAATAAAAAGAGATTGTACAAACAATACAAAACAACTAATAATGAGGATATATTAAAATCACAGAAAGAAACTCAAGGTATCCGCAAAAAGAAAATTCAAAGAAGTGTCCAGTATGGAGGAGGGGTGTCAGGTGAAAATAGCACTGTAATAACAGCACAGGAAAAACAACGAGGGACTTACAGCACAAGGGAAGACAGCAAATGGGCAGAGTACAGTGCGGCTCATTTAGATGTCATCCTCCACTTGTGCTGCTGTCCTCTTGATGTGCATGACAGGAAGATGTTTATATTACTGATGGGAGGGTGTGGGGGGCCAAGCCCCCTGCAGAAACTAACAATGTTTCCCTTCTGCCCCCCTTTGAGACTCCCCTCGAGTCAGATGCATACATCTGCCCCATGTCTACTGTTTGCCAGTCCCTAAGTTATGCCCCCCAGTCACTTAACTATATCTTCCCCTCTTCTGAGTCAACCCTCCTGGTTCCTTTATGTTGTTTGTGGTGGAGGTGGTGTGTGTCAGGTTTCCTTACCATTTTCACTGTTGGTGCCCATCACCCTTTATTGCTCATCACCATTTTCCATCCCACTGATTTTCCAGTGCTATTTTGCTGTCGCTATTATCACCTAGTACCTGGAGGAGGTTACAAGGCATAAAAAAAGCGAGTCAAATGTGGCAACGATTAGAAGTCATTGCTAATCATTGCCAACTGGTCCTGGGTCCTGTAAAAATGCCTTATTGGGCACTGTCACCTTAATATTTTTTTTTCTGGTCTGGGTATCCTTTTTTGTCCTCCTCCTCCTCCATGCCCCACCCCATGAACCCTGAACTGTTATTGTGACTGGTCTAGTGATGCTCCTGCTCACCCCACCCAGTCTCTGTGCAGGTGAAATATGAGGGAGTCCTTTTGCAGTGCACCTAGAAGAGCAAGCAGGTGGTTGGGAGCTCCAGTTGGAGTCAAAAGGTGAGTTTTCTTAATTTTCTTTTTTTATATGTTCTCCATTGTTGGCATCATCCAGTAACTTAGTAATTTGTTATTGTGTTTTGCAGGAGACAAGGAGTAGTGACTGGAGGTGGCCACACTGAGGAGGAGCCGGAGGAAGAAGGCCGAGATTGCTAGAGGGCACAGGACTGGTACAGAATGGACAGCAGGTGGCTGCATCATGGGGCAAGGCACGGTGACGCAGATTTTGGCAACTGAGCAGAGCAAGATGTGGCAGAGAATCAGGGAGCAGCTAAAAAACAAGTAAAACATTTTCATTTTGGTCAGGGAGCCTGGAGGAGGGAAGAGGGCACACGGACTTCAGGGCACAGTTCTGGGGGGGATGATGTAATGGCAACAGGCAAGGCCTGGAACAGTATGGACTGTGGGTGGTGGGAGACTGGCATGATGATCTGGACAAGTAAGAGGGTGCCCTGCTTGAACTTTAAGTTTGTGCCATGCTTTGCAGTGAATTTGGGAACAGAATAGTGAAGTAACTGCAGTGAACATTTGGGAACAAAAACGACTCTGTGCCCTGCTTTGCAAAGATCCATGAGGGGAACCTAAAGAACTTAATGTGCCCTTCTATGTTGTGTGCCCTGCTCTTTGCAGTGAACATTTATGAACGGATAAAGACTAAGTTATGTGCCTTGCTTTGTAGAGATCCATGAGGGGAACTAGTACTTAAAGAACACTTTTTATGTGCCCTGCTTATTTTGTGTGCCCTGCTCTTTGCAGTGAACATTTGGGAACAATATCAGTGTCAGTGGCTCAGTAGGTAGCACACTCGCCTCTGAGGCCGGGAGATCAGAGGGCTGTGGATTCAGTTCCCACATCTGGCACTTGGGTTAATATCCCAGTACTGACACTGTAGTGCAGCATGAGAGGGGTGCTGCACTTCTGAGGTGCCGACTTTTGGATGAGATGTTAAACCGAGGTCCCATCTGCCTGGATTGGTGGTAGTTTAGGTGGATATTAAAGATGCCATGGCACTTATTGAAAAGAGTAGGGAATTTCCCCGGTGTCCTGGCCAAATTTCCCTCATTCACTAAAAATACCGCCAACAGCTTAATCTGGTTCAAGGTCAATTGGCATTCATCTGTATCCCCCTCCCCCAGGTCGTGCCTGAAAATAGGCAGGATTTGTCTAGTGCACTTACCCGGTCAACAAAAACTGAATAAATAAATAAATAAGACTAAGTTATGTGCCCTGCTTTGCAGAGATCCATAAAGGGAACCAAAAAGGCTTAATGTGCCCTGTTAACTTGTTGTGCCCTGCTCTCTTGAACTTGGGAACAGAAAATTAAGGCTAAAGTAATGTGCCCTGCTTTGGAGAGATCTATGGGGGAACCAAAAATACCCTGCTATTATGTTGTGTGCCCTGCTCTTTGCAGTGAACATTTGGGAACAGAATTAAAGACTGTCAATATTTGTTCCCTGCAGCTTTGCAGAGATCCATGAGTGGAACCAGAAAATGTACCCTGCTAAATGTTGTGCCCTGCTCTTTGCAGTGAATTTGGGAACACAGAATAAAAACTAATGTGCCCTGCTTTGTAGAGATCCATGAGGAGAACTTAAAGACTGGTGCCCTGCTTTGGCAGTGTTGGAAAAAATAAACTATGAAAAATACTGTCTGCCCTTTTTTGTGGGCAGAAAAGGAAAATGTAAGTGTGCTCTGCAGTTGCAGCGTTTTTTGTCGTGAACTTAACTGCTAAGTATTTGTACCTTGATTTACAGAGGAAGACACTAACTTGCCCTTTGCACTTTGATTTGTGCACACTGGACACTTATTGTGGCAGCAAGCCCACATAAAAACTTAAGTAATGTGCCCTGCTATGCAGTGACTGCTGTCTGCAGCACACAATTTAATTTGGAGGGATGCCTCGCTTAGACACAGGAAGGGATTTTTGTTTGATAGACTCAGTGCCAGTGGCGACCGGGGGGGGGGGGGCTGGAACCTGCCATTTTCTTTTTTTAGTACAGGAAAAGCCTAATGTGTTAATTTAAGTAAGTTGCACACCCTGACACCTTGTTTTGCTAACTAAAACTTTTAATAATTACAGTCTGACATGGCTGGAGTTAAATTAGCAACTGCAGAGGGATAGTGGAAAAATATGATCCAGAAAAAAATTGTCTGCATATAAGCAGTGAGGGAGACTGTACAGTGCATGTTAGTTGCAGTTTGTGCAGTGAGTACAGAGATGAGCTAAGTGGGTTGAGAAACTTCAATGAGGCATTAATTGCAGGGTTTACAGGCCCCCAGCTAAAAGTTGACACCATCTAGAAACATCTTCTGACAGAGCAGCAGAAGAAAGCTGTTAACATTTTGAAATTTGGTAGAACAAGGTCACCACTTGATATATATTGCCATTACCACAATTAGTACGTTTAAAATAGTAAAGGGTTTTAGGGGTTTGGACCCAGACATAAAACAATTTGAATTTATTTGCAGGGAGAGCTTTCAGTAATGCACAGGAACAGCATAGAATGATTCTAGGCAGGCTGATGGAGATCCTGTATATGATGGCCAAAGAGGACCTCCCTATTCAAAAGTTTGAAGCAATAGCAGAACAAGAGAAGCACCATGGAGTTCTTTTGGGCAATAAATACATTAACGCTGTTAGTGGAAAAGAACTCAAATGTGTATTGGCAAGAACCTAGAAGAAAACCTGCTGGCAACTGTCAAAAATGCAAATTATTTTTCAGTGCTTATGGACAGTAGTACTGACAGTGGTGTAACTGAAAAGGAACTGGTTTACATAATTTATGTAAATCCCATCAATGGTCATGTGGAGACTAACTTTTTACAAATGAAAGCTGTATCAGATGGCACAAGTGAGGGATTGAAAATTCTTCTTTTAGACATTTTTACAGAGTGTGGCCTTAATATAAAAAACATGGTTGGGTTTGGGGCTGATGGGGCATCTGTCAACATGGATGTAAGTCGGGGTCTTGGTGCTCTTTTAAGGGAAGACATACAGTGGGTAGTTGGTGTTCATTATTTCTCACACAAATTAGAGCTGGCCATAAAAGATGCTTTGGATAATACCTATTTTAATGAAATTTCTAATTTTCTGATCCAACTGTTTCACCTCTATCAGAAAAGTCCAAAGAGACTCAAACAGTTATGATCTCTTGCCCAGGCCATGGAAATGTCAGTTGAAAAGTCCAAGAAGGCCCATGGCACATTTTGGGTGCAGCATAAACTTCTTGCCACCCGTGCTGTTATCAAATCAGCCCCCAACTCATGACCAGGCCAAAGCCAAGGGAGTGTAGCAAATTATGACTAAATTCCATATGATGGCACATCTTTTGTATTTTGAACAGCTGCTTCAGCCACTTGCTAGGTTCTTACTGGCACTTCAAAAAGAAGTAGTTGAAATGCCAGAGCTACTTAGCTCTGTTGAAACTTTCAGAAACACTCTTGACCATGCTAAGCAGAGTGCTCCCATTGGTGGCAGTGAACTTGACATTCTCTTAAAAAATGGGTCTGATGTTCTTTCAGGAGCATGTGCTGAAGTCACTTACAAGAGAGTGAAATTAACACATTTTAGAGGCCAAGTTGTTAAAACTTTTAAACACAAACTAAGAAATACATTACAAACATTGAGAACTGTTGTGAACAAAGTTTCGGTTTGACTGATGAAAGTAATATCTATTTATTTTTTATTTATTTGTTCTAGGATTACAAATACCTTTGAGCCGAGGCTCTTTTACAAAGGTTCCACATCATTGGTACAATTGAGACAAACATAAGCAAAGATAACAGTTTATAAAATTAAAAAAAAAAAAATACTATAACCATGCAAAAGTGTTAGATGTCAGACTTTGGCCAGCAGACAGAAAGGAACTGGAGCTGTATGGTAACAGTGACGTTACTGCAGTAGCTGTTCACTTTTCAGCACTTTTGCAGCCTGACTGTGACAGCACTCTGCTTCCTGCAGAATGGCAAAAGTTTAAGATTTTTGCTCAAACCAATTTCATCAATCTTTCTGTATCTGCTATCTGGTCAAAGCTGGCATGTGAGTTCCAAAATTCTTATCCAAATCTGTTGAAGCTTGTCAATGTGTTGAGAGTATTTTCTGTGTCTAATGCAATAGTAGAAAGGTGTTTTTTCAAGTATGAACAAAGTAAAAACTGACTAGAGAGCAAGTCTGGCAGAGGATACTGTAGAAACATTGATTCACATTAAAAAGCAGGGCCCCCTCCAGTTGAATTCAACCCAGAGAGGGCTGTAGACATATTTTTTAGTGCTAAACCAAGATGTCCTGGAGATTTGGCAGCTTAGGATGGTAGACCCCCCAGGTCCCTCCCCACCCAAACAGGCCAGAATTACTAGCTACATCTACATGCCTGGTGGAGAAGAGTAGCACAGATCGACCCAGTCCTTGTTGGTTACTTTATGGTCAATCATGGTACCAGGTTTATGCTGGGGCAGGGGTTCATTTTAAATTTAGAATGTTTAATTTGTCATGACTCACGATCACATAATCACCATGAATGTCACAGTCTGCTTTGGCAGACATCCCACGCTATCTCTTGGCTCTTAAGTGTGCTGCTGCACAAATGCTGTATTTCTGGAAATGGCTAAATAAAAATGATAATGTATCAAACTATGTGTACAATGTGTATTTTATCAATATAGAGCAAGATAAGTAGATTTTTTGGGGGGTCTGAGCAAAAATATCAATTTTTGGTAATTGCTAATGAACTTTGGCCAATTGCTAATCATTTTTTACTTTGATTAGTGAAGACTGCTAATCAAGTCTCTGACACTAATTTATGCCTTGGGTTACAGCCAGCGGTGTAAAGAGCAACTACAAAACCTTTTACTCATATATATATATATATATAAAATACAAAAGGAACTGAAAGGAGAGTGGTCCCTTTAAAATATGGTAATATAACTATCTCAGATATCCAAAAATGTCAGAGAGTTTTAATAACTACTTTAGTTCTGTGTTCAATAACCAATCAGGGATTCCACAAGAAACAAATCCAGGAGGTAACACTATTATAATCGAACATGAAGAGGTATATAAATGTCTAAGGAAGATAGACAAGAACAAGTCAACAGGAATTGATGAGACACACCCAAGATTATTAAAGAAGCTAGCTGAGGAGTTCAGCTATTGACAAAATTGTTTACTAACACATTAATTACTGGCATGGTATCAGATGATTGGAGGGAAGCTACGGTAGTCCCTATTAATTAGAAAGGGTCAAAATCTGAAGTGGGGCACTGCCAGACAATTAGTTTAACTTCCATACTTTGCAAACAACTGGAAAAATAATTGAGAATAAGCAGGACAAATGGTTTAAAGAAAATAATACCATATATCCTGCACAACATGGATTCATCAGTAGTAGATCACGTGTGTCAAATTTACTGAACTTCTTTGACCCAGTAAGTAGGGCTGTTGATGAGGGGGATGCTGTGGATGTAGTTTTTCTGGATTTTGCCAAACCTTTTGACACAGTCCTACTTATAGATCTAGTAAATCAATTAAAAATGGTAATATCCTGGGGGAGCTGCACAGATGGATAATAAGTTGGTTAGTGGGAAGGAAGCAGAGAGTAAGGGTGAATGGCGTAACCTGAAATTGGGCAGATGTAATGAGTGGCATCTCACAGAGCTCAGTGCTGGGTTCATTAGTTTAGTTTTAGTTTAGTTTTTATTTCACATAAAACCATTTAGGCGGTGACTATTTCCAAAGCGTTTAGAGTCAGGTACAAGAAAAGTTACATAGGTAAGGTGCATCAGATTTACATTATCACAGCAGTAAACAACATGTATGCAACAACAGTTACACATTGACATAGACAAATACAATGGCTAAGAACAGGTGGCATTAGTAGAGTAACTTACACTACAAAGGTATAGAGGTTGCCTCACATTATGAAAAAAGAGCATTGTACAATGAATACAACTGAGGAAGGACTGTTTGTCATTGGTAGCAGTTACACATTCCATTTGGGGTGATGGAGCTTGACAGCTAAGAAGTAAATACTTCAGCAGAGCTGGAAGTTTTTAGAATATCAGGCAGGTCATTTTTAATTTCTACATTTGCTATTCATGTGATGGCTTCAGTGGTTGATCTGCCAAGTTCACAGATGATGCAAAAATTGGAAGCATTATAGATTCAGACGCTAGCATTAACAGTCTGCTGGAGGTCATAAATAGATTGACACAGTGGGCAAAAAAAATCTCATGCAAGTTACAATACTGCAAAATGTGCAGTACTGCACCTACACAAAAAGAATCCATGAGCAATTTACACCATCAGTAATGCCCTACTGAGATTAGCAACTGAGAAAAAGGATCTAGGAATAATGGTGAATAATAATCTCACATAGGACAACCATTGTGAAATGGTTGTTAAACATGTAGCAGGATATTTGGGTGCATCAGGAAGAATATTAGCAGTAGAAGGAAAGAGGTGATGCTGCCTTTGTATCACTCCTTGATTAGACTACACTTGTAGTATGGGGTACAAATATGGTGCCCTCATAACAAAAAAAAAGTGTGAAAAGATAGGAGTGCAAAGGCGCTTTACTAAGGGATGTGTGAATTGCCATATGAGGAAAGATTAAAATAACTAAATATGTTCTCTCTGACAAGAAGATTGGGAGGGCATGATACTGCATACAGAGCAACATGGGATTTGCAGTTATTAGATTCCATAATACTAAATTAAACTGTGAATGACGACATTACAGCGACAGTGCTCTGGAGTGATAATGGAGTTTGCCCTTTAAGGGGCAGACCAAGTTGTCCTGGTGCACCCCCTCCCTTCACCTGAGGATGGTGTGCTCAGAGTGGGGGAGGGGGGAAGGAAGGGGAGGGGCTGGGGACAAGAACAATAGGCAGGCAGCAGGAAAGGGAGGGGCAAAAGGAGGTACATAATGGCCAGCACAGAGGTGGTTCAGCCACTTTTGCTGAAGTTTTGATCTTTTTAAACTGCAGCACATCAGATTGGCATCGATTGGAGCAGAGGTTTGTGACAATATTCAGGTAAGAAGCAAACAACTATGATAGCCAAGGTTAAAGTGAAAGATGTATATGGTTTAAAAACAAAAAAAACCCTGGGTTTTTCAATGAATTTGTTTTAGGCCAGGTGAAACAGGAACCAGAAAGTAGTAGAAACCCTTTAAAAAAAAAAAAGAGTTTGCTAGTCAATGATCGGTCGCAATGTATGATGTTTTTTTATGTAGGAGCATTTGCCAGGAGGCAGTATATGGGAAAGTTAGCCAGTGGGACTGAGAATCAGGCTGAGGAATGGCCGTTTAGAAGGGTGAGAGCACCACATGGTTTGTAGTTTGTTCGGTCGGCAGGGCAGGAGCCCAGATTGTTTAAAGGCTTCATAGCCAAAAAAGGAGAAAATAGGAATTCTTGCTTCAAACTGTGTTTTTTGTTGTTGGGAGAGTGGGGACAGAGCAATTATGTGTGTGGTTTTGTTGGTTGGGCGGCGGGACCTAGTGAATGGGCTGGTAAGGGCCTTGCAGCAGTTGGAAGCAAGCACTACATGAGTAGCTTGTAGGTTTTCTCTACAGTTCAGCAAAGCCTGGGATTAGTTTTATTTAAAAACGCAAAATTGTTCAGGAAAAGGTAATGACTAGGCCTCCTCTGGCCTTAGTATTGTGGTGTGATGAGAAGTTGCATTTAGTGGATTGGGGAACAAGTTTGGAGCTGTATTGGGCTGGACAGGCTCTGTTTGATGGCGCTTGACCGGTGATGGGCCGGGAGAGTCAAAACGGAGACAGAGTGTGGTCTGGGGAAGGAGCAAGATACCTGGAGGGAGGGACAGAAGAGGCAGCACAAGCGCTGGCTTGCAGAGAGAGTGAAAGGGCTGGGGCTCAGACTGGGAGCCAGCACAGTTGGCCACGTGGCGTGACGTCACACGCCGTGGGGGAGGCCTGCGAGATGAACAGTACACAGGGGAAGTGTGTGGGGCCAGGTGGTGGCCCTCAGAAGCAAGCGGGCTGTTTTAAGCCAAAAAAGGCATCAGGCATGTTGGAGCGGCCTGGGAAGAGGGATAGCATGGAGCCATCTCAGACGACCACGTGGCATGATGTCACACGCCGCGGGGTGAGGCCGCAAAGATGAACAGTTGCACAAGGGGGGTAGGGGGGCCTGGTGGAGGCCTTCAGACGAGAGGTACAGGGGTGAGCGACGCTATGGAGGGGGGGGTTTGGGGATCTGCCAGGCGCCTGTGGGCTGGGAGACTAGGAGGCAGCTGACAGTGGGCATAGGCGCAAGGGCCTAGTTGGGATGGCCATGTGGCAGGAGGGCAGACGCCACAGCTGAGCAGTGCCTCAGGAAGGGATTGAGAGTGGAGAAGGTGCCAGAGGGGGAGGAAACAAGGAAGGGCCTGATTTGTGGCTCAGTCACTACCGCAGAGGGGAGCGGGACAATGAGGAGGCCTACAGGGCCATGTGGGGAGGCCAGCAGCCCCCAGGAGAGGGGGGATAGTAGGCCAGGATGGCTATGGATGGGAGATGAGGGCAGCCGACACACCGCCTGGTGGGAAGTAGGGCAACAAGGCCCAGGGGAGGACTACAGAGATCAGAGGTTTTTTGGGCACGTGAGGGGAGAATGCGAGGCCTAGAAGGCCACATGGGGAACGTGAAGCCTAGAAGGCCACATGGAATGACGCCGGAAGTGCGGGAGCGGACGTCACAGCTCAAGGCCTGGCAAAAAAGGGGGGGGGAGACATGGCCTGGGAGGCCTACGGGGAACACAATACCCCAGATAGGTGTGCAAGAGAAGGGGGCATGCAGACCCCAGCAAGGAGGGGTGGTATAACAAAAAGGGGGGGCAGTTTTAAAAAATGTATATATATATGTAATACATATACATTTGATAGATACACATCATGTAAGAGCATATAGGGTAGGGACAGGGGGAGCCCCCCCCCTTTTAAAATGCAAGGTTATTTCGGGCAAAGTGATTAATGTGACTTTCAATTTTCTTGGTTTTGGGAAGTTATCTCTACAGCTTCCACAGACTAATACAAGGAGATGGCACCAAAGAAGACCAAGCCGTCTAAAGAGGACGCCTACAAAGCCATAGTGGAGCTCGCGGAGAAGGCCAACAGAATGTGGCAGATGGTGGAAGGAGGGGAGCTGTGGAGATCTGGGGAGAAACAGAAAGCAGGGAAGGGAAAAGAGGGCAATGGGAAGAGGCCAGCAGGGAGGCCACGCAGCCCTGCCAGGGTGCAGCCCCTGCTGGGGGTACCTTACAGAGCGGCCAGCCCAGTACCGCCACAGCCCCATGTCCCTGTCCCATCAGTACCTCCCCAAGACCAGGTGGTGATTCCCTCAGTGGAACCCAGACTGGATCCCCTGAGCACGCCAGCCCTTCTACAGCCAATAGTACAACTGGACAATTCAGGGCATCCTGAGTCCAGCAGGCCACAAGGAACCAACAAGACCACAGGTAATGTAGCCGGGGTGGTAGGAGAAAGCATAAAAGAGTACATAGGTCAAATTATTGCAGCGCTTGAGACAGTGGGGTTGGGTCAAATGGAATCTGTGCTGGCGGAGTTTAGGTCAGATTCAGTGGCAACAGAAGGGGTTGAGAAAGGGTTGGAGAAGGCAGGTAAGGGAACAAGGGAGATAGGAAGCCCAGGAATGAATAGGGAGCATGTACCGCCATACTTAAAGAGAAGATATGGAAGGTGAGTATGGGACAATTTATGCTAGTGAGCCAGGAGGCAGCAGCAAATGTGAGGAAACGGAGAACATTGGGAAGAGTGAAATGGCAGCGGCAGCAGTGGTTTTGTTGGGCAGGAAAGAGGAGGACAAATTTACCAAGGGAAAGACTTGGGATGGATGGTTTGTGGATTTTGCTACGTACTCCACTATAGTGCTGGAAAGGAAACCTGAACTGGGCATTCCATTGATCACATAGTCCCTGATAATAAGACGAGCAAAGGCGGAAGGTGGGGTAGGCTGGATATATTATGAAAAATTCTTCCGGCAAAGGATTGTGACTTGTGGGGACATAAGATGGGATACAAAACAATTGGATCTGTGGATGGATTATGTAACCGACCAGTCCACGCCGGAAGAGGAGATGGGAAAAAGGGAGGGCACCTCAGAGGTGTTGCTGGGGTTACAATAGGGCATTCTGCTCTTGGCCCCAATGCTGTTTTTGGTATGCATGCTCAAAATGTGAGGGAACACATGGCGAGTAGATGTAGAATGACATGGGCACAAGGGACACATGGGGCATGGGGGCGAGGCACAGGCCAACAGTTTTTTTGGGAAGGATAGGGATATAGGGGGCAGGCTTGGAGTAAGGGGGGGAGAGGTAGAGGGCATGCAGGTAGAGGGAGCCAGAATTATTAACTACAAGGAACGAGAAAGGGATGGGGAGGAGGGGTATAATAGAGATGAAGGGGACAGGGCAGGTGATCAGTTCCAAGCAGCGAGAACACCCATTAAGACGGAAGTGTGGAAAAAGTGCCTAAGAAAATATCCTGATAGAGATGTGGCAGAGTCACTTAAGACAGGGTTTGAGACAGGCTTTCCGTTAAGATGTGAAGGCCCGAGATGAGCGACAGAGGCGAATAATTTGGCTTCAGTGAAAGGGAAAGAGGACATTTTAAGAAGAAAAATTGAGAAGGAAAAAGCGGCAGGTAGAGTAGAAGGGCCGTAGACTACACCTCCGCTGCAGAATATGAGAATCTTTCCATTGAGGCTGGTCCCTAAAAAACAGCGGGGGGGAGTACAGAGTGATTCACCACCTGTCATTTCCAGAGGGGGACTCAGTGAACGATTTCATAAGTAAGGAACATAGTAAAGTGAGCTACGACACATTAGAAGCGGACGTGCAGATCATCCGGGTGACTAATGATGCCTGGATGGCCAAAATGGATATAGAGTCCACATTCAGATTGCTTCCAGTTAGGAGGGAAGATTGGGACTTATTGGGCTTTAAGATTGGGGGATCAATACTATTTTGACAATGCAATGCCCATGGGGTGCTCCATAGCATGTGCGACATTTGAAGCATTTAGCACCTGTTTACAGTGGATATTTCAGGAGCAGAGTGGGTACAAGGCTGTAATACACTACCTGGAAGATTTCCTTTTAATAGGCATTGGGAGGAGGGAGACAGAGAAAATGCTGGCCAGCTTTCAAGAGTTGTGCAGAGAGTTAGGGGTCCCGCTGGCACCGGATAAAACAGAAGGGCCCAGTATTCTTAGGCATAGAAATAGGTGCCCTGAATGAAGTCTTTAGGTTATCAGACAACAAAGTGATGAGGCTGAAGGAGCTGATTAGAGGGGTCATGGGGAGGAGAAGGGTGCAATTAAAACAGGTGTAACAGGTCATGGGACATCTGAACTTTGCATGCAGAGCAATTGGGCTGGGTAGGGCCTTCACAAAAAGGCTAGCGAGGGCCACAGTGGGAGTAACCAAACAACACCACTGGGTAGACATAACAAAAGGAGTTAAAGAAGACTTCAGGGTTTGGGAGGAGTTCCTCAGCACCTATAATGGCTGTTCTTTTTGGCAAGAAGACTGGGTATATAACACGGATCTTGAGCTCTACATGGATGTGGCAGGGGGTTTGGGTATGGGAGGCTATTTGAAGGGAAGATGGTTCACAGAACCATGGCCTAAGAGTTGGGCGAAGGAGGGGAAAGTAAAAGATATCACACCGTTGGAAATCATGCCCATATGGGCCTGCACTCTGGTGTGGGGAGAAGAACTGCAGAATCAGAAGGTCACATTTTTGTGTGACAACAAGGCAGTGGTGGAAGTTTTAAACAACAGGGGAGCCAGATCAGAAACAGTAATGTGGGTTTTGAGACAATTAGTTTTAAGGGCCCTGCAATTGGATATGTCATTCAGGGCCAAACACATAGAGGGGGTTAAAAATATCCTAGCTGACAGCCTTTCCCATCTGCAGCTGGACCGTTTCCGGATGCTGGCATCAATAGCAGAGGATTGGAAAACACCCATACCAACGAACATCTGGGATGTTGGTGAGAGGGAGCAGAACTGCTGTTTCGCAGCTCATGGGCACCATGGACTTTGAGGGCCTACCAAGGGGCATGGTGGGTGTTCAAAACATTCAGAGCAACACACCACATGGAGGTAAGTGGGCCAATCATGGAGGAACAGTTAGGGAAGTTCACAGTAGATCAATGGGAGAGAGGAACAGCTCACAACACAATGGGGGTATATCTAGTGGGGATTAGCTTAATCTGCAGCCTTAAGAAACGGGGGGACCCAACGAAGTCAATGTTGATCAGGAGAATGATGCAAGGATGGGGAAGGTTGAAACAAAGACCTGCGGATAGTAGACGACCTATAGGGGAACAGTGGCTTGCAAAATTAAAAGAGGCACTACCGGCAATTTTCAGATCAAAAGACGAAGCGCAGTTATTTCACACAGTTTACCTAGTAATGTTTGCAGGGGCCCTGAGAGTGAGTGAGGCTGTGGGACATGGCAAGAAAGAAGAAGAAGGGGGGTTGGAGTGGGAAGATATAATCTGGGGGACGAAGGAGATACACATGCTAATCAAGAAATCAAAGACAGATCAAGGGGGAAAAGGTTGCATGGTGACCCTGAAATCCCAAGAGGGGGACACAGTGTGCCCATTAAAAGCTTTGTGGGCTTACACCGAAGAGTGTGGCTATAGAACAGCGAGTTTATTTGTGCATGGGGACGGCAAAAAAGTCACCAGTCATCAGGTCACGGCCATGTTCAAGAAAGGCATGCAATTCTTGGGTGAGGAACTGGGCAATTATTCCTCTCACTCTTTTCGAATAGGGGCTGCATCACAGTGGGCAGCTGCAGGGGAGACGGTGACTAAGATGTTGGAAAAGGGGCGCTGGCAGTCCACCAGTTACAAGAGGTATATTCGGGCACTGCAGTACGGAGACTAACATATCATCTGTGTTTATTTTCAGGTACGGGACCACAAAGGGGGGAGGGGGAAGGCCAAGAAAAGGGGGACTATGAATGGGAACTAAGAACATGTTTTAAATAATATATTCTACTTAAATCCTATAGAAAGAGGGAAGATCAAGGAAGTATGGATCTGTGGTCACTCCTACGTTTATTGGGCAGAAAAGAGAGTGGACAGAAAGCCTGGGAGAAAACAGTTATACCAGGATGTGAGAAAATGTAGGTTGGTTTGCGTGGCATCTGAGGGATAAGATGGGCGCAGCTGCTTCCTACACTAAGAGAGATGAAAGAGCGGCCACCAGTTCCAGACCTAATTATCTTACAGCTAGGGGGCAATGACATTGGGGGAAAACCATGGGTGGACACATACATGCAGGTAAAAAGGGATTTAGAGAAAATACAACAGTGGTGGTCAGGGGTATGCCTTGCATGGTCAGATATGGTCCTGAGAAGGGTCTGGAGACATGAACACAGCCGCGGAGTGTTAGAGGAGGAAAATGAATAGAAGGGTAGGAACACTGAAAAAGAAAATGGGGGGGCAGGTAATACGGCCGGGGGTGGAAGAGTGGGTAGAGGATTTCTACAGGTCAGATGGAGTGCACCTGTCAGATCTAGCCATAGATATATTTAATACAGAAACAATGGGTTTTATAGAAGCATGGATGAGACATGCAGACAGTACAATATAAAAAAAAAAAAAAGAGAAGAAAAAAGGAGGAAGTCCCCTATCCTACGTTGAGGGGAAAGCCAGCCATCCAACTCATGCTGGAGACTGGCTAATGGGAAAAGGGGGGGAAGGGGGGGAAGAAAAAGGAATAGGATGAAAAGAAGAAGAAGTTGAAGGAGGAAAAGCGGTCTTGGTTCTCACCGTTACCTAACAGGAAAAGAGAAGAAGAAGGCACACAGGTTTTCACCTGGGGGAGCGAGAAGAGGAAGAAAGAGGGATGATCAGAGATTGATATATGGATGCAATAGAATACATTGTGAAAAAGAGGCAATAATAAATGATGATGAGATGGAAATGGAATTATGAGATATAATAAATTAATTGCCAATCTGAGCACAACGACATACAATGGTCTCTGTCTTTTTGTGAGGGAAGGGGGGGAATCCGGGACAATGGAGTTTGCCCTTTAAGGGGCAGACCAAGTTGTCCTGTTGCACCCCCTCCCTTCACCTGAGGATGGTGTGCTCAGAGTGGGGAGGAAGGAAGGAAGGGGAAGGGCTGGGGACAAGAACAATAGGCAGGCATCAGGAAAGGGAAGGGCAAAAGGAGGTACATAATGGCCAGCACAGAGGTGGTTCAGCCACTTTTGCTGAAGTTTTGATTCCTCCTACCCACCCTAAAACTAGGGAGCATGAGGGGAAGACAGTCAAAAAAGGGACTGTATGCTTGGTCTGCCAAAGGTGGATGGCAGGGATGATGGAAAGGGAAAAGGGGGGAGGAGGGGGGGGGAGAAAAAGAATAGGATGAAAAGAAGAAGAAGCTGAAGGAGAAAAAAGCAGTCTCAGTTCTCACCGTTACCTAACAGGAAAGAGAAGAAGGCACCCAGGTTTTCACCTGGGGGAGCGAGAAGAGGAAGAAAGAGGGATGATCAGAGATTGATATATTGATGCAATATTTTACTAAGGGATATGTGACATGCCATATGAGGAAAGATTAAAATAACTAAATATGTTCTCTGACAAGAAGATTGGGGGGGTGCATGATACTGCATACAGAGCAACATGGTATTTGCAGTTATTAGATTCCATAATACTAAATGAAACTGTGTGAATGACGACATTACAGCGACAGTGCTCTGGAGTGATAATTGAATGTATATGGGACCTGTTAAATATCTTAAAACATTTAGACTGTGTTTATCAGTAAAATCTTTTCATGTGTGACCCACGTACAGTAAAGGATTTTGCCAATAAATGCAATCTAAAGGTGATAAGATAAGTATATTTAACAGGTCCTTGTACACATTCAATGATTTTTCCAGCGTGCTGTCATTCCGATGATGTCATTGTGTAAGAATGTCACTGCTATTTTAGGCTGATTCCAGAATGTGGCTTTTGAATGCATAACCTGGTTTGTTTACATTTTTAAAACCTGATGAAATTATATTAAATAGAATTTTTCCACAAAGCAGAGTTTGGCATAACATAAGTAAGATGTCAACCTGCAGCTCTACTTTTTGTGGTTTTGCTGTTTTGATTTGCAAAAGATGCACTGTTTAGGTGTACTTTAATATCTGGATCTGAATGACATATAGAGATTTACCTTTACATTATATGAGAACTAACTGTGCTGAGTATATTGCAATATATACGTAGTAATGAACAGAAAATATAAGACATTTTTATTATGACCATTTTGAGGTCACAGACTGAAAATATAAAGAATATGACTCATACTGATAATTTATAGACTAAGTGAAAAGAGGACAAATGTGGATTATGAATACAAATTAAAAACATTATAATGTGATACGAACTATATCATTTTTGTGCAGTTCTACTGCAGACCCAGTGTGGTGTATAAAATGTTAAGTTTTGGAGACAATAACAAAAAAGAATAAAACAGAATGAGAGGTAATTTAATTTGGCCATGAGCAATATGCAAAATATTTGTTCTGCCATTGCAGTTATTTCTTGTAAGTAATATAATATCCATTGAAAAGAAAAAACTAAAACATAATTAAAAAAATGTATACACACTTATTTACAGCATTGGTGTCACTGACTTGCTTTAAATATGTTTTTGTAGGAAGCTTGCTAGATTAAGTGGTCACTATGGATAGACATACGTTATTGGTGTTAATGGAATATGAATTTATATGAATGTGGATTAGCCACTTGGCTACTGGAAATAATGTTAATGAATTAGGTTTGATATTGGATTGCTTGGAATGGGGTACCTCACAGAAAGGGTATGAGACACTGAATGGTGAAATTAAAATAGATTTAAAAAGTAAGATTAAATAATACTGATTATGTAAATTCTGTATGTTTTTAAACTAGAAACTCTTTTCCCTGAAGAAGCCCAACCTAGGGTGAAACATTGGGCTGTCGCAGAAGGCGTTCTGTTTGGCATGAGCAATAAATGTGAGAAGAATATTTGATTTTTTTTTCAAAACATGTGTGGCTGATTTGACCAGAGGGACTACATTTCTTTGTGTTTAAAGAGTGCAGATAAACATATTGGTATTGTGCTAGCAGCTATGGAGATGTATCAAGGTTGTGAACTAATGATGTGTATGCAAAATGGCCTCTCCTTCATAGGCAATGATGCTGGAGATGCCTGAAGATGCAGGTTTACATCTGTGTGCACACTTTCAAAGGGGCTACCTGTGTCTGTCTGACTGAGGAACTTGTAATTTCTGATGGCACATTTTGTATGAGCCCATTGTTGCTCACTGTGTGTCTCTCTCCTCCTTTCAGGTGCATGAGCTTTGTTTAGTAGCACCCACGGTGAGTGTCCTGCCACCTGCATAGTGGGCATTTGTTTTCTGTCACCCACCTAACTTCCAGCTGCAGAATTAACCCCCACCCACTGCTAAACTCCAGCCCACCTTCTGACTAAACCCTACTCTCCTGCTGTGCAATTAACACCCACCCAGTGTGTTAAACTCCTTACCAATTAACCCCTGATTCCTGACCAGGTGGGGAAACAGCTACAACCAAATCCAGACATACTGTAACAAGCTCAACCCTTGCTCATTTATAAAGTTTTAATCACATTAAAGTTCTCTTATTTTCGATGGGTGCTACTGGTGCATGGCACATATCAGCCATCAAACAGAAACCAGTGCATTGTTCACTTTTTCTTTCAATTGATGTTTTGCAAAGGGGGTTACTTAGTTATCATATGTCAGCTGAGATGTGCATTAAGGCCAACCACCATATGAAAAGATGAACCCCATGGTTGAGTACCTACTTGGACATATAAATCTTTATCTCATCTAAACTGGCTTCTAAAGGCTCATTTTGAAATGAAGTGCAACCACCTAAAATTTGCAAGTGGTCAGGGGGGATGTTTGCTAATAGAGATACTCACACTACTCACAACCATCAACAAATGCAGACATAGAAAGCTCAACACTTGCTCATGCACAAAGTTTAAATAACATTTCTTATAAGGTTCTCTTATTTTTTAAGGGTACTACTGCACATGGAATATATTAGCCATCAAACAGAATCCAGTGCACCCCTACCTAAATGCAATCCTTTCAAACATATTTTCTTGCTCACTTTTTTCCACTTCATGCTTCTCAAAGGGGATTACTTAGTAGTAGTAGTAGTAGTAGTAGATTTTATTATTTCGGGTGCCCTTCCCGAGAAGGCCCAGGGCGCCTTTACAAAGTATTTAAAATACAAACATAAAATAACAAAACAAAACAAAGACAATAAAACAAAAAAGAAACAAGAATTAAAACCAAAACCTAAAACAACTGCAGTTCTTCATCTGAAACAGTTAAAACAGCTACCTCAGACCAAAAGAAAGCCTGTCTCAATAAAAGAGTTTTCAGTTTGTGTTTAAATATTTCCAATGAAGGTGCCTCCCAGAGATGACTGGGAAGAGAATTCTAGAGAGTTGGAGCAGCAATCTCAAAAGTCCAGTCCCCAGATCTGATCTCAGAGACTGAGACAGGACATAGGGGTGCAGGAGATCCTTCAGGTAGCTCTGACCTAAGCCGTATAGGGCCTTATAGGTCAAAAGATCCATCTTGAAGGTGATGCACCAGCCCACCGGCAGCCAATGCAGTTTGCGCAGCACTGGGGTAATATGGCTAAATCTAGAATGACCAGTCAGCATCCATGCTGCTGCATTCTGCAAGAGCTGCAGGTGGTGCAATGCACCACCTCGGACCCTGAGGTAGAGGGCATTACAGTAGTCAAGTCTTGAGGTCACGAAAGCATGTACCAGCATGGCCATTTCTTCAGGTGGGACAAAGGGCTTAATCCAGGTGATGTTCCAAAGATGTTAAAAGCCAGTCTGGACAACTTAGTTGTCAGACGTCAGCTGAGATGTGAAGCACTGGCTTCTGTTTGCTGGTAAGTGTCATGTACTGGTAGCATTCCTAGAAAAGAATAGCAAAATATGGGGCTCACCATGCGATTCAACCTAATTCATATCTCAGCTACCATCTGACAGCTAAGTGATCCCCTTTGAAAATTATGATGTGAACAAAAGGTGAGTAAGGAAATGAAAGGACTGCCAATATGTGCTCAAGCAAAATAGATAGTTAATGTGAAAGGGGAATATGTATGCAATGTTTACTTTCATATTTATTACATAATACTATTCTATATATGATATCATGTTATATGTATATATGATGCTGTTTTCTAACTCAAGATGTTGAACTTAATTTTATAGAATGCCACATTACTTCCTGTAGCTAGAACATCAATGTGAATACTCACTGGTAGTATATTGAATCACGTTTTGAACTGGAAGCATACCATGGCTTATGCTTTCAATTAAAAATGGGGAATGTAGGAATAGTTATGCAAAATATTGAATTATTATTAATCAAATATAATAGTTTGAGTTGTACCATTTTATTATTATTTTATTGTTACAGTTATCATGCCTTATCAAAAGTATTATGATGAAGGAATACATATTCAAACATATGAAAGATATGGAGTGGCAATTCATATGCAAAAGTGGTTATTATATGAACATAGGCCACAAGAAACAAAAACTCTTTTTAAACATATTGACTATGCAAGATGAAAGGAAAGAGTTTATCTCCAAGGATGAAATTCATAGAAATATGATGAACTGAATGATGGACCATAGACCAAATACAACCTGGTTTTCTATGGCATTTTGTACTAATAGCTCTCTCAGATAAGAGATTTTAAATTATGAAGTTCATTTGATACCAGTGTGTTTGTTCAGTCCCGAGTGTGCGTGACCAGTGGTGTGAAATAACCAATCTTTAAAACTAGACCTAACACGGAATGAATGTATTTTATGAAATAATTCAAATGCTATAATCACTTATGATATAACGTCTTCTAAAGGACATTCTCAGCTACTAAAGGACATACTGTATGATAAATATCTGTAGAACCTCCAAAAGCTTCAGAAAAGTTCATTTAGGGCTTGACAGACATGAAGCAATCTTATGAATAATTAATTGTGGGTGGGTCTTCTCCACTTTAGGTTGAACAAGATGAACAGTAATTTGTCTCTCTCTCTCTCTCTCTCGCTCTCTCCCTGCCTGGATGCCTACACATATATATATTTGAAAATTGAAACAGCTGAACCAAGTACAAGGGACGTCTATGTGCAAAGAAACAGAATCTGGAAGGTGAAACGTAACAAAAGATGTTTTCCGAGAACAAAAGAACTCACAGCAATATAGATTATGAGGAGCTGTCTGACTAAGGGTCACTGGTGCCAGCCAAAGAGACCAAGCTCCCATCATGAACTCTGTAAACTCAAATGTTATAACCCCTTCTACCACAGACTTAATTAGACTGCAGATAAAGATTGATGATGCCATCACAAAAATCTAATATTCCTTTTTGTTTTAAAGGGAAACAATGGGAAAGACACAGCTTTCCTCAGACATTAAAGAAACTCTCAATTAGTGCTTTCAGACAGTAACAACTTTGTTTAATAATTTAGACCAGCTACCTACAACTTCCAATCCCTGTTACTGGCAGCAGCCATTTCATTAGCAGCTGTGAGCTTCCTGCCTGTTTGACCTCAGCTATTGGTTGGCAGGACATATTAGCATACAGTGAGCTCCGGAAGCTCTCTGCTACTCATGAAATGGTGGCTGGCAGCAATAGAAAGTGAAAGTTGAAGGTCACTGTTTAAATCACTAAAAAATCAATTACAGTAATTTTTTTTTTAAATGTTACTGTCTGAAAGCACTAATCAGGAATGTTTGTAGTGCCTGGGTAAAGCTGTGCCTTTTCCAGCATTTCCCTTTAAGGCATTTACTTAGAATAGTTTGGGGAGCAGTCTATTGTACACAGGAACGAAAATGCAAGACATGCATCAGAACAAAGTATGCGTGCACTGACTGGGGCAGCTCCCCTTCCCCCCGAGCTTATGGCAGTGGTTCAACAGAAAGAACATTTTCAGTAAGTCACTGGGCAAACTGTCATTTATTAAAACAACAAATAATTGGACATGGAGCACATACCATAAGTTACCGAACCAGCTACTCCCTGGCACTTCAGAATACACAAGTCCTTCATCAGGGACGCAGTCTATTGTCGCAATGCAGTTCAGTGAGCATACACTCTCAATGTTTAAAAGACTATCCATACCTGAGAAAGATAAAGTAATCAGTGCTAAAAACCCAAGAAATGACAGTTTATTGTTGTTTGCAGTAGTTCTTGTCCTTGCTGCTGATGTTCTAAAACTGTATTTATATGTTTCCTATGTTATCATGCAATTTTAGATTATCTGTAATTCGCAGGTTATACAGTTATTTTTATCTTTTAAATAAAACTTGTTTTCTACCACTTCTTGGCAGCAAGTGCAAGATTTAATTCATATCAGAACCTTTTAAAAACTTTAGCTGTGAAAAAAATAAAGGAGCCAGAATATTAAAATAATTATAAGTTAGTTTCCTAGAATTAATTTCCAATCAAAAACTTGATGTTTTGATTGAAGTTTCCAATTTAAAGGTACAACTCCATCCATCACATGCGATGACCACTATGTGAATACAGACTTTGTTCCTGGTTCCTGTGTCAGCTTGTGTGTCTGTTCCCCAAGGCTGCAGTGTGATACCGTGAAAGCAGCAATCCAGATCTTCCAGCCCTGTGAGGACCGAATCCATGAAAACTGCGAGTACATCAGAGTTCAGGCTCTGTAACTTCTGATTTGCATTAGCTGCCGTTAGGTAGTTGGGGCATGTAAGTTCATCAAAAGCCCTGATCTATGTGAAGACTCTGTAAAAGGGGGCATAGCTCAGGCAGAAGATCTGCATAGTGATCACCTGATCTAAGGTTACAATTTGTGCTGTGGTGTTTAATTTTAAGACTTTTCCACTGAGTGAGTGCATTAATTTCATCTACCCAACATCGGGCCCACACATTTTATCACTGAGTTTCTCTAGTACCACCAACTAACTCCATTAAGGGAGCTCTCTGAGACAAAGGAAACAAACGTGTGGTGTACCAGCTAGCTCACTGGCTTGTGTCAGACCTTCTGGTGGGAGATCAGTGGGTATTGCAAGGATATCCTGATTTATGAGGTTTTGATCTGGTGCATTGCTGCTATAGTATTTACTTAATCCATACATTTCCTTCCTCAGATAACTGCTCCCATTTGTTCCCTAAGAAATCATATTCTCTGTTTGACTGTATTTCCTGACTTTAGCTGTATTATTGCACACAGTGTGTTTCTGTTGTTGTGTATTGTCTGTGTGGGTACAGCAAAGAAGATCTACTGGGGGCAAGTGTAGCACTGTTCTGCAGTGGGGGTTATAATCCTGACTGCTGTCCTGGTAAATCAAGGGTCTCTCTGTGTTGAAGCACCACCATTTTGAACCTTATTTATTTAATTTAGTTTTTGCTGTCACTGGGTAAGATACACTAGGCATACATTTGCCAGTTTTTAAGAAACCCAAGCAAGTATTATCAAACCAGAGCCCATTCATGGAGCCCTAAAGACTGCATTCAAACTAGTACTACTTGACTGAGTACATAACATGCCTGGTGGTAAGAGGTGGCATCAAATGTATGAATGTTTTTATAGCTGGTAATGACTAGAGCCAAGAGCTGGAATAAACTGAACTGAACTGAACTAATGTTCTCTCCATGAGTATTGAATTTTGAAATCATCAGGACTAACACATTTCAGTTGGCTGTCTTCCAGTGAAGGCAGTTCTTGGTGCAGCCTTAACCACCACTAGGTTAAGGAAACATAAATCGTACAGTTGCAGTCAGTGATAATTTGCAGTATAGCAAGATGTATCGTGATATACTGCTATATATTACAGGAAATCACATTGAATTGAACTGGATTTCCTGTGACACATCATGGTACAGGATATCCAGAATGGATATTGCTGGAGATACTGCTATTTGTAACTGGCTGTAAATGTAGTCTGTTGAGAGACAGCAGAACTGGGACTGTTGTCCATGACAAAGAAAAAGCCAAGAGGAGACATGATTATAGTGTCCAAGTATATAAAATAAATAACATCATCTGATCAAGTATGTACAGTAAGATGCACAATGGCAAAAGAATTGGGGGACACTCAATGTCATTGAAGAGAGGACTATTTAAGGGTAAAGTCAGGAAAAACTACTTCACAGAGTAAATGGTATACTCAGGTACATTGATACAGTTCATAGAATTAACTGCAGAAAAAGGCTTTTACTCCATCTAGTCTACCCTGTAAGTAGTTTTTATATATGTGTTGTCCCATAGGCCTGTCGCCTTTACAAGACTAGCTCCCCCTGTGTAGCCTCTTCCCCTCTCATCTTTGCTAAACCCCAAAATGCCCTACCCAGCCTTAAACCTATTGATTGTCCCTGCCTCCACAACCCCCCCCCGGGCAGCTTATTCTACTTTTCACCACCATATCAGTGAAAAAAAACTTCCTGAAATCCCCCTTAAACCTCCCACCTCCCAGTTTCCAATAATGCTTTCTTGTAATCATGATTTTGTTTTTGAAGAACAAGCCCATGTATCTACCCTATTCATGTGCCATAGAAACATGTATGTTTCTGTCATATCCCCCTCTTCTTCCTGCCTTCCAGAGAGTACATATTGAGATCCATAAGGTGTTCCTCATATGTCTCTCCCTGCTGTCCCTGGATCATCTTGGTGGTCCTTTACTGTACCATTACCAGATGGTCCCCGTCCTTTATCATGTGTGGGTTCCAGAACTGGGTGTAGTACTTGAGATGCGGCCACTCCGGAGACCTGTACAGAGGCAAGAAGATCTCTCTCTCCCTTAATCAATCAAGATTTATTTGTATTGCGCTTTTCTAAAAATCAAAGCACAGGTACATAATAAAACAATCAGCGACATAAATATAAATATAAAACTAAAAACAGTTAATACAATGTGTAAATTATCCATTGAAAGCCTGTTCAAATAAATGAGTTTTCAAAGCTGCCTTGAATGACTCTGTGGACAGGCACTCTCGAATCCGACAAGGTAGAGAATTCCACAGGGTCAGGGCCACAAAAGAAAAAGCTCTGGCCCCCGATGACTGAAAATGGACCCAGGGAATCTCTAGAAATCCCTCATTGGTGGAGCGGAGTGAACGGAGAGGACAGTAGGGTCAAAGGAGATCTTGTAAGTAGCCCGGTCCCTGACTGTGTAGGGTCTTACAGGTCAGCAATGCGACCTTAAAGATGATTCTCCATCGCACCAGCAGCCAGTGCAGTTCGCGCAACACAGGTGTGATGTGACTCATTCTTCTCAATGCAGTCAACAACCTGGCCGCCGCGTTTTGCACCAGCTGCAGGTGATGGAGATCCACCCCTGGTAACCCTAGATATAGAGCACTGCAGTAGTCAAGACGTGAAGAAACAAAGGCGTGAACCAATATCGGAATGTCATCGTGCGGAAGTAGGTGTTTTATCTGGGCAATATTCCTCAGATGGTAAAAGGCAGACCTGACAATGGCTGACACCTGTGCCTTCAGCGTCAGCCCGCTGTCAAGAATTACTCCCAGATTCCACACCTGTTCAGAAGGTCTCAACTGGTTACCCCCTAGCACAAGGCCAGAGGGCAACCCAGGAGTCAACTTCTCTACATGGTGACCCAGGTCCACTACCAGCACCTCAGTCTTGTCTGGATTCAGTCTTAACCAGTTAGCACTCATCCAGTACTGAATCTCTGCGAGGCAGTTGTTAAAGACCAATAAGGCGTCATTTTGTTCAGGTACAAAGGACTTGTAGAGCTGAGTATCATCTGCATAGCAGTGAAAACTCAGGCCATAACACCTTATAATGCCTCCCAATGGCAGCATATACACCGTGAACAACATGGGGGAAAGCACAGAGCCCTGTGGTACCCCACAAGGCAGAGCAAAAGGAGCAGAGGAAAAAATTCCTGATACTACCTTCTGAGTTCTGCCCGTAAATCTCTCCTCCTACTGTCAAAGCCTCTGCCAGTGCACCCTTACAGCCAGTTCACTTTGCTCTAAGCACTATTGCATTTTGTGGCAACTTTGAGGTTGTCACTAATAATAACCTCTAGGTCCCTCTCTTCCCCAAAAACAATTAACCTGACCCCCATCCAGTATTCCCTGTGTGGGTTCTTTCTACCAGTGTACATCACCTTGCATGTCTTACCTTTGAAGTGCAGTTGCCAGATCCTTGAATATTTCTTCAGCTTTTCTGGAGATTTGCACAATTCTCTGCCCCCCTCTTTATTGTCCACTCTGCCACACAGCTTTGTGTCATCTGCAAATAGACACATCTGCCCATTAATACCCTCACCTATGTTGCTGATAAACAACATTGAACAGGACAGATCTTAGGACTGAACCCCGTGGAACCTCACTGGTAACTTCCCTCATCTCTGATTCATTTCCATTTACACCACCCTTTGTTGTCTTCCCTCCCCCAACCAGTTTCCTGCCTACCTAGTCAGCTCCTCCCATGCCCCAACTCCTCCATCTTTTTAGGTGTCTTCTTTGTAGCATCAAGTCTAAGACCTTACTAAAGCTGAGGTATAGTACATCAGCTGCTTGGCTCCTATCCACCACCTTGGTGACCCAGTCATAGAATACAATCAGATTGGTCTGACATGATCTTTCTGCTACAAACACATGCTGTTTGTGTCCTGCAGCCTGTTGTCTCCCAGGTATTCCACCATCTATTCCTTGATTATGATCTCCATGAATTTTTTCACAATTGAAGTCAGATAACAGGCTTACAGTTCCATGGGTCCACCCTGTCTCCCCTTTGTGCCCTCAGCCAGGTACATAGCACCCCCTTCCACCTATATGGAGCACCTGAACAAATCTGTTACAGGGGCAGGCAGCTCTAGACCCAGCTCCATCAGGATTCTTGGGTGTTGTCTGCCCAGCCTCAGTGCCTTTTTGACTTTGAAAGCTGCTAGCTCCTTCTGCACCGTGTCCTCAAGGATCTGCACTGAAGCCCCTCTCGGAAGCCTTTATGCGGCTTTTTAGGAGTGGTCCTCTGTTCTTTACTATAAATACTAAACAGCTATATCTGTTCAGCACACCCACCTTCTGCTCATCTTCCTCTACCCAACTTCCCTCCTTTTTTTAACTTTGTTTATTCAATTTTTCATGAAAAAGAGCATGTAACAATACATGTTAGTATCAGTCATTTGGCAGTCCATTAAATGTTGATTCCACAGATGGGGTACATTTATAGTATCCAGAAGACTCATCAAAGGATGAGCCAATTGCATTTTCCAGAAGGCTAGCTTTGCTAAAGACCTGTGGGGAGTAAAGAGAAACAGGGAGAACATGCAACATGCAACTTGGCATTATCCTGCCATTATCCACACATCTTATAAAACATTGTAAAACATTAGGTATTACCTAGGTTTGATCAGTACTCTACATACACATAGCATACTATATGTAGCTGATAAAAACAAACACACCATAACCTCACCAGCTTCAGTACGGAGTGCTATTAACTAACACAGGATACTAACGTTTAGGACTAAACAAGTAAATGCAACCAAATATCAAGTCTCAGAAACTGATTTTTAGTAATCAGAACCCTGAGAACATTTATGCCCTGTTTTTAACGATGGTGCTCCAGAAGTGCTTAAATAATTCACAACACTTTAGACGACTGCATAGCAACTCGTAGTTGGCACCATATTGCTAAACCACTCCATCCTAATTAAATGCAACTACAAATAACACTTTAAACAGTGGACAGAAAACTAAACTATTAGGCAAGTTCTCAATAATAACAATGTGCATTGGCAATCCCCAGGGACCTGAAAACTGTATGCATTTTACCAAGGTAGTCCAAAGAAAAGTCCCTTCAAGCACTTCAGCCTTCTTCCTTTGACTGTTCTGCTAGTCTCTGTTCCCAAGAAGTCCTACTTTGGAACTCAGCTACAATTTGATTCACCCGCTTTTTGGCTTCCTCTGGATTGTTGAACTGAAATGTTTTATCTCCATAAGTAATACATAGCCTTGCAGGGGCCAGCAGTGAGTGAGAGACCCCAAGTTCATGTAGTTGTTGCCTCATGGGATCAAAGAGCTTCCGGTGACATTGGGTGGCATATGACCGGTCCGGGAATAGTTTGAGTTCTTGATCGTCGATTTTTAATGGGTAATGAGCTCTCGCCCAACTAAGGATGATATCCCTGGTTTCAGAGCCCCCTGTAATCAGCAGGATTGTCTGACTGGAGTCCCAGTTCACCTGGGCTCTCTGGAAGTTTACACGATATGCATGTTTCAAAGTCTTTGCAGCCAGAATCATATATTCTGGCATATTAGTGCATATCCAGTTCCTCAAAAAGGTTAATAGGTTGTCTCCTTCCGTATCCTCAGAGAGCCTGATGAGGCAAATGTTCATCGCACTGTTGGCATTTTCAAGTGTTTCAAATCGGGCTTTCAGGTGGGTATTGTCTGAGACCATTTTTGCAAAAGAAGCCTGTGTGCACTGGGATCGCTCATCTGTATCAGTAGCTGTTTTCACTGCGCCATTGATCTTAGCATCCTGGGTACTTAATCTGTCCAGGACCTTTTCAGTTTTATGGTCTATATCCTGTACAGCTTTTAAAACAATATCCCAAGGAAGAGGAGGAGGAGGAACTCCCCCTTCCCCACTGGGACCTGATGAGCCGGTTGAGCCTCCTGAGCCCTGCTGGGGCTGTTGCTGCTGCATGGATTATTTTACTCGAACCTGCAGGCTGCTTTTTCAGGTAACCCATCGTAAGATTAGTATCTACAGAACCTGGAGAGAATAAGCTGTTGAGTGAAGTAGAGAAAAAGAGACAGTGCTATCTCTCAAGTGCAAAAAAATACACTTTTAGCAAAGTCTGATATGGAACATAGGAACATGGAACATAGGAAAGTGATGGCAGAAAAGGACCTCCAGGCCCACCTAGTCTGCCCATTTCCCTAGCATCCCCTAGGCCTGCCCCAGTCACCCACCCTCATTTCAGCAGCCCTCTATGTCTGTCCCAAGCCTCTTGAACCCCTCCACTGAATTCTCGCCCACCACTTCACTTGGCAGCCCATTCCAGGTGTCCACCACCCTCTCGGTAAAGAAGTTCTTCCTGATGTTGCCTTGAAACCTACCCCCCTTGAGCTGGAGATTATGATCCCTTCTTCTGGACACCCCTTCAATTGGAATGGGTTCTCAGTAGGCACATTGTTGAACCCATTTAGGTACTTGAATGTCTCTATCATGTCCCCTCTTTCCCTATTCTGCTCCAGAGAGTACATGTCAAGGGCTCCCAGTCTCTTCTCATACGGCAAGTGACTGAGCCCCTTCACCATTCTGGTTGCCCTCCTTTGCACCCGCTCCACCCTCTCCACATCCTTTCTTAGGTAAGGTCTCCAGAACTGGACCCCATATTCCAGATGAGGCCTGGCCAGCTGGGTGTACAGGGGAATCAGGACATCTTTCTTCCTGCTGGTGATCCCCCTCCCAATACAACCCAAGACTTTGCTGGCTTTTGCCACTGCCCTACTGCACTGCCCGACCACCTTCAAGTTTTGAGAGATGATGATCAAAATCATGTCCTGTCATGAACATGACTCTCTAGTACCCCTTCCCTCCTTTTTTAGTCTCACAATTGTACCTTTTGATCACTGATGAACGCTTGGAATAGACTGGTAGAGTAGCTGGTACAGTATCTGCCGATTCTTTAATGACCTTTAATTTCATACTCAGTAAGTATTTGGAAGAAAACAGGGTAATAGGATATTTCTACTGAACTTGTGTGGGAGGGTAGAACTTGTTGCATTTATAGTCTTCATTACCTTTAAATGTGTACATATGTGTGCGTGTGTGTGTATATATATATATATATATATATATATTTTAGAGGCAAAAAATCCATTTAATGCATCAGTTAGAGTTGTTCCACAGTGACAAAAGAGTGGAAATTCAGTGTTAGGGTTGAAAACCCCCCTTGCACCCCCTCGGCCCACCTCCCCAACCGGCATCTGGGTGTAAATTGGGATCATTGGCCCTAACTCTCATCCCATCACATGCATGAACAAGCTGAGGCATAGGAGAATGGGGTGAGCGTTAGGACCGATGACCCCAATGCACACCCCGATGCCGGTTGGGGGGGTGCAAGGGGGGTTTTCAACCCTAACACTGAATTTCCTCACTTTTGTTGCTGTGGAACAACCCTAACTGATGCATTAGCTGAGTTTTTTGCCTCTAATTTCCCTTTTTTTTGAGAATGAGGACTATAAATAGTGAATGGAATGCTCCCACCACGTGATTTTTTGTGACATAGTAACAGTAACAGCAATGCAAATGCAAGCGGTAACAGTTATGCACATGGTGAAACAAACATAAATTATAAAGCAAGCATTAATAGAAACGCAGGTGCAACTGGTAATGCGCATGGTCATGGTACCACTATTGTAAATGCAAATGATAACTGTAACAGCAACAATAACATGAAAGGAAACAGAAACGCAAATGCAAGCACATACGGAAATGCAAACCGTAACACGCACGGTGATGGTACCGCAATTGTAAATGCAAAAGGTAATGGTAATAGCAACAATAACTCCAAAGAAAACAGAAACACAAATGCAAACATAAGCATGTGTGGAAATACAAACCGTAACGCACACGGGCATGGGAACGCAATTGGAAATGCAAACGGTAACGGTAAGAACAATGGTGACGCAAAACAAAAGACAAACGCAAATGAAAATGGAAGGGCGTCCGCCAACAGAAATGGTAATGTGCATGGTGACGCTAAGCGAAAGACAAACACAAATAGTAATGGAGACACAAATGATAACCGTAATGCAAATGGAAACAGAAGCGCAAAGGGTAATGCGCATGGTCGTGTACACGGGAACACTAACGCAAACGGGCGTGGAAACACAAGTGTAAAGCCTATGTGTAACAGTAACTGGAGTGCACACAGTACTTTTCCCCAAAAGCTCCATTGAGAAACACAGTGAAAACAAAGAATGTATGCATAATAATGGGCTTCGGAGCAGAAAACGAGCAGTTGTAGTACTAAAATGGTAACATCTCAGTAAATGTACGACGTAGGAAAAAAATTAAAATTTCACATGATTCATGAGTTTCCTGGCTAGGTTGTCACTTTCATTGTCACAATGAAAACTCCATATTTTGCACCGTTTCCGATATGCGAGCCCTGAAAGGTGCAGCAGACGCAACCATGTTAGTCTATGGGGAAAAAGTCAACTTCGGAGTACTGTAACTTTGCTTCCATGCAATATTTTGTCACCAAACCACCAAAAGGCATATCTGTGAGATGTTGGCTGCCTTCCCTCCAAATGTCAGCCCAAAAGATCAAACCATTTTTTTGCAGCAGGGTGGCAAAAAATTCCTGTCATTTTGGCCATGGTCTTGAAA
The DNA here is from genome assembly GCA_016271365.2 of Neoceratodus forsteri. Lineage (NCBI taxonomy): Eukaryota > Metazoa > Chordata > Ceratodontiformes > Ceratodontidae > Neoceratodus > Neoceratodus forsteri. The sequence goes on along the minus strand of CM028133.1, from coordinate 342,507,545 downwards.
AATAGTGTCCTGATTTGTGACACCTTTTGCAAAAAATTGCGAAAGTGTCGCAAGTGCAACACTACTTTGTGACACTACTTTTCCCAGAAATTTGAAAAACATATTTCTGGTGTGTTTAACCCCAAAATAAAAATGTGGCTAGCATCCTCAGGGCTTGAATAGGTAAACACAAAAATTATTATGTCCCTAGATGGTCCCAATTTTAAATGCCAAACATTTCTGTGATCAGTAACTGAAAACAAAATGGTGAATTTGTGACACTACTAGGGTCATTTGCGACACTAAAAGGTGCATTTGTGATATGTTCAAACTTTTTGTTAACTTTTCCCATCGACTTATAATGGGAACTTGTTCTTTCAATAACTTTTGAACCATTTAATATTTTTTCATGAACTCTTCAAAAGGCACATCGGGGACCATGGCCGCATGTTCCTTGAAGTTTTCAGACTAGTCACATAAACCATGTGACCTGTAGGTGCGAGCAAAGAATGTGCAAAACACCATAATTGCATGCACGAATGTTGCTTAATAACTCTGCAGTCGTATATCCGACCGATACAAAAGTTGCCAGATCCCAAGATCTATGGCTACACCCCAAGCCTGCTAAATTTCAGGCAAATCTATTGAACAGTGGCAAAGTTATTAAGATGCAAAATTTCACCATTTAACCTTAAAGGGGGTACTCAACCCTAACTATGGTAGCACGATACATGTATAAATGTATTACATATGAACTTGACTGATATTGCATTGCTTAGTTTATTTACAAAAATGGAAATAATATGAATGAGCCCTTGAATACTGTACAGGCATTCTGCCAGCTGAACTATTTTGCCAGCTGGCTAATATATCTTTGTCCAGTCACTGCTTTCTGTTTCAAACAGTGACTCCATCACTTATATCACTTAAAAGTTTTCTCATGACAAATTCAAGTTTTTCTAGTTAACTCATATATATTTGACTTTCAGTGAAGTAGGAAACATTGTGAATGAGTAAGTAGGTGTGTCTGCAGAGAAATATAATTTGCATTATTTCTAGACATAAGGAAGGGGAATTCCTAGCTGTCCATTTTCAGAAAAGGTATTATTGAAGCACTGTGGCATACCCAGCTATTATTTTCTTATTTGATTGCTTTTTTATCTTAATGCCTTTCTTTGTCATTTTATTGACACTGGATGAACTGTGACGATATCGCTACTCCATTATTTCTTGAACCTTTTTACTGGTTTGCACCTCCCGTGGCGAAACCTCTACAGCAACATATGTTGCTGCCGACAACAGTGCCAGGTCACTGCAGAGGTTGCGCCTGGGACTGGGCAACACTTTCTCCTGACCTGCACCCTCTCCCTGAACCAACTGTGATTCGGAGTTGGTATCTATAATAACGAGGGTGCGGGGGGCAAAGCTCCTGAAGAAAAAACAGTCCCTGCTGAGCCTGGTGCTTTGATACTGGTCGACGAATTTGTTGTCGACTTGGCATCATAGATCCCTTTTTACTTCAGCGCCACAATGTTGTAGGCAGTTTAGAGCAAGAAAAATAGCAACCTACTATGTCGTCATTGCTCTGCAATACTGCATTGTCAAATAAGACATGATATGGATGAAAAACCTTGAAATGGGAACTATAGTTAGGCTTGCAGTCGTCCTTTGGTTGTTAACATTAATGCAGCCATTGCTCCTCCCTATCCATGGGACTGGAATTGTATTGTCTGTCGCTACTTATGGTCTGGCAGGAAAAAGGGGAAAGGGGCTCTGGGGTGGAGAAAGAGAAGAAAGGACAGTGGAGGAGTGCTTAAGGCATGAACTGTGACTAGCCTGGGGTACCAGCCAGGCCCAGTAGGTGACAATATTCAACCCTTCACTCATATTCACATTTAATGTTAGGAAGCTTTTGGATATTCCCGTTTTAAAGATAGCTTGCTGTTATTTGTAAGAGGTCTGTGCAATTACTTCTTGTAGTGCTGAATAAAATATATATATATATATTTTTTTAATAGAGATTTGTTTATAAAGAGTTAAGTATAGTATTACTAGTCTTTTATAAATTGGCTTTCTTGCTTATTTTTCCATGTATTTTTTCCAATACACATTTACATGTGTAAGCTAGTGGCTTTATTTATATTAGTAAATTAATCAAATGGACTGGCTTTGTAACCAAGGGCCACAAGAGTTTCTAATTATAGCCACTCTAAAACTAGCCCAGTACAGCACTGTCATTAGCTCCTTGGAAGCCCCATTGGGAATGAAGCACTGAATTATAGTATATGGGTGCTTTCAATTGTGCATGGATTTCAGTAACTGCTGAAATCTTGTTATAGAACAGTTCAAAGGTCAAAAAAGTTGTTGTTCTGATGTCACATCAATAGTACAACAACTTTTTAACTTTGACCTGCCACCTGATTGGCTCAGACTAGGCTCGACATACAAAATAAAGACAAGCATGGTGGCACGATTTAGCGAGCGCTGGGTAGCGCAGTCACCGACTTTTAAGTTCAGAGTTGGGACATGGACTAGAGCCATACATGGTTCCCATTTGGAAAAACTGTTTTTTTTCCCCTAACTTCAAAAAAGCAGTGCGGAGAAGCGAAAGTGAGAAGCAGGACCGAGCATGAGTGGCAGCAGCGGGAACGGGAGTAAGCAGCGTGTAGGAGCACCAGTGGGAATGGAACAGCACCCACAATTAATTATATAAACAAAATAATGTGAAGCTACACAAAAACCCATATACTATATAAAACAGTGGATGGGCAACCTCTCGAGGTCTCAGATGTCATCAACTCCCTCGAAGGAAACACAGCCTTGCTGCGGATGGTCGCCCATCCACTATTCTATATATAGTGTATAGTGGAATGCTGTTATGCATGAAATTCCATGCCTGGAATATGCTTGTTCTGCTGCAGTAGTGATGTCATTATGTTGTTTTGCTGCAGTAGTGATGTTACTACTGCAGCAGAACCACTTGGAATCCTGGCACACTGTTGCGTTCCTCTATTTAATTCTGCGGTGACAGTATTCTAGAACCTCTAGAGACTTTTCAAGTCAGTTTCATTTTGAAAAAGAGATAAAAACACACATTTCACATAGTACTACTATTCACTATAAAAAATACAGGATGAGCAACTTTATGCACAACCTGTGTGTTCTGTCACCTCAGGGTTCTGATTCCCATGGACCTCTCGAGCTTCGCTCTCGAGGTGAGAGGGAATCAGAACCCCTCTGTGGCAGAACACACTAGTTGTGCATAGTTGCCTATCCAGTATTCTCTATGTGAGCTGCCAAGTGTGACACAGCCAGTGAGGGGCCCGATCTTTTTCTGTTAGAAAAAGCCAATGCAAGCTTATTTATTTCATATCGGGAACAATGATTGTAATGCAAAACATGACATGCTAAAGTATTTTTTTCATTGTCACTGAGCTATTACAGCTTGCTAAGAAGACTGATTGGTTCTGAATATCCTCTGCTGAATAATTTCTTAGGAGTAGTATGATGAAAAGACTAATAATATTTACTTTGAAACATTCCTGTGACTTGTATGTTTCCTCAGGGATGAATGCTACAGATAGATTACTAGAAGCAGTGGAATAATTCAGCCCCAGTGATAATAAAGACAATTTACCCGCTTAGAATATGCATCACTGTTTATTCTGCTATTGCCACGTATTATTGGAGCTGAGTTTTGATTAAAAATGCACAACATATGGGAGGGGTTTGCCACAGTTTTTATTGCTGCCCCTTTTTTGATCTCGGGAGGCGCACAGTATGCAAACATCATTTTTGTCATTAGTCACGCACCTTCAGGGACAGTGCTAACATGCACCAAAAGGCCAAAGCAGCATCATTTATTTATTTATTTATTTAAGAGTTTAACCAGGCAGGCAGGCATACTGAGCGGAGAAACCACTCGTTTCCAGATGTGACCTGGAAAAATCAGGGGAGGGGGCATAGGTGAAAGGCAGTAGCAATACATATATGGTCTGTACATAGTAGTTCAAGAGACTTTATACAATAGGTAGCTAGGTCAGACATGCAATACCTGTATATAACATATAACAATATATCATGCCCAGGAATGACTCTTCCTCCCTTTGCCAGTGGGTACGAATTGATGCCTCTACTCTATAACAATATCTAAAGGAAGAGGAAATGTTTTAAATCAGGTTCATTCATTACGTTTCGATCCAGTAGCTTGCTGTCTAGACCCTCTTTTCTTATTGCACCAGTGAGTCCAGTTCGTCCCATGTTTTAAACCCCCCAGTGCATTTCACTGTCTACCCTTTTCAACCCTATTCCTTTATTTAACACAAGAAGATGTAAACATATCGTGACTGTTTTAGTGTCCTATGTAGCAAAGAATTGAAACTGCATCTTTACAGGTGAAGGAAATTTCTGAGCAGAGCTTTTATTAGACCATTTGAGGAGCTTCCCCTTGTGTCCCGCCTCCCAGAGCCAATTTTCATGAGTTCCCAAACACAATGAAGGAGTCCCAAGTGAAATATAGAAATGAGAAGTTCTACAGCAGAAGAAGAAGGCCTTCCACTCTGTTGAGTCTTCCTGACATTGAGTTCGTGCACCTTAAGCTACATACTCCTCCACCCTCCCCTCCATGGATGCCTTCCTCCTCCCCTTAACTTTATCCAATCCCTTCTTGAAACTGTCCATGGACTTCACCATTGTCACATCTTATGGTCGCGTGATCCACCCACCCACCACTCTCCATGAAATAGTACCTCTTGGGGTCTCTCTGGAACCTGCCCCTGCCCAGTTAGCAGCTGCCCCCCCCCCGTTTCACCTCATCTTTTTGTTGGTGATGGTCATGAATAGTTCACTGGGGTCGACTACATTAATGCCCTTTTGGTATTTTAATGGTTTCTATCATGTCTAAAGCTACCTGTAAGTATGCTTTGAAACATGAACCCTCACGCCAACACTATGAAAACTTAAAACCAATACCTGCTCCTTGCTGCATTCAGCGAAACAATACTGTCATCTCTGTCACTAAAATGGAAGTTTTCCCATAAGTCCTAGCGCCACTCAATCAGGCTTCTCAGAGAGCCAACTCCACTTTCGCATTCTCGAAATTCTGCAAACTAAAATTACAAATGGAGGACTTCACAAAAAATTGATTACTAGTATAAAGACCTCAGCTGGCAGGGCAAAATCACATCACAGGGACAACCTTGTACCAGATAACTTTTCCTGTCACCTTTAAGAACTCACAGTTCTCATCATCTCCTTAGAGATCATGCCAGACAAATCTGGTGAAGTTCTATGAAGGGGTGACAAGGGCGCTGGATCAGGGCAGGCCAGTGGATGTCCTCTTTCTGGACTTCAGCAGGGCTTTTAACTCCGTGCCACATCATGGGCTACTGGAAAAGCTGGAGTGTATGGGGGTGGAGGGGATGGGCAGGTAGAAACTGGCTGGTGGGGTGGGTACAGAGTGTGAGGGTGCAAGGGGAGGTCTCATATTCAAGGTTAGTCACAAGCAGGGTACCACGGGTCGGTGCTGAGTCCACTCCTATTTAATGCCTATGTCGTGGACATCAGAAGTGGTATCAGGAGCATGATGAGTCTCTTTGCGGATGACTCTAAGATGTGGGCGGTTGTGGATGGGGAGGAGGGAAATTTGGATCTCCAGGAGGACCTGGAGACTCTAGGGAGGTGGTCACAAATCTGGAAACTAAAGTTTAACACTGCAAAATGCAGCATTCTGCACCTGGAAGCCAAAAACCTGACTCATACATACACCTTGGGGGGCAGATATTGCAGGTGTCGAGGGGGGAGAAAGACCTCAGGGTGGTGGATGCCAAAATGAACAACTCAGAGCAGTGTAGAAGGTGGCAGCACAAGCGAATAAAATGCTGGGGTGCATAGCCAGGGGGATAACCTTAAAGAGTAGTGAGGTACTCCTTCCGCTGTAAAATAGCCTGGTTACACCACACCTTGAATACAGCATGCAGTTTTGGTGTCCCTACTTAAAGAAGGACATTGCGTTACTGGAGAGGGTACAGAGGAAAGCAACCAGGATGGTACTGGGGCTCGAGGAAAGGCCCTGTGAGGAGCGACTGAAGGAGCTCAACCTATACTCATTGAAGGAGAGAAGAGACGGGGCATTATGATAGAGGTTTTCAAGTATCTCAAGGGGATCAATAGGGTAAGCCTTGAGGTGATTCTCTAGTTGAGGGAACAGGGGGGCCACCAGGGGACACCCCATGAAGTTGGATGGGGGGAGGTTGAGGGAAGAAACAAGGAGGCGCTACTTCACTGACAGAGTGGTGGAGCCCTGGAATGCGCTGTCCAGAGAACTGGTGGCTGCTACTACTGTGGAGGAGTTCAAGAAGAGCTGGGATAGGTGCAGGGGGAGGGTGCATTCAGGAGCCCAGTTGGGAAATAGGAGTCCTTGTTGGCAGGGAGGGAGTGAGGGAGGGCTAAAAGTGGTGCCCTGTGTAGGCACTGACCATCGAGCAGATTCAATAGATCATAGGGCCTATTCTGCTGGCTTCATAGTATGTTAGCATGTAGACTGATGACATCAGAAGGCAATTGAGAGCTTTACTTTTGTGTTGCTGATGTCACCAATCTAACTCCGTCTGAGAATCATCTCACTCATAACAAATGGGTTAATTATTCTGTATGTCATACTACTGTTAGAATGAAATGATTTGATTTGATTGAAGGTGTGATGATGATGATGATGATGATCTGTAAGCACTGGCTTTCCAGTAGAATTGTACGAGGCATCCATTTTTCTTCCCTGAGTGTGCTGGTAAGCAATGATGGGCATGCTTGCGTACTGGCCTCCTGTGGCTGCCCCTATCCCCTTTGATTGTGTCGAGATGATACGATATTGTATTTTGAGCATCATAATATATTGATTATTACAATAATTTGCAGTAGTTCTAATTTTTGGAAAAATAGTAAACATCTCCTTGGGGGCAGGTGGGAAATTATAAATCTTAATTGCACCCAGAGAGAGAGACAGGCTGTCAAACCAGCAGATATGAAAGTCAAGACCATTTAGCACAGTATGTTGTGGTACGTTTTGCTGCAAGATAATTGTGATTTTTTTCCACAGCTTTAAATTATCATCACTGAGATTTATTGTGATGAATTGTTATATTGTATTATGGTGTTATCACTAGATGTACACCCGCGGCACTACTGCCTGGCTTCCACCATGTGGAGTTGAGGTAGCAGTACATAGTGTCCCCCCCCCTTCCTGATGAGGATAGCTGTTCTTGAGACACTCCATCCTCTGTCTTCTGGCCACCCCTGAATCCTTTTCTGAACCCTGGTCACTGGCACAGCGAGCAGTAGTGCTGCTTGACTGGCATAGGGCTTTGCTTTTAACACAGGAAGAAGAATGTTGCATTTTTGTGTGTGTGTGTTATTTATTTACCTCCTGACCCCTGCCAGCTTAGCCGACCTCTCCTTCAGGTGGCCATGCCTGCCACCATGACCCTCCTGTCCACCATCTGCTACCCCCTAATCTTGCTGCCCCCGACCAACCTGATGTATCCCTTCAGCGGCAGGGGGTACCGGGAAGGGAGAATTTCCTGTGCCTGTAGGCACCTTCTTCAGTCCTCGCAGGGGGCAGTGAGGGCGCAGTATGGGCAAACCTGGGCTATTGCAGTGGCAGGAGGATAGGCTGCCATCATCCGGTGGCTAGATGGCCATTTTCCATTTTTCTGGTCCCTCCTGCCCACCGTGGCATCCTGGTAGATTGTGCATGTGATGTGTGACCACCCACGCTACAAAGCATGAACCCAGGCTGCCAGCATGCCAGGTGATCCCTTATTGCCTGGCACCATGGGGCCGGCTGGATGTTGATTTTAATGCTTTCTCCCCTACTGCTACTATCTTTATTTTATTTTATTTAGTTTTTGTTGACCGGGTAAGTGCACTAGACAAATCCTGCCTATTTTTAGGCATGACCTGGGGGAGGAGGATACAGATGAATGCCAACTGACCTTGAACCAGATGAAGCTGTTGGTGGTATTTTCAGTGAATGGGGGAAATTTGGCAAGGACACCAGGGAAATTCCCCTACTTCCTGCTTCCTGTGAGCAGGGGGGACCCATTTTCTGGTGGGACCAAGATGGCGGAGGAGGAGACTGGAAGAGTGAGGTTGGTAGATGAAGAATCAGTGGAGCTGCTTGGAATGGATATTGCAACTGAAGTATCTGTCTCTGTAGATGCGGTGGCTGGAGAGTACCCGAAGGGTGGCCAGCTTATCGCCTGCGATACCATTTCTAATATAGAGTCAGGAGACATACTTGATTTACACCAAAAAAACAGTGTTTAGAAGAGGAATTGGTTTGAATTAAACAGCAGCTGGATGATTCGCTAGCACAGCGAGATGACGACTGTAAAAGAAAACATTCAGCGGTTTCTCCACTATCGGAGAACTCTTTGGGTCCTTTGAAGGTGTTGGCGACTGTAGAGCATGGTAATCCACTTCCAGACCAGGAAGAAAGGCCCCCACAGCGTGACTGGAGCGAGGGTGATGACGCCGGCTGGTCGCTGGAGAAAGCGCTCCTCTCAGCCGGATGGATGTCCCCTGCACAAGGAGTCTGGCAGCCAGACCCGGGTTGTTTACCGGTAGGATCAACAAATCCATTGCCTTCCTCTCCTATGATGGATTCAGGAGGGACATTTGCTGTTTCAGGTACTGTTGCCTCTGGGGTTTCAGAAAAACAACAGGGGGTGGGGGTAACCTTGGATTCTTCACAATCTGATCAGAGGACTGTTTCACCAGGGGAACCGGAGGTGTCTGTTGCGGCCCCCACTTATGCAAGCCACTTCCATAAAACTATCGATTTGGCGAAAAGTAGAAATGCAGTAAGGTTGCGATATGTGGGACAGAAGGAGTCAACACCTGATCGTTTTCATGTGGGGAAAATCTTGCTTAAACAGTCCATAGGGTTTTCCCCTTCAGAGGTTTATGCTTTAATCCATGCAAGAGGAGAAAGTACTTTTGATGTTAGTTTTCGTACTCCAGCTTTGCTGGAGAAATTCTGGTGTAGATTTTCAAATTTAAAAACTAACCCTTTATGGGTAGATTTTCTGGTGATACCCTTGACGAAACAACCTTTTAGGGTAATTACTATTCTTTTTCGCAATGAGGGGGTTAATATAACTGATGTGGTATACTGGTTAGAAAAACTATGTACTATTCAAGGAAATCCTTCCCCAATTTTGGATGATGAAGGTTTTTGGACTAGGGGTTGGAAGTTTAGGATTAAATTACACCAAACGGAGCAGGATGTTATTCATTTGCCTAATTGTTTTTTCATAGGTCGGGATAAGGGGTTTCTGTTTTATCCTGGGCAGCCTAGGATGTGCTTTAAATGTGGATCCACAAGACACATTAGTACTACATGTGAGGTATTGAAATGTATGTATTGTGGGGAATTAGGCCATGTTAGTGCACATTGTTTTCAAGACCCCAAATGTAACCTTTGTGAGGAGGTGGGTCATGTGTTTACTGACTGTCCTTGGGCAGCCAGAAACACAGAAAATGCTGATTTTGGAGTTCAGGATTATTATATTAAAGAGGCTATTTCCCCCACTGTGTTTTCTGGGCCTCAACCTCCTGGTAAAAGACATATGCCGCAGATACCTGAATGTGGACCTCCCCCCCCCATTTTGGTTGTTGAAACAGAGGGTGTTTTAGCACAGTCCGCTGCACAGAAAAAGTTGGGGACCATTATTTCATCAGATCCTTTACCTAGTTCTCAAGATTTTGTTGTGGTTCATCCAAAGAAGGGGAAGGGTGTTAGGCCAAAGGGTTTGAAAAAAACATCTGAACCTTTGGAAGAGATGAATACTTATGAGGTATTGCGGGATGTTTCTTCAGATCAGGAGACAGAACATACTGAAGTGGCTTGAAGTCTGCTCTTGGGAGGGGATTTATTGGATCCAGGTGGACCGAGGGTTGGTACCTCCGGGCCTAAAACTAGTGGTAGGATTACCCGGGCCTCTAGCAAAATAAAGTGAGGTGTCTTCTTTTTCACTTTTTTGACTTATGATTGATCTTCGTTATCAGTTTCACATCACATTTTTAAATGTAAATAGTATCCAGTCCGAATTTAAAAGACTGGCTACATATGGGCTTTTTTTACAATCTGATTTAGATTGTATATTTTTCAAGACATCCGTCTGCATTCTCCACGTCTTTTGGAGGCGGCCTCTGTGGGTTGGTTGTGGGGGGATAGCTACTGGTCACAGGGGTCTGAACAGTGTTCAGGGGTAGGGATTTGTTTTTTTCTCCGTAAAAATAATTAGGCATTTAGAAATTTTGGAAGGAGGGTTCTCATGTTAGATATTGTTTGGAAAAATTTACCTATGAGGTTAATAAACATATATGCACCCCAATTAAAATATGAAAGGGTAAGGTTTTTTTCGCACTATACAACCTTTTTGTTTACTAGTATGCCGTTGTTTTGAGGGGATTTTAATTGCTCTTCCTCAGAGTGGAAGTAATATATTTGGGAAAAACAATATTGTGATGTCTCTTGTTTGTTGAAACTCATTTCTGAAGTAGGTCTCATTGATGTGTTTGGGTCTGGTAATATAGGAGCTTCCCACACATATGCTTGTGGCCCTCGCACATCACGGATTGATTATTTCTTTATTTCCACCAGTTTTAGCATTCGTAAAGCCGTAGTTAGTGATGTGGCAACTTCTGATCATCGTATGTTAGATTTGATAGTAGGAAATCTACCTGAACAAAGGCAGGGTTCAGGGTTCTGGAAGTTAAATATTTCCTTGCTAGATTTACCCATGGTACAGGTAGGGTTTCAATATATCATGAAAGCTAGGAAATCTGTGTTTTTCCTTTATGAGGATAAAAATCAGTGGTGGGAAGATTCGAAACATGATTTTCGTTCTTATTTCCAGTCAGTGGGGAGGCTTAATGGTTCTTTTAAAAAACTCACTTTGTGGCAACTTAGAGCACAGCTTCGGATTTTGGTGGCCCAATACTATGAAGAGGGTAAAGGTGATTTGGGTGCTATTAAGATTCTTAAAAATAAATTATCAGTTTTCCAAAAAGAACTGATGCAGGGGGTGATCAAATAGCAATGGTACCGGGTTTTTGGAAAAAAGTCTGATACCGTTCCTTTTGACACCCTGGCTCAGGTTTGGGAACAGAGAATTATGGAGGCCTTGCAGCTCCCTAATGGTATGAAGGTCACAGACAACCCAGCTATATTGAATGAAATTGGGAGGTATTTTTCCAAAATTTTTACAAGTACTGATTTGTCAAAGGCTACAGTATCAGACTGGTTGAAGGGATGTGACCTTCCTCATATTTCTGAGGAGTGTGGTCGAAATTTAGTTTCTCCTATCACTGCTGCAGAACTTAAGCAAGTTATTTGGACCCTTTCTAAAGGAACGTCCCCAGGGTCTGATGGCCTATCACATGCCATTTATAAAGTAATATCGGAAGTACTAGGGGATGAACTTGTGGTAGTGTTAAATGATGCTCTTAGTACAGGAGTTTTACCACACAGTATGTATGAAGGAGTTTTAGTTCTCTTATTCAAGGATGGAAATAAAGAAGATTTAAAAAATTGGAGACCAATCACTTTGTTAAATACTGTTAGTAAAATCTTGATGAAGGTATTAGGGAATAGATTGGTGAATACGTTAAATTATATAATTCACCCCCACACAGTTTAGTGGGGTACCCTCACGTAAGATACAGGATGCCCTGATTCTTATTAGAGAAATTCTGCATAAAGGCACTACTCAGGAATTATTAGGACATTTAGTTAGTATAGATCAATCTAAAGCTTTTGATAGGGTTGAATATACCTATATGTGGGCATTTTTTTCAAATATGGGTTCCCAGATAAGTTTATTTTATGGTTGCAAATATGCTATAAACACATTTGTTTATTTCCTAGTATGAATGGATGGATAGGAGGTAAGATTTTAGTCAATAGAGAGGTGAGGCAGGGTTGTCCTCTAAGTCCTCTCCCCTTTATTTGTTGTCTCTGGACCCATTATTATACAGATTGAATAAACAGGACGATATAATGGGTCTCTCCGTGAGTAGTATAGATTTACAGATTAAAACTATTACTTATGCAGATGATTTGTGTTTAATATTGGCAGACAAATCATCAGCCTTTTTGGCTCAAGATGAGTTGAGAGTGTTTTCAGAAGTAACTGGTTCTGTAATCAACTACCAGAAATGTAGTATTTTATCCATTGGTTGTGAGGGTACAGTATGGAGTTCAATATAGCATTTTCCAGTAGTGACCTCCTATATTCGAATTTTGGGTATTTTTTTGGTAGTCCTGATCCCCAGTTTTATAATTGGGAAGAAAAAATTCATACTGCACAAGGTTTGGTAACAAAATGGAATTATTGGCGTATGTCTAAACGTAAAAGGATATATATGATAAAATCACATCTGTTACCATTGTTTCAATTTTTGTCGGCAGTATTTCCTATCCCAAAAATACTGCAAACTTCAGTGTACAGTGTGTTTTCCAGTGTCTTTGGGGGAGTCACCTAAACCCTATTAAAAGAGGGATTATCTATTTACCTATCACCCAGGGAGGCTTGGGAATGATTAATCCAATAATTTTTTTTTTTCATGTTACCTTTCTTTTTCACAATATTGTCCCATTGGCTCATAATGCGGTTAGATTATGGTGCCCCTGGGTTATGGATGAGTTTGGATCCCTATTAACACAGTGGGCCTCTTCAGGCTCCCTTTCTAAACAGGTGAAAATTTTCTTTTTAGCTAATTGTTGGAAGGATGTGGTGGGTAAACTCAAACTCTGGGAATTGCCTTATCGCTATCTGACTACTGGTACTCGGAAAATGGTATATGACTGGCTGTTGTTAACCTGGTTCCATGAGGAACCCTGGTTTATGATACTTCCCTCAGCTAATATACAAATTATGACAAGTTTTCTTTGTTGTCCCCGAATTCCAACATTTATGTGGGATTTTATATGGCTTTGCACCCACCAAATATTGGGGGTAAAAGGGAACATGAAGCATAAGGGTGTAGTGGAACGAATGTGTCCTAGAATTGATACGTGTAGTGGGGTGGTTGAGACTATGCAGCATTTGTTCATAGATTGTCCCTATGTGGTTGAATTTTGGACTTCTTTTCATAAATATTGGGTCTCTGGGCCTTTTCAGAGGGAGGATCCGGATGCGTGGGTTAGGAACATTTTACCAGCTGCATGGGTCCAGTTTGACTCTGGGACGTTATTGTTATTTATGGGACATGTCAGGTTTCAATTATGGCAAGCCCGCTTGCCATTAACTTTAAGACAGCAGGTATTGTCTAGTGCTTATGTGTTTTCGATGGTTCAGAAAGAGATTTTTAGATGGAGAGACTATGAGCACAATACAGCCTCTCTTGATCTTTATAAATTATGGTGGAGACATATGTCTTGGTTGGAAACTGGGTGAACATGATACTTTCTTTGTACCTGATAGTTGATTATTTTCTTTCTATAATTTTTTAAAATAAGAATAGGATATTGGTCTTTTTTGTATATAATACTGTTTTCATTTCTGTTTCATAACAATTTATATAATTTTGTCCGATCTCCATTCTGTAGTTTTATGGTGTGTATTTGTTTCCAGTTAGTATTTCTGTATTAGACAGCCATTTCTGATGTATGACTGTACTACTTATTTATTTTGTTATGATTTGTAATTTTTTTTTTCCTTTTGTGAGGTACTACTGTTTTTGTATTACTTTGCTTTTTGTTCCTTGAAAAAATTTCCCTACTCTTTTAGTGGGGGAGGTTCAGCTTTTCCGCTTTGGGATTTTATAAATGAAAGTTTGTATTGTATGCTTGATGACATGCTTATTTTTGTTTATTTTAAGTTTGTCTTATGATTTTGTGTGCAGTAACACTATTAAGTTTGTATTTTATTTCTTTATTTTGTGGATAAAATTTCTACTTTTTTGGGGGGTTCCTTTTGTCATGGGATTAGATTTGAGTTTCACTTCTGTATTAGACAAACCCTTTCGATATGTATGATTGTAATACTTATTTGTTTTTGTTATGATTTGTACTTTTCTTTTGTGTGAGGCAACACTGTTTTTTATTGATTTGTTTTGTTATTTAAATAAAAAATTCCCCTACTGCTTGGCCAGTAGGGGGACTTGCTGACCATCAGGATGGAAAGCTCAGTTGCTGAGCAGCCTTTGTTGCAGCAGGACGTGCTGCAGGCCGTGAGGCCAGTTACAGCTTCTGCAATTGAAACTACTGAATCTGATATTTTCTTTGAAGCACCTATGGAACCCGACTTACATGCTGACCCTGCAGTTTCTAAAGATATTTCGACCACAAAGAGACAACAGATTGTGAATTCGTCATCCACCTCGGCAGTTTCTGGAAAACACCATAACGAGTTCACTTTCCCAGCTTCAGAACAGCCTTTACTCTCTAACCAGCGGTGGAATGTGGAACCGCCATTTGGAAACCCTATGACAGCTGAAATAACGCTGTCTGACAGCAAGGTTGCTATGCAGCATTAAAACAAAACTAACCCACGGGTTACTGCAGCTCCAGCCAAAACACTGAACACACTTTGCTCTGGACAACCTACCACAGGTACCGTTTATGTTTCTTCAGCTTTGGATCAGCAACATGCAACTGTTTTTTCTTTTGGTGCACAACAACAACGGATTATTAAACCTGTTACAAAAAAAGCTTTACCTCACCAAAAACGCTCCTGGGCAGACCAGGTTGATGACGCCGATGCTTCTTGGTCAGTTTCCAAAGTCCTGACATCTGCGGGCTGGACGCAGCTCCCAGAGTCTGGCAAATGGATTTCTGGTTTTTCCCCCTATTGTAATTCCAGGGGTAAATATGAAGAAATCTAGTGTATCTCCTTCATGACTTCCTGGACCTACAGTTTCCAAGGTCCCTAAGACTGCTACAAAGGAAACCCACTCTGAGGACGTTGTAGATTCTCCTTTAGCTCTTCCTCCTGAACTATCCTTTTCTCAGAATCCAGAACTTGGTTTTCGCCCACAGGGAGGTGTTCACCTCCCCGAAGAACTTCCACCTGAGCCATTAATCTCTTCCTTAGAGGAGCGTATAGATGACCAGGCCACTTTGGGCAACTCTGTAGGCCCTTCATCAGATACTGTGCCTGGCCTAGAACAACCTGCAACATGCTCTTATGTCTCTTTTTATTGTTCTTCCACTTATTCGGGCTAAAAGACACAACGCAGTTCGGTTTATTTATAAAGGAGGGATGGATGTCTTCCTTGATAGAAAATTTGTGGCAAAATCATAACTAAAAGATAGCCTGCAATTTACTTCTGCTGAAATGTATGCTGTAATACATGTATCTGGAGATAAGACCTTTGATGTTAGTCTTAAACTTAATAGTGGTTTAGAAAAAATTTGGTCTAGATATCGTACAGTACGACAGACTCCTTTGTGGTCCCCTTTTGATGTTTTTCCCCTCACTAAACCAGCACACAAAACAGTTACCATTCTTTTTAGAAATGAGAGCGTTAGTGTTGCAGACCTAGTTTACTGGATGAAACAGAGGTGCACGGTATTGGGGCACCCAGAGGCGATCTTTGACTCTGAGGATATTTGGACAGGGGGTTGGAGAATCAGGGTTATCCTACGTTCTACAGAAGATGGTTTACAGCATCTTCCTAACTGTATTTTTTTGGGCAAGACAGAGGGGTTCTTTTCTATGCAGGCCAACCTAAATCCTGCTATAGATGTGGGAAATCAGGTCACATTAGTAGTGCCTGTGACCGCTTATGCTGTAATCTCTGTAATTCCTTGGGTCATGTGAGTGAACACTGTAGGAATGTAGCTGTGTGTTCCTTGTGTGCTGCACTCAGGCACTCTTATGCCACTTGCCCTGAGGCAGCTCACCAACACTCAGACACTCAGGACTCTGAAGAACAAAGACTGTTAATTGCAATTGCGCAACGTTCCAGAACCACTCCCTCTATGGCCCACACTACACCTTTTGTTCCCACTACCTTGGTCTCCCCAGGTTTGGAACTTTCTGTCCCTCACGAATCTCCCCCCCTACTCCCCTTCCCCCTTTAGCTTCAGACCCAGAAACACCACTGCCTGACCCTCCACCTCAGGTTTCCATTCCTCTTGATAACCAAGCCATGCTCCCCCCCAGCTTCCTCATGTAATACCTTTTCATTCTAGAAAATCACGGAGTAAGACCTATCATACTCAACCTGCTTCAAAAGTCCCTAAATTGTTAAATACTCCTACAACTAACCATTTTCACGCCCTTCTCCTTGCACAAGATGTGTCAGATGCTGAATCATGGGGAAATCTGTGGATGTAGAATCAGAGGGAGCTTCACTCCCGGCCCTCCCTCTGAAATCCATCTCCGCAGTTATTAAAAAGGGGAAAAAAAATAACCGTAAACCACCATGACATTGCTCTCAACTACCTAAATGTTTTCCTCCTTAACTTTATGTTCACTTAACGTAAACAGCATCAAAAATCAGTTAAGACAATCTGCTTTATTTTCACTTTTAAATACTTTACACTGCAATATATTCTTTTTACAGGACACGCGTTTACACACTGTTGCTGAACTTTCTGGTGCTTCAAAACGATGGCACACGGGGGTCTCATATTGGTCACTGGGATCTGACAGATGTACAGGGGTTGCAATACTTTTTGAATTAGATGTGAAAGTTTTGAAATTGATAGATTTGGTTCCTGGTAGGGTATTGCTTTTGGATATTGTACACCAGCGGGCGTGTTTCAGATTAATCAATGTTTATGCACCTCAAACTAAAGCAACTAGGGTGGATCTGTTTCAGCTCCTACAACCATATTTACACACCTCCTTTAATGTTATCTTGGGTGGTGATTTTAATTGTGGACTATCTAACAAAGATAGGGGTAAGGGGGTAAAGATTACTAAAGTTTTTTGTGATATGTCTTGTTTGGCCAAGGTGGTTCAAACCACAAGTTTGGTTGATGCATATGCTCAGCTGCATGTGACTACTATACCTACCTTTCACAAAGGAGCCCTTGCTACCAGGATAGATTTCTTTTTCATTAATAGAAATTTACCTTTGCAGTCCGCATGGGTTACCCTGGTGGAATTCTCTGATCATTGTGCCTTGTGCATAACGGTTGGGTCTACAGCTGCTCTCTCTCTTTTGGTAGTTGCCTCTGGAGGCTCAACTCTCAATTGCTACTACATCAGGACATTTTGCAACACTTACAATATTTTATAATGGCAAGGAAGTCTCTATATGAGATGTATGAAGATCCCCTTCTATGGTGGATGGATACTAAATCAGATGTTATCTCACTGTTGAAATCTTTTGGGAAATCTCAACATTCAGCTGCATATTTTTCTTATTTGCAACTCCAGAAACAATTGCAGAAATTGATGTCCATGGCCCAGGCTACTAAACATGACTTTTCATCCCAAATAAAAATTCTTAAGGAAAAAATAGCACCTTTTCATAAACACCAATCAAAAGTTTTACAATTTCAACAACAATGTGGTACATAAGGCAGCTTTGCCACTGTCCCTTTCTTGGTAACAAGGAAAGGGTAGGGAAAAAGGTTTTTATCAGTTTACTAGGGTGTGATGGTCAGGAAAAACTTACACAAGCTGATTTAATGTCAGAGGTGACGTCATACACGGCAACACTCTTTAAAGAACGGCCTGTAGATTTGGATTCTTCTTGGGCTTATCTATGCAGTGTTGAGGTCCCAGACTGTCCTCCATCATTATTGTCTAGTTTGGTAAATCCCATGACATCACAGGAAGTCCTCACTATCATACATACCCTTTCATGCAAAAAAGCACCAGGTATGGATGGTCTGATTGCTGAATTTTACAAACTAATGGGAACCCTATTGTCTCAGGGACTTGCAGATGTCTACAATGATTTGTCGACACATTCTGATTGTCCTTTAGAAATGATGAGAAGAATTTTGTTTTTGTTTTTTGCATAAGAAAGGTGACAAGAAGCTCCTTCCTAATTGGAGACCAATCAGCTTATTAAATGTTGATTTAAAAATTTAAAAATTCTAATGAAAATTTTGAATACAAGACTTTTAACTGTGTCCTTCCATTTAATTTCTCCTGCATAGTCTTGTGCAATCCCTAATAGATCTATAATTGACCAGTTACTTTTTTTGCATGAAATTTTTGACAGATCTAGTACAATTGGATTACCTGGTTTCGTTTTATCTTTAGATCAAAAGGGGGCCTTTGATTCAGTGAATCATTAATTTTTATGGCTTACTTTAAAGCATTATGGTATTCCATCCACTTTTTTTTTTGGTTACAGAAACTTTATAAGTCTGCGACAGTGTCTCCTCTGGTTAATGGGCACCTCGGGCCTATGCTTCCGGTACAGCGGGGAGTTCGGCAGGGTTGTCCAGTTAGCCCATTATTGTATGTGTATAGTATAGTATAGATCCATTGTTACATACTCTGAATAAATTGATACCTTCCATTCCAGTTTCTGGAGTCTTAATACCATTTTCAGCTCTTGCTTATGCGGATGATATTTGCATTTGCACCCCCACTGTTTCTTCCGTTCACTCTGTTGTGGACATGTGTCACCTTTTTGGCTCTCTTACTGGTACATCTTTAAATATACCCAAATGCCTTGGATATGCCTTGAATGGGAATATTCCTGAACAGACACTTACATGTGATATAAAATTTACGTCAAATCCCATATGGATTCTGGGTATATTTTTTGGTTCACCTGCACCGGCAATTTATAACTGGGATATTCAATTGGAGAAGGGTAGGATTATGGTTGAAAACTGGAATAAATGGCAGTTTTCCAAGCTTAAACGTATTTATTTGATACGAACATATTTGATACCTTTATTTTTATTTTTGAGTAATATTTTTCCTCCACCTAAACAAAGGGAAGCAACTTTACTTAGCATTTTTTTTTCAAGCTGTTTGGGGTAGCCGTCTTAATCCCATTAAACGTAATATTCTATACTTGCCTGTATCCTGAGGCGGTTTAAATATGATAAATCCTCTGCTTTTCTTTTACTGTCAATTCATTTTTTCTAATTTTTTACCATTATTAAAACATCTTCCTAAATTATGGACCAGTCTCTCCCTGCAGGCAATAGGGCTTTGGTATAATGAGTGTGTGGTTGGCAGATTAGGGCATCTTAGTACACTTGCCATTGTGCAACCTTATCAGCGTGAGATTTTCCTTAAATTACAACAGTGGAAAATACCCAGTGACTGGATACTCTCCAAACATAAAAAATCTTTATACCAGTCTGTTCTTGACTCATGTTTTTCTGAACCAATTATATTCCCAAAATGTCCAGATGAGCTGCTTTTGTCCCTTCAGGGTTTAATAACTCATAACCGAATTCCTCCTAAACTGTGGGATATAACTTGGTTGTGTGGTCATGAGAGGCTGAATATTAAAGGAAATCAATTTCATAAACAGTTACAAGACCGTAACTGTTCCCGTCCTGGTTGCTTTCAAGCTTTTGAGACGATGCAGCACTTATATTTTTTATGTCCATATATATTCAACTTTTGGGCTATGTTGCTACTATTTGGAAAGAACCAGTTTTTAAACATGTAAATTACAATATTTTGATCTATGGTTCCTATACTTTCTGACTGGAGAAAGTGGGATACTGGTACATTGCATGTTATTTTTGCTGTCTTTAAATGGTTCATTTGGCAAAACAGGTGTCTTTTTACTTTACAGCAGAAAGATTTTTCTTATACAGAACTTTTGCAGAAAATACATTCTGAATTATTAAATATTTATAAATATGAAGCAGAAAGATATAATCATGCTCAATTAAGGTTGAATTGGAGGAATTTACCTTGGATGACGGATAATGATGTTCCCGTCACATGATTTTACAATGTACTATCTGGGTTTGGTATTGTTTTCCCTTTCTTTTCCTAATTTTCTTTTCTTTCCATTTCTTTGTTTTTCCTCATTATTTTTTTGAGTTATTGTTATCCATTTTTCCTGTACTATTGTGAATTAACAATGTATTTGATTTCTTTTGAAGTTCTGTTAATAAAAAATTCCCCTACTCTTTTTGATAAGTGCCATGGGATCTTTAACATCCACCTGAACGACCACCAATCTAGGCAGATGGGACCTCGGTTTAACGTCTCATCCAAAAGACAGCACCTCAGAAGTGCAGCACCCCTCTCATGCTGCACTACAGTGTCAGTGTCTGCCTTCGGGATGCACCTGGAAATATATCATTGAATTAGTATACCTTCCTGACCATACAAGAAATAAATATATTTAGAAAGCCTGGCAATGTTGACAGGGTTTTAAATAAGCTGGACAAATTGATTAGCAGTTTGATGCGTGAAAGTTCAAATCAGTTGTGAAAATGCATAGCATTTGGTACAGACTGACTAGGAAAACTAAATATATAGTTTTATTAATGTTATGTATTATGTCACTGACTCACTCAGTTTACTGCGTAGCATTTTGTTAAGCTATACCAGCTATTTAGAACCCTGTTTTATATATATATAAAAATAGGGCTTCTTTAACAAAATTTATTAGGAAAGAAGAGGCTTCTTGAAATGAGTTACCAGGAATTAATGGAATCTGCATGGGGGGGTAGTAGTAGAAGTAGTATTTTGGGAATAAAGTCAGCAGCATTACCATTATAAAGATCCTTGTCAACCATTACAAACGAAAATCAACAGTTGACACTAGCAGACCTCATTTACATGACAGCATTTCAGATAAGTTTATTCTTTGTTACTTAGGGCATTTGCAAAATAAAATATTTATCTGTCCGTTGTGTTCATCTGCCCCAGATAAAGAAAAGAAATTGGTTTTATATACTGTAGTACCTTTTATACAAACTACTGTTTCACTAAAGTGTTCTGCAAGCCTGGAGAGGGAGGGGAGTGCCATTTAAGAGCAATGCATGATTCAAACAGCACAGAGCTGATTGAAAGAGCTTGTGTACTGCCTGGAATTAAAAGTAACTTTTCAGGAGTAGTCAGCTGTCACTTCTTAAACCTTTTGTTAACTAGATGATGTTGTACCTAACAGTACTAGGTGTGATGTGTGGAACAGCACTCTGTGCAGAGGCTGACATAGTTCTGCTCCTCCCTATGAATCATCATCAGCACTGTGACTTCACTGACTGTGACCCCAGTAGTAACCAAGACAAGCCAATACCCATGTTGAAAATTTGGTGGAAAAAATCCAAAAAATGATTGCATTACAGGCGTGCTTTGCGCAGTTTCTACGCACGGTCGTAACTTTGCCAATTTGTCATATTTTCACTCCAGATTGTCAACATTGCCATTTTTCACACCACCTCATGAACAGTACAGCTGTCATTTTTCACGTACTGCCAGAATTGTGTTTTCACTCCTCTGGCACCAAATGGCGCAGTCACTGTGCAGAACCAACTTTCCGGACCGAGTAACGAAATGATAGTGCCATTGTTCATGATGTGGGGTCACAAAAAATCCCATTTTACAGATCTGGAGCAAAAAGTCCAACCAACACCCAGGTCATTAGGGTTTCCAACCATAATGCCCTACTCAATACAGACTGACAGGCATTGAGGGTGTGACTTGGGATCGCCGCCCGTAATACACACGCCATTCCACCCCCACCCTGCAGCCACTGACAGGCATCAAGGTGTGTTTTGGGGTCTCCGGCCCCAGCGTTCACCCCATTCTCCTATACCGCACCCATTTCAGCATATTTTCTTATGGAATGGGATGAGTGTAAAGGCACAAGACCCCAAAGCACACCACAACACCTGGTCTTCGGCCCCAGCAGTCACCCCATTTTCCTTACCACACCCATTTCAGCATGCCCTTAAGAAATGGGATGAGTGTAAGGCCCAAAGACCCCAAAGCACACTGCAAAACCTGTCAGTGTCTGCAGGGTAGTGTGTGAGATGAATTGGCATGAGTGTTATGCCTGATGATCCAAAGGCACACCCCCAATGCCTGTCACTGTCTGTGCCATTCCTGTGATGCATCCCTCTAACTCCTGCACTACCACTGCCCATGCTAGCAAGCCGACATTTGACATTGACAAATGCTTGTTCTTTTTGTTTTCTTTCATTCCTGAAGGAAGAGACATTATTCTGAAATTTATAAAAGTTCCTAGTCCCGTGCCATGCCTGCCATGAAAAAATTAAATATCTTGGAAGAGTGTTATATTGTTTACCATCAGAAACGTGGTAACACCATCCTGATAAATCCAAATTATGAATCTAGCACGTACATTCAACAGATAACCTCTGCAAAAGGCATCTTTAAAAATTGCAGGTGGTAGCCATCTTTGATGACATGAGTCACTAGTTAAAAAATTAGCTACAATAGCTGTTTTAACAATATTGGAGAAAACTAAAAATACACTGAGGATGACTCTAAGGATGTCAGAAATATATTTTTTTACTAAAATATATATATATATATATATATATATATTTATGCAGTGGGGGTGAGGATATAAAGTGGCAAATGACAGCAGTATTTTTGGCTGGTCAGACCTACAGTGAGAATATCATATTTATCCTCACTGTAGGTCATTTATCCGCACTGTAGGTAATAACCAGGCACTATCTGCACTTCAACACAGCTCCTCACAAAGCTTTTGACTGGTGGGAGCTGGCAGCACAATCCGTGTCCCACTTTGACTTACTCACTTCCATGCCAGCTACCACTCTGCACTTCCATTTCTCTCTTACAGCACACACAGCACTTTCACTTTCTTATCCAATCTTTTTTCACCAATAGATACAGTCCTTGATAAAAGTCAGTCTCACAAAAATGAAAAACAACCCTTCTTCAACCTCACCCTCAAAGCAGAATGCCACATCAGACAGTCACAATATTTTTTGTTTTAAACCCCGGCTGCACATTTCAGCTAGTCTACTTCACCATCAACTCCCCAGTCCTCAGCAACAGACTGTTCTCTGGACACTTCTCCAGCCTCCCCCTGACACAACGGCATGGCAAATTACAGATAAAAAAAAAAGTGTTTATATTTTTTTAAATCCTTGCACATTCTACATAACACACTCAACCACAACCTGCACCTTATCGGCATTGACACCACACAGCACTATGAACTAGATGGACTTCACTTGCAGGACAACTCCATCCAACAACCTCTTCAATGTGAAACTGACATTCACACTGAGAGGTCTTGGGTTTTGTTTTCCTCACACAAAAAAAAAAGTCTTTGGTAACTCTCTCATTCTGCCCAAAGTGCTACAGCCAAAACCTCCCCCCCTTCTTGCCCACAACTTCCACTCCCTGTTTCTCACCAGCTCACAGTGATTCCCATGACCAGCAACATCCTCTTCTGCTTGTCAACGTGGCTGGCGATGTCTATCTTTGCACTATCAAGTGGCACACAATAACCAAATCAGGATCAACCAGATAACTAACATTTTAAACAAAACTTAAACAAAGTACTGAGCTGAAACCTCACTCCCTCGCTAAACGGGAGCTACCACCACCATCTTAACAAAACTACTCAGCCCGCCCACATAAGCCCATCAACCAATAAAATGAGGCACTAAAGAAACAGCATGTACAGACCCTAGCTACCATCCTAATGCCCCAACCTACCTAGCAGTGCAGCACCATGAAACACCATAGGGAGAAAGAATTAAAAATCAGGGACACTGGTTTACTGGGATTGAGAAAGGGCATATTCTGTTTTGCACATTGTAAAAAATGGTATTGTCACCGGTGTCTGCTAAGCTAAAATCCACTTTTACTGGTGTTTGGTTTAGTGTACTTTATTTAACAATTTTTAACTCAGCTAACATGCATTTTAGCAATTTTGATTTCCACTATTACACATCCTTCCATCCTTGTACCAATTTAAAGTTATTTTAGGTACAAGATGTGATGGCAGCAGCAACACTACAGTCCCCATCCCTAAGGTGTAATGGAAGCAGCACTATGGCCCCATCCCTCAGATGTGATGGCAGCACCAACAGCACTACTACCCCCCATCCCACTGGTGTGATGGCAGCAGCAAAAGCACAACAACCTCCCTCCCTCAGGTGTGACAGAAGCAGCAGCACTGTGGCCCCATCCCTTAGGTGTGATGACAGCAGTACTTCGTTCACCATTCCTCAGGTGTGATGGCAGTATCAGCACTATGGTCCCCATCCCTCAGGTGGGACAGCAGCAGTACTACATTCCCCATCCACCAGTGGTGATGGCAGAAGCACTACAGCCCCCACCCCTTCAGTGTGATGGCAGTAGCAACAATGCAGTTCACATCCCTCTGGGGTGATGGCAGTAGTGACAGCACTATGATCCCCTTTCTTCAGCACCCACACCCCACATGCACAAGTTACAAATGACTTGGTCTCTTTTCTTTTTTAGAACTCAGATGTGAATTAATCTGAACCATCACTGCTAAGGTGGACAACCTTTGTTTTTTCCTATCTATAATTTAACTGCCTGAATTGGATTTCTGCCTGTGACACTGCTGATGAGGGTTAGGGAACAGACTTGGGTGTTGGAGGTCCAGCTGGTGGGTGAAGGCTTGAGTGTCCAACAACCACTCACCTTCTCCTGGGAGGGAGAGTGGGTTCATGGCTCAGCATTTGCTGGCCCCTGGTGGAGGCCAGAGGCACGACAACATGTCAGCCCTCACTGCAGGAGGGAGCGTGATGGACATCAGCTTGTGCCTTGACATCGCATAGCCTGTCATGCTCTCAAGAAAATGAGAAAACACCCACTGACCCAACTGAAGGACAGCTGTTGGTCCCTCCATAAGCCAGAATCCCCAGACATGTGTCCATTCTGACCCCTGCCATGCCCAGGATACACTGGAAGCTCTTTAGGGCAATTCTCCTCTGGTAGCCTCCCACAGGGGTAGGGGCCCACTCAATGAAGGGTTACTTTGGGTTACCTGGTAGCACAGCAGTAAGGGGCAGTGGATGGTGGTCAGCACTCAGCAGTGATGGTAGGGGGCCTTGGCAGGTCTGAAGGAGTGAATGGCCAGGGGGTTAAAAACTGCTTGAATCTGCTTCTTTGAAATAAAGTGTCTTCACCTAAAAAATCCACAAGTGATTAGTGGAGGACGTTCAAATGGATTTATGCATCTACCAGACATGTGGATGCTTTTTTTCCCTTGGTGTCCATGAAAAGGGTGTCTCCCAGTTTTCATGTCTTTGTTCAGATGTGAATTGAGCACTACTCTGCCCACCAGCATCATACAGCCCCTGCGGTCTTACCTTCTGTACATCATTGACTGTGCTTTCAAAATCCACTGGCCAAACATAAGTACACTTAAATACTTAACATTTGCTTTTTGTTGAAGCAGTCTATCAGGAAACCTTTTGTTGTCACAGAAACTGAAACAGTAGGTGTGAGAAAAGCTGCAAATGATTCAATTCACCTAAATGGGGTGCTAACTGTGAAGTATTTTCATAAGTAGTAAGGCAGTTTCTTCTTTGTGAACATACTTTCATTCAGACTAGTTTTCATTCAAACAACTGAAGATTGTGGATGGCCCTACTGGTTATAAACTTGAATAAGCTAGTTGGTAACAGTGATAGTGCATTTAGCAATCTACAACCTAGATGCTTATATGCAAAGAATACAATAAACACCTGACTAAAATCTAAAAACAAGCTTATAAAACACATAAAATGTATCTGAACATTTATCTTTACCTATACAAAATCATTTCAGCGCAAGTAAAACTCAGATAAATTACATGGTACCCTGACTACTATTCTATGATGTAGTAAACATATATTGGTATTTTTTTTTATATTCTTTGTAAGGCAGGTAAGGCACACTAGGCAGGACAGTCTGTTTTCAGGAGTGACCTAGAAGAACTGGGGAGGTTAAGTGACTTGCTTGGAGTCACACAGTATGCAAGTGGAGGTTATGGGAATCAAGCCCAAGTCTGCTGGATGTACCCAGTTCATTCACTGCTTGTTACTCTAACCACTAGGCATGGGTGGTTAAACTAAATGGCTGATTACAACAAAGCAGTGCGGATGATTTCCTTACTGACTCTATGCAGCAAAGCAGAAAGAATGCAAAGCACAGCAGCATTCATTTTAAGATGCTGAAATCTGGGTCGGCCTGCTGGTGTTGTGGTGGCACTATTGCTTGCAATGCCAGCGACCCAGGGTCAGAAGTGAATTCAGGTTACTGGAGATCTGGCCAGGGGAGTAGGATTGAGCATCTGGGGGACTGCTCTCCTCCTCCATGGAGGGGTGGGTTGAAGGTCCTGCTGCTTTACCACCACCTGTGTGACCACAGCTGGTGATGCAATGGTGCTGCAGAGTGATCAGGAGAGGAAGACCCTAGCCAGGATCTGGAGCAGCGGCATGTCTCTATGTGACCTACCTCCTTGGATCTCCTCTAGTGTCAGTGCCCTCAGGGACAGAGACCAGAAAACCAGGAACAATCACCCCACATTGGCCACTGGCAGAAGGGACCCAGGTGCCCTAGACTTCATAACCAGGCTCCATGAGGGACCCACTGAGCTGCCTGACACACACTAAGGGAGTGTGGATGGGTCCTGGGGTCCCCTCTTTCCACCTGGTGGGGGTACAACCCAGGCAGGATTGGGGCAGGACCACAGGAGCTCCTGAGCATTACCTGGGGGTGAAGCTAAGGGATACCCAGCCTGAAAAGTGGAGACTGATGCTGTGAGAAGGGGACATAGAAAGAGAAAAAAAAATAAAATAAAAAAAAATGCTGAAATCTTAGAGATTCTGTGCAGTGGCGTGCAATTTCCATCAGGCAATGGTATAAGAATTCAAAATCCACAAACCAAGCAGGATTCCATGATTGTTACCGGTGTTACCGGTAAAAATGGAAAACCAGGGTCCCTGTTAAAAATAAATATAAAAAAAAACACATTAAACAAAAACAACCCATAAAAACACCTCTGCATAAATCAATATGCAGTGGGTCTACTGGAAATATCACTATTTCCCGCCACTCGTGAGATCATAAGGTCATAGTGCACTCGGGGGAAATATCAGTGATATTTGCAGTAGACCCATCGGCACTCATGAAATATCCAGTGCTCACTCTGCAGGAGTGAGAATATTTTCCATATTCCATGATCTGCCCATCATGTGTGCTATTTATACCGTGGAGGTGAGACCAATTTCAGTGAGAGAGGTATGTTTGTTGTTATGAGGATCATGTCACTTTAAATTATGCTGGTGCTGTGGTAGTGTGTGTGTGTGTGTGTGTGTGTGTGTGTGTGTGTGCGTGCATGCATATGTGTGTGTGAGTGTGAACTTTTATGAATGGGTTGTTGTAGTGAGCTGTTGGTTGCTGTGTGTGTGTGGGTCTTGATTAGGTGTGCTGTGTTTTGGTAATCGGTTGCCTGAGGGAGGTTCTGTTCTGTGACAATGAGGAAGATGGTAATGATTTCTTTTGGCAGGTTGGTGTCTTCATGTTTGGCTGTTTAAGATTTATTTAAACATTTCAGGCATCATCTGTTTGATTCAGTAATGTACTAAACTTGGGTTTTGAAATACAGCACAAGAGATTTGGAGATTATTACATTTAGAAGGAGTGCTGCAGCTGACTGTCATTATCTATCTTAATTGTATTAATTTCAGTGTTGGGCCTGTTTTAGAACTCAGCAAATTACAGGGGTGTTTCTTAGTGTTTTCAGATGCAGGTGAGTGATGTCAGCAGAGTAGGTATAAATGGTATTTATTTTAACTCTGCTGATGTCATCAGCATTTATTTCACTCCAGTGAAAATAACATGGTTTATTTCCTGGAATTGGTCTCACCCCCATGGTATAAATAGGGGATACATGATGGGCATGAGTGTGATATGACAAATATTGTCACTCCTGCAGAGTGAGCTCTGAATATACCACGGGTGCCGAAGAGTGACAATATTTGCCATAGCACACGATCTGACCATCGTGTATTCGATATATACAATAGGGCCAAGAGTTTTAGAAGTTTTGTTATGCTCTCTTGTGTTCTGTTCCTGTTTATGTGTTTGCTCATTCTGTGTGTGAGCTTTTCTGAATGGGCTGGCAGTATTATAAACTCTGGGAGACACATGAGTGTGTTTTGCAGTGCTAAATGAGTTAGTTTTAGGTAGGAGTGAGAAACATACTTTTGTGAGGCTGTATTGTTTAGAAGTCTGGCTGCAGTGAAGTTGAGAGCATCATAGTAATTGTAATGAGCTGAGAGGCAGAGTGTCAGAACAGCTGATACTGTTTTCAGTGGTAATTAAGTTAGCTGCAGGCAGATTGCAGAGTGTTCTGTGAAATTGTGCTCTTTAGGATTCTGGCTGTTGTCAAGCTGATAGTATCACAGTAATTGTAATGGGTGAGAATCAGAGCTTGAGGAACAAGTGAGAGTGTGTTTCAGTGGTAGTTGAGTTAGCTGCATGCAGTAGTTTAGACTGTTCTGTGAAGCTGTGCTGTTTAGAATTCTGGCTGCAGTCACAGTAATGAGCTGGAAGTTGGTGGGTGGGGGTGGGGTGTTTTGTAATGCTCACTGAGTTAGCTGTAGGCAGCAGTGAAACCTCTGAAGTAGCTCTGCATTTGTATCTATGGTAACAGCACAGGTGTTTCTTGCATGCTGAGAGGAAAGCTGCCTAGAGTGATGACCTTTTGTGACCTGTGTGTGTAAATGGCTGATATCATCACAGTAGAGCAGAGGATAAAAATATCACACTGCAGTGGATGATACACTGTTTTATCTCACTCATTTACCACTCACCCCTATTGTGTATGTATGTATATATATATATATATATATATATATATATATATATATATATAAATAAAATTTTTTTTTGCTGTCTAACAAATACTACTACTTTTAGTATTTTGTTTGTGCAGGACTTTGACAACTGTTTTATGATGTTTATCTTCAATCTCTTCATGCAGTGTGTAGCGTTTCAAAACCTTTGTGAAGGATTTCTTTATGAATATTTTGTGCTTAAATTGAAATATCTAATTGCTAATTAAATTTAAATGTTTTATTTGTTTCAAAATACTGCTATCTCATAAACACTAAAGCATCACCCTTTAATACTTTAGGGCTCTAGCCACAAAAGTTACACAGCTGCTCCACACCCACGGAGGACTGTGGACAACTGCAGAGTTCAGCTTATGTGTAGCTTGTTCACCTTTGGGGCACTCCGTGGTATCCACAGCTGTGGCTGTGGGACTATACCATGCCTGATCCCTGGCTGTACAACTATCTCTATGCTGGGTTGGGCAGGGGTGGGCAAGGGACCAGAGGCACACATCTACATGATCCTTGGTGCTGCCAGGGCAGCAAGCAAAGCCAGCACAGAAGGTATATGTTATGCAACTCTAGGGGCTGCCATAGCAACTATGTTCCCCTTTCTGCCTGTCCATCTGGTTACCAATGTGGCATGGAAGGCACATTCTCTACCAGCCCCCAACCCTGGGGCTGTAATCTGCACCATCTGGTCACTGAGGGTCGCGAGGGCAGGACAACGCAGCCCTCCCCCACAGCTTCTACTGCGTTAAAAGAAATTCTAGGCTCCCCCGAGGGTGCCTGAGGGTCACGAGGGCAGGACAACACAGCCCTCCCCCCCCAGCTTCTTCTGCATTAAAAGGTACAAATTTCCTGCACGAATTTCCAAGTTCAGGAGCAAGCGAAAGCTCCAGCACGCTCGGTGGAACGGCTAGGAGAAACTGTCTGACTGTCTTGGCACCTTTTTATTTGTGTACCCATACCAATGCTGATAGTTTTTTTTTGTGCAGCTTGTTTCTTAGCAAATATAGTGTTTTTAGGAAGTTTTATTAGGACACCTTAAGAGATACCAGTGCCTGCATATTAAGTTTACAGCCAGATGTGTTGTTTGTGTGCTATTTTAGCAGTGCACCAATTTTCTTTAAGGGATTTTCAAACTGCCTTGTACTGTCATATATTTATCATAATCCTCTGCCTTCCTCACAAGGCACAAATGTTATAACTGCAGCCAAGTTTAAGAAACGAAACTGCCTAGTGTACAGCAATTTTTCGTTGTTCTGCCGTATCCCTTTATGTTTAAATTAATCCACTCACCACAGTAACAAGCTGCTTTCCATCCCCACTTGCTTAAGTTCCCTACCTCCTAAATTTCTGAATCAAGCAGCAGTCCCTGCTCTAGTTGTGAAGTACTACAACCCTTTTTCAGTATTTTATAGTTTCCCGAGTCATTCTACCCAAATTTCAGCGCCATTTCTTTGTTCTGTGAGCTATCATGATTCTCACCCCCCATCAGCCTCTGCAGCTTACTGTACATGCTCTTTAAATAATCTCCTCTCCTCTCTCTTTCTCCTCAGAAATTCTAGGCTCCCCGAGGGTGCCTGGGGGTCACGAGGGCAGGACAATGCAGCCCTCCCCCACAGCTTCTACTGCGTTAAAAGAAATTCTAGGCTGCCCCGAGGGTGCTTGAGGGTCGTGAGGGCAGGAAAATGCAGCCCTCCCCCACAGCTTCTACTGCATTAAAAGAAATTCTAGGCTCCCCGAGGGCGCCTGAGTGTCGCGAAGGCAGGACAACCCAGCCCTCCCCCACAGCTTCTACTGTGTTAAAAGGTACGAATTTTCTGCATGAATTTCCAAGTCCAGGAGCAAGTGAGAGCTCCAGCACGCTCGGTGGAATGGCTAGGAGAAACTGTCTGACTGTCTTGGCACCTTTTTTATTTGTGTCCCTATACCAATGCTGATATTTTTTTTTTTGTGCAGCTTGTTTCTTAGCAAATATAGTGTATTTAGGCAGTTTTAGTAGGACACCTTAAGAAATACCAGTGCCTGCATATTATGTTTACAGCCAGATGTGTTGTTTGTGTGTTATTTTAGCAGCGCACCAATTTCCTTTAAGGGATTTTCAAACTGCCTTGTACTATTGTATATTTATCTTAATCCTCTGCCTTCCTCACAAGGCACAAATGTTAGAACTGCAGCCAAGTTTAAGAAATGAAACTGCCTAGTGTACAGGAATTTTTAGTTCTCTGCCATACCCCTTATGTTTAATTGAAACTGCACTTTCTGCTGTTAACAAACGAAACTGCCTAGTGTACAGCAATTTTTCGTTGTTCTGCCATACTGCTTTATGTTTAAATTAATCCAATCACAACAGTAACAAGCTGCTTTCCACCCCCACTTGCTTAAATTCACTACCTCCTAAATTTCTGATTCAAGCAGTAGTCCCCACTCTAGTTGCGAAGTACTAAAACCCTTTTTCAGTATTTTATAGTTCTCTGAGTCATTCTCCCCAAATTTTGGTGCCATTTCTTTGTTCTGTGAGCTATCGTGACTCTCACCCCCCCATCAGCCCCTGCAGCTTACATGCTCTTTAAATAATCTCCTCTCATTTCTCTTTCTCCTAAGAAATTCTAGGCTCCCCTGAGGGTGCCTGAGGGTTGTGAGGGCAGGACAACGCAGCCCTTCCCCACAGCTTCTACTGCGTTAAAAGGTACGAATTTCCTGCGTGAATTTCCAAGTCCAGGAGCAAGCGAGAACTCCAGCACGCTTGGTGGAATGGCTAGGTGAGCCCCGCTGATGCTGTGTGTCAGCTGCCCTGCCACCCCCACCACCATGCTTGGTGGACCCAGAGCTTTACAGCCGTCACCACGTGTTGGGGAAAAAACCTATCAGGCATTTTCCCCATTTGCAGATTATCTGCTCTAGCCTGTAGTGGCCGCTAGCCCTCAAACTCAGTGCTGCCAGCAGTTTCCTTTTCTACAGCATGCCTTCTCCTGCCCCTAGTGGCTGCTACTGAAACAACATGCAGCTGCATTACTTTGCACTTGCTAAAGCCAATATGCAGACGCTTACACTACTATGCTTTCTCTTACCAACAACGCACGTCTCAGAGCCTGCACCACCCCTCATTAAGACTCCTTTTGCTAAATTCCCCCCCTTGCCCTACAATCCTCCACCCCCTCCGCTCCCCAGGAGCCTCCCTCCTCCCTGTATTTACTGCCCCATACAAACTGCTCTCCTCTCATCTCCCCCATCTCCCCTCCTTCTCTCCCCCCTATCCACCCCTTCCTACCCTCTCCATCCACTCACCCATCTCTGCTTCACTCCCACCTCCTTAACCTGGGGGCTCTACTTTGATGCCTGAACCTCTGCACCCATCCATCCAATTGTCGTTCCACAGCATCCAAGCACTCCCCTCTCCTCGCTTACTCTGTCCTCCTCTTGCCTCTGGGGGGTGACGTACATCCCAAACCTGGCCCCATTGTGCCAAGGCAAATCCCAAACTCACCTCCTACCTCCTCTGCTCTGCCCCCACGCCCCACCCCCAGACTCACTCCCTAAGGGCCTCCGCATTTTCCATATCAATACCAGGGGAATCCTCTTGAAACTGGACACCCTTACTGTATTGGTTACCCAGTACCGCCCAGACATTCTCTGCATCATGGAATCCTGGCTATCTGCCAAAATCCCTAACTCCTCCATTGCCATTCCTGACTACAACTCTTTTTGCCAGGACAGAGGCAAGCGAGGAGGGGACATGGCACTGTACGTCAGGCAGTCCCTCCCATGCTCGATCATTTTCAGTGAATCCTGCCACACTTCCCATGAATCTATTGTTATGCACCTATCTTTCTCCTCCTCCACCCCCATCTACATTGGAGCTCTTTACGCTCCACCAAAGACTTCGCCTGACTCAGTCGTTAATGCCATCTTGTCGATCTCCTCCAGAACATCTAATGGCGAACTTGTGCTTCTGGACGATTTCAATCTTGACTGGCTCTCCTCCACCACCAAACATACCACCCTTAAAACTGAAGCCCTGAACCTCTCTCAGCTAATCCGGGAACCTACCCGCCTAAACCCTCGATCCCAAAACCACACTCTTCTGGACTGGATCTTATCCTCCCATCCCCACTGTATATTTGCCTCAGGAATTTTCCCTGATGCCCTTAGCAACCACTGTGTGACTTACTGTGTCCGCAAAGATCACACCACTCTCTCACATCCCAAATTCATCTGGTCTCGCCCTCTACACCTCTGAAATGAATGCGCCCTGCAGCACAGCCTCTTTAATGCAGATTGGCTACCAGTATTCACTGCGTCTGACATAGGTATCACTCTTTCCCAGTTCTGCCGTATCTTCCGGCATATCTGGGACCTACATGCACCCCTCAGGAAGGCCAGGGTAAAATGCCACCACCACCCATGGATTACACCCGACCTTCTCTCCCTGTGTCGCACCAGGAATAAGGCATGGAGACTGTACAAAGCCTCCCATGTCTCACAGGACCTACAATTCTACAGACATCTTAGAAATAAATTTACTAAGGCCATCCAGCAATCTAAATCCTCATACTTCAATGCACAATTCACGCAGAACCAGAACCCCCATGCATCCTTCTGGAAAACTATTAACTCCCTTCTTGACCCCCCTACTTAACAGGCATGTCTAGTCCTTAATATTGACAGGAACACCATCTCGGACCCTGCTTCCATAACAGAGCTCCTTAATAAGTTCTTTGTCTCTTGTGCCCTCCCAAACTCCCCCTTCCCTCACTCCCCTAACTTGGCCGAGCCACCCTCTCCATCCTACAGCTTCCTCTTTCCCCCTTTCACACCACATGAAGTCTATCATGCACTATCCTCCCTTAGCATGACCAAAACTAGCCCCGGCGGTTTTCACCCCAAACTGCTCCACATCTCTGCTGCCTCTATTGTGACCCCCTCCGACTCACATACTAAATCTCACTCTACACACAGCCACTGTCACAAAAGCCTGGAAATAGGCCATTATCATCCCTCTGTACAAAGGTGGTGACCCTTCCATCCCGGGAAATTACGGGCTCATTTCGCTCCTCCCCGCCCTTGCCAAAGTCCCGGAATCTCTCATTTTGTCCAAACTGTCAGGCTTTCTCTCCTCAAACAGCTCCCTCTCCCCCTTACAATCAGGTTTCAGAAAGCACCACTCCACCATCATCACCCTTCTAAGCGTAACCGACTCCATCCTCTCTGCCATGGACAACAGCCAAACGACAGCCATCATATTCATAGACCTGGCTAAAGCTTTCGACTCTGTCTCCCACTCACTTCTACTCCACAAACTTAGTTCTTTCAGCATCGTCCAACCTGCCATCACCTGGTTCCATTTGTATCTTCATGATAGACAACAGTCTGTTCAAATAGGTGATGCTATCTCCACTCCTCTCCCTATCGTATCAGGTGTCCCGCAAGGCTCTATACTTGGTCCCATCCTCTTCTCTCTCTTCATAAACAACCTTCCCTCCACCTGCCTCTCCTCTAAGGTGCATCTTTACGCAGATGACACTATCATCTTTGCCTTGGGCCCCTCCTTTGACTCTGTCCTCCCCAACTTCCAACTTGACTTCAATAGAGTCCAGTCCTGGTTTCTCAACAACCTGCTCACACTAACTGCAAAAAAACAGTCACCATGGTCTTTGGCACCAGGCAAAAACTTACTACCCTTCCTGCCCCCCCCCAGCGATCACCACCCTGGATGGCTCACCACTGGAGCTAGTCCCAACTTTCAAGTACCTGGGTGTTTGGCTGGATAGCCATCTAGACTATTCCACTCACATAGAGGCCATCTGCTCCAAACTCTGACTCAAACTCACCATCCTCTATTGCCACAAAACCAGCTTGCCTATCCCCACCCATTGTGAGCTTGTATGCAAAACAATCCTGCCCATCATAGATTATGCCGACATTGTCTACAGAATGGCCACAACATCCTCTCTCTACAGACTTGACACCATTCTCAACTCTTTCTGCCATTTCACCACTACCTCCCCCCCACGCACTCACCACTTCCTACTCTACTCTGCACTAGCCCTTACTCCACTCTCCCACTGGAGAGAGCCAGCCACTGTGCCTCTTTCATAGCTAAATTTTGGTTTGACTCCCTACCCCCTTATCTCACTTCTCACCTCACATCAACCACTTCCCTAAACTATTCTGTTCTCTGCAGGGACCCACACACTTTCCACCTGCCCCGACCTCACACTCTCATTGGCCAAGCTGCTTTTTCTTACTGTCTCCCCCTTCTCTGGAACAATCTCCCCTCAAATCTCCACCTGGCCCCCCCTTGTCTGGCTTTTTCTCAACTTCTTAGGCTCCTACCCACCCCACTTTGCCCCAATTGTACTAATGGTCCCAGCACACAGCAGAGGCCCCTCACAGTCTCTACTCACCCTCCCTAGCCCCCCGGATGCAATCCTGCCTCTTTCCTCTCATCTACTCTGCTCACTTACTGTTTGTTTTAATATAAATATTGTATCACTTTCCATGTAAAAATGTCTGTATGTACTGATTGTATTCTTCACCTTTTGTTACTCCTGTTTTCCTCACTGTACACTTTGTACCTGGGTCACACCTGGAAATGAGCCTTGGCTCAGTGTGCTTTTCCTGGTCACCAAAATGTTAAATAAAAATTAAAAATAAAAAAAATAAATAAATAAAACAAAAATTTCAGTGTTTGGGCATTTGGCAAAGGGTGTGAGGCAGTCTGTGGAGGACTGGCAAGGCTGCCATATCCCATGCATGCCCATGCTGTGCAGAATGGGGGATCCACTCTAGAGTAGACTTGGGTATCCAGTTGGATGACTGACAGTCTTGGGCACCACTCACAGCCACAGCAGGGGTGCCGAGGCAGCAGAGTCAAGAGGAATGAGCTGTGGATTGCACCCATCCCCTTGTAGTCCCTGGGGGCACAGCAGCATAGGGGGGATATGCTCGTTCTGAGCATATCTCTGCACTTTTTGTGGATCCAGCCCTAAGTATTTAATAAGTGATCTTACCTTTCAGTATTTGGTCATGTGGAACTTAAACACTAATTAAACACCTTTGCACACCATGTACATTTTGAAAACAATCACATAGCATACAGATTTTCCATACCTTAGTGAAGGATTTCAGTGTGAACAATTTATGAAAACTGACATGTACCTCGTGCCTCACCACATCCCTGGTCGTGCAGTGAAATGTGTTTCATACACACCCCATCGTGTCTTATTGCTTATGTAACAAATATTTATGCAGCATGTAGATTTGCAAACAATTTGTAAAGGGTTCTGATGCTAACATCTTGTTTTTCAATAAAATGTGCCTTTTTTTATTTACTGCTGTTTCTGTCCCCTATGTGAAGTCTGAGTCTTCTGGGTCCAACCCCAACCCTGGGTTTAACTCAGTCCTACCATTTTCCTCCATGGTTTACACCCTCTGTCAAAGGTTGGTGGGCCTCCCTTTCCACTGTTGATGAAGTGAATTCAGTGTTGCCTTGGGAGAGGTCCCTGCCACCAGTGCAGGGCCTGCAGTGGTCAGACCCTTCATGAGCCCACTAATGCGTGCACATGGAGTGCATCACCGTCAGAAATCCCTTCCCCTTCCCTCCCACTGTGCCTCCCATGTGCACTAACAACAGTGGTCATGCAGATGGCAGGATAGCACCTGGTTCAGCCATCTTCCTTCGTCAGAGGAGAAGAATGTCCTCTGGGATGCACAATCCTCCTCCCCTGACTGGTCCCCAGTGACTCAGGCTTGTTCCCCAACCCAGGCCACTGGTGTTACATAAATAATTACTAACTATTAAAAATAGCTGTGTGAATCATTCTACCTGTACCTCTTCATCACAAACACTGAAGTATCATCCTTAAAATTTAAATATATGTTATCTTGACTTAGTTACATGTTAAAAAAAATAGTGTTTCACTTTTTTTGATGAACTGAGCAAGTGTTGATAACTTCACAACTAATTAACATTTTTCCCCAAACCACTGCAGGGACCTATTCCTCTATAATATGTAACACACCTGTAAGTTTCATAATTCTTTGAAAACTTTGTTCTATCACTTGGCAAAAATTGTGGCTCACAAATGGGCAAAAATATGTCAACTCAGCACTCTTTAACTCAAAGGTTGACAAACAGTTTTGTGAGGGCTTAGCCCGAGGTTCAATGTGGGGGAATAATTTCCTCCCACATACATCATATAAACCAGCCTCTCCCTGGAACCCCCGCTTTAGTGTTACCTGATCTCCTGCATGCCTGTGTGCTGGCTCCTGCTTTGGTTGTGGGTTTCTTGCCTTCCCCTTGTTGTAATTTTCCCCCTCTTCTTGCCCTGTGCCTGTTTCATCCCCCTTTTGGACTGTGGTCCAGTGAGTGTTTTGTTTTTTCCTTGTTTGGTTGCTTTGCATTCCACTTACTGCACTCCCTCCCATTTTGTCCCCTCACCGCACCTTTTTCCCTGCTCCTCCCTCCACATAATTCCTTCTGTTTCCTCTACCTCTCCTTTCCAGTGTCCCCATTCATGCCTAGTCTTCTGGAGTGCACGCTCTCCTCCCTTTGGTGATTCACCTGTGTGCTGCCTTCTCAGCCACCACAGCCTGGAATTCCCTTCTGCCTACTTTACTCACCTGCCCTACCCTATCACTTGCCAAAAAAGAACTTACCTCTTATCTACTTAAACCTCCTCTGTGCACTTGCTTTAAATAATCACTGCCTTCTCTGTGTACTCTTATCTTGTAAATATGTTCACTCCTATGTATTGCAATATACAAATGCCACAATTTTGTTCTATGATCAATGTAAATATATGGTTGTTTATTAAGTTGTATATCTTGAAGTCTCTGTATTACCATTGAATCACTGTTAATTCATTGTACGCTATCTTATCCCTGTATCTATCAATTACATTGTGCCGCAATTGTCTCCTGGGTTGTCACTGAAAAAGGGACTGCATGATCTCAGTGGGTCTACCTGGTTACCAAAATTCATATAAGTAATAAATAAATTTTACTGCTGCCTTTGCTGAGCTGTCGTTTGCTGCTGTTCTCCAGTCCATGCTGCTTTTTGGGTGCGGA
This sequence comes from Neoceratodus forsteri, assembly GCA_016271365.2. Lineage (NCBI taxonomy): Eukaryota > Metazoa > Chordata > Ceratodontiformes > Ceratodontidae > Neoceratodus > Neoceratodus forsteri. Next base: position 342,469,723 of record CM028133.1, on the reverse strand, counting down.
GCATGGGCCCTGTTGTGCCGCACTGTTGCTTCTCTGCCCTGTGGCCCTGTCCTTCTGCTTTCCCTTTTGTGGGGATAGCATGGCTGTGAGGATCCTGGACTAAATTTGCTGCAGCTGTGCTGTCTTTTTGCAAGGGGGCACCCTCAGGACGGCAGACTTGGGCTTCTGTGGCATTCAGAGATGGGTATATTCCAATAATATGTATGTTTGGTTTTGAACTTGAAGTATGCCTTGCTTATGAGATGGGTATCTCATTTGTTTGTCTTCAACTTTGTCGAGCTTGCAGTCACTGATGCACTAGGGAATCTTTCGGATTGAAGTGCACATTGGGATAAGCCACTGTCTTCCTGACTTTTGCTTTCAAGCATCAGCTATTGCATAAGAACTTAATGCTTTCCGATCTCCCTATATGTGTGAAGGGACCCTCATATGAGGCGGGGACAGTCTGCCTATGGAGGATTTTCTGGATGTGCACTTTTTTTGAGGACTTATTCTTTCTAAACCCTACTTTTCTGAAACACTGGACTTGCACAGATTATATTTATTACTACTCAGTCATCCTGTTTGGGATTCTGCACCTTTATCATTTGCTCCTGTGCATCTCATGCTGCTATACTGGTTTGTATGTATTTGCACTATGGCTCTTTTTATGACCAGGAGTTTTTTGCGCTAATATCACTGTTATTGATGAATTGCTTCTATTTTTGTGTCTCTTTCTGAAGTGCAGGACATTCCACCTATTTTCAATAAGCATATATTAATTGTTTTCTAAGGCCACTATCCAGCGGTCTCTACTTCAGAGCTGTGGGCCCCTCCCCCCAAAAAAATTAGCTGTTTGGTCTCCAGTGCTCAGCTTGCCTAGAGCCCGTTTTGGGGATTTGAATCCGCTCATCCTTGTTTATTTGCACTTGGTGGGTTTCCTACCTGAGTCTGTGGAATTTGATTTTCCTTTTCCATGGGATTCCTACCTACTCACATGCATTGCACCTATTAATTATTGCTGTTGTCTTTCAGTGTATTCCTGCCTCTGCCTACAATTCCTATCCTGTTCCCTAATTCAGCTTGGCTACTGCTAGAAGATTGCCCTAATTCCTGCCAGTAGTTGTTCAGTTACTCATACAATGCTTCATTGCATTCTGAAGGTCATCTCTGCCACAGCTAGCTCCGTTAACTAGTTTTAAATCCGCTTGTGAGTCATGGTGCTTTACCATGGCTTCCTTGTTTATCCTATGGCAGATGATGTGGGTGTCTTAGTGGAGGGTCGTGGACCCTAGTGGTCGCACACCTCTTGTTCACAATGCTGCCTTCGCTGATACGATCCCTGCCCTCATGTTTCTGGAATTTCCCCTGTTGCTTCCCTGTTTTGTTTTGCATTTCTACTTTTCCTTGTGCCCCCCGCCTGCTCTGTGCTGTCCTTCTGCTATGCCTTCCTCTCCTGCTTCCCACTTCTTCTCCTGCCTTCTCTTCTGTCTCAGCTCCTGACTTTAGCTTGGCACACTCCAGCAGTCTAAAATCCCTGTTCCTAACTCTGCCTCTTGGCTATTATGTGAAGGTATGCTTCCTTCTTCTGGGAATGAGAGTTCTTGTTGTTGCATTACTTCATTACTTGTTGTTTAAGTCTCTGTCCTCCAGCTGCTGTATCATGTTTGGTAGTGGATTGCCTTGGCTAGGAGTCTTGCTGGATTTATGTTTCATTTACTGCCTCTGCCTAGCACAGCCTCACATTGGATGATGGATCATTGTGCCTGTGTGCCTAGTTTGTGTCTAGTTCAGACTCTATCCCTTCACATTTCCGAATGCTTGTGTCTTGCCTCTGGTACTATGGGCTGGGAGTGCCATCCTTGTCTTGCTGCTTGTTCTGCCTATGCTACTGCTCTCCAGCTTGGGTCTTATGTTGCCCTGATTGTCTCCAATAACATTGATTGCTCTTCATTCCTTGGACCTGATTTATCATAGCTTTCTCCTCCTCCTCCTTGGCTACTCCCATGATGGATCCTAATGTTGCTTCTCATGTGTCCACAGCTGCTCCTCCTACACCACCATCTGGCTAGAAGCACACAGCTATGATCCGCCTTTCCATTTCTGTTTGGACTGTGCCACTTCTGACTGCGGAGCTTCAATGCAGTGGCATTGCTTGCCCCATTTCTACTCGTAAGCGGGCACTTTACAACCTGTATTTATCCAGTTTTTAGCCTATGCCAGCTCCAGCCTCTGCCCCGTGACTCCTCAGCTTTCCTCTCCCATGTCAGAGATGCATGTTTTCATGGCTCCAATGACTTCCTCCATGTCTGCTCTTCAGTCTCCCATGTCCACTCTAGAAGTCTATCTTTTGACCCAGCTGCCTCCAGCTTTGGCTGCTCCTCATCCTGATTATCCTCCTTCTCCAAGCAACATTCTGCCACCTCTGGCTCCTTTGGTCATGCCTACTCCTGCTCCTGTTCCTTTTACTGTGCTGGTTATGTTGCCCCCACCTTCTGATCCTGTCATTTCTCTGGTCTGTCTCATCTTGGATCTCCTCTGTAAGGACATCATTGATTGCATGAATGTTTTTTGGTTTCCCTCCTGGTTTCCTCCTGCGACTTTATGGTCAATCACATTGTTTCCTGTGGAGCTGTCTCAGTTGTCCTCAGCTCAACGGACCCCCACCTCCACTGCTAGCTGCCAAATTCTGAGTCTGTTCTGGCTTTCAGCCTTTATCGGGATGTCATATGCTTGGGTTTTCTTGACCGCCATGCTGAACTGGATTCCTGCTTGTTCTTCATGGCAGATGTTAGTTCCCATTATGGCAGTTCACTGTTTTATGATTATCACTGGTCCTTTTCTGCTAAGGCAGCTACCACCTTGCATCGCTATAATACCAGTTTGAATCATCAGATCCTTGACAATTAACTGTTTCATTTCCATTTCCATACTGCCATTGCTCACCTCCTTTTGGGGTTTCAGCATGGCTTTCATACTGGCATAGCTGTCACTCCTTCTGTTTTTTTACCTTTGTCGCAATCTACAATCTGTATTACATGAACCAGACATTGTTAAGCAACTACTGTACTTCAGAAAGAGCTCCAAAAGAACTTTATCATTGGTCCATTCCTTCGGCCTTCATTTCCTAATTTTTTTATTAATCCCATTGGTATTGCAACAATAAAATTCTCATGCAAAAAGTGCCTCATCATTGATCTCTCTGCTCCTCATGCTTCTTCCATGCCCAGTACCAATTCATCAATTCCAACTGATGAGTATTCCTTATGCCACACTCATATAGACAATGCCATCACACTAATCTAGCATCTTGGCTCAGGAGCATGGCTTCCAAAAACTGATATCTGAGATGTTTTTAAACTACTGCTTATTCATCCCTTGCTTTGGCACCTGTATGGCATTTTTGGGGAAAATTAATACTACTTCACAGTCCGACTCACCTTTGGATGCAGGAGCAGCCCCAAGTTGTTCAATCAGTTTGCTGAAGCCTTTGTTGAGCCTTACTCAGCGTATACCATAGGCCAGCCACGCTCCATTTCATGGACAATTTCCTTCTAACAGATCCACCAGACTCCATTCCAGAGGAAGGTATAAATATTCTCGTTCAATTTTTCACATCTGTAAATGTTTCTGTAGCCAAAGAGAAAACCATAGGCCCAGCTACGTCCCTTGAATTTCTTGGCATCATTTTGTACTCTGTACGCATGGAAGCATGCTTACCTGCTGATAAACTTCTTCAAATCCAGGATAAGGTCCATTCCTTTTCAGCCCGGTCTTCTTGTTCTAAGCTGGAATTACTTTCCCTACTAGGCTACTTGAACTTTGCCATGAGGATCATTCCCCAAATTATTCCAGGAATTATGTCAGGAAGTGGATCCAGAGATGCCTTCTCTCCTGTCCTTCCAGGATCTAATACTACCATAGAATGTATCGGTGCCAAGCTTCCTCAATCATGTGGGAAACGTAATCCCCTTCTACAAGATCTACCTCTTCTACAGCTTGCTCTAAATATTCCCTTATTCTGCTTCTTACAGATACTGTGCGCTACTCCTATCTCAGTTGATCATGTTTTACCATTTATGACATTTTGCCATAAGGCCTTATACCTATCTCATGGTACCATTAAACAATACGTTGCCAGAAATCAATTCTTTCATTTTCAATACACTCTTTCTGCTCCATCAATCCTTTCTAATTCATCCATGAAACGTCTTTTGCTGGGTATTCACAGAGTTGCTCCAGTCAAAACTCCTCTAAGACATCCCATTGAAGGACCTCTCATGAGAAGCCTCTTGGACTTATTAGATTCCATTCCTTTTCATCCCAAGTCCAATTCAATGATTTCCACTACTATAGATATAGCCTTTTACAGATTTCTTAGACCCAGAGAATTTTCGGTCTCATCTTCCGCCTCCTCTACATTCCTCAAAGACAGCTCATGTTCATGAAAGAGTTTTGATACCCATACAATGGTTGCTAAAGGAAAGTTGTGTGGTAGTGCAGTATACCGAGCAGCACTCAATTGCATACCCATTGAATAACATGTGTACTGCTACTGCACAATTTGCGCTGTACTGCAGTACCAAGCAACATTTCTGTATCAACCACTGTATTTCCTCCAAACAATAATTGGTGCTCAGTCACTCAATTGGACAAACATATGCATTTCATGTTGGATCAAATCATTCTCTGCCTTACTAACCTCAATCCATAATACTCCAATGACCACAAAAGGGTGTGTAGACCTTATCAGAATATTGCTTCATCGGCTGGAACTCAATCCATATTCATATTCTGGGCCATCTTTCAAAATTGGAGCAGCATCATCAGCTTCAAGACATGACATCCCCAGCCATATTATAAAGAAGCTCGGAAGATGGAAGTCATCAGCTTATGAAACCTACATTCAAAATCCGAATTCAGAAATAAGGGTAGCAGTTTTGATCATCTCCTCCTGGTATGCCCATAGGATGGGCTGATCAGTAACCATGGTTCCTCAGAGGTTTCCCCCACAGGGTTTTTTTCCCTCCCTGTGTGTTACTGGTCATACTCTCTGTAACTTCAAGGAGATTATCAATACCTTTTTGGGGCTTTCTACTCCTACCAGCTATTCAAGTTTGAAGTTCCTACAACAGTAGGAATAGAGTACAGCCACAACAGAATATGCACAAGTATAAACACACTTTATTCCACAAACATTAAATGGGAGAGCTTAGCCTGAGGTTCAGTGTGGGGGAATAAACTCCTCCCACATACATCATATAAATCAGCCTCTCCTTGGACCCCCCACTCTAGTGTTTGGAAAATATAGCCCACCATCCTCCCCTTCCTTCTCCTCCCTTTTTCAGCATTGCCCCCCCATCCTTGGTGGGGGGAGGTCTCTCTATTCTACCAGTTATTCAAGTTTAAAGTTCCTTCAACAATAGGAATAGAGCACAGCACAACAGAGCATGCACAAGCAGAAAAACCCTTTATTCCAGAAACATTGAACCTATAAAACTTTCCACATTGTAGATTATTAAACTGGCCAAATTTCAGAGTCCTAGGGTCTAAGATGGCCGAGTCTTTCTGCACCAGTGTTAGGGACAGCACCGCTTTCAAGTAGCTCTTAAACTTGATTGAAATCTTTGCATTCTGCATTTTTTATTATTTTCCCCCAAATACTTCAAGAAGGAAAAAAATTACTGCTTCTACAAGAAGTTATTTTTTAGATGTACTCATGCCAGTCTTATTTGTAAATTGCCTAAACTGCTCTATTCTTGCAAATGGCTTTGTGGGGGGATGACAGTGTAGAGTTCTATGTGCCTATCTTGACATATATAAAGGATATATGACAAGATTTTGCCACTATTTTGGTTGCTTTTTTTTTTTTTAGCCAGGTGCCTAAAATATGTCTGAGGATTTTTTCCCTTTTTGTCAGTTTCTCTTCCTCTCTCTCTCTGTCTCTCTCTCTCTCTCTGTCAAACTTCAGCTTGGTATGTTACTGTTAGGTCCAGCCATGTGCTGTGGTTTTACTTTTAGTTTTTGGTGTTTTTTTTCTATTTTTCTGATTGTTTCAAAAGGATCTTAGAGTGGTGTGCAAGCACGAGCATAGTTTGTGTGCTCTTCAACTAACTGGAATGAGTGCCATGCATGTGTATCAGTTGCTGCCATTGTCATTCACGTGTGTGCACCAGTACTGTTTGCATCATTTTCTGTTTTGTAACTGTAATGGGGATATTTAATGCTGGCCCAGACTGAACTTATACACAGTTCCCCTCTCTTGCAGGTAGCATTTGTAGAGCCATTGTAGATGTAATCTGGGTTAATTGTGTCACTGTCTGCTTTTCTTTTTTTTTTTTTTTTGCAGACCACTCTCCTGCTTGTGCTGTATTTGCTGATACAAATGTGTTTTTTGCATCACTTGCAGCAGGGTTTGTGCAGTCAGATTGGAGTCACTTTCAATTTTAAACTCTGTTGCAAACTTAGAATTCATTTTCTTGCAGGGGATCATTACTGGGACAAATGCATTTGTTCTGGCACCATGGTGTTTCATTGATCATGTTCTCTCTCAAGTGTAAAGTATGGACTACTGAATGAGAGGCAGTAACATTTCTGTGTTTTTGCCCTTTTTGCTCCAGAAAATCAAATGCAAATGTTTGGTTTCCCAACACCCAAGCTACTGATGTCATGGGAAAGGGTACATCTGGCTTATTGGTTGGCAGTGGCAAGTCACTGTCCCCTTCTTCATTGTCTAAAATAGATCTTTTCACGACAGAGAACCTGAGGACCCAACTGCGAGGACACCCTAAGTTCAGGTGGTTCCCTTAGCTTGAGGGGGCTGATGACAACCATGTGCGGATGTGCTAGCAGATGATGAGGATGTTCTTCCAGATTACCTGTCTACTGCAGTTTGCTTCAGAGCTCATTTACATCTCACAGGCAGAAAACAGTAATGATTTTCTATTCTAGGTGGTAACGTTGCTGTGTCTTCAATGCTTCACAGGTCAAAGGTTCATGAGTGTCTGAAGTGAAAGGGGAATGGACAGAGGGGGCTGAGACATCCTTAGTAGCACTATTTATTTAATGTATAGCTTTATTGCCTTCCTGATTAATGTAACATTCAGAATTTTGTAGCTGGCAGACGTTCTACGGTACTACTGTAATTCCCATGGGCTGATCATGATGCTAATGCCATCAAGCTTGGAAACACACGAGTGTTTTCTGTTTTTTCCTGCATTCTGAAAATTAGCTGCCGTAAGAGTAGAAATGTTGCAAAGGTTTAATTTGCCGGCAATGTTATGGCAAAGTCACCAACTTTGCCTTCGCATATCAATTTGTGAATTTTTGCCATTTACTAGTACAGTCACCTTTTTTAACTTTGCTTGGCATCTGCACCTGCAACTTTGCCTTTGGGGTGCATATGTATGCAATTTACTCATATTGGGGCTTCTGGCAAACATGTGCCTATTGGTCAGATGGAAACAGCTGCTGCAGATCATGAGCTACATCTCAATGCATGCTCTGCATCTTAGTTTCGTTTTTCAGTTGGAGTGAGCTAATGAAGGAGATCAGATCTGCTGCTGTCAGAAAATTAAAAAAACATAAAACCTAACTTTAACAGTTGTTTTTGCTTTTCTTGCCATCTTCTATTTACCTTACATTTTGTGTGGATTATTTTAATTGTTTTGGTGTATTTTTCTTTATATTCCACACTTTGATTTTTTTATTTTTCTTGCTTTCACTCTATTGTTTTTACTCTGTTTTTTCCTACTTAAAATGAGTAGGACTGGTGAGGAGGAGACTGATAGGACTGGGACTGGGACCAGTCACAGCAAGGAGAGGGGGGTGCAGTTCATGGATGGGACACATCGTCTCATCCATCAGAAGAGGTCAGCATTGACACTAGGAGCACCAGGAAATGGAATATTCAGACCCCCCCTTTCAGTGCCGCACCAGCAGCAACATACAGTGGCACCACCACCACCACCAATTGACCCTGCTCTGGTATGTCCTGTACTTGCTGCAAAATCTACTCCTGTGGCCTGTGGTTGTGCCACCACCTGAGCCTCGTGAAGAGGAGTAGCCCTGGCCAGGACCATCTGACTTTTCTTCTCATCAGCAGCAAAAGTCCCTTGTATGGGATTTTTTTGTAATTGACCCCACCAACAAAAGTGTGGTGACATGCATCTTATGTCATACCATTGTTCAGCATGGGAAATGGGGCAGCCATTTGGGCACAGGTGGGCATCACATCCACCTTAAGGTGAGGCACTGCCAGGAGTGGTAGAATCATGTGAGGCAGAGGCAGACCGAGACAGCTGAGGGGGTGGAGGCGGTGGTACTCCTAGTGCTTTTTCTATGCTGGAGGGTGGGTAGAGCAAGAAGATCTGACAAGGCAGGTTATTATACAGAACACAGATCCAGGAGGGGACATGTAGGGGACAGAGGGGACTAGGAGAGGGAGGTGCAGCTGTACTTGGGTGCTGTGGGGGCCACCTGGGAAACCACCTCATATCCTCCTCCTCCTACATCCATCTGTATCAAAGTGGTGCAGCAGCACGGGGAAATAGAGGAGCTCTTTTGCCAAGCTGGGGTCTTGAAACACACTTTGGAGGTGTTGCTCCTAAACCAATGAAACATTCTTGAAGGGCTGGTGGAACTCTATGGTAGCGATGCACCCTCTGTTCTCAGGCCATAACCTTATTATCTCTACACACCTTGATTAAATAAAAGACTTATCATTATCGTCTGCTATCTGTCTTATCAACTCCTTTATTCTTATCTTCATCTGTTGTAAAAAAATGTAAAGTTAAAAAAATTTAAAAAAGAAAAAATCACAAAAAAATATTGTACATCTTTGTTTCTCTCTATCCCGAGTTCTGATACTGTCTCATACTATCTGTCTAGATTCTGCTACCAGTTATCCATCTCCAGCTTAATGAAAGAAAAAAGTCTGATTAGTGTTCTCTTTCTTGTGCAACTCTGAAGTCTTTACACTATCACTGTCTTCTTTGCTTACTATTTTTCTCATCTACCATAATAATAATGTCATGCTGCTACATGGTGCTATGTTGTGTATCAGTCCCCCCACCACAGGTCTTGCAAAGCACTTTAGGGAAAATTGCGAGAAAAAGCACCACATACATACAATAAATTCTGTACCCCACAATTTTTACCAACTACCAGAATTAATATGTCATGCTGCATGCTGCTGCATGGTGCTAAGCTATGTGTCAGTCCGCCAACTACAGTTCTTGTAACACACTTTAAGGGAAATGGAGAGAAAAGCAGAACATGTATACATTCTGTGCTCCCAGAATTTTTCTCAATTAACAGAATAAATATCTTAAGCTACTACATGCTGCTACAGGGTGCTGTGCTGTGTGTCAGTCCTAAGCCACAGCTTTAGTAATGCACTTTAGGGGAAATTGTGAGAAAAACATAACATACATCTATTCTGTACCCCTAGACTTTGTCTCTGCTATCAGAATAACTATGTCAGGCTGTTGCATGCTGCTCCGTGGTGCTAAGCTGTGTGCCTATCCTCCCATCACAGTTCATAGAGACAGAATTTGTTGGCAGAAAATGACTGCTTGGCCCACCCAGTCTGACCATATGGTCCCTGCCTTGTCTGCTTCCACAGACCCTAACTGGTCTCCAGCAACCCACTCTCCTCTCTGCCCATGTCCTAATATTCTGCTATGTCTAGCTGACCCATGCTTGAAGCCTCCTACTATTTTTGCCTTCACCAGTTCAACTGACAGTCTATTCCAGGTGTCCACCACTCTTTTGGTGAAGTAGTACAGTACAAGCCATTTAAATGGGACATGACATCCAGATGGACTGAGGATTATCCCATTTAAGCAGCCATCTCTGTTAAATGGAGCGATATCATTTTTACTGCAGGTCAGGTTTAGTGAAGGAGGTAGTGCTGATTCAAGTTTGTGAGGGTAGGGTAGGGTAAGATAGGGTAGTGTAGGGTCTTTTATGTGCTTCTGTGCTTCACTTTTTTGTTTTTACTTGTAGCTTTACAATGTATTCTTTAAAATCATCGAGAGTGAGTGTGTGTGTGTGTGTGTGTGTGTGATTTTCTTGCTATTCATGAGTTTGTGACTTTGTGCATTACAGTAGTTCAGGAGACTGACATGGGGACTGAGACAGACAAGGATTTCAGACTGACTGGTGATTTCAGAGGCAGTGTCAATGCTTTTTTCCTCACTCCTCTGTCTTTCAGCAGCAACAAAGCTGTCTGTGATTTGCTTATTTTCAAGCACAGTCTGTTTTCTGATCACCGCTTCCACATCTAGCATTTGCTCCCAGCTATTGATATGGCCTTTTTGCTGGCACCATTAAATGGTACACTGTATACCAGCAAGGCCATCAGTAGTGGATATGCAAGTTTCCTCCTGGATAACTCATTCTCTCTCTGAATCATGCTCTGCTTCAGTAGCCTTGTGAACGATGGCAACTACCTCCTCATCAGTTAAGTTGCTATCAGTTGGTAAGTCTGCGTCCATTGTGACAAAAGTGAAGAAAGTCATAGGGTCCATAAACACTAGGAGTGGGACATCATCAGACTTGGCTACTATTGGTGGTGTGCTGGATGTGACTGTAAATCCAGCCTTTTCAAAACAGTGGGGGATAGTTACAGGTTTTATACTGTTCCATACTTTGTCGAGCATGTAGATTACTTCTGGCAAATTTACTTTTCTTGCTATCTCAGTAGTGTGTGAACTGTTCACCTCATCCATGGTCTGGATGATCTTGCCAGCAACTAAGGAATGGTAGTGACCTTTAGATTTTTGTTCATCCCTTATCCACTGGCTGGATATTGCTGGTGGTGTTTGGAGGAAGAAACCAAGGATGATGAACGTTAGCAACTGGCCAGGGTCATGACGTTGAGCACTGCAGTTATCTAGGAACAGCAATATTTTACACTTAGTTAGTTGTAACTCACTTTCCCAGCTCAACAACCAGTCTAGGAAGATATCAGAGGTCATCCAGGCATTACCTGAGCTGTTGTACACAACAGATAAGAGCTTCAGGTCTATGGGCAGGTATTGCCGGTGTTAGCTTTTACAGATCACTAACAGCTTTTTTTCTGAATGCCTATGAGGTTAACACAGCAAAAGACTGAGAAGCAGTCTTTGCATACCCCTGTCAGCTCTTGCTCTTTTATGGCATGGCCACGATCAAAGTAACTGCAGTAGAAGAGACTGTCTAGTCCACATTAAACACATCATCTCTCTGAAACCTGGCTAGCAGACCAGGGAGCACATTGGTGATCCAGGACTCAGTGGTAGACAGCTCATTTCTAGGGAGTGCCATTTCCTAAAACCATGTGTAAGTGAGAGAGGGCTGGGTTTTAGTGTGTTGTGCTGTAAGAGGTGTTGATTGTGACCTTTATGCCAGTGGCTCCGACCAAGATGATCCCACTAAAGCAGCATTTGTAATTAGCACTGTCGTGTCTATGCAGAATTCACTGTAATTTAACTGAATCAGTGATAACCGGTTCCTAGATAGCCATCCCACTTAAGCGGGTGTCCTGCTTAAGCACATCCGGTTTATCTTGTATTCAGCTTCCTCTAATCTCCGCCCCCACCCAGCTTCATCACATGCTCTCTGGTTCTGTTATTCTGGCTTGTTTAAAGAGACTCTCTCCTGCACCTTATTCACCCCTAAGAGGTGACCCTCATTCTTTTGCCCTCTCCCGCCCTCACTCAAATTCAGGTAAGGCTGCTTTCTCCTTCTTTTTCCTCCATTCATGGAACTCCCTTACTATGTCTCTCTGTTTGCTACCTTCACTAAATCTCATTAAATGGACACTCTACTGTTCCTCTTCTCCACCCTGCGCTTGCCATCTATCTGACAAATTCTCCTTTTGAAGTCCATGTTATCCTAAGTCAGTTTTTCATGTCAAGCTCTTTAAGCTATCCAAGAACCTTGTCTGCGATATGTCATTGTTCTACCTTGTGTGCACCCTGTAGATCCTGCATTCTAATATTCATTTGCAGTCTATAATTTAGTTGTATTTTTTGCCAGTTCATTGTTTGTATTCTGCTATCACTGTAGGCAGCATTGTAACCTGCCTGCATTTTTGCATTTTATGTACTTACCTTCTTACCCAGGCACCATTGTAACCTGCCTGAGACACCACTGTTAACTGTCTGAATACTTTGTATGTTTGTTTGTTTTGTCTCCTCATAACCCTTCCTCGGGTTGCACCTGGAAACGAGCCTTAGCTCAGTGTGCCTCTCCCAGTTACCAACTTTTAAATAAAAATAAATAAAATAAAATGAGGAACTTGTAGGTCTCTATCATGTCCCCTCTCACTCTTCTCTCTTCTAGGGTATACATGTTGAGATCCCTGAGTCTTTCTTCATAGGGGTTTTGGTGCAACCTCTGCACTATTTTTGTTGCCCTCCTCTGGACTGCCTCCACCCTGTCTATGTCCATTCTTAGGTACGGCCTCCAGAACTGGACACAATACTCCAGGTTGGGTCTCACCAGCGAGCAATATAGTGGTGACACCACCTCCCTTCTCCTGCTGAAGAGACCTCTTCTATGTATTCCAGAATTCCACTGGCTCTACCCACTGTATCACACTGCCCTACCACTTTGAGGTCATCAGATATGATAACCCCAAGTTCCTTTTCCTGCTTAGTGACTGGCAGTACGTTCCCCCATCCTATACTCAGTTCTTGGGTTCCCATGCCCTAGGTGCATAATATTTGCACTCTTTGGCAGTGAACCCCAACCGCCATGCTCTCGACCAAGTTTCCCAATATCTGAACATATTCTGTTCACCCCTTTCTTATTGTTCACCCCATTATGTATTTTGTTATGATCTGTAAAAAGGCATAACTTAATTTCCAGTTCATCTGCAATGCCACATTCGAAGACAATAAGGATGACTGGTCCCAGTACTAAGCCCTGCAGCACCCTGCTGGTCACTCTCACATCATTAGAGTGAGTGAGTGCCATTAAGCACCACCCTCTGTCGTCCATTAACCAGTTTCAAACCCAGTTCACCAGTTTGGATCCCATCCCTAGGCTGATCAGTTTTCTAATCAGTCTCCTGTGTGACACAGTGTCAAAGGCTTATTAAAGTCCAGATAGGCTATGTCCTCTGTCCTCCCTTGATCGATTTCCCTGGTTACCCAGTCGATCTCAATTAAATTTGTCTGGCATGACCTACCAATAAATCCATGCTGCCTTTGTTCTTGCAGCTCACTGGATTCACAAGTGTTCCACCAACCTTTCCTTTAACAGTGTTTCCATTAGTTTCCCCAACACTGAGGTGAGGCTTACTGATCTATAGTTACTAGCCTCTTTCCTGCAGCCACCCTTATGTAGAGGGACCATGTCTGCTTTCCTTCAGTCCTCCGGAACCATGACTGATTCCAGTGAGCTGTTAAATAAGGCCACCAGTGGGGCAGCCAGTGCCTCCCTGAATTTTTTCAGTACCCTTAGGTGTATCCCATTTGGTCCCATAGGCTTGTACACTTTCAGATCTACAAGTCCCATCAGGACTCTTTCCTCTGAAAATAGACTTGGGTTTGCCTCCCCTCCCCCTTTGTTCCTGATGATCACTGGTGGGTCGCTCCTCCCCTCACTCCACTGTGAAGATTGAGCAGATGAACCCGTTCAAGATGTATTTTTCTTTGGTCTGTTCTGCACAGTCTCCCTCTTCCAACCTCCTTATCCTCACTATCCCTCCCCTCATGTTCCTCTTCTAATGTATGTACCTGAAGAAAGTCTCATCCCATTTTTTACCCCTTTGGCTAGCCTTTCCTCTGTCTGTGCCCTCACTTCCTTACCTGCTTCTCTCTGTTTTACCTGGTAGACCACTTTGTCTTCCTCTCTCTGCATTTTCTTATACCTCCTGAATGCCACCTTGTTTTTCTTCACCACCGTAGCTACTTCACTAGAGTACCCTAATGGTCTCTTTTTCCTTTTGTTTTTACTCACTTTCTTCACACAGAGGCTGGTCACCTTAAGTATGGCCTCCCTTATTTTCCTCCACCGTTCCTCTACCCCCTTCCTGGCATTTCCCTCTACTAGGCAGTTTCTGAGGCAGTTTACCATTTCCTTAAAATCCAACCTCCAGAAGTCCAGGACCCTTGTCCTTTTGTGGTTTTTCTCTGCTCCCATCTTAGTGCTAAACCACACTGTACCATGATCACTGGTACCTATGGGACTACCCACTATGATATCTGTAATGCTGTCCCTGTTTGTAAGCACCAGGTCCAGCCCTGCTACATTCCTAGTGGATTTTTAGGCTAACTGTCTGAGAAAGGCCCCCTGAAAGGAATTATGGATGGCCCTGCTCTTTGCCAAAGATGCAGCTGGAAGGCTGTAATCCACATATGGCAGATTGAAGTCATCAACTAGCAGCAGCTCCCCCCTCGTTTGCCATCCTGATGATGTCCTCTCTAAGTGCCTTATCCATCTCCTCTCCCTGTGCTGGAAGTCTCCATAGCACCCCTGTATGGATAACAGTCCCAGCTGCTGTCTCCAGAATAACTCACAGAACCTCCAGCCCTTTCTTTTCCTCCTGGTGTCCACTGCACTTCCATAGCCTTGATATCCTCTCTCACATATAGTACAATCCCTCCTCCCCTCTTCCTTTTCCTGTCTCTCCTGAACAGAGAGTAGCCTAGTATGACCATATCCCAGTCATGGCTGTCAGTGCACTGTGACTCCATTATGGCCAACAGATCCAGGCTAGCCTCCTCCATGATGGCCTCCAGATCCAGAATTTTATTTTTCAGACTCCTTTCATTGGCACACATGGCTATCCATACTTTACTCTGCCCCCCCACCTGCCTACCTGCTTTCTCCCTCCTCTTGCCTGTGCTGTTTCCTAAAGTACCTCCTGTCCCCCCTCTTCCCTTGTTACCCTCTCTGTTACCCATTTCCTATACTCCTCTCTTCTTGCTATCCTGATTCATACCCCTCTTGTCCCCCACCTTGTCTCTACCCCTGTCTTCCTGTGCCCTTGCCCTAGGGGAGCTTCCTCCTCTTGGGTCCTCCTTCCTCATTGCTTCATCATCTGGGGGAGACAATCATTGTCTCTTTTAGTATTTTAGCATCCCCCTTGGCTAGTTTAAATGCTCATTCAAGTAGCATTTAAACCTCTAACTAAGGAGTGTGATCCCCTTCTTGGAAGGATGCAAGCCATTTCTTTTATAGAGGCCCATAATCTCCCAGGCTGGGCCCCAGTCCACAATGTAGCTGAAGCCCTCCACCTTGCACCATGCACCATGTATTCAACCAATTGTTAAAAGCCATGGTGCAGAGTGCGCTTTCCGCTCCTTGTCCATACACAAGTAGCACCTCAGCAAATGCCACCATGCATGCTACCTGCTTTAGGCCCCTTCCCTGCAACTTGCAATTACCCTGCACTGCCTCTACCCTGTCCCTTGCCAGGTCATTTGTCCCTAGGTGAACAATGACATCTAGCTCTGTCCCATTTCCTGCCACCCTAGTGATCCTCTGGATCTGTTTTCCATCCCTTCAAGCTGAAGCACCAGGGAGGCACTGCACCTCCCTCTCCCTGCCTCCCACTGCTCCTAAGTCTATCCTCCATAATGATAGAGTCTTCCACCAGCAGCTGCTTCCTCCTCAGCTGAGGGCCTCTTCCTCCCTCCCTACTTGGGGCTTCCCCTTTTGAGGACCTACACTTCCTCCCTTCTCACTGCTGCAGGTTCTTCCTCATACTGGCTCTTCCATCCCGCCAGTACAGTGAAGACATTTTGCAGTGATATAGGCTGAGGAGTATGTTCCCTTCCCACCACCCCCATCATCCCAGAACCAAGTAAGGTCCAACCACTCTGCCTATGCCTAGGCATCCTTCAGGGCGTGGTGGCAGATGTGGTGGCCCCTTGGTGGGTCACAAGGTTCTCTGTACCCATGCCATTTAGCCTGAAGTCTAGCAACCTCTGCCCTCAACCCATAGGGGTGAGTACAAAAGGGGCAGCACCTCAGTCTCCAGAATGTGTCCCAAAAGACTGCAACTCCATAAATATTGCACTACACCACTCCCGTGCTCTTTCTTTACTTGACCTTTTTGTCTGTTGTCTGTTTTGTCTGTTGAATTTTTTCTATGCCTTCCTGTCTCCTTTTTATGTCTTCTACCTTTTCCTTTACCTGTTTGAAATGTATTTGTTACCCTACAGTAGACAGGGTGTCTCCTACTTTCCCCTTTCAACCCTTCAAGCAGTTGCTGCCTTCCTGATGTCTTCTTGTTCTTGAGCTCCTTTTATCTGAAAAATATATCCCTCTGTATCTTATTTACTCCATATAGGTATTTAGAAGTCTCTGTCATTTCCCTTCCCCTTCTAGTGTGTACATATTCAGATCTGTAAGTCACTCCTTGTGGGCATCTGATGCAGACCTTGCACCATTTTAGTTGCCCTCCTCTGGACCACCTCCTCTCTGTCTATATCATTCCCAAGATGTGAGGCCTGATTCTCAAAACTCAGCACAAGTCACGCCATGGGCAGCTTGTGCCAATTGTCAGTGTGCCATGGACCCTGCACCAAATTCTCTATCAGGTAGTGTCCCAGCAACAAAGTCCTGCAGCTTGCAGCAACTGTGGAAGTGCACCAAACAGACAGCACATATGGAAGGTGTGCTGCAAGCTGTGGGGTGGCCATGCACAACTCTAGGAGGTCCCTGGTGGCTAGAGGTCCCCCCAGCCCTGGTCCCCTTTGTATAATAATTAATCATGTCCCTGGTAGTATAGTGGACCCCCTGCCTGATCTGCCCATATTAAATTATATATCATTGTCCCTGGTGGTCTAGTGGACCCCCGCCTCTATCCCCAGTCTGTCCGTATTACTAGAATGTAACTCCTCCCTTCCTTCCCTGTCTAGGGGCATACTTAGAAGCATCGCAGATGGTCCAGGCAGGAAGAGAGAAGCACTCAAAAGCACTAACATTCGAGACATTGCATACTATGGGACCTTGGAAAACTGATGATCTCCTACCTACTGCTGGCTTCTACCACTGGTTTACCTCTTCCTTTGCAGCAACGGATCCTCTCCTCAAACTGACCACCAGAACAGAGACCTGCCGCTTCTTCCATGGAGGTCCCATGGAGCCCCTTGTAGTCCCTGAGGCTGGATTCTTTCCCCTGGAATATAACTCGTAGCAAATTAATCAGACTGCAAATAAGAGGAGGGACAAAAAAAAAAGATTTCATTTCATTAAACTCCCCCTCTACAATCAAATAAGCACAAATCACTGTTTCTCCCCAACTGACTTTATTTTCACCTGCATGGCAAATGATTTCAGCTATATGGGGGTGACCATTCCTTCGTAGAAAGCAATTAATCAGCTCCATGGGGCTACAACTTTGTACACATTGGCTGGACACATTAGACAGCTGAACCACAGTTTCAGCAGACACCAAAAGGATTCTTGTTTCCTACCTTTTCTTTCTCAGGTGATCTACCCAAGACCCTGGAACCCATCTTATGGGTCCCTTTTTCCTCTGGCACTGGTCATCCCCCCTTTCTCTGGTGTGGGAAAGCGAGCTGCATCTCCACCTGGACCCTGTGCTCTTGGTCCAAACCACAAGGGTATCCAGGATTTTTTGCTGATGACCTAGGCCCTGACCCACCTTCCGAATGGCTGGTTCTGATAATGCTAAGGCCACTGCTACCCTGCTCGCTTGCCTCCCCTCAGTTCTCCATGGCCCCCAAATTCACTCTGGGGTTGTTTTGCTGTCACCACTTCCTATGTGGAGTCTCTGCAAGGCCCACATCCCTCACAAATGGTTCCTGGGTTTGAGTTAAACACCAGCATGGGGACCACCTTCCAATGCCCACCAATTCTTTGGTCTGTGACCCTCCCAGAATTCATGGACTGGTGCCGCAGGACCTGTCCCTTCAAACAGGCCCCTTAAATGGGAAAAAGTCTCCCTGGCTCTCCTCAGGCCCCCCAGGCCGCCTGCCAGGCTGAGTGCAAGGGGGCCTCTGTCACTGGTTCCCCTCAAGAGGGCCCTGCCACAGCCCTCCCAGCCCTGGTGACCTAGGAAAACACTAACAGACTTTCTAAGGGCTCCTACATCCCTGCTAACCTCACACAAAGCCTTCTATCATCCTAGCCCCCACGACACAGGCCCTGGCTACCTGTATTGCCACTGGAGCTCCTTTCCCCCACTCCTCAACAGCAACGACGCATGAAAGCATCCTGACTGCACTTTACATTAGGGGGTTTCCCCACTGGCCCTCCTGGACCACCGAGTTTCCTCATCTGCCCACCTATCTTGGTCCTGGTTCTACTCTTCAGTCTCCCCCCCCCCAGCCCCTGTCCTAATGCCTGGGCTGGAAAAGGCCCTGCTACTTCCTGTCAGCTCCCTTTTATACACTATTTCTGCCCTCTGCTGGCACCTTGAGGCATCCAAAACAATATTCTCCAATATTACTAAACCCATTTCCTAGCTCTGGGGAGGGGGTGGGGGGGAACTGATGCTTAAAACGTGGGAATATAAGCCCCACTTTTGCAGGAGCTTACAATAACAATCCCTTTCCCTAGTGGTGTAGTGGACCCTCCAAACTCCCACCCCAGCAGGCAGTGCCCCACGACATGCTCCCTTCTGACCCATCCCCAAGCTGGCGACCAGCTCAGCCCTCCACTCTCCACCACAGCTGGCTACCGACTGAGCTATCACTGCGCACATACTGTATACAGTACTCACTCACTGATTGACAGCTCACTCACTGAGCTGTCAATCAATGAGCACATACTGTATACAGTACATGCTCAGTAACAGCTCAGTCGGTGGCCAGCTGTGGTGGAGACTGGAAGGCTGTGCTGGTCCACCAGACCACCAGGGAAAGGGATTAGTATATTAATATGGACAGATTGGGGGATGGGGGTCTGCTAGACCAGCAGGGACTGTGATATTGAATTTAATATGGGCAGATTGGAGTGGGGGTCTGCTAGATCATCAGGGACTTCATTACTGTAATAAAAAGGATTGGGGTAGGGAACGGGGGACCGCAGCACAGTGGCACAAGTTGCTAAACCCTCCCAGAGGTCAGATTTCTAAATATCCTTAGACCAGTCCAGGCTGGTCTAATGGTACTTAGAAATTTGCCTTCCTGGAGAGTTTTGAGAATCCTGAATTAGGGAATTTGGCAGTCTGCATCTGCCGCATGCCCCCAGCACCATGCCACAGCCCATTTTGTACCTCAAGGACAGTGCAAGCCCCCTTGGCTGTATGCAGCCTGCGGCTGGTGAAAGCTGCATTAGTGAATCACTCCCAGTGCATCTTTTGGTGCAATGGGCACTTTCTGCCATTCCTTGTGGCACAAACCCCTTGCACCATTCTGGAAGCTTTGAGAACTGGGTTTGTGGTCTGCAGAACTGGACAGAGTACTCTAGGTGGTGTCTTACTAGAGATCTATACAAAGGCAACACCACCTCACTCTTTCTGCTGATGATATTCCTTCCTATGCACCCCAGCATTCCACTAGCCCTCCCAACTGCCTTGTCATATTGCCTGGCCACCTTTAGGTCATCTGATATGATTATCCCATGTCTCTTCCTGTATGGTGCTCGTCAATATCACCCACCCATTTTGTACTCTGCCTCTGGGTTTCTGTGCCCCAAATGCATTACTTTGTACTTTTTCACATTGAAATCCAGCTGCTATGCCCTTGACCACTCTTCAAGTTTTCTCTGGTCACTGCCCATCTTTTCTACCCCCCCCCCGGACTATCTGCGCTATTGCAGATTTTGGTGTCATCCACAAAGAGGCAGACCTTCCCTTCCAGCTCCTCTGCAATGTCACTTATAAAGACAATAAAGAGGACCAGTTCCAGCACTGATCCCTGATGGACCCCCTGGTCACCCTCCCTTCCTCGGAGTGAACTCTGTTTATCACCACCCTCTGCCATCTGTCCCCTAACAACCACCTTTGGATCCACCCCTAAGCTACCCAGCTTGTTTATGAGTCTCCTATGTGGAACAGTATTGAAAGCTTTATTGAATCTAGGTAGACTACGTCCACCGCTTCATTCTGATCTCGTTCCTTGGTCACCCAATCAAAGAAACGTATTAAATTAATTTGACATAACCTCTGCCCCCCCCATGAATCTATGCTGCCTCGAATCCTGTAACCCACTAGATTCAAGATATTACATGATTCTTTTCTTCAACAATGATTGCATTAACTTTCCTACCACTGATGTCAGATGAACTAGCCTAAAATTGTCAGCCTCTTCTCTTCTACCACTTTTGTATAGTGGGACTACATCCGCCCTCCTTAAGTCCTCCAAAAATCACTACTGTTTTCAGTGAGCTGTTAAATAGGACTGTCAGTGGTGCAGCCAATACCTCACTGAGCTCCCTCAATACTCTTGGATGCACCCTGTCTGGCCCCATCATTTTGTCCACTTTCAGGCTAGCAAGTCCTTTCAGGACTCTCACCTCCAAGAATGAACTAGTGTCCACCTCCCTTCCTCCAATGCTCATATTACAGTTTTGTGGCCTCGCCCGTTCTTCTTCCTCTGTGAACACTGAACAAAAGTATGTATTCAGGATGTCTACCTTTTCCTAGTACCCCACTGCACCCCCACTTCCCTTTTTAATCTAATGATCCCACCCCCTGGTCTTCCTCTTTTCGCTTATGTACCTAAAAAATGTCTAGTCCCGTTTCATTACTGCCTGGACTAGTCTCTCTTCTGTTTGCACCTTTGTGCTCCTTACCGCTCTTCCTGCTTCCCTTTGTTTCCCCTGACACACATTACTATCCTCCTCTCTCTGTGTCTCCTTATACCTTCTGAATGCTGCCCTGTTAGCTCGTACTCTTTTTTTGCCATGTCTTTTGAGAACCATAGAAGTCTCTTTATCCTGTTGATTTTGCTCACTTGCTTTATGCAGAGGTTTGTTTCCTCCATTATGGCCCTTTTTGTCTTCACTCAGTGTTCCTCCATCCCACCCAAGTCATCTTTCCCTGCCAGGTCATCTCTGAGAAACTCACCCATCTTTATAAAATCTTTATAAAATCTGCCCATCTGATGTCCAGGACCCTTACTCTTGTGTGGTTCAGTTCCACAACTGTCCTTTTGTTGAACCACACTGTATGGTCATTGCTGGTCCACAGGTGGCTTCACACCTTGACTTCTGCAACACTGCTCTGTTAGTGAGTACCAGGTCCAGTACTGCCCCATCATGAGGGCACTGGGTAATAATGTCACATGTCAAAACAGCGAAGCACTATATTGAGCTGTCTAAACAATGACCACAACTAAAAACACATAAATCTTTGTTTTCTGCTGGGAGCTCTGCCCCCACACCCCTGTTACAGGGGTCTGTGCCCCCTGAAGCCCCCCCTACTAAAATAACCTCCTTTGAGTGGGGGACTCAGGGTGAGGGTGAAACTCGGGCAAGGGGCATTGCAAGATAATAAAAAAATAAAATTATTTACCTGATCTGGGACTGGGACTAGAACCCCAGTCGACAGTCACTCCATTGTCCTGCAGTGCTGATGGCTCTACTCCCGGAGCCATGGCAGCTGTTTGGTGGACCCTCTGTTCTGGAAACAGCTACAGGGTCACATGCTATGTCAGTTGTGCAGCATTGTGTGTCCTGTAGCTGTTTTGACTCACGCTGTTCCTGTTGTGTGGTTTTGCCCTGCAACATTTCTCCTTGCAAGATTGTCACCCAGTACCATCACTAGTGGGTTCTCTGATAAGTTTCCTGACGACTGCCCCCTGTGGGGAATCCAGTATGTCCCTCCTCTTAGCTGAAGCTGCAGCTGGCAGGCTCCAATCTACAACCAGCAAACTGAAATTCCTAGCAGTAGCACCTCCCCCTTTTCTGCCATTTTGCTAATGGCTTCTACCAGTACATTATCTAACTCCTCCCACTGTACTGGAGGTCTGTAGATCGCACCAGTGCGAATAGTGACTTGGTTCTCCCTCTCCAGGGTGACCCACAGTACCTTGATCCATCCCTGTATTCCCTGTATCTCTGTCACGTTTATGCTTTGTCTCAGATAAAGCACCACACCCCCTCCTTTGCTTCCCATCCTGTCTTTCCTAAACAGATTATAGCCTGGTATGGTCATGTCCCAGTCATGGTTTTCAGTGCACCATGACTCAGTAATGGTCACAATATCCAGATTGGCTTGTATCATGATGGTCTCTAGGTCCAGAATCTTATTACTTAGACTTCTAGCAATCACACACATGGCCTTCCAGATTTTGTTAGCACTCTTCTTGTTACCTTTCTACCCCTCATGCTGGGATACAAGCATGATGTAATGCAGTTTAGGGGAAATTGTGAGAAATGCACAACATACAGTACATAAATTCTATATTTCCAGAATTTTTTCTCAACTACTACAAGAAATGTCAGTCTACGTCATGCTGCTACAAGGTGCTGTGCTGTGTGTCAGTCCCAATACCACAGTTCTTGTAATATACTTTAGGGGAAATGGTACAAAAAGCACATTGAAGCTATGCATTATTGTGGGGCCAGGTATGTGCAGATTGCATGTACTCAGCATGCGTAGCTCCACACCAGGTGACAGGTGCAAGGTGTGTGGTATGCACTCCCACATTCCTCTGCAGGGTGCCGGTCCACAGCCCTGTCCCCAGCATATAGCTTCATGAAGGCAGATCGAGGGACACAGGTGGGCATCTAATCAGATGCCTGTCATGGATCCTGAAATTGATCCCCTGCTGTGTATGTGTGAGTGAGGGATTCTGGGAAGATGCAGGAAGGCTGACTTTGCAAGGGATGAGTGAGTGTCCAAATGGCTGTCCCCAGGCCTCCCTTTCTAACCAGAAGGCTGGGGCAGCACTGTGGAGGAAGTTGTCTTCCCACAGCCTGTGAAGTTTCTTTAAGGGGGCACACAAAAGATTTGGCAGGATCCCTGCCTGCACATCTTACGCCCCCTTGCCCAGCATTCTGTGCCTTTGTGAATCGTATGGAGTGTGGACACATCCCCAGACATGCCCCAGGACCAACCTTGTGTGTAGCTGCATAGCCAGCAATGGAATCTAGTGTGAAAAGGACACCCTTTCCTTCTATGAATGCATGCAGGGGTCTGTGGGACCCCTGGTGTGGGGCATTCAGACTCAGGGTTGCCTTCGCACCACAGATCTGTAGCATGTAGGCAATCCATACTTGAGTACATAAAACCCAATAAACATAAATTCTGTGCTCCCACTAATTTTCAGCTATCAGAAAAAAGCTACTTCAGGCTGCTGCATGTTGCTACATGGTGCTAGGCTGGTTGTTAGTTCCACTGCCACAGTTCTTGTAATACACTTTAGAGGAAACTGTGAGGAAAACACAACATACATAAAGTCTGTGCTCCCAGAAGTTTTCTCGACTGCCAAAAAAAAATACATCAGTTTGCTGCATGCTTCTTCATGGTACTAAGCTGTGTGTCGTTTCCCTCGTCACAGTTCTTGCAATGCACTTTGGAGGAAATTGTGAGAAAAGCACAACATACATAAATTCTGTACTCCCAGAATTTTTCTTAACTACCCAAAAAATATGTCAGGCTGCTGCTACATGGTGCAATGCTGTGTGTCAGTCCCACCAGCACAGTTCTCATAATAGACTTTAGGGGACGAACCTTAGTGCCCAGAAATTCTCAGTCTAATAAATTGTCCTGCCTAGGAGTTTAAACATGAATAAATAAAATGAGATGTGGTTCCTGAATTAATATGCTGCTTCTCTGCTGTTTAAGTCTTCCATCAAAGCACCTGTCCTGATGAACTGTAGTGACCAGAATTTCTGGATAGTTTCTTATGAGATGATAATGCCTGCTTGGGGCACAGAGCCAGATGATGATCTTTCAGTATTGCTATGTGTCATATCAGCAAATGTAAGTATTTATTTTTCATATTTTACTATTTGGATGTGGGCGAGGGGGAGTGGAAACAATGTCTTTCTGACCATCTTTTGTTCTTGTTTCTCTCTTCAGGATTTTCTCACTAAAGTGCTAAAATCCTGTTGCTGCATGGGTCTGGCCTGTATGTTTCCTACCAGAGAAGGTAAGTATTCATTTTTTTGCATTTCCATGTTAAAAATCTTATTTATTTATTTATTGAATTGTGTTGACTCGATAAGCCCACTGAGACTAGAAGTCCCTTTTTCAGAGGCAACCGGGGGATACAGATGTTAACCAATTGAAGTTGAACCAGATTAAGCTGTTGGTGGTATTTTTAGTTAAATTTAGTTCAATTCTTAAATGTTATTTGTATGTCACTAACTTTTTTATGATTTTGTTTCTCTTGTTTCAGGTATTTTTCAGTTGTGTGAGAATGTAGAATCAAGTGGATGACTGGTACTCATGCTTGATACAGAGGATGGGTTAACTTTAACAAGACAACACACAGTGGTGGAGAAGCTGCAGCTGGAAGAGTAGGAGGAGCTCTGACCATGAGTCTGCAGCACTGACCACATCAACAGTCTGGTGGAGAATATGGTGATGGCTTGCTTATTGGAGGAAGAGGAATTCATGGCAGAATGGAAAGAGACCTGTGAATACAAGCTAAAAAGTTTTTTGACTCTAGTACACTCCTGTTGTGTTACTATCATGAAAAGAGACAAAAAGTTAAAAGGAAAAACAACTTTTAGAAAGGATACTTACCATCACATTGGTGATGGCCATGCTTTGAAGTAGCACAAAGGTGCCCCAGACAGAAGAGGCAGAGGAAGAGAAGTCTTGCTTGCTGGATGGGAAGGCAGCAGGGCAGAAGACCTGTGAAAACAAGAGAAAACTATTTAGGCTCTACTGTTAGCCACTGTGGGTGACCACACAGATGGTATATCCATTGTCCAATCTCAGTTTTAATAGTCCTGTTACCTGTGAAGTAAAAAGAGAAATTATTTAGCTTGACTTGGCCACTGTGGTGGCCTCACAGTATATCCATTGTCCATTCACAGTCTTAACTATACATGTCACCTGTGAAGAAAAAAGAGAAGCTATTTAGCTTCATGTGGCCACTGTGTCAATGTGGTCATTGTGTACTTGTGGAAGAAAAATGTAAACATGAAAAGAAAAAATATGATGTCATGATACTTACTGTCAAATTAGTAACGGCCATGCCATGTACTAGCACAGTGGTGCCACAGAGAGCAGAGGTGGAGAAAGAGTCAGCTTAAGTCTGTGTCTTGTGGCTATCTGGTTTTGCAAATGGCAGCCAGTCTTCCATGTGAATGGTCAAACATGCAGTGAGAGGGAGTCAAAAGGAAAAAAAGAGACACATTTTTATGGTATACCCCCCCAACAGTAACACCATTACAGCAAGGATGCCGACAACATCAACAGTTCACTGGGCACACTGTCCCCCCGGTCCTGTACCCCTTCCCTGAATAAACTCCCAGTTGGAGTTGATTATAGTTAGAAGGGGGGTCCTTTGGGATTTATGTTAACTGCAGCTTGTGGTCGACATAAATTCTGTCACTGTGATGCTGGTTGATGAAATGGTTGTTGGACCGGCATCGTAGAGCCCATTTTTATGTTGGCTTGTGCGTGCGCACCAGCCAACATATTGCATTAGTAGCAGATTTCGAGGTGCACTCACTGTGGGTGAATGCAGGGTACGCATCAGTAGGTGCGTCCCTCATTCCCCAATAAGCTGGCATGCAGGTGCAACACCAGCAATACTTAATGAGGCAAGCACATCTGACAAAAGGTCCACTGCAATGAGAGCCAAGCTTGTCATGCAGTGACACCAGAACACACCTCCCGACGTGACCTTGCTGGTGAAGCACTTTACTAAACATGGCAGCACTGACTGCAGCAGCCACTTCATTTGCCGACGGGGGAGCCCACTCTCTGTTGGCATGATGCACCCCCCTCCCATTCCAAGTGTGTGCCGAGGGGATGCCCAATCCCCCTCGGCATCATGCGCCCCCCAACCGCGAAATCACCTTTCGGGACTGAATAACACCATGACAGTTTTGGGAATTGTGGCACCAAATTTTCAACATGGGGTTATTGGGACCCCTCCTCATGAATTCAGTCACTTTCATGGCGTTATTCAGTCCCGAAAGGTGATTTCGCAGTCACTGAGCAGAATCACCCTTTGGGACCGATTAACAAAATGACTGCCACTGTTCATGAGGTGGGCTCTCAAAAAGCCAATGTTGCCAATTTGGTGAAGAAAATCAAACAAATAGCTGTTTTACGAGTGTGTGTTGTGCAGTTTCTACACACGCTCGTAACTTTGTGAATTTGTAATATTTTCACTCCAGATTTTCAAAATTGTCATTTTACCACACCTCCTTATGAACAGTACAGCTGTCATTTTATATATCCTGGCTGAAACGTGTTTTCACTCATCTGGCGAAGAATAGCTTGATTGCTGTGTGAAATCAGTTTTTGTGACAGTCTGAGAAAATGACGGTGACACCGTTCATGAACAGAGGTCCTAAAATGCCTATGTTGAAAATCTGGTGACGAAAGTCCATAAAATGACTGTGTTACAAGCATGTGTTGCGCAGTTTCACGCACCCTTGTACCTTTGCAAATTTGCAATATTTTCATGCCAGATTTTCAACACTGGCATTTTTTCACACTTCCTTATGAACAGTACAGCTGTCATTTTTCACATCCTGCCCAAAATGTGTTTTCGCACCTGTGGTGCACAATGGCATGGTCACTGTGGGAAATCAACTTTTGGGACAGATTAACAAAATCACAGTGCCACTGTTCATTAGGGGAGGTCCCAAAATGCCTATGTTGAAAATGTGGTTAAAACAATCCCAAAAATAATTGGGTTATGACTGTACGTTGCACAGTTTCTATGCATGCTCATGATTTCACCAATTTTTCATATTTTTATTCTAGATTTTCAATGTTGCCATTTTTTTTAAACCTCCTCATGAACAATACAGTTGTCATTTTTCACATCCTGCCCAAAATGTGTTTCTGTACCTATGGCGCCAAATGGCGCAGTCGCTGTGCAAAATTATCTTTCAGCAACAAACTGATAGTGCTGCTCTTCATGAGGTGGGGTCACAAAAATCCCATGTTGATAATTTGGAGTGAAAATACCAACACACACCTACAGTGTTAGAGTTTCCAGCTGTAACACCCCACCCTGTAGAGACTGACAGGTGTCAGGGGTGTGACTTGAGATCATCGGCTGTAATGCTCCCACCATTCCACCCCACCCCACCCCCACCCCTACCCCCACCTTGCAACCAGTGACAGGCATCGAGGTGTGCCAAGGAGTGTTCGCCCCAAAGTTCACCCCATTCTCCTACACTGCACCCACCTCAATGTATTTCCTTATGGAATAGGGTAAGTATAAGGCCCAAAGACCCCAAAGCACACCACAACACTTGTCAATGTCTACAGGGTAGGGTGAGGTAAAATGGCATGAGTGTTATAGCTGACGACCCAAAGACACACCTCAATGACTGTCAGTCTCTGCAGGGTGGGGGTGAGGTTGATGTCAGTTCAATACTTCACTGCCATTCCTATTATGTGTCTCTAACTCCTGCACTACCAATGCTAATGCCAGCGAGACAACATTCGGCATTGACAAATGCTTGTTAAAGTCTGGTAAGCAAGGTGGAAGCCCCTCCTGTGCGATGATGGCGTCATCACCAACAGTGAGGATAAGGAGTGTGAACAACAGTGGAAGTAACTTAGCAACACAGCAGACAAAGTTGAGCCTTGCTGAACTTCAAGTCTTGCTGCCTTGATGGGTTGGCTAGTGGGCTGGCTGGCTGGCTGGCTGACTGACTTGCTGAAGGTCTGCCTGGCAATGGTATTTATGCTTGCTTAAGCGTTCGAGTTTCTCAATCAGGATGTATGTGTTGGATGTGGCTGTGGCCCATGCTTTTGGTGGATGTGGATGGCACAAGCAGGCCAGAGGAGGAGGTGGTCTCTTGCTTCCTGAAGGATGCATAGTCTGCATGGCTGGTAATGGCATTTATACTAGTTTAGGAGTCTGGGTTTTTCAGTCTGGATGCATGTGGTGGAGGTGGCTGTGACCAACATTGTTGGTGGATGTGGAGAACACAAGCAGGCCGGAGAAGGAGGATGAGGTGGTGTCTTAATTGCTGGAGGATGCATGATCTGCATGGCTGGCAATGGCATTTATACTGGCTTAAGAGCCTGGGTTTTTCAGTCTGGATTCAAGGGGTGGAAGTGGTGGTGGCCAATGTTATTGCTGGCAAACTTGGTATTTAATGATGCAGTGTTCTGTGATTTTCTAGTTTGTCTGTAGGCATCATATAGGAGAGGGTAGAGAGAGGTAATGAGATGGATGTCTGGAACAGCAGCACAACTCGGGGGGAAAATATAATGACAGGAAAACAAAATTAAACCATAAAGAATAAGATTCAACTGATGAGGAGGAAAGGATGAGCAGAATACATTTCTTTCTAAGCTTCAATCATCCTCATCAAAGAACAGCTTTGATAGTCTTCCAGAATGGAGTTGTCCCAACTTGGGATTCTTTCTCCATCTGTGCTTCATCTACCTCAGTAGAAGGAAATTTGCTAATGCCGACAACCTCAGGCTCTTCAGGTTCATCTTCACCGCCACCTTAGCTTTCATGAGGATGGAATGCTAACATGATTGCGTTGCATGGAATGTGCCTCACATTCATTGTAATAAATGTTAGCATATCAATATTTCTAGGGGACAGATTTGTATGCTTGTCCTGCATGTGCCCTGGCAAACTGACTACCTTCTCCACACTGATGCTTGAGGTTGGACAACTCATGTACTTGGTTGCTACAGAGGTCAGTGCTGGCTAATCAGTGACCTTGCTACTGCAGTACAGCAAGGTCTCTTCCATGATGGTACTGTGCCTGATGTCTGCCAAGTATGCACCTACTGTGCATTGCACTGCTCACAATCCTGCTTCCTCATCAGCCTGCTCTACCTCCTTTTCCTCCATGTCTTCAGTTCCCACCTTATCAGCCCTTTTACCATGCAGGGTGGTAGCAACACCCGGTCTCTGTTCAGTTTCATGTTGTGCCTACATAACTGTGACCTTAACATCTGTGCCCCATGTACCATCTTATTAGAAGACTGGTTAAATTTTTGACCTGATTATGCCCACCTTTAAGTATTGATGACAGGCCCATTTTACCCATTTTTTATTGTGTGTGCAGCATGGTGGCAATCTCAAAATCTGCAGATTACAGAATGCTGGAAATATGGGTATTGTAGTCCAAGACATGGAGCATATGTTCTATTAAGGCAAAACTTCCTGTATCACCCCCTGCTTCCAGTACCTGTTGTACATTCAACAGCATCTGCCTCAGCACATGTAGAAGTGGGATAGACTGATTGATACATATCCCCACTCACTGTCTGAGCTGCATGTATGAATGGTCTTAGAATCATTAGTTGCCACTGGTCTGTTGTCAGACTAGTACTGTCATGGCATGTATACGGCTGTAGATATTCAGAGATGGCTTTGTACTGCTTGTACAAGTGTTTGATCATGTACAGTGTTGAGTCCCATCTGGTGATGACTTCCAGCTTCATACAGTGTGGAGGCAGTTTTTTCCCAATCTATAGGTGCCTTTGATGGTAACGGGTCTTTTCAGAATGGGCAAAATAGGCACAAAAAGGTGACCAGCTTGACCCATCAAATTATAGACCCATTGCCATTCTATCTGTTCTCAGTAACATTCTTGAGAAACTAGTTGCCTCCCAAACTACCGAATTCTCCTGAAACATGGCCTCCTAACTGATGCCCAACATGGTTTCTGCAAGGGTCACAGTACCACAACAGCCCTACTCAAACTCACGTCTGACACTGTAGTGGCCATGGACTCAGGCAGGCTCACAGGGGCCGTTTTTATAGACATGACCAAGGCGTTCAACCTTGCTGACCATTCTATCCTAGCTACTACCTTAACTGTCTAGGCTTCTCATCAAATGTTGTAAATTGGAATGATAGCTATCTGACAGAGAGGTCTCAATACGTGAAATTTAGCACCACCCTCTCTGACAAGGTCACCATCAATATTGGTGTGCCTCAAGGATCTATCTTAGGTCCTCTGCTTTTCTCTAGTTTCATCAATAGCATTACCACTAACCTCCTTAGTACATCCTCCCTACTATACTCAGACAACATTGTACTGTACACCAGTTCAAATAATATTAAGAACAATAACTCTAAACTCTCCAGTGATTATCAGCTTATCCAACAATGGCTAACAAATCATAAACTTGTCCTAAATAAATCAAAGACCCAAGCTATGCTATTTGACTCCAGTCTCAAACTCAAACACTCCCAAACTCATTTTAATGTCTCCTCCCTTGATGGCACATCAGTTGGCATGGTAAACTCATTTAAATATCTGGGGGTCACTCTTTACCCTTCCTTGAGTTTTGACCTCCACATTCAATTGACCTGTAAGCAGGTAAACTCCAAGCTTGGGACCGCCTACCAGACAAGTTATGCACTCACTCCCTCAGCTAGACTTGCAATTGTCAGTGGTATATTACTTTCCTTTCTAACCTATGGGGTTGCTACATATGCTTCCGCCTGCAACTCGAGTCTCCGTAAGTGGGATGTTGCTTATAATAACATCTGTCATTTTGCATCTAGCTCCCTATAGCTGAAACATCACTGCCTTCTCTACACAGATTTAGGATGGCTTCCACCTAATGAACTAAGGTCCTATGCACTCGGGTCTATCACTGATAACATTATCAGATCCTGTATTCCCAAACCACTGGCCTGCCTCCTTCCCTACCAGAAAACCAATTATGCGCTACGCTCTGCCAAAAATGCCCTGACCTTAACCCCGAGACATCGTACCAAAAAAGGTAGTTGTGCCTTTGCCTGTCAAGCTCTGCATTTCTGGAATTCACTCCCTCCAACACTTCGTCAATCGACTTTCTACATCTCCTTTAAGAGAGAACTTAGACGCTATCTCTCCTCCTCCTCCCACACATGCTCTTGCTTTCAACCACCCTAGCCCTTACTCTCTTACTCTACCCCCTCTCTGATGGCACCTGGGTGCCTGGGGTTTCACCCCACATGGAGCACTTCCTCTCAGTTTCACTTCCTTATTTTCAATACTTTCATTTTCTACTTCCTCTTCTCCTTTCTGCTCCATCATTGCTGCTTCCTCCTATCAAACTCTATAGCTCTTATCTTCCATTACTTGCGGTATCCTCTGGGTAGTTTGTACCCTTACTTAGCCCATTTTTACCACCTCCTCATACCTATTGCCTCTCTACTCCCTCCACCTTCTCTAGCTCCACCTTCATCTATTTTCTGCCTAACTGGTATTCGCTCTCCCAGCACTTTATCCTTCATTTTCAAATCAGTGTCTGGATGCTTTAAATTTTACCTAATTTTATTGTCTTATGTAACCAAACTGTTGTATTTTTGGTGTATTTGGTCTTACTACCTCAATTCCTTGTCAAAATTACTACTGTTTATATGTAACTTGCATTATGTATCATGATGTTCCTTTTTGAAGTTTGTCTCTGTACTGTCCTGGGTCATGCCTGAAAATAGTCTTTCTGGCTAGTGTACCTACCCGGTAAACAAAAAATAAATAAATAAATAAGATGTGACAGGCCACAGTTAACATGGACTTAATATCAGGATATGCTAGAAACTCCTGCACGAGACAGACAGTGTGTCAGACATGGCACCCTGAGAAACCCCCCATCACAGATGCATTTCCACTACATTCATGCCATTATCACTCCCAGTGAAACCCGTTTTTAGTGAATGGGGGAGCAGCTACTCATCCATCTCAGTTAGGAGCAATTCTAGCATTTTCTGACCCATGTGTGATCCAGTTATACTCTTCACTGCTAGCGAGGCATGTTGATGAATATTATGACTGTTGCTACCACTGCAATTGGGCTTAGTATAATTTTTCCCCCAGCCAGAGTCAACTACTACCCCAGGTACCTGTGCTCTGTGTGCTGTGTTGCACATATAGGAGCTACTAGCTATTTGTCCACATGTCCACATATCCATACTGAAGTGTATGTATGATGATGCTGAATGCAGCAGGGCATGGATTATCGTGCGTGACACTGTCCCATAAAGTTCACGAATGTCACATCTGGAGAAGTAAATTCTTGAGGGAACCTGCCATTTGGGATATGTTCTCCACAACAGAATGACAATAGATCAAGTGCCAGTATTTCAGTGTTGCTGCATTCAGTTCAAGTGCATTAGCATGATTGAATGGATATTTGGCATGATGCTCAAACATGCTATGCAATGTAAGCTGGACCTTTTTGGATGTTGGGCTACCAAATAGTTGGACTTGGTATAGTGGCATGACTGGTGGGGTAGTATTTGACTCTTGGGGATTCACGGTGCTGTTTAAATGAAAGTAGTGATTTGGGGTGTTTTCTGCACTGCAATTCCTGTGCTTTTGTACCTCTGGGTGCTAGTACTCAACCCACCACTGCTGCTATGACCTCTACTAGGCAGTCCCACAGACTCCAACTCATCACTGTAGTAGTTATCCTCAGTCAAGCCTCTTTCCACGAGGACCATTTCCCTGCTGCATCTGGGTGCCTTGGCATATGCAGATGATAAGGGGAGAAGGATGCCCTACATCAGCATCTTTTTGGTGCTGAGTCCAGCATAACAGGTACCTAGACTTTAGGTGTGTGTGTGTGTGTTGGCCACCAGTGCCTAGGTAGCTGTCTTTTTTCCCCAACTAACTCACACTTGACACAGCTGACAGCATGTGTTTCGTCAGCTGGGTCCAGTATATACAAATCCCAAACTAGGGATTTTGTACCCCTTGATTTTACATTGTGGTGGCAGTGGGACAGGGGAGGGTTGTAATGATTTATGTACTTCGGCACGGGGGGGGGTGGTAGTTCTATAACATACTGGTGTGCAAAATCCCATGTGTTCTGTAGCATCACCATTCCTCTTTTTCTTTTTCCAGTTTCCATAGGGGATCAAAATCATCATCCCTGTCGCTGCTGATATCCTCCTCCTAAGCTCTGTCATCTTCATCTTCACTTTCTCCAAGCTCTCTCTTCTTCTCATCATCTTTAGTCAGAGACACATTTTTCAATTTTGACTTTTCTGACTGCATAAGAGTCAGATCTTTTTCTTAAGGCTCTGACTCATGGCCAAGCTCCACACCCTCCTTTTGGAATGGGAAACTATCATCAGGATCAGGCTCACCGGCCCCTCATGGGGACACTAACAACCTTCTCCTTGACTACTGTGCCTGAGCCAGACATTTTGCTACCTCTTGAGCTGCTGCTGTTGTCGTCACCTGCCCAACCCCCACTAGTACGGATGCCACAGATGTGGCAGAAAAAAAAAATTGGCCACACTAATGCCACTGCCACTGATGCCAGCTACTCCTTTACTACTACTACTACTGACCCCAGAGCCCATAGGTGACACTGCTGCAGATATACAGTGGTAGCCATTGCCAGTTTCAGATATTATATGTTATAACACACAGCAGTGTGCTTTCAGGCCATCAATTTGCCATCCAATGTTGGAGGAGCAATCAGGGGCATCATGCAGTCAGAAATTTTGGAGGGGCACAAAATTCAAACCTCTCTTGGGAGGTCTGGGTCATGCTTCCCGGGGAAAAGTTTGAAAAATTGAAGTCAAATGGTGCATTTTGATGACTTTTAGCAGGCCAGAAAGCTGTTCCCCAACAAGCTAAATGCCACAATACTGATATAGGTTAGAGGAATGATCAAACACAAGCCAAGCATTCAGACGTTCTGGTTTCTATGTGAAAAGTTTGAAAATACAACTCACTGATATTTGTAGCACTTAAAAATATGCTGACTGGATATTAAACATATATTTTTAATATCACTAAGCTTCTTGGTACAATTTCTCCAAACAAGTTCACATTCCTCTGGGAATGTTACACAATTTGCTTTCATTTTTGACAGAAGAGGGCAGGCAGAGTCTTACCCTTTCTCATTAAGCTTGAGAAGAGGGCTGGATGCCAGATCTGCCATTACAGCCCCCTTATGATGCCCATGTTTGTAACACAGCATACCAGTTCTCAACTCGGGCCTCATGATCTGGGAAGGTAAAATATGCATGTTCTGCTTTCATGTGTTTGACTCATTTGAGTTTGAGGACATGTAAACCTCACAGAAAGTAGAAGCAGAGTGCCCTGGGATAGACGACCACTGAAATTATGAAAGACAACAGCAAGGGCACTTGATAACTTTCTCAGCACCAGCCCTCTGGCACAACACAAACTTACATCTGTTATACACACAACACTCAGCTGAAAAAAATGCAGCCAGTGAGCAGGGAGAGCGCCTTAGCCAACAGCTCATCTGCTTACACTGCTCAAGAAAGTGATATCCAAGAACTATTGTAATAAGCACATAAAGCCTTCATAAATGCATTGAAAGATTGGCTGCTAGTGCAGCATTGAGGGTTACATTTCTGGAGCCTAGACTGCTGTCATTTCAGTGATGCACTACGAAATATGTAACCTGCAATAGGCATCTTTCCCAAAATTCCAGGAAGAAAAACGAGTATGGCAGTGACACACAATAGTCAGCATTGCAGAAAGTCAACAGTAGGTGTAGTGCAGTAAACTGCTATGAATTAACAGATGCTACAGTCAGTGCTCAGCTTTAGTGTTAGTTGTCTGTGTTACATCTGCAAGGTCTTTCACCCTCTCTCCTTTTCGGAACATAAAACTTCAGTTGAAAGTGGCACCTGGGAAAGCAGTTTGTTGAGAATATTGTAAGTTCTAGAGATAAAAAAGAACAGCAGCAGCACGGCACATCAGCAACAGTAAGGTGCTACTACTACATTACAGCACCTCTTTCTATGTGGAGAAAACTCAATGGGAAAGACTTCTGTGGTTTAACGAATCCTACTATAAGGTCTGTCTGGGGCTACCACCACACCGCCACCTCGGCTTTGTTTGTCCCGCTCCCTCCCTCTTTCTCTCGCTCACCCGGTTCACTCAGGACAGGCAACTACTGCTCAGAAGGCGATGCCCTGCGATTCCTGCCTCTAGTCTGCACCCCCACTCAGTTGGACTCATTGACAGGGGAGAGGTGTGCCACAATAGTGAGTGAGTGATACAGTCAATGATTTTATTATTCTATTTGAAAGGAGGTTATACTGACAGCCAATATAACCTCCTTTTAAATAGAATAATAAATCAGGAAACTGAGGAAAGATCAAAAATAACTAAGCAAAGCGGGGTGTATGAGTGAGTGAGTAACAGAGCCTGAACTTATGTGAGTGCTACGGCGAGCTACGCTTAGCCTGGTTGAGTAGATCAGTACAGTACTTAGTCTGCTCTGATACTGGGAGGTGGGCCTGGAGATGGGTTGGCACAGCGTGGCAATGCTGGGTGTCTAAAAACTGCTTCCTAGCCTTGATTCCATCCCCTGAGTGAGGTGCTGTCCTTTCTTAAACTAGGAAGCAGCCAGGAATTTCAGTCTTCTTGTGGTCTGCTCTGGAGGAACACACCGACCGACCGCACTCTCCACTCTCTCACTCATCTCAACTCAAACAGAATGCCTGACTGTCAGGCCAGAGAATGGTGGTGTGCTCAACTGAATGGCGATGATGACGAGCGAGAACCAATTTGCCACGTGAACTATTTCTTTGTGCCTCGGCTGTGATTGGCTGCTGGCTGGCAGTTACCAACCGCACCAATCAACTCTCTGTTGCCGCCTGTCTCTCTTTCTTTGTTTTCACAGGTGCGCATCAGGTCAGCCCTGAAACTAGTCACCAGCCCAGTGGAAGCAAGTACCTTTTTCTTTAAAATGGCGGCTCTCAGTCTTCCCACACGCTTACACCAATCGTTTCGGAACCACCACCAAAAAGACGTTGAAAATACACATTTTTTTTCAGCCAACAAGACAGTAAAAAAATAAAATACTAAATACATTTTGTTTTAATAGCCTTCACAACAATATTGGGGGGCACATGCCCCCTCGGGCCCTATGAGCATGACGCCACTGGGAACAATGCTGAATTTGTAATTCTTTAGCCTGTCTCTAGGTGTCTTGTGACCTGTTGCTCAATTTGGCATGGTTGAGTAGCCACTGACAACATGGAGTACACATTTAAGATGCAACATTTAATAACCAATGCACATTTGTGTTATAGGCCTCATTTTTGAACCTTGTTTAAGGTCACCCTTGCAACCTTCCTCTCTTCCACTTTCCCCTCCCCACATATTTATTTATTGAATGCATCAGAATTATAATCCTTTGAGTCAGAGACTCCTTTTCAAAGGCTCCACGCCAAGACAGATAACAGTTTAGCATGCATAAAGCAGTGAGGTACAAGAATAGTTACCATAAGTATATACAGTTAAACATACATATAATTAGGAATGTAAAATAATGGATAAAATAAGAAATAAACATGATTAGGAGAAAGTAAACATGATATTCAGACTGGTCTTATAATCAAAGCAGTTATTACAGGGTAAGGGGTAGTGAAGAGGCAGGACAAGGTCTGTTGTCAGACTAGAGTAGAGAGCACATACGGTAATCAACAAATGACAAGAGTAACATACGGAGTAAGTATTGTGGACTGGGCAGGACAGAGTCTGTTGTCAAGGGGAAGGGTCAGGGGCACGTACAGGAGTGAGAGGAGAGGATGTGGGCTCAGAGGAGGGTTTTGAACCAGCCAAGCTTGGGTTCCTGGATTATGATGAGGGGGAAGGAGTTGCATCAGAATGGGGCTCTCTATAGTAGAAAGAACATTGACCCAGGGAGGTTTTGAGGTGAGGTGCTAGCAAGGTGAGTTTGAGTGAGCTTCAGTTAGCCACAGTGGTGGGTACAGGTTGTAGGAGGGGGAGATGCTAGGGGAAGTTAGGCCAGCAGCGATCTTTCTGGCTAGGAAGCGGGTTTGGTATTTAAGTCTGCCATCAAAATCTAGCCAATTCAATTGGCTGTAGAAGCGTGCAGGTGTGAGTGGATTTTGGGCAGCCTAGGGCAAGGTGACAGGCCTTGTTCAGCATGATATTTACTCATATGAGGACAGTGTTATCAGCAGCCCCATAGATCAGAATGCCATAGTCAATGATTGAAAATATTGAGGATGATATGGCAAGCTGGAGGGCTTTAGGGGGAGACAGCTCTGGTTTCGATAAAGTAGGCCAAGCTGGGAGTTGACCAAGGCACAGAGGAGGTGAATGCAGTCATGAAAGGTAAGGGCAGGGTTGAAGGTGACTCCTAGGTTCTTAAAGGTATTCACCTGTTCAAGAGGAAGCAGGAGGGATGTTGTAATATGTAGAGGGGATTTTCTGAGCTTGTTTTGATGGTGGGCAAAGAGCATGACTTTGGGCTTTTTTTTGGTTCAGAACAAGATTTTACTTGATGAACCAGGACTCAGCCTCAGTAAAGGCACTCTGGAGGGAGAGTTCTAAAGCCGCATGGTTAGTGTGGGAGAAAAAGAGTACTGCATCATCCGCATAGAGGTGGATATTCCTGGAGCATGACTTGGGTAAGGATTTGAGGTAGTTTTGTGAGGGTGCTGCAGATTCTGACCTTCTGAGATCGACCCAATAAATAGTCAGAGAACCAGGCCGTGGCTTCTTGGGTGAGACCAAGGTGAGAAAGCACAGAGAGAAGGAGGGTGTGATTGACGGTGTAAAATGCCTTGGATAAATCTAGGAAGACCACACCAGCAGCCTGCCATTGTCGAGGACAGAGTAAATATAACTGGAAAATTCCAAGAGGGCAATGGAGGTGCTGTAACCTTGTCTGAAGCCATGTTACTCAGCAGATAGAAGGTTATATTTAGAGAGGTAATCAGTGAGTTGGTCCAAGACAATATGTTCCAGAGCCTTGGAAAGAGGGGGGGAAGAATGGAAATTGGATGATAGTTGCAGGGGGAGAGGCGGTCACCACTTTTATGGATAGGTGTGATAATAGCCATTTTCCAAGT
The DNA here is from genome assembly GCA_016271365.2 of Neoceratodus forsteri. Taxonomy (NCBI): domain Eukaryota; kingdom Metazoa; phylum Chordata; order Ceratodontiformes; family Ceratodontidae; genus Neoceratodus; species Neoceratodus forsteri. The sequence goes on along the minus strand of CM028133.1, from coordinate 342,431,888 downwards.
GCAGGGGAATTTACCAAGATGGAGAGAGAGGTTTAGAAAGCGGGGGGGGGGGGAGAGAACCTCATCTAACACTAGGTGAAGTATCCAAAGGTTGAGCGAGTCACTGCCATGACAGGTGCCGCTCAGTGCTTTAATGAGGTAGGGTTTGAGCTCCTGGGGAGTAAGGACGTGGAAGCAAAATGTAGGGTGAGGAGCTGTGATAGGGGTGGAGGGGTAGCCATATTGAAGAAGTCTGGGGTAGGATAGAGCTAAGGTCAGAGAAGGAGGTATTAAGGGTGTCAGCAAACAGCTATATGTGGGTAGTGATGGACTCATTTGAATTAAGTTGGGTGGGGGGGAGAGGTTGCCATTGAGGGCTTTCATGTTTTCCCAAAATTTTCGACCTGATCCCTAGGATGAGGTGAGAGCAGATTTGAAGTAGACAGCTTTGGTTTTACGGATGGCCCAGGTGCATTTGTTACGCACAGCCTGATATATCGTAGTTGTCTGTCAGCTGGGCTACCAGAATCTAGGGCTTTTTTGCAAAGGTCATCACAACATCACATTAGGTCAAGGAGGGACAAGGAGATCTGAGGGTGTCATGCCCTTTAACTACCCTCTTAGTGAGGGGGCAAATCTATTACAGGCTTCATTAAAGGTGCTAATGAAATAGTTAAGGGTGGCATCAAGGTCCTGGGAGTGGCAAAGAGGGGACCAATCCCATAGGGTGAGATGGATTTCAAATGGGTGAGCTTGCCCAGCCTGAGCAATCTGGTAAAGACAGTTTTTGGAGGGGGCCTTTTAACCAGGTAGGACCAGGTGCAGATGATGGGGGAGTGATCACTGAGGGCACTGGGGAGGACGGTGATGTTAGTGATTTTGTGGGGGCGGTTGTACATGATCAAGTCAAGTAGGGTGGCAGCGCCACTACTGTGATTGAGGCATGTGTGGCAAGTAACTAGTTGAGCAATAGCAAGTGCTGCTAATGCATCTTTGTAGGAGGAGGCTGAGGGGGAGAGCCAGTTTATGTTGAGGTCGCCCAGTGTTAATAGCTCAGTTTTGGGGGAGCTGGGAGAGATAGTCGTTGAGCAACTGAAAAGCAAGTTTTTGTCTTCGCGGTGGGATGTAGACAGCTGTGATTATCAGGGGGGCCCTTGAGCGGCTGAGGTTGACATTGAGAGATAGGGCTTGGGCACCACTAGCTAGCTGGGGGGAAGGTGAGAACTTAAAAGGAATCTTGCAGGTAGATTGCACAGCTGCCCCCACACTTGCCAATTCTGTCATTATGGTAAAGCAAGTAACCAGGGATTGAGATAGAGGAATCGGGGTGGATTTGGACAGCCAGGTTTCCACAAAGGCGAGGATATTGGGTTGGTGCTGGGTGATCCAGACCTGGAGGTCTTTTAGTTTTCTTGGGAGACTGCAGATATTAAGGGAAGAAATGCAAACTCCTGGAGCATGGGCATGGGCATGTGGCTGGGGAGGGCGCAAAAAGGGGGCCAGGGTTGGGATGGACATTCCCCAATATAAGGAGAAGCAGGGCGAGAGTTCTGAAAAGCTGCTGGTGAAAAGCTTTCTTGTGGGTGGACAGGGTAGTCCAGGTGTGTGTGGGCTGAGCGAGAGATAGGTAGGAATGGGGAGGGAGGGAATGAAGACTGGGAGTGGCAAGGATGACAGACAGCAAGGTGGTGTCACATGGGAGGGCTATGAGACATGAGGGGAGGAGGGGATGCAGGGGAGGAGAAAAGGTAAGTGTAGCATGGGGATGATTGTTTGGTGGTGGGGGTGGGTATGTGGGGGCGTGGCTTAGGGGCAAGGGGGAGAACAGTAAGGAGGAGGAGGAGACAGGTGCAAGTAGGGTAGGAAGAGGTACCATAGTGCACAGTAAGGGTGGGTAAGGGACAAAGGACCTCTATAGTCACCAATTGGTAGGGCAGCCTGGGTAGCGCATTGGAAGATTGCCAAACTACCATGCAGAGGGTACAAGGTTCGGGTCCTGGGGGGTGATAGAAAAGGGAGGAAACAAAAGAGGGAGGGGGGATGGAGGGGGAGGTAGCCTCATCAGGGCTAGTGGGGAGGGTGAAAAGGTTGCAGCAAGGGTAGGAGGGTCAGTGGTGAGGTGAGCAGGAGTGAACCCAGGGCCGGCGTTAGGCACCCGCTAACCCCGCGGCCGCTGGAGGCCCCCATATGTATCCCACGACTGCAGGAGGCCCTCAAATAGCACTGACACATAGCGAGTTGCGAGACAAGTTCGGAGATACAGTACTCGGGGAATAAACAGCCAAAGAGCCAAATGTTCCCCTGCACAGCACTCAGATTCCCTGTTTCCATTTATAGCTGCAGCAAGCCAGCAAATGTGTAACAGTAGCAAAACAACCCATGCCCAATTTCCCCAGACCACGCTGTCCTGCTACCTCATGGCCACGCCATGAATGCCAACTTAAGGATCGACACTCATACAAAATCATACCTTAATGTGGTCGTGGATCGAAGATGTGGGGCCCCAGCACCTCCTACTTGCCCACCATCTGCCATCGCTGTCACCGATTTCCCCGGACCCCAAACACCAAAACAAAAATTCGATGCTGGCCTCCTGTCTGTAGCCTATGCCATGCTCGCTGTCACAGAACTTAATTTTCTGTTTCTCCATGTTCCCTCTATTGTGCTGCACATGCTGACATGACGTGAGCCAATCACAGGGCTCTACACAGTCCTTGGCTAAAATCGCACCTCTTCCCACTGGACCTGACAATTTTTGTTCCCCCTCAGGTCAGTAGCGGCAGCATAAAAGTGATTCCTCTGGTGTTCTTGGAACCATTCAGCCAAGGACCAGTTCCAGAGTGCCGGAGAGAAATTTTCTGTTGAAGCCGCTGGAGGGGAGAGAGAGAGACTGAGAGGGAGAGAGAAGCCAGCCAGACCTCCTGGTTCCTGATCTGACTGCTGCGATGCTGTTGCCGACCTGCTGCTAGCCTGCTACTGCTAGTGCTGCTTGCTGAGAACAAGGCTGTACAATTTTTTTTTTAAACCTCAGCAGCACTGCAGCAAGCAGCCTGCCAGCCACCTGCAAATCCTGCAAACCAGCCATAGAAAACCACTGGTGCATGGTGTTGAGAGACCCAAAGGAGGAGGAGGATTACACACCCACCCAGAGATAGACCAGTGGCTTGCCATGCTTCCTTTTTTAGGTATGTACATGTAAATATACTGTCAGTAGTCCACTTATATAAGAGATTGGCTAGGAGATGAGATGGTCTGGACTGGAATGGACCATAATTTGAAATGAAAAATAAATGGTTTGAATAGCCTTTAGTCTCACTCTCCGACTCTGACAGCAACATACACATGATGATAGCCAATAACTGAGCAACTGTGTCATCTTGTGTATCTGTTATCAGAGTCTCTATTCTGAACATTTATTTCAGTCCAAATTATTGTCAGAGTAACATATATAGTAGTATACCCTGCATTTTATTAGTGGGAGTCGAGAGGAGACTGCATAGACAGAGACCTGCAGAGCTAGAAAAATTAGTGACAGCTGAAGGAACACTTTTTGCAAGTATAGTATAAATGTATTTCTAAATTAATATTGCTTGCCTTTAGGTTACTAGTCTGTGTGTCAGGGGGGTGCCTGTCTGGAGCGGCGTGTGTGAGGGGCCCGTCTGTGGGGCACCAGTCATCGCGTTTGCTGGAGGCCCCCAAAGTCCTAAAACCGGCCCTGAGTGAACCCTAGTGGTCGGAGAGGGTAATAGTAATGGGAAGGTGGCGAGGGAGAAAGTGGAGTTCGGATAAGCGAGGTGGGAGGGAGAGGGTTAATAGAATGAATGAGAGAGGAAGCAGAGTACAGTGCTGCCACCTAGTGGTGATTAGTGATAATCTGCTAAGGGCAAATTGGACACTTAGGGAAAAAAACTGACAGAGGTCATGTGACCAGGAATAGTCCTTAAATTCAGGGATGCCCCTGGGTACTAAGGTGGCTGGGGTGGGCGGGGCAGTCAATGCACAGCGTCGATGGGCTAACACCCCCTCAAACAAGTTGTGCAGGGTAGGTGGCAGTCATTACCTTTAGAAGCCCTGGCAGTCCGCTCTGTCCCTGGGTGTAGTTTGCTCCTGATGTGGCCGGAGCATTTGCTGGGGATGGGAGTCCTGAGGGCCTAATGTAGGGAGACAGAAACAAAGGATTACTTGATAAGCAGCGGGAAGTTCAAGTACAAGGGGGAGCCCAGTGCGCATGCATGGGCTGGAACAGAATTGAGTACAATGGAGCTGGAGAGATGTCATGACCATGTGGTGGGCCTCAGGCTGAAATTCCCTGAAATGGAGCAGGTAAGAACTCAGCAGTGGCCTAATATACCAGACAGAATACTCCAAACAATGCCCGCTAATGCAAAACCTCCATCTAAATGTCCCCTAGGCTGATACAGTAGTATGCACTCAACGTAGGCACACAGTAGCTGTAATAAAACAGGATTTAGAACACGCAGTAGCCTGTCCAGAAATGCTAAGAGCCCAGTACAAGCAGCATTAGCTAAGCCAGAGAGAGACTACAGAGAACCCCCCATCGATAGTACAACAATAGTGGCACTGGTACACAACAGCCTCAGGGTCGCATCAATGCAGGTCGTTAAAGTAACACAAATTCAATATCACAGAAGTCGACATCCGAGGGTCTGAGGCTGAGCAGAAAACACAATATAGCCACAGGTAGAACGCTAAGCCAAAAATCAACTGTTGTATAAGAGCAAGTGATTAATAAGAATTCTTTTTTACTAGCATTGTTAAAAGCATTGTTAAGGGAGGCAGTATACAGCAGTGGTTTAAGGCTCTGAGCTGAAAATCTGGTGACATCCAGCAGACCAGACCTGGGTTTGAATCCCACAGCTTCCACTTACATACTGTGTGACCCTGAGCAAGTCACTTAACTTCCCTGTGCTCCCAGGTCGTGCCTGTAAAAAAGCTTTCTGCTTAGTGTGCTACTCCTGGTTAAACAACTAAAAAAAAAGCAAAGGTGAATGGCTGACCTGGTGGCACTGAGGGTTGCTGCGCTGGACGCCACATCTCACACCATGCCGGTGACCCATGTTTAGGAACGAACAACTGCCACCGGGGTGAGGGGGGGAGAAGGATTGAGCATCTGGAGAACTGCTCGCCTTTCTCCCGGGGAGGGGGGGTGACGAAGCCGCGCCTGTTCGCCCTCTGGTGGAGGCTGGAGGACAGTGCGCTGCATTGCTACAGGGGTGGAGCTGGGGACAAACGTTGGAGTTCCTCTGCTACAACATTGCACGTCCCGCAGCTCCAGGGGAAAATTCCACAAAAACAATGCCAGGGCCCCCCGTGTATGAGCCGACTTGGTGTGCCCAGCCCCTATGGTCAGCTTCAGTTCTGCCTCCGGTGGCCCCACTCGGGGGGGGGGGAGCATCCCTGAGTATGAGGGGTTGGCGCCACCGGAGTTAGGCGAGCCCGTTCGTGGGGCTTGGGGAGCCCCCAGCGACAAAAATAAGAATAAAAAAAAAAGGCAAAGGTGAAAAACCCCTTGTTTCAATGCACTATCAAATATTATATGATATTATGTTGCATTATAACATGTGAAAAAATAACTACTGTCACATCAAAATACAATAAATAAAATAGTGTTCTTATCCCATCATTGTTTTTGCTATTGCTATAGTTCTTCAATCCACCTTTTAAGTCCTGGTGTGTCAAACCATTATTATCTAAAAAAAAACATTATTATTTTAAAAAAAACCTCTTTTTGTTCACAGAGTAACGAAGAAGTCTGGTCCTTCAATGATACTTATTTTTGGATAACCAAACAGTATTGTGCATGCATAAATAAAAACACACAAGTACCACACACAAATACCCCTATCGAGATATTACACAGCATAGCACAGCACTTTTTACACACACATTTTAGGGGCAAATACAGAGGAAAAATATTTAGAAGTCAGTAATACGAAACTAGTCGTTACATGAGCAGATGGTGCAGTACTAAGTCAGTGGGTGTGTTTTACCTTTCCATACCATTTGTAGCTGTTCTGTCCCTTATTTTCACAAGAATTGGTGGTGGTAAATCAAAGTGCTGCCTGACATGGATCAAGATAACATTGATCAGGTTTCTGGGCCACCCTTTTTTGTCGTCAAAACGTCCTTTTATCATCTTAGGAATATCTCCAGGATTAGGCATCTGGTTCCATCTGACGACCTTTCTACCCTGGTCCACGCCTTTGTGTCCTCGCGCTTGGATTATTGCAACTTCCTCTACCTAGGGCTTTCTGGGGTAGAAATCCGTCACTTGCAGCTGGTGCTGAATGCGACGGCCTGGCTTTTGACAGGATCTGCTCAATCCTGTCATATTTCACCAGTGCTGCGCGAACTGCACTGGCTACCAGTACAGTAGCAGATCACCTTTAAAGTCAGTTTACTGACTTTCAAAGCCCTACATAGACTGGGCCTGGACTATCTGAAAGAGCTCCTGGCCCCTTACTACCCTGGTCGGTCACTCTGCTTGGCCGATGAGGGGTTGTTAGAGATCCCAAGGGTGAACTTGAAATCATCTGGTGCAAGAGCCTTTGTGTATGTAGCCCCCACCCTTTGGAATTCTCTATCCCGTCGGTTGCGGAAGTGCGCAACTGTGGAGGGATTTAAGCAAGGCTTAAAAACCTTTTTGTGGCACCAAGCCTTCTCAGTTAATTGATTGATTTTCTTTTCTGGTTTATTGTTATCTGACTTTAATTGAATTGATGTTTGCATGATTTTGATTCGATTTTATATTGTTAGGCGCCTTGGCTTTGGATAAGGCGCCTTATAAATAAAATTTATTATTATTTATTATTTTTTGGCCCTTGTGCTGTCATAGTTTACTATTTACTATTACATTAATGCTGTATGGCACAAGAGCATAAAAAATCAGTGCTGCAAGGCAATCGTATTTGTTTGAGTTTCAGCACTTGAGATCCCTTTCTTTTATGCTTGTGAGAGGCTCAATGTCCACATCCAGCAGAATGTTCATTGAACCTGTGATGTGAAATGGACTGCTCTCAGTGGAACCGACACAGCTACCCTTTCATCTGCCATTGCATGTGGCACTAAGGCACTCTCTGCAGTGAATCTTTCATTTCCTCTGCCTCTATACTGTTGGTGTTTTCTAAACGTCTGGCTGTACTGTGCCGCTCCAGTGGAGTCAATGTCAACTGCATTGACATTTACTGCTGCATCTCCCTCATTCCTCTTTTATTTATTTATTTATTTATTTATTTATTTATTTATTTATCCCTGATGCTAAACCTCTCCTTTGAGTCTGCCACTGTTCCCTTGGCTTGGAAACATGCTGTAGTCCTCCCCCTCCCTAAGGGGGGGAGACTCCACCTCTCCTGGGAACTATCATCCTTTCTCTCTCCTTCCTACCTTAGCCAAACACCAAGAACACATAGTGCTCAACTAACTCTCCTTATTTCTCTCTGACTCCTCTTTTTTCACACCCTTCCAGTCTGGCTTCAGGAAAGCCCAGTCCACCACCACCTCTCTGTTAAGGCTAACTAAGACCATCTCCTCAGGCTTCGACAAAGGGAACATTACCTCAGCTATCTTTGTCGACTTGGCCAAAGCATTGGACACTGTCTCTCACCTCCTCCTCCTACATAGCTTATCAGCAGCTGGACTCTTCCCCTACTACCACAGGCTTGTTCAGTACCTACCTGTCCGGCAGGTCGCAATCAGTTAGAATAGCTAATGTTACCTCACCCCCCCCTGCCTATTACCACTGGAGTCCCCCAGGGTTCAGTGCTAGGCCTCATCCTGTTCTCCATCTTTTTAAACGAGCTCCTCCAGGTTTGCTCAGCATCCAGCATCCACATGTATGCTGATGATACAGTGCTGTTTACCTCTGGTAAATCAGTCCCTGATGTCACTGCCAGGTTTCATTCTGACTTCACCAATGTCCAACTCTGTTTTAACTCACATCAACTTTTTCTAAATGCTAAGAAGACAGCCTCCATGTCCTTCAGCACAAGGCAGAGACTCGCTAGGCTAAGCCACCTCCCCACCTTTCAGACCCTTGACAGGACTGCTCTTGAGGATGTGTCCTCATTCAGGTATCTTCGCGTTTGGCTGGATAGATACCTTGACTTCTCTGTACGTATAGATGCCATTTTGGAAAAAATAAGGCCTAAGCTTGGTGCCCTTTACAGAAACCACAGCTGCATCCCTCTTGCCACCAGACGTGAGCTGGTACAGAAGATGATCTTACCCATTTTTGACTACTGCAACATAGTCTGTGGTGCTGCCCCACAGTCCCACCTATCCAGACTGGACTCTCTCTACAACTCCTTCTGTCGATTCGCTCTTGACACTCCCCTCCTCATCATTGTGATCTTTACCACTCCCTCAACTTCCTTCCCCTCCACAATCGGCAAGCTTTACATGGCGCTAAGTTTATCTCTAAATTATGGCTTGGTTCACTCCCCTCCTACATCTCCCCCTCTCTTGGTACTCCTTCCACCTCCCTCTATTCCCTTAGATCCCATGCCGACACTCGCACCCTTTCAGTCTCTGGCAGAACCACATCCTCTAGACAGAAAGCCTTCTCGTATCACCTGCATAAACTGTGGAATTCTCTGCCTCCTCAAATCCGCTTCTCCTCCTCCCTTTTTTCTCTTACCTCTGCACCACAGAACTATCTCACTCCTTCCTGCACCTGCTTCTGACTCCCTCCTTGCCTAACTCCTTTCTCGCCCTCTCTCCTGCCCCCTCACCTCATTGCACTTACCCTACCCCTTATGGTCTAGTACTTAAACTCGAGTCATGCTCACCTATATTTCCACCCAGGCTACTGCAACTGCTGTGGTGTACTGCCCACATAATGCATTTGCATTCCATGTATGCCTATGTCTCAGCACTGTTTCTTAATTATGTGTATGTATTATGTATTGTATATCTGCATCCTCTATGCTCCTCGTGTATTGTAAATGGATGCTTCGAATATGGATGTCCTATTTTATTATGTTCCATATTCCTTGACCATGTTTTGAATGTATTGTATTGTATTTTATTGTACCTCTTTATTGCTGCATTGCTGCATTTAATTGCACCTCTGTATTGCTGCATGATTTGTCAATGCTACATAACAAAAAATACAGGTTACTAAGTGCAATGAAACGGGTTTCTAAGTGCAATTGGGCAGAAACAGGCAGAGCAATTAGAGAGTGCATGGCAAAGCAACCACTTGTCTGCGATAGTGAGGAATTGCCATGTAGGGGAATTAGAGGGTCTAAACAGATCCAGGAAGAGGACGACATATGTTGGGGGGGGTGCAGCCAGGAAGGCATTGTCAGGTGGGGGTGGATGGGGTGGGTAGGAGGAAGGGTAGGGGGAGCTGTTCAGGACAGTATGGGGTGCTGGGGAAATGTGGAAGGTCCTCTGGTGGCACTGATATGGGCTAACAGTTGCAGGTGGTCTCACTTGCCAGCAGGTTGCGGAGTCTGGATTTGAAATGGCTGATTTTGCTGGACCCAAGGAGTTCAGTAGGTAGGTCATTAAGCCATTTAGGGCCCCTGTAGGAGAGGGATCATTATGCGAGTGTGGTATGCTTAAAAGGCACTAGGAACACTCCTTTGGTAGCACTTCTGGTGTTCACAGTTGTTTGGGTGTAGTTGTATAGTATGGAGGTGGACTCAGGCATAAGGACAAGTAATGTTTTTTTCCCCAAGTAGACAAGACTGATATTTGATTCTGTGATGGAGAGGAAGCCAACTGGTGTCCGAATACAAGGTGCATGTATGCGTCTGATAATCAGCACCCAGGCCCAGGTGGCACGCCTTGTTGATGAGGGTTATGTTCCTCTTCAGGGCAGTGTCAGAGCCAGCACCATAGATCACTAGACCATAGTCAATAGTAGATAACACAGAGCTGCATGTAACCAGTTTAAGAGCCTCCAGGGCCATAGAGTGTCTATGTTGGTAGGAACTCCCAGTTTGGTGTTAGCTATTTTGAAGATGTGTTCAACGTGTACTGTGAAGGAGAGCATGTCATCATGGTATACGCCAAGATATTTGAAGGTGCTGACCTGCTCTAGCAGCTCACCTTTTTGACTTGTTATGTGTAGGGACCCATGCTTTTTCCTGTTTTGTGGCACCGTGAAGAGCATACACTTGGTTTTTTTTGTAGCTGAGTAACAGTTTATGATGGGAGAACCAAGATTCTAGCCATTTAAAACTGTTCTGTAGGTCAGTGGTTATAGTCGTGATGTCCCTATCAGATGCAGAAATGACCGCATCATCAGCATAAAACATAATTTTTGCTGGCCAGGCAACAGGTAGTGAGTTTATAAATAGACTAAATAAGAGTGGACCCAGTATGGAGCCTTTGGGGACTCCAAGGTTGACCTCCCTAGGCTCAGAGAGAATGTTAAGGATCTTCACACATTGTGTTCTACGTGACAGGTAGCTTTTGAACCAGGTAACAGTGCTAGATGAAAGGCCTATGGAGAGGAGACACTGTAGTAGGAGTTTGTGGTTAATGGCGTCAAATGCCTTGGTGAGGTCAATGAATATAGATCCTAATGCCTTTCCATTATCCAGAGCCTCATAGATCTGTGTAGTGTAGTCTATCAGGGCTGTTTGGGCGGAGTGATGTTTACGGAAACCATGCTGCTGCGTATTTAGCAGGCTGTATTTCTCTAAATGCTCAGTAAGTTGGTCAGATACTGCAAGTTCCAGGGCTCTGGAGAGAGGTGATAAAATTGAGATGGGGTGATAGTTAAAGAGGCAAGCTCGGTCTACACTTTTGTGGACTGGCGTGACGTGTGCTGCCTTCCACTTGTCTGGGAATACGTCCATTCGTAGAGGATGTGTTAAAGACTTTTGTAAGTGGTCCAGCTAACTCATTTAGTGTTGGGGCCACTAACTTCACATCAATGGCATCACTCCCCATCCTGGTCTTGCCCAGTACCCGCTTGATGTATCATTTGGTCTCAGTCTTGGAGAAGTGTCTGAAGTAGAAGGGCGGTGGGCCACTAGATGTAGTAGGAGGTGGGCTCAAGTTAGGGGGCTGTCCAGACTGGGTGGAGGGGAGGTATTCCCTGTGGAGCACAGCACTCAGGTCATGAATCATTGTCTGTAGATAGAGTTGCCCTGCCTTTAGATGTTCCATGGTTTTCCTCACCTACTGAAATTCTTGCTTCCATTCTTTTATGCTCTTCCACATAAAACACTAGAATTTGGCTCAATACCACTCTGTTCTGCATTCTACATTAGCTGTTTTCACATCGGCCCCTGTTCTGTGGTGCTCTGTAGCTGCCATTTACCCTCAGGTACCTTCCACATGCTGCTCTGTTGATTCCCTGGTCATCTGGGCCAGCCTTCTGCTTGGGGGATTCCTTGTCCTCTGGATGGTCCAGCTGCTCTGGTGCTTCTGTGTTTTCCAGATGGGCCAGCTTTTTGGGTGCTTCCATAGCCTCAGGATGGGCCAGCAGCTATGGTGCTTCCATAGCCTCTGGATGGGCCTGATGCTCGGGTGCTGTCCTCTCCTGTGCTGCTGCCTCCTCCTGGGACTCTGACATGAGGGGTTCTTCATTCTCTTTATAAAAGGATGGTTAACTATTCCAAGTGATGATATCACACTGTTTTGAAACAAGAAATCCAGTTAGACTCTAAGTACTTGAAACAGAATATTGCCTGCCTGCCTGTCTGCTGGCCACACTTACCGGAGTGTGACTGAGGTGCAGGGTGCCCACCTGGAATATAGGACTGGGCATACCTCTCAATTATCCCTGATTTTCAGGGATGTCCCTCCAACAATTCGGGTCTCTGTGACTGAACAGTGGGGATTGTAAGCACAAAATAATGCCAGGCATTATAGTTACACACTTGACCTTACTCAGAAAAAGCATTCTACATTAAATTTCCTATTCTACCAGCTTCCTGAATGGCTATCATCAATGTTTATGATGCGTCCCTGATTTTGGTCCTTTGTCCCTGATTTGTGAGGCAGGGAGTTGAGGGTTATGAAACTGGGGCACACCTGGGAGAAGAATAATAATTTTAAAATCTCTGGTCAACATTTGTCTAGTGTTAAGAACAGTTTCTATCAAGTTATTTACCATTATAATGTACATCAGTGGTGCTATACAAAAATTGTTGCAGTTGAGAGCTATATGAATACCTATAACTCAAAACAATAATACAAAACAATATTGTCTTACCGTACATTTCTTGGGCTGCTCTCTGAAAATCCTTTGTTTTACTGGTGGTGTGGCATTTCCCTTTCCTCCTCTCTCTTTCTGCTCACAGGTGTGCTGCTCTTCAGTTGCATTACTGCTTTTCTCCTCCTGTCACATGTGCCTACATTTGGTGTCCCATAAATGTTTGTGGTTCTGAATCTGGTAGCCATCTTCAATCGAATATACAGTACAGTGATACAGAGTATTGCCTCTCAGTCAGCTGTACAGCTTTCAATCTGGGCTCCTATCTGCCTGGATGTCATATATAGACCCCAGCCCAGGACATTAGTGTGGACAAGGAGCTCCTTGAGACCGTTCACACAATGGCTAAGGGGAGCTGCCTCTGGTTGGGGACTTCAATCTACCAGATATAGATTGGCCACTTGCACAAAGTGCAGAGAATTTCTTATCACTCTAAAGGAAACAGGGATGACCCAACTAGTGGACTCACCCACCAGGGATAAAGCAGCACTGGATCTGGTTCTTGTTAACAGTCCCAGAATATTCAACATCCATGTCGGCATCAATCTGGGAACCAGTGATCACAGGTCTGTCTGGCTCCAAATGAATATTTTGAAGGTTTCAGGCCACACCAGACAAAAAGTGACTGACTTTGAAAAAGCGTGGGGGGGCGGGGCAGCTGCAGTCTAATGGACTGAAGTGCTGCACACTTGAGCAGACTAGATAGACTGAATGGCCTGTATCTGCTGCCAGTTTTGTATGTTCATATGTATAAAATGAGATCCAGTATTAAGGCATTGTTAGGAACAGCACCACGGGGGATGTAGAAGCTTGCTGGAAGTCCATAGAAGAGTCATTGAACACGGTAACTGCGGATTGTACACAGTTCACAGCTAAATCAAAAAGGAAGAGGAACCCTCTGGTTTTCTAGAGAGGTAACACTAAAGATTGAGGAAAAGAAAAATGCCTTTAGGTGGATCAAGGAGACACAGAAGGAAATTGATAGGTAGCGCGACAGAGAAAAGCTTAAGGAGGCTGGAAAAGCTATCAGATTGGCAAAAGCTCAAACAGAGGAAAGAATAGCACTTGGAGTCAAGGAGGGGGACAAAACCTTTTTCAGATATATCAATGAAAAGGAAGAACAAAGGAGGTATAATCAAATGGCAACAAGCAAGGGCCAGATAGTGGAAAAAGATGAGGACAAAGCTGAAGCACTCAGTGCATTCTTTTGTTCCATCTTCACAAATGAGCTAAATGGCAGTGGGTCAAACACTAAATGTAACAGAGCACCTGACAGAGGGTGCAGACACAAGTCCCTTCAGAAGAGAAAGGGTGCTGAAAGAACTGGAGAAATTGAAGATAGACAAAGCTATGGGACCGAATAGAATTCACCCAAGAATATTGACAGTGCTTTGAGAGTAATTAGCCACACCATAAACAGAATTATATAATGAATCTCTAGAAAGCAGTAGGGTGCCACAAGATTGAAAGAGGGCAATAGTGGTACCCTTGCACAAGAGTGGCAGCAGGGAGGAGGCAGGTAACTACCGCCCGGTAAGCTTGACCTTGGAAGTGGGTAAAATCATGGAGACACTCCTTAAAGAGTGGATAGTAAACTTCCGAAAGTGGGCAGGAAAACACAACCCCAAACAACATGGGTTCACTGCAGGCAGATCATGCCAGACTAACCTGATTGAGTTCTTTGATTGGGTGACCAGAACAGTGGACCAGGGTGGGGTAGTGGACATGGTATACCTGGACTTCAGCAAAGCCTTTGACACCATCCAACACAGGCGGCTAATCAAAAAACTTGAACACACAAGTGTTGGTCATAAAATAGTAAGCTGGACTGCACACTGGCTGCAAGATAGAACTCAGAAGGTCACTGTAAATGGTGCCATGTCCAAATAGGGTTATGGGACCAATGGAGTGCCTCAGGGGTTGGTGCTGGGTCCAATCCTCTTCAACATATTCATCAGCAACATTGCTGATGGCATAGAGGGTAAAGTCTGCCTGTTTTCAGACAATACAAAACTCTGTAATAGGGTGGATACTCTAGGAGGAGCCTCTAGAATGATAGAAAATCTTAAAAAATTTGAACAGTGGTCCAAAGTCTGGCAACTTAGATTCAATGCTAAAAAAATGCAAAGTGATGCAGCTGGGCAAACAGAACACAGGAATACAGGATATCCTGGATAGGCATACACTAGAGGTTATCAAGACTGAAAGGGACTTAGGCATAATCACATCAGATAACCTTAAAGTAGGTAAACAATGCAAAAAAGCAGCATGAAAGGCAAGTGGTATCCTTGGATGCACAGGCAGGAGAATTATGAGCAGGAAACAAAAAGTAATCATCCCACTCTATAGATCCTTGGTGAGGCTACACCTGGAATACTGTGTCCAGTTCTGGAGTCCCCACCTAAAGAAGGACAAGGAGCGCTTGGAGACTATTCAGAGAAAGGCCACTAAGACGATGCAGGGCCTCCATCACAAGCCATGTGAATCTAGACTCAGGGACTTGAACTTGTACTCTCTGGAGCAAAGAAGGGACGGGGGGACATGATAGAAACATATAAATTCATCAATGATATAAACACAGTTCAGGCAGACAACCTCTTCCAGGTCAACAAAGAGGCACGTACTAGAGGGGCACAACCTACACCTGAGAGGGAAAGGGCTAAGAAATAATATCAGGAAGTACTTTTTTATGGAGAGGGTGATAGATCCACAGAACAGCCTTCCCCCAGAGGTGGTTGCAGAAAAGATGGCAAGTGAATTTAAACATGCACTATGGTAAAAGTAAAACAAGCAACCTATAGGGGCAGGGGAAGGATTCACAGGCAGACTAGATGGATCACAGGGTCCTCATCTGTCATCATCTTCTTATATTCTTAAGCTTGAAAAAGCTCCCATTATATACTGTTCCCCGACTTTAAGACAGCCATTAATTTGGAGCTGATTGACTAACACTGTTTCTACCTCATAGTTATGTTATGCCTCCCAGATCCTCAAAATCTAATTTGTCTGTTCCTTAATCCCCAGCTTGTGATTTGTCATAATTCCTGCCCATGCCTACTGTACCTGTGCCTCTACTGTATAAATACAGTGCATTTTTGTGGTATTTATCCACATCTTTTGGGGGAGATTTGCAGACCGAAAAACCACCAGCTTTACATTACTGCTATGACCAAGAAGATGAATGCGGGACAGAGCAATGCTGTCCATGAAATGTGTAAAAATGGGACTCCAATGCTAGATATACAGAACTACCATGCAGTGGCTGGCATCATGGTTTATATCTTTGCCCTCTACAAACACATTCGGCCACACAAAGAACATCCACACAGAAAGTGTGCACTAGGCGGTTACCTTTCATCAGGCCACAATACAACACAAAGCAATGAAATGTTCTGGGGCTGCCTCTGTAGCCTTCAGCAAGCCACAGTGCACTACAAGGCAATGAAATGATCTGGGAATGCCTCTGTGGCCTTGAGCAAGCCACAGTACACTACATGGCAATGAAATGTTCTGGGGCTGCCTCTGTGGCCTTGAGCAAGCCACAGTACACTACAAGGCAGTGAAATGTTCTGGGGCTGCCTCTGTGGCCTTGAGCAAGCCACAGTACACTACAAGGCAGTGAAATGTTCTGGGGCTGCCTCTGTGGACTTAAGCAAGCCACAGTACACTACAAGGCAGTGAAATGTTCTGGGCTGCCTCTGTGGACTTAAGCAAGCCACAGTACACTACAAGGCAGTGAAATGTTCTGGGCTGCCTCTATGGCCTTGAGCAAGCCACAGTACACTACAAGGCAATGAAATGTTCTGGGGCTGCCTCTGTGGACTTGAACAAGCCACAGTACACTACAAGGCAATGAAATGATCTGGGGATGCCTCTGTGGCCTTGAGCAAGCCTACAGTACATATCAATCTGGGACATGAATGACTGCTGACATTTGGCAAATGAAAATTGTTACTATCAAGATTCAGAAAGATCGCAGTTACAAAAATTAAACAGCAAAAGGGCCAAAAGGTATCCCTGCTATACCCACATTATTAGATGTAAACAGCTCTGAGACTGACCCCTGCAAATCAAATCATACCTGAGACAGGTTTTATTACAAGTATGTAATTGAAAAATGGGTTTCATCAAACTGTAATCCAAAGGGAGTGCTTTGAGTTTTGTCCATAGGATATTGCAATCAATAGACTCAAAAGCAGCTCAAAAATCTATAAATACTGCATACAATTTGACCTTAGCCTCCTTGAGAGTACTTCATGGGGTTGCAGAGAACTATGTCACTATCAGCTGTTGCTCTACTGGCAGAGCTTAATGTAGTGGCAAACTGGCTGAGTTGCTGGGTGGTGCATCTTTAAGAGTGGTTTTAGCCCTGAAGAGTTTGGATTCTGGTGGCGGCACTTCAGTTCACCACAGATCAATCTTTTGCTTCCAGAGAACGTGCCCAGTATCTCAGGTCCCCAGATCACTTTTAGTGTCCATAGGTAGAGATTATGGATGCACAGTCTTGGACATGGAAATCCAGGTGGACTTTCAGTACCAGTTGTCCTCCACCAGCTTCGCTTTTAGTCTTACCAAATAAAATTCAAGTCTCGGGAAGAAACTTCTCTCTATATTCAGAAAAAACCTAGAATGCCGTATTTCTCAGATTTGATAACTGCTTCAGCTTCTCCCTCATAGTGACTAGTGAGGACAGGACCCTGTTTTGTTTCTTGAACCCAGAGAATCTGAAATTCCAAGCCTGGCTCCTGAAAAGAGGCTGCTACTAAAATTTGCCTACTTATTTAATGCGATCTTCCCAATCCTATAATCCATTTGACTTTGCATCTCCTTTGCATACAAAGAAGTCTGGTACACCTTTTTATTCCTTTTGGGCACAATCTTTTAGGATTTAATCAGAGGAAAACTGTGGGGCTGAGATTATGTTATTTCTCATGCACTGGAGTAGCTAGGGACCCAACCCTAACCACCCTTTGGGATCAGCAGTCAGAAGACTCAAGCTCTCATTCTGGTTGTCAGCGCCTAACTGGGTTTTCAAGCTGAGTGTCACAGTGTCTGTGTCAGAGCTCAATATTAAACAAAAAAGCTGGCACCAATCATGGAATCTACATCAATCAAATTTATTTAATGCAAAGCAAAGGAAAATGCTAGTGCCAAATATTTATGCAAAATACAAAGTGCAAACCAACTCACATAGCAGCAGCAGCAGTAGAAGCAGAAGCAGACGAGAGATCCAATGCAAAACAGAACAGGCATTCTGTTTTGCATCAGATCCCTTACCTGCTGCTGACAGTTGCATTTATTTGTACTTTGTAGTGAGCACGAATACAGTATTTGTAGTAACACTTGGCTCTGCTTTGCATTAAATAAATTTGATTGATGTAGATTCTGTGACTGGCACTGGCTTTTTTGTTCACTTTTGCTGTATGTCCAGCCCATACAGTCGGGTTGTGTAGTGACCATTTTGTTCTCGGTTCAGAGCTTAATATTAATTTTTTTCTGAGACTATTTTTGCCTTTGCGGTTGTATAGATTCTTGCAATTAATGTGTACTTTTTCATGACAGCTGTCTGTTGCACTAGGTGCCCCATATTTAGAGCCAGACGATAGCGTGCGCACAGGGGGGCGCCATGTGAAAAAATAGGGCCGGACTGCTCTGGCACCATATTCAAATGGATAGCATGATCCAAACTGACTGCTGTTCAGGTTCAAACTTTTTCCCTTTTGAAAATGGAGCCCTAGGTGTTCTTGTGAACTTCAGTTTTTTTTCCCTGCTCAGAGTCTTATCTTATCTTTCACCATGACAAGGTACTGTAGTTCTCAGTACTCTGTCTTGTCCTCTTCCAAAAGAGTCCACTGTTTTTGTGTGAACCAAGTGATACACTGCTTATGGCCATGCCCTTATCAGAGGAAACCCAAGGAAGGTGCTTATGGTCATGCCCTTATCAGATTAAACCCAAGGAAGGTTTTTAACACTAGCTCTTTGTGTGCAGTGTTCAGAATGAGCTCAATAAGGTCACAGTTTTGTTGTCAGCTGAACAGTCTTCTTTGGGATCAGCAGAGCTGCTAAGGTATTCAGATGGTTTCCTAGATCACCTTGCCTAGGTGGAGCTGAGTTTGTATGAACAAAAGGCTTATTTGGTGTCATAATTGATCTACCAGCTTCAACTACTGTAAGTCACAGTCATTTAGCTGCAGGACAGTATCCAGGGCTGAAAGCACAGAGATTTCTATCACAGAATGTGCAGGGCAGTCATGTGATCTTTCCTTTTTATTTTCTCCAAGCATTATGGGCTTAATTTTCAGACTTAGGCTGAAGCAAAATTTGGACCCAATCTGCTGTGGGCATAGATCAGACTGTAGACCTCTCCTTGTAAAATTTTCAGCAATATTGTCCCTCGGCCAGAATTTATGTGTACTACTTACAATTATAAAGTATACATTTAACATTTGTTATGACTTCCCAGTGACAACGTTAAGAACTGCACTGCACTGGTTGCCTATATAGTGATACATAACCTTCAAGATATGCTTGATAACATTCAAGGCCCTACATGGTTTGGAACCAGACTACTTAAAAGACATCCTAGTTCCCTATCACCCAACTCGCTTCCCCCACTCTTCCAAAGCAGGTCTGTTGTTTGTCCCTGTATCCAGTCTGTGACAATCTGGGGACAGAGCTGTGTTATGGCACCTACTCTTTGGAATGCTGTGCCACATCATATTAGATCTGCCCCCATGGTAGGGGCCTTTAAGACTAATTTGAACACATATCTCATAGGTGAAGCATTTTCCTGGTTGTTTTAATTACTCCTGGAATTTGTTTTAAATTGCTCGTTGTCTGTGTTATATTGATTGTTGTGAAGCTGTATTACTGTATTTATTATGAAGTGCCCTGAGCCTTTGGGAAAGTGTGCTATATCAGTAAAATGGCCTTGCCTTACCTTGCCTACTGGAAAAAGAAATTCTTTCTGACTTACTATCGTTTCTTTTTATGTTGCTTGCACGCATGTGCAAGAAACATAGTGCCATCATGGGAGATTTCGGAGGTGTGTCACCTCCTCCTCCAATTCAGTCAGTGTGCTGTCGGCAGGCATGCTCTGTAGGTGTTAATGCATTTTGGAGCTGTATATGACACGCCTCCAAAATGCAGTGGCACACAGTTGAAAGGGGAGCTACACTCAGTGAGCACTGATAAGATATCGCTGCTCACGCGTTATTCCCCACACACACACGAGTCAGCATCCCTCAAGACGCGACTGGGGAGCAGTCGAATGGGTGCCCAATTCCCGCCGGCTGAGCTTCGCGCCCCTTAGTAGTAGGTGCCACACTGGGAGCCCACCCCAGCATGGCAAGCAGTCATAGTTCTTTTGCCGAATGGGTGCCCAACTCAAGCAAACACCTCATCCTTGTGCCACACTGGGATCCCACCCCAGCATGGCAATAAATTCCATGGCCAACGGGTGCCTAATCCCGCTGGCTGAACGCCTCCCAACATCCTTGTGCCATGCTGGGAGCCCACCCCAGTGTGGCAAACGGTCCACCAGTCTTTTTTTTTTTTCACCTGTAAGACAAAAATGGTCCCACGGTGCGCTCTCCCGACCCTCCCACAACCCGCACCCACCCACTGCGCACTCCAGTTTCACCACACCCCTCACCCCATACCTTACCTCCAGACTCCGTGCGATGATCTTCGTGGACCGGGAACTCGTTACACTCTTCAAAGCCGACCCTTGAACTGAGGAAATGCCGGTAAGCTGTATAATGGGCTAGATGGGGGTTCAAAACTTTGTTGCATATCTCAGGCATTTCTGAGAATTTTTGCACCAAATTTTCAACATGGGGTTTTGGGACCCCTTCTCATGAATGATGTCACTGTCATGGCGTTATTTGGGCCCCAAAGGGTGATTTCGCGCAGTGACTGAAATCACCCTTCAGGCCCTGAATACTGCCATGACTGTTGACATAATCATAAGAAGGGTCCCAAAAACCCCATGTTGAAATGGTGCCAAAATTCAAAAAATGACTGTTTTACGAGCATCGCTTGTGCAGTTCCTACGCAGGCTCGTAAGTTCGCGAAATTTCAATATTTTCACTCCAGATTTTCAACATTGCCATTTTACCACACCTTCTTATGAGTAGTACAGCTGTCATTTTTCATATCTCACCCAAAATATGTTTCCACCCATCTAGCGCAGAATGGCATAGTCGGTGTGCGAAATCAATGTACAGGACAAATTAAGAAAATCACAGTGACACTGTTCATGAGCAGAGGTCTTAAAATGGCTATGTTGAAAATTTGGTGAAAAAATTCCTAAAAATGACTGATTTACGAGCTTGCGTTGCGCAGTTCCTACGCAGACTCGTAAGTTCGCAAATTTTCAATATTTTCACTCCAGATTTTCAACATTGCCATTTTACCACACCTCCTTATGAGCAGTACAGCTGTCATTTTCACATCCTGCCCAAAACATGTTTCGCCCACGTAGCACACAATGGCGCAGTCAGTATGCAAATCAATGTATGGGACACATTAAGAAAATCACCATGACACTGTTCATTAGCAGAGGTCTTAAAATGGCATGTTGGTACCAGAAAAAAAAAATTTACCAAAAATGTTTCACGAGCCATACAGTTCCTACGACTGTAGGTTTGGCTAATTTTCAATATTTCCACCCAGATTTTCAACATTGCCATTTTACCACACCTCTTTATGAGCAGTACAGCTGTCATTTTCACATCCTGCCCAAAACGTGTTTCCGCCCATGTAGCGCATGAAGCATGTGTGCAAACTCAATGTATGGGACACATTAACAAAATCACAGTGACACTGTTCGTGAGCAGAGGTTTTAAAATGTCTATGTTGAAAATTTGGTGAAAAATTCCAAAATGACTGTTTTGACGAACATGCGTTGCGCAGTTCCTACGCATGCTCGTAAGTTCGCAAATTTTCAATATTTGCACTCCAATGACTTCCAAATACCTAAACAGCACATAGAAGCAAGCAACATTCGGCACTGACAAATGCTTGTTCTGTAAGCTTCAGTGTTGTCACAGTGGCTGTACCAGAGAGTTGTTAAACTCTGATGGAGAATATTGCTGAGATGACCAAGTAAATTAGCATTCAGTGTATTTCTTGAAAAATTTTGCCATTTTTAGAATTTTCTAATAAACAAATTGGCTCATTCAGACACATGGCTAATTATTCTAATACCTAAGAGTCTGGACTGGTTAATATTTCAGTTTGGAAAGTTACTGTCAAAGCATTTCAATATATGGGGTCTAACCTGTGTGCACAACTCCAGGGTGTCCATGCTTAAAGTGGCTCATTAATAGCATCACATGTGAAACAGTGACGGCATATTGAGTCTTCTTTCAAGGTAGTGAACCTTTTTATGGGTGCGTGGGAGGAGCTCCACAGAAGTGTTGCCATCACTGTGGGAGAGAACAGGGACTGTGACTGGAATGAGTCCCTGTGTTCTCCTACAGTGATGTGATAAGTGTTACACAGCACTGACTCCGTAGCTTTCCTGTGCTGGTGCTTCTTCTCCTGCCCTCCGCAGATGGAGCTCCCCTCCGTGGCACGATCACCCCCCCCGCTCCCTCCACTCTACTGCAGCACTTCTGCATTTCATTTCAGGTCTGTCCACAATATCTTACGGCTGTGTGGGCAGAGCTCCACAGACCTTTTGTTTTTATTTTATCTTACTAGAAAAAAAACAGCAGCATGATCATTTAGGAAAAAGTTATATTTCATTTAGCCTTCCCCTATTTTCAGGCTGCAAAAAAGCATTCTTAAGCTGCTGTATGCCTTTGGGTGTAGCAGAGGAGAGAGAGCAGCTGAAACAGACAAAAGAAAAGCACAGTCTCTCTCCTTCTCTCCCCTCGGTCTTGACTTTAATAAAGAAATGCTCCAAAATACACTACAGTCAAAGACAGACTTCAGAATAAATAAACAAAGGAATAAATCGCTGTTAGTTTGGGAGTTTCTCTCCAGACTCCACTTCTCAATAGTCAGCCTGCCTCAAGTTTGACAGGCTGCGGGGACACATGTTATCAAATCAAATCCTCAAAATCTATCTTACTGGTGCCCCAGTAGTTTTTGACAGCCAGTAGTCTGCTGAATACGAGTAACATGGTTATTGGACAACCTATGCAAGGTGGGCTTCAGAATGTAGCTCCCAATCCAGGAGGAATACTGCCTTATCCCCCAGCACCCCAACTGGCATCACTAAGATCACTGCAAGTACTGTCTCCCAAAATTTACCAAGGACTCCAACGGTGCCAGTGGTGTGGCATAAGGCCTACAATGGCACCTCCAGTTTTAGCTCTGTGCCTCCCCCACCCATCACACTATCTGCCTAATATTCAGGACTTTCAGCTGTTTCCAGGCAAGCAAATGCGTTTATCTGACATGCTGAAACTGCTGTTAATGAAGTGAGATTTGTGTTGACACAGTACTTTACATGTTATGGAGTTTCTCTGTTGGTACTTGGGAGTTGATGTCTGGCTTTCCTCAATGTTGGCAGGAATGCTTTTAGGTTTCTTAGTCTAGCTTTGTAAGTATTTGCAAAGTAAAAGGCTTCAAACTATTTGCTTTCCCTTGCATGTTTCACAGGGAGACATGGTTCTCAAAAAGTGAAAGTAACATGCCACACCGCTGAACTGAGAGGAAATGAACAGCCTGCTTAGTAGTAGGGATGTAAACACTAATGATAGCTGGGTGTTTCTGCAGTTGGAATAGTTTGTTATAAAATGAAGTTGACAAACACCACTTTCCAGGATTATTAGATTCTATTAGTATGGATTTTAAAGTGTTTAAATCACTATGTTTACAATAATTACTGTAAAACAGAATAGTACATATATTTGCTATCTGTAATATTTTATATTGTGTTTGCTAGGCAAATGCATTTAGTAAAGTGAAGGCTTTATTTATTTATTGATAACTAGGATTACCAATACCTTTGAACCAAGGGTTCATTTACAAAGGTTCCACGTCAATAGAACAGAAAGTTAATACAAGTGAGATAAGTAACAACAGTGATGTGGTACGGTATAAATACATCAGTGAATGAATACAGAGGGTAAGATTAAGTTAAATTTTGCATAACATACAGTTGCAGTAAAAACATGGATGCAGTCTGACAAGGCTTTGTCAATTTTTAAATGCAGGAGTAGTTAAAATTTTAGTATGGGTGAAAGTAATAGGGATGGTGATGGGGGAAGAAAGGGGGGAAGGTAGAAGGGAGAAAAGTAGGGGGCGGGGAAATATGGCAAGCCGTTAGGGACATAATTCAGAATCTCTGGCTGTATAGTAAAACACACACTATATGGTGAAATACATACATCATATAGTGAAATATATACATTATATAGTGAGATACATACACAATGTAGTGAACCACATACAGTATCTACTGAAATATATACATCGTATAGTGAAATACATATACTGTATACTGAAATACATATATTATATAGTGAAATACATACACTATATAGTGAAATGCTTACATTGCATAGTGAAATACATACACTATCTACTGAAATCCACATACTGAATACTGAAAATCCACATACATTATATACTGAAACAAATGTACTATGTACTGAAACATATAGACTACCTATAGAGATACATACACTACAGACTGAAACATCCACATAAACTATCTACTGAAACAAATACTCTATAGATTGTAACACATACACTATATATTGAGAAAAAGCTGCACACACTATATACTGAAACAAATACACTATATATTGAAATACATATACTACACATTGAAAAAACATATACACTATATACTGAAACAAATACACTATATATTGAAACATCTACACTTTATATTGAAATACATACACTATCTATTGAAATAAATACACTATGCACTGAAAATCTGCATACACTATATATTGAAACAAATACACTGTATATTGAAATACATACACTATCTATTGAAATGCATATACTACACACTGAAAAATGCACATACACTATATACTGAAACAAATACACTATATATTGAAACATCTTCACTTTATATTGAAATACATACACTATCTATTGAAATGCATATACTACACACTGAAAAATGCACATACACTATGTACTGAAACAAATACACTATATATTGAAACATCTTCACTTTATATTGAAATACATACACTATCTGTTGAAATAAATACACTATGCACTGAAAAATCTGCATACACTATATACTGAAACAAATACACTACATGGTGAAACACATACACTATGTATTGAAACACATACACTGTAGACTGAAAAATTCACATACTCTATATACTGAAACAAATAAACTATATACTGAAATGGACTATGTTCTGAAACTACCCATCCTCTGCCCTCCCCATGAATGTCCTAGAGTTGAACTCATTGCCTGCTGCATTCAGTTAGCTGCTAGCTTGATGAGAGGATCTCTGAAACTGCAGAGCTGAGGTAAACAAAACAGGGCTATCTCTTATTCTACTTTTATGGGGTTTTCCTTTTGTTTTGCTTGCACACCTTTAGTCAAATATCAGACCATTGTGATGTGACAAGAAACTTTTAAAACTAATTTAAATGCTGTAGTTTATTCTTTAAATAAGTGCTGCCTTCATTTACTGTCAGACAACACATTTGTATAGGAAGCTAATACAGGATATCCCTAACATACCTGTATACATAGGGATTTGTTTTATGTGTAATTAATTACTAAGTCCAGCAACTTATCTGAGTTGAATGCTTGGGAAGCACTTCAGGAGCTGTGGGAGTGTAAGCCAAAATCATTGCTAGTTTGTACTCTATGGACTATGTTTTAAGTTTTTATTTTAAAATATATATGTTTGCTGCAATCCCTCAGTATTCAATTTTCATCAGGAGTTTAGCTGGCATATGCACATAATTTGCGTTGTTTTACTAAATAACTTTATTGTGAATCCTCACTGGAGGCATGCACAGTCTGTTTTGGGGTTTGAGCTTCTCAAACTCTATTTGATTTCTTTTTTTTTCCCATAGAGATTTTTATCTCCTTAGTCACCCTGATACCCCTTTGCCCACTGACATCTCCAGCCCAATCACTTACCATCCACAGGACATATTTGCTCTGAGATCCCCCCCACTCACATCCCCTGTGTTGGGGCCAGGAGGGGGAGGGCGATTGACAATGAGACACATATATGAGCAGAGCCCATTTAGCAGTGCAAAATCTGTGGCAGGTTTGTGGATCATTTTGCCATTAGGGGGTTTCTACCTTTGGTTTCATCCCCTGGGCAGCCAAGCATGGAATTATGCAATTGCGTATGAAGACACATGCTTCCTTTGTGCCTGCCTGAGCCCTCCCCCTTATGCAACTCCACTGCCTGCCAGCCTCCCAGCTAGGTGGATGTTGAAGAGCAGGGTGGTGAGACTTCCCTCACTGAGAGGAGAGCATTCCCGAGATGCTCAATCATATCTCCCCAGCTAACCCCTGTGCAACCAGGCCCACCCCAAAACTGGGCCACTGGCATAGGAGGCAGTGCAATCACCACCAAGCTGCTAGGCCAGCCCACCAGACTGTTTTATAAGTAAATAAAGAGCATATAGGTAAAAGAAGAAACAAACTGTATTTTAACTAGTCTATTATAAACATTTTAAGTCACATCACAATGTTTTGAAATTGATAAAGGTTTTGCAAGCAAAATACGATAAAACAATACATAAAGAGATAGATAAGATAAACCTTTTATGTTTACCTTCTGCATCTTAGGAGGCATCGGCCAGGATTTTTAGTCAATTGGGGCCCCATTTTCAGAAGGTTAGCGTGCAGAGCTAAACATTACACTGTGGGAACAGCATGGTTGGATCGGTGTCGTATTCAGCATCACTTGATGCTACCTTGATCATGTGCATGTGCATATATACTACTACGGCCATGTAAATGAGCAATCCTCTCCTGCATACCGAGCACAGTGCTGTATAAAAGGTTTCCTTAGTGACCATAAGTACCTCCCTCTGCATGTTATACTAGCCTCTAGGCTTCTAGTACCTAGATGCTTGATGTTGCACTTTTGGCTTTGAACCCAAACTGCTGTCCCATAGCACTCTAAGTTTTCTAATGTCCCCACTCATTCTCTCCATCTACACCTATCAATGCTATTACAGATTGTGGTGTCATCTACAAAAGGCAGATCTCCCCTTCCAGTTTTTCTGTTATGCCACTTATAAAGACACTGAAGAGGATGTGTCCCATTACTGAACCCTCCGGCATCCTACTAGTCACTCTCTCCTCACTGGAGGGAGTGCCATTTACTACCACCTTCTGTGGCTGTGTGCTATCTCAGGTGCAGCACTTAGGAGTGCACAAACACTAATCTCAAAATGGGGCCCACATACCACTGTAACAGGACTAGCACTTGCATTATGATAAGCATAGCTGATACTATTTTAAAAAGATTGTGCAGTGCTAACCTGTTAAGGTGGCACTATTTTTTTTTGCACAGGATTACTAATTGCAACCAGGTGCTCATACAACTGGGGTTGCTCTAATGCATATAAGGTATACAGGTATACTAAATGCTTTCTTGAAGTGTTAACACACTGTGTGGTTAGTGCTAGTTAATGATTCTGGGAATCGTGTTTTAACTGCACACACGCAGCCTGCCAGCAACCCCCCACACACATACACACACAGTCAGTTCTGGACACAATAAAAAAACAAGCATTTGTCAATGCTGAATGTTGATTGCATTGGTCCGTTGAGCTTGCTCACTGGCCCTCTGTCACTCGCTCATTCTGTTTCTCCCAGTGCTGCAGGCTGCTGTTTTGTACTGAACTCCTTCCTGCGTTGGCACCCTTTTCTGTCCACAAAGAAATCTGCAGATGGCCTGACAGAGCTCCGCTGAGGTGGGTCACCCACCCCTGACTCCCTCATTCTGTTTCTCCTTGTGCTGCAGGCTGGCCTTTGTACTGGGCTCCTCGCCTCTGTTGGTGGCTTTTTCTGCCAACAAAGAAATTGCTGTAGTCCCAACACAGGTCCGTTGAGGTTGCTCACTTCCCTCTGTCACCACTTCGTTCTGTGTCTGCCCGGCGCTGAGAGCTAGCCTCTTGTTTTGGGCTCCTGCCTGCGTTGCCACCTTTTTCTGCCCACAAAGGAATCCACAGCAGTCACGTATAGAGCTCTGTTGAGCCCACTCACTCCCCCTCTCTCACTGGACTCATTCTGTTTCTGCCACCGCTGCAGGCTGTCCTTTGTACTGGGTCTGGTGCATTGCTGCCTTTTTTACCCACAAAGAAATCTGTAACAGTCCCAACAGAGCTCTGTTGAGCTCACTCACTCACTTCCTCACTCTCTCACTGGTTCTGTGTCTCCTTTGGGTGCAGACTGTCCTTTTGTACAGGGTTCCTGCCTGCATTGGCTTATTCTGCCCACAAATAAATCTGCAGCAGTCCTGACGCAGGTCCACTGAACTTGCTCACTCCCCCTCTCTAAGTCACCCATTCCATTTCTGCCTGCACTGCAGGCTGGCCTTTGAACTGGGCCCTGCCTACATTGTTGCTTTTTTTTTCTGCCCGCAAAGAAATCTGCAGCTGTCCCGACAGAGCTCCATTGAGGTCACTCACCCCTTTCTCACTGCCTCATTCTTTTTCTCCTGGCGCTGCAGGCTGCCCTTTGTACTAGGCTCCTGCTCTGTTGGCACCTTTTCTGGTCACAAACAACTGCAGCAGTCCCGACTGGAGCTCCGTTGAGCTAGCTCACCTCCTCTCTCACTCTCTTGTTCTGTTTCTGCCAGCGCTGCAGGCTGCCTTTGTACTGGCTCCTTCCAGCATTGCTGCCTTCTGCCCACAAAGAATCTGCAGCAGTTCACGATGAGAGCTCTGTTGAGCTCAGCTCAGTCCCCCCTCTCACTCGCTCGATCTGTTTCTCATGCTAATGCAGGCTGCCTTTTGTAGGGAGCACTCGTGTATTGCTGCCTTTTCCTGCCCACAAAGAAACCTGGCAGAACCCAACAGAGCTGCTGAGCTCACTTACTCCCCATCCTTCACTCGCTCATTCTGTGTCTCTCGCTGCTGCAGGCTGTCCTTTTGTACTGGGCTTCTGCCTGTGTTGGCACCTTGTTTTGCCCACAAAGAAATTTGCAGCTGTCCTGACAGAGCTCTGTTGAGGTCACTTACTCTGCCTGTCTCATTCACTCATTCTGTTTCTCCTGGCATTGCAGGCTGCCATTTGTAGTTGGCTTCTGCCTCTTGGCACCTTTTTCTGCCCACAAAGAAATGCAGCAGTCCCAACAGAGCTCCGCTGAGCCTGCCTCCTCCCTCTTACCTCGGGATCATTTCTGTTTCTAGCAGTGCTGCAGACAGCCCTTTTGTACTGGTTCCTGTCATGCGTGTCACTTTCTTCTGCCCACAAAGAAATCTGCAGCAGTCACAACACAGCTCCATTGAGCTGGTTCACTCAGTCCCCATTCTCACTTGTTCATTCTGGTTTCTTCCACCGCTGAAGGCTGCCTTTGTACTGGGCCCCCATGCATTGCTGCCTTTATCTGCCCACAAAGAAACCCAGCAGTCCCAGCAAAGCTCCGGTGAGCTCACACCACCCCCCTCCCTCACTCGCTCATTCTCCTGTGTCTCCCAGTGCTGCAGGCTGCACTTTTGTACTGGGTTCCTGCCTGCATTGGCAGCTTTTTCTGCCCACAAAGAGATCTGCAGCAGTCCTGACACAGCTCTGTTGAGGTCGCTCATTCCCCCTCTGTCACTTGCTCATTCCTTTTCTGCAGGCGCTGCAGAGTGGCCTTTTGTACTGGGCTCCTGTGTGCATTGCTGCCTTTTTCTGTCCACAAAGAAATCTGCAGCAGTCCCGACACAGCCCATTCAGCTTGCTCTCATTCCCCTTCTCTCACTCGCTCATTCCGTTTCTGCCAGCGCTGAAGGCTGTCCTTTTGTACTGGGCTCCTGCCTGTGTTGCCGGCTTTTCATGCCCACAAAGAAATGTGCAGCAGTCATCATAGAGCTCCATTGAGCTCACTCACTCCCCCTCTCTCACTCGCTCATTCTGGTTTTCCCGCCACTGCAGTCTGCCATTTTGTACTGGGCCCCAGCGTGCATTGCTGTCTTTCTTTCTGCCTACAAACAAATCTGCAGCAGTCCCAAAAGAACTCCTTTGTACCACTCACCTCCTCACTCACTATTTCAGTTCTGCCACTGGTGGCTGCCTTTGTACTGGGCTCTGCCTGCATTGGCTAGCTTGTTCTGGCCAGAAAGAAATCTGAAGCAGTCCCCACAGGCCCATTGAGCTCGCTACCCCCATATCACTCACTCATCCGTTCCTCCCAAGCTGCAGGCTGGCCTTTTGTACTGGGCTCCTGCCTCCGTTACGCATTTTCTGCCCACAAAAGAAATCATAGCAGTCACAGTACAGATCTGTTGAGCTCGCTCACTACCCGCTCTGTCACCCACTCATCCTGTTTCTCTTGGTGCTGCAGGTCGCGTGTACTGGGCTCCTGGCTGCATAGGCACCTTTGTCTGTCCACAAAGAATTTGCAGCTCCCAACAGAGCTACGCTGAGGTCGCCAGTCTCCTCTGTCACATGCTCATTCTGTTTGTCCTGGCATTGCAAGCGGCCCTTTGTACGGGTGCTCCTGCCTGCATAAGCCGCCCTTTTTCTGCCCACAAAGAAATCCACGCAGTCCTGTTGAGTTTGCTGAGTTCATTCAGTCCCCCGCCCCACTCACTCACTACTGCCCCCACTGCCGCAGGCTGGCATTTACTTGGCCCTGCCTTCTTTGACAGCTTTTTTTGCCCACAAAGAAATCTGCAGCAGTCCTGACAGCCTCCGGTGAGTTCACCACCACCACTCCACCCTCCCTCACTCCCTCTCATTCTGTTTCTCCCAGTGCTGCAGGCTGCCTTTTGGCACTGGGCTCTGGGCCTTTTCTGCCCACAAACAAATCTGCAGCAGTCCCACAGAGTCGAGTTTAGCTCTGGGCCACCTCCACCTCTGTTCGCATCTAATCTGTCCCAAACACTGATTTTCCCACAGCTGATCATATATTCTCCGCAGGAGCAAAACATATTTAAACCGGATGTGAAAATGACAATGTACTCTTCATAGGAGGTGCGAAAAAGTGCCACTGTTGAAAATGTGCTGTGAAAATATTACAAATGTGCAAAGTTCCAAGGGTATAGTGAAATCTCAATGCACTTGTAACACAATCATGTTATGGAGTTTCACACCAAATTTCTTCACCAGGGTTTTTAGGGACCTCTGTCATGAATGAGTGCCACTGTCATTTTAATCTGTCCCACTGATTTACCACAGTGACCGCTTTATTGTAGCGCCAACTGTGAAACCACATTTCAGTCAGGATTGCGAAAAGGCCAGCGACTATACTGCTCCTTGGGGAGGTGTGAAAAATGCACTGTTGAAAATCTGGCATGACAAATATTACAACCGCGGTTACACAGGTGGAAAGTGTAACGTATACTTGTAATACAGTCATTTGCTGGGCTGTCACCAAATTTTCAACATAGGCATTTGAGACCTCTGCTCATGAACAGTATCACGTCATTTCTTAAACCATCCCGGACAGTGATTTCCCACAGCGACTGCTCTATTCCTGCGCGGAAGTGTGAAACACATACTCAGCCAGGATGGGAAAAATGATGATGCACTGTTCATAAGTAGGTGTGGAAATGGCAATGTTGAACATCCGAGTGAAAATATAAATTTGGGTTACAAGGTATGTGCAAACTTTTTAAACACATGCTCGTAACACAACTATTTATTGAGATTGTTATGATTTCAACACAGCCAATTAGGACCTGTACTCATGAACAAGTCACTGTCATTTTCTTAATCTGTCCTGAACACTGATTTCCACAGCGACAGCTATTCTGTGCCAGAAGTGCGAAACACATTTCTGCCAGGATGTGAACAATGACAGCTGTACTGTTCACAAGGAGGCAAAAATGGAATGTTGAAAATCTGGCATGAAAATGTTGCAAATGCGAAGTTACTGGCGTGGGTAGCAACTCATGGCCTGATAAAACAGTCATTTTTGATTATTCCCTGGAATTTTGCAACATAGGCTTTGAGATCCACCTCATGAACAGCACTGTCATTTTGTTAATCGGCCCTAAAAGATGATTCCGCTCAGTGACCCAAAATCACCTTCGGAGCTGATTAACATAATCACAGTTCAAGAATTCATGAGGAGGGTCCATGTTGAAATTTGGTATAAAAATCCCAAAATGCCTGAGATATGTACTAAAGTTGAAAAACACTATTTATTACGTTATACAGCTTACCGGCATTTCCTTAGGTCCACGGTCGGCTGAAGAGTGCAGATGTGTTCCTGGTCCACTGAAGATCTTGCACCAGCTCGGAGGTAAGTATGAGGTGACAGGGGTTGTGGGAGGCAGGGGTGTGCAGTGGGTCAGTGGCTGTGTGGCAGATAGGACACTACCAGAAACCGCTTCTTTTGCAGGTAAAAAAATATACTACGGACTGTTTTTCCTTTAGCATATGGCACGCTGATGGGCACCCATACCAAAGGCTTCGCTTGGGGCAGAGTTTACAGACTGGGGCATCCCGTCGGTGAAATAAAAGTAAGTTACAGAATGCCGACACAGGAGTGGGCCTCCCATGCACCATAAACAATGGGCACTGAGTCGGGGTTTGAGAACCCTGCTACACAAAAACATAGGGGATATATTGTTTGTAAACACTAACCTGCCCTGTTTACAAACAATAGGGACCTACATCCACCTGCAATGATGGTCGCCCCACTGCAGCATGCTGACTTAAATGACGAGCGGCCCCCGATTGCAGCGCAAAATTGTCAATAATAGGTGCAAATATTCCAAACTATGTCACAAGCAGCCTGCAATATATTATTTGCACAATAACAATCAATATAAAATGGCATCCTGTCTGCCCATTTATAATCCTCAGAACTACTGTCCATGCAAGTAATAGCCACCATCCACTCCTGTTTCCCTCCCTACTACTATCAGCACAGTAACATTATACCCTTCACTTTGTCAGAGCCATGTGAACATTATGGTTTTGGTGCCGTCATCTCAGTTGGCAAACTATTCACATTTCCACACCATTTCTGGAAAAAAAACCTTCCAATATCCTTGAACCTCCTCCATCGTCTCTACTTGTGCCCCTACAACGAACTGTTACTCATGCTAAGTAGTTCTTCATTCACCTTGTTTATTCCTTACAGGAACTTGAAGGTCTCATCATATCATTCTCTCTGTCTGGTCTCCAGTGAAGACATGTCTAGTGCCTTGAGCAGATCTCATACGATCTGTCTGTCAGCTCTGATCATCTGATCCCTCTCTCCTCATCTTTCCTGGGGAAGTCTTCAGAAGTTCAGAACCCTGAACAGTATACCCAGTGCAGCCTCACCAACAACAAAGAGGAAAACTCTTTTCTCTACTAAGACCTCTTCAAGCACATCCTAGTATCCTATTGCCTTACTAGATGCCTCACTGTACTGGCTTGATTACAAAGAATCATTACGAGAATACTAGTCCTTTTCTCAGCCAATGAACAACTCTACCTCTATCCAGTACTCTGTCCTGGGATTCTGTCCCTAAGTGAATCACCTGCACTTTTGGCATTGAATTTCAACCGCCAAACCTTAGCCACCTCTCTAATCTTTACATGCAGTCTGCAGTTTCTACTCCCATCACTATCTACCTCCATGAGCTTGGTGTCACTTAAAGAGACAAGCCCAGATTCTTTCTCAGACGCTGTTAATGAGCATATTGAGAGAATGAGTC
This sequence comes from Neoceratodus forsteri, assembly GCA_016271365.2. Taxonomy (NCBI): domain Eukaryota; kingdom Metazoa; phylum Chordata; order Ceratodontiformes; family Ceratodontidae; genus Neoceratodus; species Neoceratodus forsteri. The sequence goes on along the minus strand of CM028133.1, from coordinate 342,398,935 downwards.
AGGATGGATCCCTGCATTCACCTGACTCTTCTGATTGACACCATAATTACAACCTCTGATGCTCTCATTCATCAAAGCCCCTCACCCCAGCAAACCTGCTTATATTTTCTTCAAACAGGACTCACCCCTTGCGCCATGACTGTCACTTATGGACCCTATCTCATTGGTCTGCTCCACTGATTCCATAACATATTTCAAACAAATTACTCTAATAAATTTTTTTCAGTTGTTTAACCGGAGAACACACTAAAAGCTTTTACAGAAACCTGGGGCACAGGAAGTTAAGACTTGCCCAGAGTCACACAGTATAAGTGAGCTGCAGATTCAAATCAGGTCTGGTCTGCTGGATGTCACCAAGTTTGCAGCTCAGGCCTTAAACCTGCCATACTGCCCCACTTTATGGGACTGTCATGCCCCAGGCAGGACATGAGAAAGGCACCACCTCCTCCAGATCATGGCTGACCCCATAGCTTACTTGCAAGTGCATGACGGCCTGGTCAAAAAATAAACGAACCCATCCCCCATGGCCCGGGTATCATCATCTCACAGCATCTGTACCATAAATAAGCTTGCCAAGGTGAGAATTTTATCCAACTTCAGTACCAACATTGCTACTCCTCTAATTTTGAAAGGCTGCACCCTTCTCCCTCCCACTCCTTTGACTGTCCTCAAGTCAGTGACACCTGTTGCTAACTCTCCTTCATCACCATAGATGTATTCCTTTCTCACCTGTACCTCCTCTTTCCTCCTCCCTCTCCCTTCCTTACTTCCTCTCACCCGCCAGCCCTCACGACTGTCCGCCTTCCCACTATTGTTTTCTCTCAGTAACTCCATCCTTATCCGACACACTCCCCGCCCTTAATCCTTCCAAGGTAAGGCCAGATGACTGAAACAGCTCCTCAACTGACTGCTTCTGCACCTCCCACTGGATGACCTCCCAACCTCTCTTCTGGTGTTCCTCCATCCTGCTGACTGAAGGCTGCCACTGTTACCTCCCACTCCAAAAGATGGTGACCACAGGTACAGACAGCTACTGACCGCCTCTCTCCTCCAAAAGAAGGAACAAATTATCTTGTTAACTCTCCTTTCTGGACTCCCTTCCTTCACCCACTACAAGTCAGCTTCTGCAAAATCACCCACCATCCGCCAAACACCAAAACCATCCATAATGGTATGGTTAGCCTATTCACTTTGCTATCTTTATCATCTAGCCAAGCATTCAACCTGCTACCACCCAATTAGCCAAACTCCAAGATGAGCCCTCTGACTTAACCATCAGCTGTTCCACCCTACCCCACCCAGGTCCCAAGCAGTCAAAAGTGGTGACCCCTCTTCTCCTGCCTGTATCCTTGGGTCCCAAGGCACAAGGGTCTGTGTTAAACCCACTACTTTTCCATTTTCCTTAATCACCCCCTCCATGTGCTTGTCTGCATCCATTCACATGTACATGGATGACACAGCCTCTTCACAGCAGGCACACAGACCCAGCTGGATGATCGCCCAGCCCTGATCACACACAAATCAGCTCTCAAGCCAAGAAGGTCTCCATGTCCTTTGCACAAGGCACCACACCTCTAGGCTCCCTCCTTCCTCTTTCCATACCCGGATGGCTCCCTGTGAAGATGTCACCACCTTAGTTATCTTGGTATCTGGCTAGACCAGCACCCAAATGTTTGAACAAGTGGATGCTATAGTCAAAAGCACACAACAATTCGGTGCACTTTAGGAACTGTGACTGTATCCCATCTCCACATACCCGCTATTATCCCAGAATGATCTCAAATCTCACTACGGTGATGTGGTCTACAGTGTAGCCCCTTCACTACCCACCTGACTGGACACACTGTTCAACCATTTCGCCATTACACTGACCTGGATCTCTTGCAGTACAGAGGATTTCTGAAGAACTGTTTATGTTCCAGATATCACGGTGTCTGTGGCCTGGTGAAGACACACTGGATCCATTGCAGTATGGAGGATTTCTGAAGAATCATTTAAGTTGCAGAAATTGCGAAATCAGTGGCCTGGTCAAGGCACACTGGATCCCTAGCAGTAAAGCTGATGTCTGAAGAACTGTTTAGGTTACAGTAATTGAGGGGTGCATTGCCTGGTCAAGGCACGGTGGATCCCTTGCAGCACAGAGGATTTCTCAAAGGCTATCTAGGTTTCTGAAATCGGGGAGTTCTTGGCCCGGTCAAGGCATACTGGATGCCTTGCAGTACAGAGGATTTCTGAAGAACTGTTTAAGTTCCAGAAATTGCAGGGTCCGAGGCCTCGTCAAGGCACATTTGATCCCTTGCAGTACATAGGATGTCTGAAGAACTGTTTAGGTTCCAGAAACCACAAGGTCTGTGCCCTGGTGAAGACACTCTGGATCCCTTGCAGTCGAGATGATTTCTGAAGGACTGTTTAGGTTCCAGAAATTAAGGCGTCCATGGCCAGTTCAAGGCATTCTGGATCCCTTGTAGTACAGAGGATTTCTCAAGAACTGTTTAGGTTCCACAAACCGTGGGGTCTGCTATCTGGTGAAGTTATGCTGAATCCCTTGCAGTACAGTAGATTTCTGAAAAACTGGTTTAGGTTCCAGAAATTGAGGGGTCTATGGCCTGCTCAAGGCATGCTGGATCCTGTGCAGTACACAGGATTTCTGAAAAATTCTTTAGGTTCCAGAAACAGTGGGATCCATGGCCTGGTCAAGGCATGCTGGACCCCTTGCAGTACAGAGGATTTCTGAAGAACTGTTTATGTTTCAGTAATTCCAGTGTCCGTGGTCTGGTAAAGGCACACTGGATCCCTTGCAGTACAGAGGATTTCTGAAGAACTGTTTAGGTTACAGAAATCATGAGATCAGTGGCCTGGTAAAGGCACGCTGGATCCCTAGCAGTAAAGCAGATGTCCGAAGAACTGTTTAGGTTCCAGAAATTGCCTGCTGCTGCTGCATTGCCTGCTGAAGGCACATTGGATCCCTTGCAGTACAGAAGATTTCTCAAAGGCTGTCTAGGTTTCAGAAATCGTGGAGTTCTTGGCCTGGTCATGGCATGCTGGATCCCCTGCAGTACAGAGGATTTCTGAAGAATCGTTTATGTTCCAGAAATTGCAGGGTCCGAGGCCTGGTCAAGGCACACTTGATCCCTTGCAGTACAGAGGATTTCTGAAGAACTGTTTAGGTTCCAGAAACAATGGGGTCTCTGCCCTGGTGAAGACACTCTGAATCCCTTGCAGTCGAGATGATTTCTGAAGGACTGTTTAGATTCCATAAACTAAAGCATCCATGGCCAGGTCAAGGCATTCTGGATCCTTTCTAGTACAGAGGATTTCTCAAGAACTGTTTAGGTTCCACAAACCGTGGGGTATGTTCTCTGGTGAAGGTACACTAGATCCCTTGCAGTAGAGTAGATTTCTGAAAAACTGTTTAGGTTTCTGAAATTGAGGGGTCTGTGGCCTGCTCAAGGCATGCTGGATCCTGTGTGGTACAGAGGATTTCTGAAAAACTCTTTACTTTCCAGAAACAGTGGGATCCATTGCCTGGTCAAGGCATGCTGGACCCTGTGCGGTACAGAGGTTTTCTGAAAAACTCTTTATGTTCCAGAAACAGCGGGATCCATGGCCTGGTCAAGGCATGCTGGGTCCCTTGCAGTACAGAGGACTTCTGAAGAACTGTCTAAGTTCCAGTAATTGTGGTGTCCATCGCCTGGTGAAGGCAAACTGGATCCCTTGCAGTACAGAGGATTTCTGAAGAACTGTTTAGGTTACAGAAATCATGAGATCTGAGGCCTGGTTAAGGCGTTCTGGATCCATAGCAGCAAAGCTGATGTCTGAAGAACTGTTAGGTTCCAGAAATCACGGGGTCCTAGGTCTGGTCAAGGCACACTTGATCCCTTGCAGTAAAGACCATTTCTGAAGAACTATTTGGGTTCCAGACACCACAAGGTGCATTGAGTAGTGAAAGCACACTGGATGCCTTGCAGTACAGAGGATTTCTGATGAACTGCTTAGGTTTCAGAAACCACATGTTACATGGCTTGGTCAAGGTGTTTTGGATCCCTTGCAGTACAGTGGATTTCTGAAGAATTGTTTAGGTTCCATAAATTTTGAGGTCCATGGCCTGGTCAAGGCTCCTTGGATCAATTGCAGAACAGAGAATTTCTGAAGAACTGTTAAGGTTCCAGAAGCCACGGTGTCCATTGCCTGGTGAACGCACACTGCCTCCATTGCATTGCAGAGGTTTTCTAAAGAAGTGTTTAGGTTCCAGAAACCACGGGGTCCATGGCCAGTGTAAGGCACACTGGATACCTTGCAGTATAGAGGATTTCTGAAGAACTGTTTAGGTTCAGGAAACCGCGGGGTCCCTCGCCTGATCAAGGCACACTGGATCCCTTTCAGTACAGGGCATTCCTGAAATAAATGTTTAGCTTCCAGAAATTGAGGGGACTGTGGCCTGGTCAAGGCACGCTGGACCCCTTGTACATAGGATTCCTGAAAATCTTTAGTTTGCAGAAACAGAGGGGTCCATGGCTCGGTTAAGGCACACTGGATCCCTTGCAGTACAGAGGATTTCTCAAAAGCTGTCTAGGTTTCAGAAATCGTGGAGTTCTTGGCCTGGTCATGGCATGCTGGACCCCGTACAGTACAGAGGATTTCTGAAGAACTGTTTATGTTCCAGAAATCGCGGTGTCTGTGGCCTGGTGAAGGCACACTGGATCCCTTGCAGTATGGGGGATTTCTGAAGAACCATTTAGGTTACAGAAATCGCGAGATCAGTGGCCTGGTCAAGGCACACTGGATCCCTAGCAGTAAAGCTGATGTCTGAAGAACTATTAAGGTTCCAGAAATTGAGGTGTGTGTTGCCTGGTCAAGGCATGGTGGATCCCTTGCAGTACAGAGGATTTCTGAAGAACTGCTTATGTTCCAGAAATCACAGGGTCTGTGGCCTGGTCAAGGCACACTTGATCCTTTGCAGTGCAGAGGATTTCTGAAGAACTGTTTAGGTTCCAGAAACCACAGGGTCTGTGCCCAGGTGAAGACACTCTGGATCCCTTGCAGTCGAGATGATTTCTGAAGGACTGTTTAGGTTCCAGAAACTAAGGCATCAATGGCCAGGTCAAGGCATTCTGGATCCCTTGTAGTACAGAGGATTTCTCAAGAACTGTTTAGGTTCCACAAACCGTGGGGTCTGTTCTCTGGTGAAGGCAAGCTGGATCCCTTGCAGTAGAGAGGATATCTGAAAAACTGTTTAGGTTCCAGAAATTGAGGGGTCTGTGGCCTTCTCAAGGCATGCTGGATCCCGTGTGGTACAGAGGATTTCTGAAAAACTCTTTAGGTTCCAGAAACAGTGAGATCCATGGCCTGGTCAAGGCATGCTTGATCACTTGCAGTACAGAGGATTTCTGAAGAACTGTTTTTGTTCCAGTGATTGCGTTGTCCATAGCCTGGTGAAGGCACACTGGATCACTTGCAGTACAGAGGATTTCTGAAGAACTGTTTAGGTTACAGAAATCATGCGATCTGTGGCCTGGTCAAGGCATTCTGGATCCCTAGCAGCAAAGCTGATGTCTGAACAACTGTTAGGTTCCAGAAATCACGGTGTCCTAGGTATGGTCAAGGCACACTTGATCCCTTGCAGTAAAGACCATTTCTGAAGAACTGTTTGGGTTAGTCTGGTGAAAGCACACTGGATGCCTTGCAGTAAAGAGGATTTCTGATGAACTGCTTAGGTTTCAGAAACCACAGGTTCCATGGCTTGGTCAAGGTGTTTTGGATTCCTTGTAGTACAGTGGATTTCTGAAGAATTGTTTAGGTTCCATAAATTTTGAGGTCCATGGCCTGGTCAAGGCTCCCTACATCAATTGCAGAACAGTGAATTTCTGAAGAACTGTTAAGGTTCCAGAAGCTGCGGTGTCCGTTGCCTGAAGAAAGCACACAAGATCCATTGCATTACAGAGGTTTTCTGAAGAAGTGTTTAGGTTCCAGAAACCACGGGGTCCATGGTCAGGTTATGGCACACTGGATACCTTGCAGTATAGAGGATTTCTGATGAACTGTTTAGGTTCAGGAAACTGCGGGGTCCGTGGCCTGATCAAGGCACACTGGATCCCTTTCAGTACAGGGCATTCCTGAAAAAAATGTTTAGGTTTCAGAAATCAAGGGGACTGAGGCCTGGTCAAGGCACGCAGGATCCCTTGCGGTGCACAGGATTCCTGAAAAACTGTTTAGTTTGCAGAAACAGAGGGGTCCATGGCCCGGTCAAGGCACACTGGATCCCTTGCAGTACAGAGGATTTCTCAAGAGCTGTCTAGGTTTCAGAAATCGTGGAGTTCTTGGCCAGGTCATGGTATACTGGATCCCGTGCAGTAGAAAAGATTTCTGAAGAACTGATTTTGTTCCAGAAATTGCGGTGTCTGTGGCCTGGTGAAGGCACACTGGATCCCTTGCAGTACGGAGGATTTCTAAAGAACCATTTAGGTTACAGAAATCGCAAGATCAGTGGCCAGGTCAAGGCACACTGGATCTCCAGCAGTAAAGCTGATGTCTGAAGAACTGTTATGGTTCCAGAAATTGAGGTGTGTGTTGCCTGGCCAAGGCACGGTGCATCCCCTTGCAGTACTGAGGATTTCTCAAAAGCTGTCTAGGTTTCAGAAATCGTGGAGTTCTGTCTTGGTCAAGCATGCTGGATCCCCTTGCAATACAGAGGATTTCTGAAGAACTGCTTATGTTCCAGAAATCGCAGGGTCTGAGGCCTGGTCAAGGCACACTTGATCCCTTGCAGTACATAGGATTTCTGAAGAACTGTTTAGGTTCCAGAAACCATGGGGTCTGTGCCCTGGTGAAGACACTCTGGATCCCTTGAAGTCGAGATGGTTTCTGAAGGACTGTTTATTTTCCAGAAACTAAGGCGTCAATGGCCAGGTCAAGGCATTCTGGATCCCTTATAGTGCAGAGGATTTCTCAAGAACTGTTTAGGTTCCACTAACCGTGGGGTCTGTTCTCTGGTGAAGGCATGCTGGATCCCGTGCGGTAGAGAGAATTTCTGAAAAACTGTTTTGGTTCTAGAAATCAAGGGGTCTGTTGCTTGATCAAGGCATGCTGGATCCTGTGCGGTACTGAGGATTTCTGAAAAATTCTTTAAGATACAGAAACAGCAGAGTCCATGGCCTTGTCAAGGCACACTGGATCCCTTGCAGTACAGAGGATTTCTGAAGAACTGTTTATGTTCCAGAAATTGCGGTTTCTGTGGCCTAGTGAAGGCACACTGGGTCCCTTGCAGTACGGAGGATTTCTGAAGAAACATTTAGGTTACAGAAATCATGAGATCAGTGGCCTGGTCAAGGCACACTGGATCCCTTGCAGTACAGAGGATTTCTCAAGAACTGTTAAGTTTCCAGAAACCATGATATCCATGTCCTGGTGAAAGCACGCTGGATGGTTTGCAGTACAGTTAATTTCTGATGAACTGTTTAGGTTCCAGAAACCACGGGGTCCTTGGCCTGGTCAAGGCATTCTGGGTCCCTTGTAGTACAGCGGATTTCTGAAGAACTGTTTAGGTTCCACAAACCATGGAGTCTGTTCTCTGGTGAATGCACGCTGGATCCCTTGCGGTAGAGTAGATTTCTGAAAAACTGTTTAGATTCCAGAAATCGAGGGGTCTGCGGCCTGCTCAAGGCATGCTGGATCCTGTGCGGTACAGAGGATTTCTGAAAAACTGTTTAGGTTCTAGAAATCAAGGGGTCTGTGGCCTGATTAAGGCATGCTGGATCCTGTGCGGTACTGAGGATTTCTGAAAAGCTCTTTAGGATACAGAAACAGCAGAGTCCAAGGCCTTGTCAAGGGACATTGGATCCCTTGCAGTACAGAGGATTTCTGAAGAACTGTTTATGTTCCAGAAATCACGGTGTCTGTGGCCTGGTGAAGGCACACTGGGTCCCTTGCAGTATGGAGGATTTCTGAAGAACCGTTTAGGTTACAGAAATCACGAGATCAGTGGCCTGGTCAAGGCACACTGGAACCCTTGCAGTACAGGGGATTTCTGAAGAACTGTTTATGTTACAGAAATCGCTGTGTCTGTGGCCTGGTCCAGGCACACTGGATCCCTTGCAGAACAGAGGATTTCTGAGGAACAGTTAAGGTTCCATAATCTGCAGGGTCTGTGTGCTGGTGAAGACACACTAAAACCTTTGCAGTACAGAGGATTTCTCAAGAACTGTTAAGTTTCCAGAAACCATGATATCCATGGCCTGGTGAAAGCACGCTGGATGGCTTGCAGTACAGGGGATTTCTGATGAACTGTTTAGGTTCCAGAAACCACGGTGTCCTTGGCCTGGTCAAGGCTTTCTGGATCCCTTGTAGTACAGAGGATTTCTGAAGAACTGTTTAGGTTCCAGAAACCGTTCGGTCTGTGCTCTGGTGGAGGCACGCTGGATCCATTGCCGTAGAAAGGATTTCTGAAAAACTGCTTAGGTTCCAGAAATTGAGGGGTCTGTTGCCTGATCAAGGCATGCTGGATCCTGTGCGGTACAGAGGATTTCTGAAAAGCTCTTCAGGATCCAGATACAGCTGACTCCATGGCCTTGTCAAGGCACAGTGGATCCCTTGCAGTACAGAGAATTTCTGAAGAACTGTTTATGTTCCAGAAATCTCGGTGTCTGTGGCCTGGTGAAGGCACACTGGATCCCTTGAAGTACGGACGATTTATGAAGAACCGTTTAGGTTACAGAAATCGCGAGATCAGTGGCCTGGACAAGGCACACTGGATCCCTAGCAGAAAAGCTGATGTCTGAAGAACTGTTTAGGTTCCAGATATCGCGGGGTCTGAGGCCTGGTCTAGGCACACTTGACCCTTGCAGAAGAGACCATTTCAGAAAAACTGTTTAGGCTCCAGAAACCGCAGTGTCCATGGTCTGGTGAAGGAACGCTGGATGCCTTGCAGTACAGAGGATTTCTGATGAACTGCTTAGGTTCCAGAAACCGCGGGGTCCATGGCCTGGTCAAGGTGTTCTGGATCCCTTGTAGTACAGTGGATTTCTGAAGAACTGTTTAGGTTCCAGAAACCGTGGGGTCTGTGCTCTGGTGAAGGCACGCTGGATCCCTTGTAGTAGAGAGGATTTCTGAAAAACTGTTTAGGTTCCATAAATTGAGGGGTCCGTGGCCTGGTCAAGGCATGGTGGATCCCTTGCAGTAAAGCACTATTTCTCAAAAGCTGTTTAGGTTTTAGAAATCGGGGAGTCTGTGGCCTCATCAAGGCACACTGGATCCTTAGCAGTACAAAGGATTTCTAAAGAACTGTTTAGGTTTAAGAAATCGTGGGGTCCATGGCCTGGTCAAGGCACATTGGATACCTTGCAGTACACTGGATTTCTGAAAAACTGTTTAGGTTCCAGAACTCGAGGGGTCTGTGGCCTGCTCAAGGAATTCTGGATCCCATGCGGTACAGAGGATTTCTGAAAAACTGTTTAGGTTCCAGAAACAGAGGGGTCCATAGCACTGAATTGAATATGTTTCCTTCCTTCCCCTTCTGACTTCTTCTGAGAAAATAAACCTCTGCTTGCTACTTTAACTCTGACTAAGCCCCACCTCCAGTTATCACATAGCTGAGGTCAGAGGCCAGACAATTAACACTCTTCACCCAACTACAGGACAGTCAGACAAGCCAAGATAAAATTTGCAGCAATTAAAGACAGCACAGAATTACACCACCACTATGTTTTAAATTTTCAACAGCCCAAAAACAATTATAAGTAAAGACAACAAAGAAAGTATAGTGTCACTACAAGCCCACAATCTAAGTTTAAAAGAAAAATAGCAATTACCAGTTACTCTAAAGCACTGAATTGAATATGTTTCCTTCCTTCCCCTTCTGGCTTCTTCTCATGCTACATAAATGCAACATTGACAAGCATTTAAACTAGCAAAGGGGGGTGGCAGGCCAGCAAGGAGGGTACCTACTTGCTCACCCACCACAGCTAGCAGTGGAACCAGTGAACCAGAGGAGTGGCTATCTCTGCAAAGCAGTGTGCAAAAGATGGAGATTAGTGCCCAAGAGGTGGATAAGCAGAAAGGGCAAAATTCAGCAGAAGGGCAGACAGCAAGGAGAACCAGGGATAAATGACAACCAAGGAAGGGGCTGGAGTAGAACAGTGAAGCAGTCTAGGGAGGTCAAATCATGGAAAGCCATGTGTGCAAATGCCAGGATCCTTAGCAACAAGATGGAAGATCTGGAGGCTGTCATGGTACAGTCAGACGTGGACATTGTGGCCATCACTGAAACCTGGTGTAATGATAACCATGACTGGGAGATGGCCATACCTGGCTACAACATATTCAGAAGTGACAGAGCAGGCAGGAAGGGAGGAGGAGTGGCACTGTATGTGAAAAATGACATAAGGGCCACAGAGATCCAGGAGAAACAAAATGGGGGAGAGATACTGTGGGTTAAGCTGGAAAGAAAAATGGGGCCAGCCATCCGCACAGGTGTGGTCTATAGACCACCAGCCCAGGAGGAAGAAACAGGGAGCTGATGCTAGCCATCCAAAGGATGGCAGACAAGGGTGAGGTAGTACTGGTTGGAGACTTCAATATTCCAGACGTGGACTGGAGCATCCTAGCAGTAGCATCAACTAGGAGCAGATTTATCCTGGACTCCCTTCAGGGTGCCTTCCTCAAGCAACTGGTCATGGAACCAACTTGGCAGAAGGCAATACTTGACCTTGTGCTCACAAACAGGGACAGTGTGATGGGGGTAACAGTGGGGGAGCACCTGGGTAACAGTGACCACCAGTCACTGTGGAAAGAGCAGAACCAAACCACACAAAAACACGTATCTTGGATTTTAGGGGGGCAGACTTTGGGAAAATGGGGAGATACTTGAAAGAGGCATTAAGGGGAATGGGACAGGAATCAGGGGTTGAGGAACAGTGGGCAGTATTTAAAATGGGGATTATAAGAACAACAGAATTATGCATTAAGCAGGTTAGCAAGAGGAAAAGGAAGAGGAGACCATTATGGTTTCAAAGAGGTAGCAAAGAAAGTGAAAGTCAAAATATTGCATTCAGGCAATACAAAAGACACAGGCAGAAGGGGATAGGGAAGTACCAGGAGAAACAAAGGGAGGCAGGAAGTCAGTAAGGAAAAGCTTAAACAGAAGAACACATTGCAAAATCAGTGGGTAAAGGGACAAAACCTTTTACAGGTACATAAGTGAAAAATGAAAGACAAAGGGAGGGATAGTGAGGCTGAAGGGGGAGGATGGGAGCCGGGTGGAGGATGACAACAGTAAAGCTGACATATTGAATAGGTATTTCTGCTCAGTCTTTACTGAGGAAGAGGGGGGTAATGGGTCTGAAGGGAGTACAAGGGGTGAGAATGGTGCAGAAATGGACACAAGTCCCTTTACACGAAAGGGTCCTGAAGGAACTGGAAGTAATAAGAGTTGATAAAGCAATGGGGCCAGACGGTGCACCCCAGGGTCCTTAAAGAACTAAGAGAGGTGGTGGCTGAACCTCTGGCTATCCTGTTTGGCTGATCACTGAAACAGGGAGGTACCCAAAGACTGGAGGACAGCAGATGTAGTCCCCTTCTACAAAAGTGGGAACAAAGGAAGCAGGGAACTACAGACCAGTCAGCCTCACCTCGGTAGTGGGAAGATCATGGAAGCACTACTGAAGGAGAGATTGGTGGAACATCTGGTTATCAGTGGACTACAGGACCCAAGGCAGCATGGTTTCACCAGGGGGAGGTCATGTCAGACCAACCTCATTGAATTTTTTTGACTGGGTGACTAGGGAGGTGGCTCAGGGGAGGGCAGTGGACATGGCCTATCTGGACTTCAGCAAGGCCTTTGACACTGTGCCACATAGAAGACTATTACACAAACTGGAGAATATGAGTGTGGGCAGGACAGTAGTGTGGTGGGTAGGTAACTGGCTGGGTGGCAGGACACAGTGGGTGGTGGTAAATGGCTGTCACTCCACAGAGGGAAGAGTGACCAGTGGGGTACCACAGGGATCAGTGCTGGGACCGGTTCTATTCAACATCTTCATCAGTGACATTGCTCAGGATCTAGAAGGCAGAATTTCACTGTTCGCTGATGACACAAAGCTCTGTAAAAGAGTAGACACACCAGAGGGTGTAGACAGAATGAGAAGCGACCTGCAGAAACTTGAAGAATAGTTAGGGGTTTGGCAGTTGAAATTCAATGCAAAGAAGTGCAAGATAATGCATATGGGGCACAAAAACTCTGACACAATATATCAGTTGGGGGGTGAGGATATAGCATGCACCAAGCAGGAAAGGGATCTTGGGGTTGTCATCTCTGATGACCTCAAGGTAGGGAAACAGTGTGACAAGGCAGCAGGTAAAGCAAATAGGATGCTGGGGTGTATAGGCAGGGGCATCACCAGCAGGAAAAGGGAGGTCATAATTCTGCTATACAAGACACTAGTGAGGCCCTACCTGGAGTATAGTGTACAGTTCTGGAGACCATACCTACATAAGGACATAGACAGGGTAGAGAAGGTTCAGAGGAGGGCAACAAAGATGGTGCATGGATTGCATCACAAGTCCTATGAAGACAGTTTGAAGGAACTGAACATGTACTCCCTGGAGGAGAGGAGGGAGAGAGGGGATATGATCGAGACATACAAGTATCTTACAGGGAGGAACAGGGTGCAGGAAAACACTATTTTTAAGTGAAAAGGATGTTCCAGGACTAGAGGGCATGGGATGAAGTTGGAGGGAGGACGATTCAGAGGAAACATGAAAAGAATTTCTTCACAGAATGGGTGGTGGACAAGTGGAACACCCTGCCAGAGGAAGTGGTGGGGCTGAAACAATCACAGGATTTAAGAATGCATGGGATAGACATAAAGGAATTCTAGAGGTCAGGGGTAAGGGGAAACAGGCTTCTAGGAAAACAAACTGAACTTACAAGCTCAAATGGGCAGACTGGGTGGGCCATAGGCCCTTATCTGCCGACACTGTCTATGTATCTATGTAAAACTGATAAAATATTTTATGACTCCGCAGCTTTAAATAAAATCATCTCAGATTCCAAATTGATAGATTCATATAGAATGAAGTTTCCCACTGGGTGTAATACATTTTTAAAGGGGCATCTATCAACGAGGATAGACTTTATATTTATTTCTGAAGTTTTGATACTTGTAAATGCTAATCTTCAAGTTAGAGAATTTTCTGACCACAGATCCATTACAGTAAAAGTCACATGGGAAGGCACTCCAAGATGTAGAAAAAATGTTTGGAGGTTAAACAGTTCGGTATTAATGGATGAACAAATAAAAAAAAGTTTGGAGAAAAGAATGGAAGGCCAGATTATCAGTAGCTTTTCTATATGAGAATGCTGCCCTCTGATGGAAAGACACAACAACTTCATGGATTATGTTTTTCCAAAAAGTAACTAGAGAAATCATGAACAAGAAATGTTTAAAGTATATTCAACTTAGGGCCCAGCTGCAAAAGCTAATATCTCAAACAGAAACATGCAGCTTAAATTTAGGACCCCAAATCACAGAAATGAAAAAACAAATGTGCATTATACAATACGACAGGGTGAAATCTTAAGATCAAGAAATGAGATTTGGCATGAACTTAAAAAAGGGTTCTATTGACCCTTTTAAAGAATGCAGAAAAAGAGTGGAGCATAGAATTTTAACAAGCATGAGGTTAGATACAGATCACATCACCACTTCACCTAGAGAAATCGTGGAAAAGGTTAATTCACACTTTTCTGAGGTTTTTGAGGACATCCCAGTGATCTCTGAAAGTGAAGGTATGTTGAATACAATACCAGAGCTGGGAGTAGATGACAGTGCTCAACTGATTAGCCCTATTCAAAAAGAGGAAATAGAAGCGGCTATAACAGGATTGAAAAGTGATTCAGCCCCAGGCCCAGATGGAATAGGAGCAGACTTTATAAAACATTCTGTAAAGATTATTACCGACCCTGAGATAGTTTTTAATCAAATGTTGTAGCAGAGAGACCTAGCGGACTCCATGTACAAAGTAATGCTAATATTAGTGTTCAAGAAAGGGGAGAGAGAAGAGCTACAAAACTGCAGGCCTATTAGTCTTTTGAATACAGATATCAAAATATTAAGTAAAATCGTATTGAATAGGTTAGTTAAAGTTGCAGAAAAATTAATCAGCCTCACTCAGACTTGTGCCATTCCAAGTAGAAAACAGGTGGATAATTTGATACTACTTAGAGAGATATTTCATACAGCAGAAAAACAGGGTTTAAAAGGATATATACTTGGCCTTGATCAGGAGAAGGCATTCAACAAAATATCACATCAGTACATGTATAATATTTTAAAAGACTATGGTATACCTATAGAATTCATAAGATGGATACAGACATTGTATAGCAGGGCCTCACTTACCCCCAATATAAACGGGTGGATAGGAAAGGAGATTAAAATTAAAAGAGGTGCTCAGCAGGGGTATCCTCTAAGTCCTTTATTGTATGTGTTTTATATAGGCATATTTGTAAGAAAATTGGAACAAGACAAAAGAATAATAGGGTTAAAGCTACGCCCAAGTTTGACTACCATTAAGAGCTTGGCCTATGCAGATGACTTGGTTTTGTGTTTAGATCCCCTAACTAAGGAAATGTCCTTGTATGAACTTTGTCAATCTTTCTCATGGTGTTCAGGGTCCAAAATTAACTTTGATAAAAGTTCAGGAGTGGCATTAGGAAATACCCTGATTCCTACTGACAATATGTTTGCAGGAATAAGGATAGCAGCAGGTTCAATCCAGGTATTAGGAATTATTTTTGAAAGAGCAGATATGGTCAAACAGAACTGGGAAATGGGAACATCAAGAGCTACTACTTTGGCTAATTCTTGGAAAGACAACAAATTGCTAAGAAAAAACGGGTGCTTTTAATCAAAACCTTACTATTACCCATATTTTTGTATATAAGTTATGCGTTTCCCCCTCCACAAACATCGGTAGTGACCTTATACAGTTTATTCTTTCAAGCCTTATGGGAAAATAAGTTGGATCTCATAAAAAGAATAATAACCTGCAGGAAAATAGAAGAGGGAGGGTTATACATGGTGAACCCGGTTGTTTTTTTTTTTGCAGCTTGTTCATAGCATATAATGTTAGGGGTGCTTTGAGACCAGGTAACAGAATATGGAAAGAACAAGTAATGTATTGGATACATCCATGCTTTATGGCATGGACAAATAAGAAACCTGGTTCTTTGCACAGAGTCCCAATACTTCCAATATATGGAGTGGAATAAGTGAAAAACTTGATGAAATGGAATATCACTAAAGAAGAGGTTAAGATTAAAAATAGGAAAGAAATACAGTATATTCCCACGTTTTACAGGAGAAGGATAAAGAAGACATTTGCTTAGGGGATTGTCCAACAACTAGAGTGTAAACTAATTTAAGAATGTTAAAATTGAAGAGGATGCCAGATTTTATATGGGACACAGTATGGCTTAGTTTGCATGGGAAATTGGGGTAAGAAATAATCACAAACATAAGCAGGTACAGGAGAGATGCCGTGTTAAATAAACATGTGTGCAAACCCTGGAAACACAGGAACATTTATGTTTAAAATGTGAATATACAAAAGACTTCTGGTTGGTTGTATCTTGCCAAAGGAGGGAACCCGTGTTTTGCAACTTATCATATGATGCTTTGGTCTGTGGGAAAATGGAACATGGATTGGGAAAATATAACTCAGAAACTATGTATATCATTTTGGCCATAATGAGATACTATATTTGGCAGTCCCAGTGTTTATAACTTACTCGGCAAAGAATAACTTCATACATTGAAATGGATAGGAATATTAGGATTTCCTGACAGAAACTATATGGACTTGATGCTAAAAGATGTACAGAAGAGAGACTGAAATTACTTTGGATTAATTTGGATTGTGAGCACTGGGCAAAACCTCCATGAATGTTGACAGGAACAATATTGTTAAATCACATTGTATGCCTATCTTGTATTTGTAACATTAATGTGTTTTCTTTTTGTTTTATAATTTATGTATATTAATGTATAAGTTTTGCATAATAGTATAATTTTGTGTCTGCAGTCCTTTCAAAAAAAATTCTCCCTGGCTGGCCCAGTGGCACAGAGGGTTGAGGCGCTGGCACGTTACCTCATCCCATGCCGGTGACCCGGGTTTGGGAACAGACTCGGGTCATCGGGGGCTGGCAGGGGCAGGAGAAGGGGGTGGGTAGTCATCACACCGCAGCGGCCTCTGGTGTAGACCAGGAACACTGCTAATGCACGTAAGAAAGAGGGAGTAACTAGAAAAGCAGAAATACTGCTTCACGGTAGCTGGATGACAGCTGCCTTGCGCTCTGAGGCCATCAAGGTCCTACCGAGCTCTCCATCTCAGCAGCATCCCTGGGGCTAAAGTGGAGTGCTGGTCTGCCCCCCTTGGCTGGTGCCTTCCCCCTCATAGGAGGGGGACCCATCCAGTGAAGGGTTACACCAGGTCACCCTGGGGATCAGCTGCGATCTGAGGCAGAATCTCAGAGGACGGATGGGTCAGAGGACTGCCTTGGTAAGCCTGAAGGAGTGGCTGCCATGGGGCACGTAGGGGTAGCAAGAAATAACGTAAAAAATTCACCTACTGTTGCTGTAGGGGGTGTGTGGGATCCCTGTGAACATGGCTGAGGAATCCAGTGTGCTTTTGGAAGCCGATGAAGGAGGAGGCAGTATCAATGGTGGTACTGGTCTCCTGGTTGTGACTATACTGGTAACCATTATCTGATTGGTAATTTCTTGTGCTGTTGACACCACAGTAGGGGATGTACCTGTATCTACCTCCCCAGCTGAGCAAGTGGTCATAGAGCTGGATTTAGAGCATGCCAAATCTCAACTACAAAAGGATTTCCAGGAAAAGAAGCAGCATTTGCTGCAAGCAGAACAGGAATATTTCACAGCACAGTGGAAGATCAAGGAGGAAAAGAAATGGAAAAGAATGTCTCTGAACTCACCCTGTCTGTCAGGTGAAAAAGTTTAAAAAGGGTTCATGTTTTCCAGTAACTCTCCTGCACTGGAAGAAAAAACATGGAACCCCAGAATAGAGAAAATGCATGATGCACAGCCAGGGGAATGAGGATGATCCCCAGAGAAAGCCCTGAGTGGAGCGGGCTGGTTGCAAAAAGAGGATGGGTCCTGGATTCCTGATCTTCACATCACAATTCCGGGAGCAAGTACAGAATGGAATACAGAGGTGGTGGAGGTGCTACAAACAGGGAACACTGAATCTGCAGAGATTATATCACTCCAGGATACTGCACCTAGGGAGAATGAAGGTAGTATTTCATTTTCACCTGTTGATGACATGGCCACAGATGTTTTTTTCATGCACATATGGGGCCTCAGGCTCCTGCAGAGGCTAGAAACCAAGCGACCTCAGAGTCGGCTACTGATGTTCCAAAGGTGGTAGAAGCTGAGCCGGCTGCAGCCCAACTTATGCCAGCTTGTTTAAAAAAACAGTGGAGCTAGCTAAACGGCACAATGCAGTGTACCTGAGATATTTGGGGAGCACAGATGACATGCCCGATAGGTTTTGTGTAGGGAAAATTCTGCTGATGCAAATGTTATTTTTTCCCTCTGAAGTTTATGCCCTTATCCACACCCCAGGTGAATCCATGTATGACATTAGTTTCAGAACCCCTGATATTCTAGACAGGTTCTGGATAAAGTATGCCACCCAGAAAACAAACCCAGCCTGGGCTCACTTTCAAGCCATACCACTCACAAACCAATTTTTTAAAGTAATAACTGTTCTTTTCTGTAATGAAGGCATGAACATTGCTGGCATTATCTATTGGTTGGAGAAATTCTGTAAAATACAGGGTAACCCAGAGTCAATTCTAGATGATGAAGGCTTCTGGAATGGGGGGGAGGTGGGTGGCATTTCAAAATAAATCTCTCACAGAATGGCCCAGGGCTGCAGCATCTCCCAAACTGTTTTTATTTGGGACGAGATAAAGGGTTTATATTTTACCCAGGACAACCCTGGCATTGTTACAAATGCGGCTCCCCCCAACATGTTAGCTGCTCCTGTGAGGTGATAAAGGGTACTCAGTGTGGTGAAGTGGGACATTCAATGTTTCATTGTAGAAACCCCTTAAAATGAAGTCTATGCGAAGAAGGGCATTCCTTTAATAACTGTCCATGGGCAGCACATAATATGGATAATGCAGATTATGGCATTCAGGACTTTTATATTAATAAAGCAGTTAAGACTACAAGACCTATGCCACCCCCAATCTTGATTCCACAAAGGCACGCCACATCCATCCCTGAGGTGATCCCTACACCACAGTTAGGCACAAAAGCTGCAGTGGCTCAAGTAACAGAGGATCCATGGAGAGTAACACAATCCCCAGCCACACAAGAACACCCTCAGGTCACACAGGGCACCAATGGCTCTGATATGTCCCCCACAACCTTTACGTACTGAGGAGTTCTATACAGTGGTGATGAAAAGAAGTGGACTGTAAAAGAAAAGCTTAAATAAAGGGAAGTTTACAGCATCCCTGGTTACTGTAAAGAATAAATATACTATCCTTCAGGAAGATGAAGCAAACATGGACACAGATTCAGATTCCACTTCCCTTCACTCCTCACAATCAGATGGGGGGGTGGATATGGAGCATGTGGGGAAAGATACGGAGGCCAAATCACAAAAGAAGTGAACTGGGACTAGATCATGGGTAAAAAAGAAAAGGTGATGACATAACCCATGAAATCTCCCCTTTATGACTTAGCTGCGGCATCTTTGAATGTCAGCAGCATAAAACCAAAGAGAAAGCAGTTGCTCACTTTTGCACAGCTTGAGACTAACTTCTGTGATGGTATCCTTTTTCAAGATACACGCCTACATTTAGTTAGTGAAATGCATGATGCTAGCACTGCTTGGTTATAGGGAAGAGTCCCACTGGTCAATGGGGGAGGAGTTATGCAGTGGAGTAGGCATTTGTGTGAGCAATCCATCAGCTAAAATAATCCATATGGTTGATTTAGTACTAGGGAGGGTTCTACTATTAGACATCACTTCATATGAGTTGGACTTCTGAATCTTAAATGTTTACACACCACAAACTAAGGCTGCAAGAATTGAGGTATTTCAAAAAATTCAGCCCTTTTTGTTTACCTCAAAATATATAATGTTGGGTGGAGACTTTAATTGTAGTAGGTTCACCACCAATAAGGGTATGAAAACCACCAAAAATGCTTTGTGAAGCAACCTATTTGAATAATCTGGTATCACAATCAGGACTCATAGACGCCTTCACTCAGGGAGAGACTACAGTACAGAAAACATATTTTCAGGGTAATTTAGCTACAAGAATTAATTACTGGTTTATCTCGGATAGCCTTGAGATTAAGAATACAAGGGTGATATCAGTCTCGTCCTTAGATCATGCCATGTTAAGCATGACAGTTGCGAATTATGACAAAATGGGAAGAGGGCCAGGGTACTGGAGGATGAATCTGAGCCTCCTGGCTGACCCTATAATTAAACAAGGATTCACTAATCTAATGGAGGCCTGAAAGTCAGTAAAATTCTTACATGACTCATCCCAAGACTGGTGGGAGGATACTAAATATGATGTACAGGATTATTTTAAACTGATGGGGAAATTAAATGGTAAAGGGAAAACAGATCTTTATAATCAGTATATGGAGCAACTATATGAGCTTTTGTCCTTACAAAGCCAGAACAATAAGGATCTCTCTACACAAATTACTGATTTAAAACAAACAATGTCAGACCTACAATATGATAGACTTAAATCGTTAGAACAGGAACAGAGATTTGGTACCCAAGGACAGCAATCTTTTGTAAATCCATTTCAATTCTGTCACTTGCAACAACAGAAAAATGTATTCCCATGTTACTACATCTACTGGTATGTCAGTTATTTCAAAATCAGCCATCTTAAAAGAGATTGATAATCATATTGCCCAATTATTTTAGGAATCCCAGGAAGCCCCTCCACATAGAAGAGATTGAATGGCGAGTGTACATTACCATAACTTTCTATTGAGCTACAACACACCCTTGTACGACCCATTATGAAACAGGAAGTCTTAGGTGTACTTAACTCGTTAACTGAGGGTTCAGCCACAGGGTAAGATGGCATTCCCTATGAGTTATATAGGTGTGTAATGATGGAGATATTAGATGAAGTTGTACAACTTTTCAATGATATGTTAAGCACTAAGGAAATACCAACTAGTATGTATACTGGTTTAGTAGTTCTAGGGCTGAATATTCAAAGGGGGTTGTGCCTGGTGCAGCCGAGTTGCATTGGCGCAACCCTGCAATGTGCCCTGGTGCAATGTTCAAAAGGGGAACCTGCACAGCACAAGTCCCGATGCACTGGGGTGCATTGGTAATGTATGCAGCGCATCTAAAAAGGGCATGCCCATGCATATGTGGCACATCCCAATATTCAGCCTGGGATGTGTGGTGCATCTGCTGGCACAACCCCCCAGATGCACCACATACCGGGGCACAAAGTTGAGCCAGAAAATCCTAGCTCAAATGGTGACCACCCACAGGTAGGCTGCTGTATTGCAGGGCACAACACAGCAGCCGCCAGCCGTGGGTGGCTGCCCACCCAGCAAGAACATCATCCACAAGCACCCAAACCATCCCTGGTAGTCCAGTGGTACCCCCTCCCTCCCATTAGACTGATTGTGGGTAAACTGAAGTGAAACATATCCCTGGTAGTCCTGTGGTACCCCCCTCCCAATCGTAGCCATGATCACGGGTAGAGTGACGTATACAGAATCCCTGGCAGTCTAGTGGTCCCCCCACCCCTCCTGTAGCACTGATCCAAATAATGTACAAGCAACAGCTGCCCTAGTAGCCTAGTGGCACCCCCTTCCTATCCCGACCCTCTGATAGCCATATTATTTAGCTAAGAATTATCCCTGGTGGACCAGTGGATCCCCCCTTCCCACCCATAACCCTGAACACTGGCAAAGTGGTAACCTACAAATACCTGGTGGTCCAGTGGTAACCCCTATTCCCCCACCTACACAGGATCCCCAGCCCATGCAGCTCCCCCTCCCCATCATCAGTGGGTGGCTGCAACCTGCCCGCACACTGCCCAGCCACCCGCTGAAGGACAGCTTACAGTATGCACTGTAAGCCTATTGGTTCACACTGTGGACCAATAGAATAACAGTGCATGCTGTAATCTGTCATTCGGCAGGTGGCTGGGCAGTATGCGGGTGGGTTGCAGCCACCTGCCGATGATGGGGGGGAGAGCTGGGAGAGGCTGGGATTCCTGTGTGGTGAGGATGGGGGTTACACTGGACCCTGAGACTTTGTAGTTTACCACGTTGCTGGTGTTTGGGGTTATGGTGAGAGAAGAATCCACTGGTCCACCAGGGATGATTCTTACTAAACAAGATGGTGACTGAGGGTTGATAGGAGGTACCACTAGGCTACCAGGAAGCTGTTGCTTGTATATTATTGGGATCGGTGCTACAGGAGGTGATGACACTAGACTCCAGGGATTCCATATCCATCACCTCACCTGTGATCATAACTATGAGAAGGAATATTAGGGTTCCACTGGACCTGAGAACTTCTATTATCATACTATTTTCCATGATCAGGGTATGGGTGGGGGGACCACTAGATCACTAGGGCTTGTCGTTATTCAGTTTTACCGCAATTGCAGTTATGTGGCAGGGGTACCCCAGGACCCCCTCAGTCCACACACCATTCTGTGCAGGGTGCCAGGCACATTTCACTGGGCTGCCCTCATCTCATGCAAATGGGGCTGTAATGACATGCAAATGGTCCCATTTGTGCCTTGCATACATTATGGCCTCATTTGCATGCCCAGGTCTGAATATCTCAGGACATGCACCCTGCGCAACTACAGTTGCACTTGTGCATTCCCAGTCCTCCCTGTCTGGGGAATGTGCCAGCACATTGTATATGTGCCATGCACATTCTGTGCCATATTCAAAGGTGATGCGCCATGGCACATCACCTTTGAATAGCCCCCTGTCTGGCCTCCGGTGCATCTCAGTTATTCTGCACTGCCACTTGTGCTATTGCTTGGTGCAGTCTGAATATCCAGCCCCCAATGCATAAAGCAGGTGGCAAAAGCATCTTATCGAATTGGAGACCTATAACATTATTGAGTGGTATCCCTGCAAAATTTATAGGGTGGGTTCAGGCCTGTTATGTGCAGGCTGTCGCAAAGCCATACTGTAATGGGTGGTTAGGTCAAGAGTATAGAGTAAGCAGAGGTGTATTGCAAGGCTGTCCCCTTAGTCCCCTGCTGTATGTGCTGACTTTGGATCCCTGTTGAGAAGAATAAATGGTTCCCCCTCAATAACAGGATTGTCCTTTTCTAGTGTGGATCCAGAAATAACAACAATAGCTTATGCAGCAATGTTTGTTTAGTTCTTGCAGATCTTACTTCGAGACACAGCTCTTGCAGCAGGTTACACCATTAGGACTGAAGCCGCCAGGCGCCAGGACCCCACGGAAAAATTCTAGCTAGCTAACTACAGCGGGGACCTTGACGTCGGTCCCGCCTCCGGCGTCAGGCGGTGTACAAAGGGGCGGTCCCTACTAGATTAGTTCTTTTCCCGCCGTCGACTTAGCTACTTGACCCCTTCGGTTACCAGTCTAGCTCGCGACGCGTGAATAGTGCTTTTTTCGACAAATTTTTCAGAAATTTTCAGAATTCTCTTCAAGCAAGATCTTGATGTCATCACCAACTTCTGACCATCCATTGAAGTGCGCTTGTGGAAAGCAGATCCACGATACCCGGGCCTGTCCTTCTTGCCAAGGGTTCAACAGCCGTACCCGGATCCGGCGTCAGAAGGCTTTGCAGGCGTTTCTTCTGGAGGAACAACTGAAGACCATGTCCTCCAAGGGGGAAAGCTCCAAGGTCCACAAGCACGCGGAGAATAGAAGGGAGAAGGCCCCTTCCAGGTCCCCATCCAGGGGTTCGGAGTCCCGTAGCTCCGGTTCGAAATCTCCCCAGGCTGCAGTGAAGAAGCCTTCCTCTCAGGAAAAATCCGCCAGGCCTTCCTCCCCTTCCAGGGCCTTGGCGAAGTCCGGGGAACGACACCATCACCACCGCAAGTCGGGTTCCCGCTCCTCGGTACCCGACGTCAGGTCTTCGTCGGTGCCTCCACGCAAGACGCTGGAGCTCACGCCCTTAAAAAGGCCTGTAGCCCAGACGCCGACTCAACAGCCGTCAGCCGTGCGCCCTTCATCCCTGGAGCCACCGTCGGCCCGACGACCGACGCCGGCCATTACATCCCAGCGGACGCCGGTAGGGGGACCGACGCCCGCCCCTCCTGAGAAAAAGAAGGCCCTGTTGCCTCCGACCGACATCGGTCAGGAGCTCTCTATCGGAGGAGGACCTAGAGCAGCCCGAGGACCAGACGGGCGACCCGGTCCTGCGGTACTCCCAGGAACCCTCATTACCAGAGCCCCTGTGGAGCGCCGACGCCGACCCGACGACGCCCACCGCACCGCGTCGCCGGCCTCTCTCTAGCAGAGGTGAAAGATCTGTTCACCTACTGGTGGGATACCATTAAAAGGACATGGTTCCCCCTTCTCCTCCTCCTACTTCGGTTCCTGCCCCCCCCTCGCCATCGGGGTCGGCAGGCCGTGTTCCTCCTCCCCGGGAGCCTAGAACCTCTCCCAGGGGGAGACCTGACAAACGGAGACCTCTGTCGAAATCCTCTTCTGGATCACCCAGCCCCAAGAGATCCAGGAGACGCCGACGATCGCCTTCAACGGAGGACACGGGATCAGACTACTCCATCTCTAGATCCCCATCTCCACTCTCTCCATCCCTTCTCCAGACCCACGTGAGATGCCTAGATCTCCTCCGGATGATCCCTCGTTCCTTGATATTATGAGACATATACAAGAGAACATGGGATGGGATGCTGAAGACTTAGACCCCGAAAGGGTACGCCTCGCCAAATATCTTCGGCAAAAGGACCCCAAGCCTGTGGTGGTACCACCCTTGGTTGACACTTTTGTGGACATCACCAAGGCCGCGTGGAAGCGTCCACACTCGCTCCCGGCGAGACCGAAGAAAGCTGATCGCTTGTACAAGGCTCCTAAGGACAACCAGTACTTGACGCAGCATCCTCAGGCCGATTCTCTGGTCATCACAGCCTCACATGACCGGTCACAGAGGCCACAACATTTGAGCACCCTGCCACCGGACCCAGAGTCCAAACAACTGGATGCATTGGATAGGCGCACGTATGCTTCCGCTACCTGCGCCATCAGATCCCTGAACTATTTAACCCACATGGTTCAGTTCCAGAACACTTTGTGGAACAGGGTCTGAAGCGGCTGAAAAGATGCCCGAAGGTGAGCAGAAGGAGGAGATGCTTCAGCCCTCCTCACGGGGTTCAGACGTGGGGACCCAAGTGCTAAGAGCCGCAGATGACTCTCATGGACTCATCGCCCGAGCAGCAGCTTCTGGCGATGCCTCCGGAGACACTCTTGATTGCGCTCTCGGTTTTACCCGGACGTCCAAAAGAACATCTTGGACGCCCCTTTTGAGGGAGAAGTATTGTTTGGTAATCCTACAGAAAAGATCCTTACCAAACTCCAAGAGGCCGGAAAGGCGGTAAGGTCGGTTCAGGCCATGTACCGACCTAAGCTTGGTTCCTTTCGTAGGAACCAAAGCCATTTTCATGCGCGGACGCAGAGGCAACAGACCCACTCCGCTGCACCTCAGAGGGGCTCTGGTTTTCGTAGAGCCCAGGGCAAACACCCCGCCAGCCGAGGCCAGCATTCTCCTAGGCAGGCCCAGCCAGCGGGTCCATCTGCCGCCACAGCCTGACTCCTTTCCGGCCCCTGCCCCTCAGGATCAACGGGAGTTTACAGTCGGGGGTCGCATTGCGAACTTCCTGCCGGGATGGCAGGCCATTACCACCGACAGGTGGGTTCTTCAGTTGGTCAGTCTAGGCCACTTTATAGATTCGCAGGAAAGCCACCCTCGAGGCCTCCTTTGCTCTCCGGTATCAGGGTCAGCACAAAGCCTTGATCTGGCAAGAGTACTCGTGCTACTATGAAAGGGTGATAGAGTACGTCCCCAGAGACCAGAGAGGACTAGGATACTATTCCCACTTCTTCCTGGTTCCCAAGAAAACAGGGACCTCCGTCCAATCCTGGACCTCAGCGACCTCAATGTGTCAGTCACTTACAAGAGATTCCGCATGGTGACCCTTCCGGGTCTTATCCCCATGCTCAAACAGGACGCCTTTTTAGCGTCTCTAGACATGCAGGATGCCTACCTGCACATCCCTATGGCTCAGGCGCACATGAGGTTCCTGCGCTTCGAGTTTCTCGACCACCATCTTCAGTTTCGAGCCCTTCCTTTCGGACTGTCTTCCACACCAAGGGTCTTTACCAAGTGCATGGCAGTCGTGGCAGCGTCTCTGAGGAGACAGGGCCACTACGTGTTCCCGTACCTGGACGACTGGCTTCTCATGGCCGCCTCCAGAGAGGTGTTGCTTCTTGCAATCCAGAGCACCCAGGATCTGTTCCGATCCCTGGGCATTCTCATAAATTACGAGAAGTCTCTCCTGGTACCGTCGCAGAAACTGCAGTTCATAGGAGCAGTTCTGGACACTGTTCGGGGAAGAGCCTTTCTTCCGGCCGACAGAGCGGAGTGCATCAGATCCTCATAAGGACCTATCATTAAGCAAGGTTGTACCTGCCAGGTCGGTCCTTTGCTTGCTTCGGACACATGGCTGCGGCCATTCTACTGTCCCTTTCGCAAGACTCCACATGCGAATTACTCAGTGGATGCTCAAAGTGCAATGGGACCAAAGGCAAGACCACTTGCAGCATCCGGTCAGACTCACGAATTCAGTGATTCAAGACTGGCAGTGGTGGCTAGCCCCAGGGTCGCTCTCATCAGGCATCCCATTCATTGCACCGTCCCCGGAGGTCACCCTCACCATGGACGCTTCCGGTCTTGGGTGGGGGGCACACCTGGACGGGGTAAAGTCCCAGGGTACGTGGACCCAGATGGAAGCTCACCTTCACATCAACGTGCTGGAAATGAGAGCGGTCCTCTGTGCCCTGCAGGCCTTTCAGTCAGTTATCCCACCTGTACTCTTCTACTTCAGACAGACAACACGGGTGATGTATTACCTCAACAAACAAGGAGGCGACACTTACCCCTTTGCAGGAGGCCATGAGGTGTGGGATTGGGTAATCAGACACGGCGCGAATCTGATCACTGTGCACGTTCCCGGAGTGGACAACACGATTGCAGATGGCCTGAGTCGTTCTCAGGCCAGAGTCCACGAATGGGAACTTCTTCAAGAGGTAGCAGAGGATCTGTTTCTTCGATGGGGAACTCCAGATCTAGACTTGTTCGCCTCCCCATCCAACGCAAAACTGCCCAATTTTTGCTCGCTAGATCCAGGGCCTGGTGTTTTCTGGCGAGACGCGTTATCCCTCTCCTGGGCGAACAGATTCCTCTACGCTTTCCCTCCTTTCCCGTTGATCCAGAGAGTTCTTCTCAAACTGCGCAGGGAGCACGCACTAATGATCCTGGTGGCCCCATTTTGGCCCAGACAGATTTGGTTCCCTTTGTTGATTCAACTATCTCGGGAACCCCCGCTCCCGTTGCCGCTCAGCTCCCACTTACTGTCTCAGGAGAAGGGTTCACTTGTCCACCCGGACCTACGTTCCTTGAACCTGCATGCTTGGCTCCTAGAGACATAGCCATTTTGCGTCACGGGGTCTCGCAAGAGGTTGCAGAAGTCCTTTCTGCAGCTAGAAAGCCGGCAACGCATGCGACGTACGCCATGAAATGGCGCCGTTTTTATGTATGGTCGCGAGCACGCGACCTTTCCCCTTTAGGTTGTCCTGTGGGAGTAATATTAGAATATTTGCTCTCCCTCTTTCATTCGGGTCTAGCCTACTCCTCTATTAAAGTGCACCTCTGTGCCATTTCGGCTTACCACCTCCCGGTGGGAAATCGTACAGTGGCTCAGGTGGACGCCTCTCGGGATTTTCTTAGGGGAGTGTTACACCCTAGGCCTCCTATTAGAGACCCTGTGCCTCCATGGGATTTGCTCTTTGTCCTGGAACAGCTCACGCTTCCCCCCTTTGAACCTGCCGCGGATTGCGAGCTACGTTTTCTGTCGTGGAAAACGTTGTTTTTAGTTGCTGTTACCTCGGCAAGAAGAATTTCTGAACTTCACGCTCTCATGTGCAAAGAGCCTTATTTAGTTTTCCACCGGGACAGAGTATCCCTGAGGACGAACCCTAAATTTTTGCCTAAGGTGGTTTCTTCACTCACTCTGAACCAGGATATCGACCTTCTGGTCTACTTCCCGAACTACTCAAATAGAGGAGAGGCTCTGCTCCATACCCTGGATGTTCACCGCAGCCTGAGGTTTTACCTCAACAGAACTCAGTCCTTTCGTAGTTCTGAGCAGCTTTTCATTTCCTTCTCTGAAAGAATGATGGGCCAATCCGTATCCAAACAGTCCCTTTCTCGCTGGCTTGTCCAGTGTATTTCTCACTGTTATGGTTTCAAACAAAAGCCCCTCCCGGGTACAGTCCGGGGTCATTCCACTAGAGGGGTGGCTACTTCCTTTGCAGCACTCAAAAATGTTTCCACTTCTGCTATATGCGCTGCAGCCACTTGGAGTTCTGTGCATACCTTTATCAGGCATTATAGCCTGGACATGCCTCTCGCGAAGGGCTGGTTTGGCTTGGCCGTGCTTCAGGGTCTCCTGTCCTAGGTTCAGAACCTGGTATTTATCCTTTATTTTCCTCCTCCCGGATTTTCTGACAAGCGTTACTGCTTGGGAATCAGTCCTAATGGTGTAACCTGCTGCAAAAGCTGTGTCTCAGGTAAGATAGTACAGTTACTGAAGAACTCACTCGTAACAGTAGATCTTCGGAACAGCTCTTGCAGCAGGTACCTTCCCGCCCACCTTCCCCTTGAGGAGGCATGGTCAGTCTTTCTGAGCAGGAATTGTTATCTTTCTGTCTTCTGACGGTAATCCTAGGTCTCCCATTTTGATGTCAGCCTCATGCAAGAAGTCTCAGCGGAGAACTGGGGAATCTGGCGGGACCGCCCCCTTTTGTACCACGCCTGACGTCGGAGGCGGGACTGACATCGGGGGCGGTCCACGCTGTAGTTAGCTAGCTAGAATTTTTCCGTGGGGTCCTGGCGGCTTCAGTCCTAATGGTGTAACCTGCTGCAAGAGCTGTTCTCGAAGATCTACTGTTACGGTAAGTTCTTACGTAACTGTACTTTATAAATTCCTGTATTCAGGTGGGTGAAATGTTGACCAGCTTCTCTGGGATGTCAGGGTCAATGATTAATTATTCTAAAAGTAAATGCATACCAATAGGTGAGATGTCGCAATCCTTGGACTCTGTCATTAATATTCCTATTATAAAGGGCACTTGCTCTATTTTAAGTATTTACTTGGAAATGGAGATCTGGCTTTGCTGAACTGGCAGCAAAAACTCCAACAAGCATATGGTAAAGTTACGCTTTGGATTAGGTGGAATATGTTGAAATTAAAAAGGGTGTTTATGCTTAAATCTTTTCTTTTATCTATATTTTTACATCTTAGTTGCATTTTTTTCTTTGCCCAGACAACTGGAAACAAAAGTGTACAATTGCTTCTTTACATGCATGTTGGGGAGCAGGTTAAATCCTGTCAAAAGGGGCATTTTATTTTTGGATAAAATGCAGGGAAGTATAAAAATGGTTAATCCAATACCCTTTTTCTTTTTCATGTTTATTAGTGCCAACATAAAACCTTTTCTATTGGGTAAACAGAAGGCGTGGATCCCATGGGTCTAAGATAGTTTGGAACCTATACTGCAAGCATGGCCGGTGCATGGGGAAATCCAGAGGCAACGGTCCCTAAACACCCATCCAATGCATCATCAATCATGTTTGGGGAAAATCAAGTTATGGATCCTAACAAAAAATCATATACACACACTGCAGAGATGGGACATGTGTAAGTACATTATATTTCAGTTTTTCAGAGAAGTGACCCACTTTGAGTCTCATCCTAAGCAGGAAAAGGAAAACACAGGGAAGATGTTGGTATCACCCCAAATACTGCCCCAGATGTGGGATGTAGTTTGCTTATCAGTACTGGGAAAATTAAATGTTAAAGGAAACTTAAAACATAAGGGTATGGAAGAAAGATTTTGTCCTAGGCCTATGTGCAGTACTACAATTGAAACTGTGTCATATTTATTTTTGGAATGTCCATTCATAGTACAGTTTTGGGCAATTGTGTGACATAAATGGCCTGCTTCTCCATTTTATGGCCTTACACCAGGCATTTTATGCCTAGGAATTTTGGCTTTTTTATGGACAAAGCATGACAGGCCATGTGGCTGTTTTTAGTGTGTTTCAAGTTTTATATATGGCAAGTATGGTGTAGACTTTCAATACAGCAAATTACAATCTCTGAAGAGCAACTGTTTTATATGATAGAGAATGCTATTATAAAATTGAAGTCTGAAGAATGCTTGTTTTCTACTCAGGTACATCAAGTGTGCTGGGGCAGCATCAGCTGGATTCAGTAAAGACACAAGGAAGACTGCTATCACCTAGAGACACTCCAGGTATGTCTTGAAATCATATGGAGTAAGTAGACCTAGTTATCTCCCAGATGTGGGTAGATACGACAGGTTATGTTGCCAGCACGACCTTGCCATAGGGCCTCTACAGGGAGGTACTAGGATTTTACTGTCAGAGTTAGTATCCTCATTTGGGTCTGGGATAGACACTTTGCTGGTGGTGTATACCCACATTGGATAGTTTAAATGATTAGTTTACTTAACATTTGGTATCACCCAGTTCTTAGTAGTAGGGGCAAAAGGGGTTACGCGTACAAGTACTGAAGAAGTCATAAAGAGGTAGGAAGAGAATATTGGATATTGTTTAATCTTGGTTAAATGTACAGTTTCATCTATACTATGGTCTGATTTTCATTTTTGGTAGTAAACATTGCTACTGTTTGGGGCCAGCTCTGACTTAGAGCTGAAAAATACATTCTTCCACTGCTATCCAAGTGAGAAACTGGGACCAAGTAGACTGGAAACTCTTATTTCCCATTCTTATTACATTTTGTATTTTATTATCAGTGATGCTGACAATTTACTTTGACTCTGAGCATACATGAGTATGTGTTTGCAGCTCTATTAAAGATTCCTCTTGTTTGGTGGCGGAGGTGGGAGGGTGGGTAGGGAGTATGTTGAAATACCTATTCTGCCATTTATTTTGATTATGTTCTATATATTGATTCCTTGTGACTTTGAAGATGTATTATGTTATTATCTGAAACTGATGCTATAATACAGATACCCCTTTTAGTGGGAGGGATGGCATTGCTTGAGTTTTATTTCTTTATTTTAGCTTTACATGCACAATGGGAAGCAATTTATGAGGGGTAGCATCAAAATACTTCTTCAATTTTGTTTAGAATTCTTTCGTTTTATTTATGTTGTGAGTTCGAATGAAGTGATACCATTTTTACATACTTGATTTACAGATATAATAAAAATTCCCCTACTCTTCTAGCGAGGGAAAGGTGTATTCTTTAGTTTTCATATTTTCTTATTACGTTAAATATTTATTTGAAGGCAACTTGAAATGAGTTTGACTGAAATACTTATTTAATTTCTTTCATTTTGTATTTGTATATTCTTTTTGTGTGAATTAACACTGTTTGTACCTATTTGATTTTGAAGTTGTAATAAAAATTCCCATACTGTTCATTGATAAGTGTCAAGTTATCTTGTACTTCCACCTGGACAGTGACTAGAGATGGGCAGATGGGACCTTGGTTTAACACCTCATTTGAAGGACCCTTCTCATCCTGCACTACAGCATCAGTTATTGGTATTACCCCAAGGATCTGGTGTGAGGCAAGAACCCATGACCTTCTGATATCCCAGCCCAGAGGCAACTGTGTTACCTACTGAGCCACTGACACTGATATTGCTTGTCACAAAATCATTGGGCAAGAAAATTAATGCAGCAGGACATAAACTTCAAGAACTAATGGGTGAGTATAATCTAGCACACATAAATGATAGGTTAAAAGGGGGGTTGAAGGGTAAACTAACTTTTTACTCTTCTTATGGAGCTTCTGTAGTTGATTGTCTTAAGTTTGAAGGGCACAATGGATGTCTGGGACTGCAGTTTAGTCCACACTCACAGTGAAAGTGATATTTTCTGCATTGCTCTCAAATGGGGTAGAGAGTCAAAGCATTGTGAAAAGCCCATAGAAGTTAATAACTTTCCCCTTTCAGAAATTAGAAAAGGTGTTAGAGTTAAGTGAAACAATCAGCAAGAACTAATAATTAGGGAGATTTCTTTAGACTTTTTGGAACCTTCTTTGTATAACAATAAAGAATGGGGGTCTTCCGAGTCAATTAGTATGGAGTTAGTGGATATATTCTCAGTACAAAGAAATCACCTATATGAAACCCCTCAAACTATTAAGGTTAGGGAAAGGATTACTTTGTTTGATAAGGAATGCAAATGGCTAAAAGCAGCTCTATTAAAATATATCAGAATTACTAGATTTTTGATTCAGATTAGGTTCTGAACTCTAAATCAAAAAAGAAAAAATAAGGCATTTCTTGATTCAAAAAGGAAGGTGTTCTGCCTTACTCAATGAAATAGAATGATGAATGCTTTCTTAGCTCGTGATTGTCACTCCTTTTCGCTGATGGTGGCCAGGAGAACTAATAATAGCAAATATGAGATTGAGGCTTACATTTCTCCCTCTTGTTGGAGTCAGCATTTATCAAGTATATTTTATTATTCTAATTTCATGAATCATCTTCTTTTTATGATTGAAAAAGTAAGATTTTCATTTTCACCCTTTTCAGAGAAAAAGTTTTACTTGACTTTATGTTCACTGAAACCAAAAAAGTGCCTAGGACTGATCATATTCCAGCTGAAGTCTTCTTGACTAATGCTCAAAATTGGAATCATTTTCATGTGATATCTTTATTAAATGTATTTGTGATAACTTCATTCTGAAGTCTTGAAGAAGTACAGTAATTGTCCCCATCTTTAAAAAAGGTGATAGAAAGGATCTGAAGAAGTATAGACCAATTAGATTGTTGCACACAATATCAAAAATGTTCTCTAAAGCTAGACCGGTGGCATTGAGGGCTGAGCCGCTGGATGCCTTACTTCAAGACATGCCGGCGACCCATTTTCAGGAACGACCATGGGTCATCGGGGGTTGGCAGGGAGGAGAAGGATCGAGCATCCGTTGGACTGCTCTCCTTCTCCAGGGTGGGGGAACATTACCTGGTGGCAGTCCACTGGCCCCTAGTGGCTGCTGGTGGGCAGCGCACTGATGCTACAGTGAAAGGGGAGGAGACGGGGCAGACGCTTGGTGAAGAGCACAAGCAGAAGTGTGTGTGCTCTCACCACAGGCGTCATTGCACACCCTGCCTCCACACAAGGGGAGAAAAGTGGAAAAACAGCTCCAGCAGAATGAAGTGGTCCCTGCAGCACCGCCTCTGAGAAGGCACCTGTCTGGCATGAATCTGTTTGGGGTGGGTTGAGTCACTCTCCACCACCCTGCCACGAAGAGTAAGTCATGGGGTGCACAAGGGAAGGGGTCTAACCTTCAGGGCTGCACTGGGGGTCAACTGAAGGCAGGCTTGCAAGCTGGGAGCTCCGGAAGAAATAATACACATGAAAAAAATGTTCTCTAAAGTACTTCTGGAAAGACTGTTAGATCAAATTAAGGGATTGGGAGATTCTCAGCATTTAAGTCAAGCTATAATGTGGATATACTACAACAGACAGTTGTTTTGAGATACCATATTTACTTGAGAAATATGTTATTCTTTGGAAGCAAAATTTTTTTGCGAAGTTTATTGATTTCAGTTCAGCATTTGACTTTGTTAATAGAAGTACCTTATGGGATTGTATGTGGAAATGGGGAAATTGTCCCAATTCTCATAAGAGTTATTAGAGTTTTATTTCTCAAACTTGGGCCCATATAAAATTGGGGAACAGGTTCTCCTCTACTGTTGTGACAACTATGGTAGTAAGACAGGGCTGTGTCCTGGCCCCAACTTTATTTTGCATTTATTTAAAAATTGTCTGTTGCTGGGAATGAAAGATCCCCTATCTAATTCTTCAAAAATTAGTAGTAGTTTTTGTTCAGCTTTAGCGTATGCAGACACCTTAGTTTTCTTAGCAGTTTCTAAATCAGGTTTGCAGAAGCAATTAAACATTTTTAATGACCCTGCAAACTCACTTAAAGTCAGAGTAAATTCATTCAAAATCCAAAAAGTGATCTTTGGCTGTAGAACACCTTTGGAATGGAACCTGGGAGACTTGAAGCTTGAGACAGTAAAATCTTATGCCTACTTAGGAGTCAAGTTTACATCAAATAACCTTTGGTTAAGTCATATAAAGGCCACTTTGTCTAAACAATTGTCTAATGCATTAAAAAAAATTAATAAGAAATATGGCGGGAATAGTGTTATACCAATGGTTGAAACTATAAAAGCTGAATTTATATCAAAAGTATTATTTTCAGTAGATATCTGGGGTATTAAAACTGCTGAAATTCTTAAAAGTCCAATGAACCAAATGTATAGATCTTTATTGGGTATTAATAAGTTAACTCCAGCATATAATATTAGGGCAGAATTAAGGGTTCCCTGTCTCAAGGCTTTGCCTGATTCTCATATAATAGGATACTGGATTATGGTCTCTCGCATGCCAGACCAAAGGATTCCAAAAATGTATCTTCTTGAAAAATATAATCAGGAAATGAGCAGATACCAGGGTGGGGGAGAAAATGACAAATTGGGTGGAAAGCTGACTGAGGGACAGGACTCAGAGAGTGGTGCTAGGGGAAGAGTTATCCAGCACCAGGGAAGTCACTAGTGGGGTCCTGCAGGGCATGGTCCTAGGGCTGGTGTTGTTCAATGTCTTCATCAATGACATTTGGAAGGGCATTAAGGGCAAAATGTGCCTGTTTGAGGATGATATCAAACTCTGTGGAAGGGTGAACACAGTGAATGAGATAAAAAGACTGGGGGAAGACCTCAGAAAACTTGACAGATGGTCAGGGATCTGGCATCTTGGCTTCAATGCCAAGAAATGTAAAGTTATGCATGTAGGAGCCAGGAACCCAAGGACCGACTACTACCTGGGGGGTAGCAGCAATGGAGGAGGGAAAGGTTCTGGGAGTGATGAAAACTAGTGACCTGAAGAACTCCTTGCAGTGCAAAAAGGCAGCAGTGAACGCAAACAGGATGCTGGGGTATATAGCCAGGGAAATCAGCAGTAGGTATAAGAACATTATACTGCCCTTGTACAGGTTGCTGGTGAGACCGCATCTGGAGTATGGAGTAAGATACTGGTGTCCATAACTTAAAAAGGATATCAACCTGCTCCAGAAGGTCCATAGGAAGACAACTAAGGTGATCACAGGTCAGCAGGGTATGTCTTACAAGAAGAGGTTGAGGGCCCTGAGGATGTACTCCCTGGAGAAGAAGAGGGAGAGTGGGAACATTATAGAGACCTTCAAATACCTGAAGGGGATAAATAGAGTGGATAGGGAGTGTCTCTTCAAGCTAAGAGGCAGACGAAACACAAGGGAACACAGTGTAAAGGTGGAAGGGGAGGTTTAGAAGGTATGTTAGGAAGCATTTCTTCATGGAGAGGGTGGTGACCAATTTGAATGTGCTGCTGGAGGAAGTGGACTCAGTGAAGTCAGTGAGTAGCTGTAAGACAGCTTGGGATTGGAATAAAGGGAAACCATGGAGCTTCGGGGGAGCAGATAGGGTGGAAGGGGGAACCAGGGAGGACAGGGCAGAGTCAGTAGTATAAGCTGGGGACCCTGCAATATGAACAGACTAGATGGACCAAATGGCCTTCTTCTGCTGGCTCCTTCATACATTTGTATGTTAGTACGATTGATTAAAAATCTGTTGTAAACCATCTGCTTGGTTCTCTTTTGCATTAAAAAACTAAAGACTTGAGTTGGATATCTTGGAAACATATATTACTAAAGATATCATAATGAGTTTGAAAAATAAGAGCTTAGTTAAGACAAGGATTATTCTTCATTTTATTGATATAGATACACAAAAAATTAGCAACTCAAAATTTTCACCATGGCTAGCTCAATATGATAAAAGATTGATGAGCTGCTAGCTTGTTCAGTCCAAAGGAGGTCATATATCTTCTATAGATCTGAACTGTTTCAAAACAATGTCCTCTCTGCAAGGTATAGTAAAGCATTATACCATAACACTATGAAATGTATATCAATAAACGGAGAGTCAAAGATCTATTCCATGTTATTTTCAATTGTACATGGCACAACAAGGCTAGGACAACATGAATTGTTCTGATCTGGAATTTTCTTCAATTGATTGATAAGAAGTAACTTTAGAACACTATTATTCACTGTAAAGGACAATTTTATTGTCCTAATTATGACAAATTATACAATGGCAAGAAAAAATGTAAGAAGCTGATTAGCTGCTGACCCATTGAGACAGTCATGTTATTGCACAATAACATCACTGTAACATTGGATTTGTAGGATTCGCTTCTTTTCTTAAGAAACAAAAATATTTTCCCACACTAACAAAAACATTCTTTAAAATTATTTTTGTATTCTGTATGTAACAACAAGCCATTGTATAATTGCAATAAGGCACTCCAGGGTGTGTGTTATTGTGTGATAACGTCACTCCTAGGGTGGTGGAAGCACTCTGCTTCTCGTTGTGCTTCTACCCAACTCAGGAGTGACGTTATTACACAATAACACACACCCTGAAATGCCTTATTGCTTAATTATTTATGTAATAGTAATAAAATTTGTGCCACAAACGATCACTACCTTGATATATCATGCTGTATTTTGTGATGGACAATTGACTGTTTTTCCTTCTTATGTCTATGACATAGAATTTTAACGGGAAGTTTGTGTCCCATGGGGCTTTGAACTATGTATCAATTGTCTGGGGGCTGTGCCCAAGTATTCTGTAATTTTATATTGGCATAATTTGTCTTTTTAAAGAGCACTGGTGCCTTGAGAAGAACTTTAAAAAACATAATATTTTAACACAAAGCAGCTTATTGTATGTTTCTCATTAGTTCTGTATTTCTTATCCTTATTATTTATTACTGTGGTCATATGCTTGAAAACAGGATAGTTGTTCCTTGAGAGTTTATCAGTTCCAATTTCTTCTTCCCAACCTGATGTCATAATACTCTGCTTGTAACATTACAGTTATTCCCATGGCAACAGACTATAGTGTCACAACAGAGCATTATGATTTCAAGTAGGGACTAGGCTACAGAGGCAAATGAACTCTAAGGGATAAAGATCTTGTTTTGTTGGAATTTCTTCTGTAATAAATAATGGCAAGGAGAAATCTATACAAGATATATGAAACACAAGCTGAACTGTGTCTAAATATTATGTTTTCCAAAGTTTTTCCAAAGTTGTCAGCTGCTCTTTAAGTGTATTGTAATGACTTTTTTGTGTGATCAAACAATAAGGACCATTATCTAACTGGTGTTTTTTTTAAGTAGATATTAACCTTCTACGCTAAGAAAAGGAAAATCTTAACTTTCACCAATAAAATGTTACATTACTCTGCCCCTCGCCTGTCAGACTCTGCCCTCTGTAAAATGCAGGAGAAGATGTTGGCACCACATAAATAACCAAGAGCAAAAGCCAATTGCAACTTGAAAGATCTATTGAAAAGGTTTACTCACATCATTGTTGCTGGACCTGCTGTTTGTTATTATGGGCTAGTAGAGTACAATAAAAAAATGTGCTAAGGTGGTAGAGAATTAAGCCAGGGCTTTGTGATAAAAATCACTTCATCAGATGGTACTCCACCAGTCTGTAATAATGAGCAACAACAATGTGAGAGAACATTTTTGATAAACATTTAAATATATAAATAAATATTTCATGCTGCAGTTTGCTTCAGCTGTTGATTATTTATGAGCCCCAGTTTTTGGATTAGCAAAGTGGTTGACAAAATATGTCTGTATACACTGTTGCAAACTGAGTGCAGGTGAGCTCACTCGGAGAACTGAGTTTGGTGATGTTAGCTTCATACCATTGCACAAGCAATATAAGGAGAAATTAGGAAGATCTAACATCTCAATGCATAATAAAAGGTACATTCCAACCCCCCCCACCAAGTAC
The DNA here is from genome assembly GCA_016271365.2 of Neoceratodus forsteri. Classification (NCBI taxonomy): domain Eukaryota; kingdom Metazoa; phylum Chordata; order Ceratodontiformes; family Ceratodontidae; genus Neoceratodus; species Neoceratodus forsteri. Next base: position 342,361,676 of record CM028133.1, on the reverse strand, counting down.
ATCTGGTCAAGGTCCCAATGGTCATTAATCAAAGATGCTCTACTGAGCAGTCTGTATGCAACAGATTGATCCCCTGTCCTTGCTGCCCCCTGATATAGATGTTGCCCTCTCCCTTTTCCACTTGATCTACACTTCTGTCTGGGACAAACATGCCCCCATCAGGAGGTCCAGGTTTAAGTCCTCCAACCAGCCTTAGATCACCTTGGATGTCATTAAATTATGCATCACCCGTGATCAGGCCTAGCCCCATTTCAAATTCTCCTGTTCTCTATCTGACCTACACTCCTACAGAGCACTTAGAAATTCCTGCACTAAGGCCATTTGTACTGCCAAATCTCTTTACTTCAAGGCTAACCTCCAGAACAAGCTCAACTGCCACCCATGTTTTGGAATGTGATCCACTACCTCTTTGATCCTCCAACCCAGTCGGCTCCCCCAGTTGTCATGGTAGATGGCACACTTGTCTCTAACCCTTCCTCTATTGCCGTTTACTTCAATGAGTTTTTCACCACTTGTGCTGTCCCTCCTTCTCTCTCTCCTAGTCCATATTCTCTTCCTCAGTCTACCCACTCCTCTCTGTCTATGCCCTCCCTGGAGTTTCATTTTTGTCTGGTCTCTGTTCAGAAAACCCTGCTTGCCCTCTTTTCCCTCAACCAGTCCAAATCTAGCCCTAATGGACTGGAACCTAGACTCAGATTTCAGTGCTTGCCTTCACCTCCCCCCCTCACTCACCTTTTCAACTGCTCCTTCATCCTTTGTGCTGTTCCTCAGGCTTGGAAGCTGGCCAAAGTTCTCCCCCTTCACAAAGGGGGCAATTCTTCCTCCCTTGGTAACTTCTGGCACATCTGCCTCCATTTGTCACTTGCAAAGCTGCAAGATAAATTAGGCTACTCCCGGTTGTCTTTTTTCACTCCTCCAATTTATTCTCCCCTTTCTAGTCTGGTTTCCAGAAGCACCATTCCACCGTTTCTTCCCTGCTATGTGTTATTGACTCCATCCTCTCTGCGATGGATCAGGGGCACATCATGGCACCAATCTTTATCGATCTGGTCAATGCCTTTGATACAGTGTCCCACTTGCGCCTTTTAGACAAGCTGAGCTCTGTCAGCCTCTCCACCTCCACTGTTGAATCGTTCTGTTCTTACCTCTTGGGTTGTCAGCAGTGAGTAAAGGTTGGTGGCATTCTGTCCCCTCCTCTGCCAATCTAAGCTGGCATCGCCCAGGGGCCCCATCCTTTGTCCTGTCCTCTTCTCCATTTTTCTCAATGACCTCCCATCTGCCTGTGTTAACTTGCATATTCACATATATACACATCACACAGTTCTCAACATTTCAGGCCTCTCAACTTAGGCTATGGAAGTCTCACTCCAGCAGGACTTCCACATGATTCTGCATTGGTTCCAGGTCAATAAACTCTGGGTCAGCACCAAGTAAACTGTATCCATGATCTTTGGATCCAGACCAAAACTGACCAGGATCTCTACCCTCCTGTCCTTCTCATGCCTTCAAATACCTCAGTGTGTGGCTTGACTGCAGGCTTGATTTCGCTGCCCACATCGATGCCATCATTGCCAAGCTTTTTCCCAAGCTTTACGTCCTGTACCATAATAAAGACTGCCTGTCTACTGGGAGCTGGTTGACATAATGATAAAGGTTTTTGATTATGCAGATGTGGTTTACCGTTCTGCTCCCTCTGTGATGTAGACAGCCAGCTCTGAGTGCTGTACCAATTTTTTTATATAAAATGTATGACTGACTGCCTCTGCTAAAATAAATTTGATGCTCTTAGAATGACCTCACTCATCAACCTCCCCCCAGATTTCAGCTAAAAGATGAAAGACATAAGAAAAATGCTGACAGCATGTGAGTTCACACACACTCAGTTTTTAGAGACCATGTGTTACATGTAAGGCCTTAATTAAGGATCCTGTTTGTCTGAGTTAATTACAACCATAGTTGCTATAACATATACATTTCATGACGTTGGAAGGAAAACCCAGGTTATTACATAAAAGTGCGAAATCATAAAAAGATGCTTTCATGTCCTGGAAGGAGGAAGCTTATTATGAGATCAAAAGAAGTGTCATTTGAAGGACATGAATTATGTTGAAGTTGCAGAATGTAATACTTTTGTATAAGATATATATATTTTTTTATACATAATTGGACAGAGAAGGAGCTAACTGACCTCACACAAAAATGGGTTGGCCAATACAGTTGTTTAAGGAATACTCTGTTTTACTTACACACTTTTACCTAGACTCTGACTGAGGAAAGATCTTTGGAGCACTTGTAAACAAGTACTTAGAAAGATTTCAAATCTAAGTACTGTAAGTAGGAATTTGCACTGTTTAAACCTGGTTCTTTTAAAAGATTTGTATGGCTTGTGGTATAAGAGTTCTGTATTTTGCGTTTTACATATTTTTAACTATTTTAGTAAAATTCTTTTTAGAACTTACTTGGTCTGTCTTTGACTTCTTTTTAGTTGTAAGAAAAGTATATGGTTATTGCAGATACTAAACATAAGTTTGAATGGTGGTACCAAACTGGAAAGACCAGCGTTTTAAATCTGAGGTCTTTATTAAAGTTTTTAAGGGTTCATCTCTGTATACCTGGTTAGGTTCCCATAGGCAAAGATATCTGGCCCCAGAAGACAGAAATATCTGAGCCTGTGCATTGGGTATGCTAGCAAGAGGTTAACAGTTTGAATCCCTCCAGAACTTGAGACCAAAGGTTGATCTAAACTCACAAAAACAGACAAGAGGGTTACCTTGTTTGTTACACTGTTCACAAGACTGCACTCAGAGGTTGGCACTTTGGGAGTGGAGGGCCTGACCTGCTGAGTGGGTTTGTGACACCCTCCACTTCTCTTTCCAGACTGAACATCCTCTGTAATGCCTTCTGTCATTTGGCCACTAACTCACCCCCCTGCACCCATCATTGCACACTCTACTCCTTCCTTTCCATCCTCCCATGCCTTGGTTCAGTGTGCCTTTCCCAGTTAGATAGATAGATAGATAGATACATTAATTCATAAATAAATACGGGTCCATTCCTGCTCCAGCACAGGTTTGGCCCTCAACCTTATATCTGGCCCTGCTCACTGTCCACCACTGCTTATGTTTGGCCTTGCAACTATCTTCTGAGAACTCACTTTTGGCCCTTGCCTCCTCCTCAACTCACTTCTGGTTATGTAGCCCCCACTTACTTAGCTGTTCCTTCCTACTGGATTTCTCTACTTCCTGGACCCTTTATACTATACCTGCTTGTGTCTCAGTTCCCTTCATCATTGACCTCACACCAGTCAGTTAAGAGTCACACAGTTCCATTTTAAAATTGTTCATGTAGCTCTTCACACACATTTGCTGACTCTTTTAGAAACATAGAAACATAGAATTTGTTGTCAGAAAAGAACTGCTTGGCCCACTCAGTCTGCCCAGATGGTCTCTGCCTAGTCAGTCCCTGCAGACCGTAACTGATCTCCAGCAACTGTCCCTTTTCCTTGCCTATTTACTAATATTCCCCTTAGTCTATCCCACTCTTAAAGTGCTGCAGCATTGCCATTCGTGCCTCTGAAACTAAAATAGTGCTTTGAAAACTACCAATACAATGGGCTCCTCAGATTTCATCTCAGTATTTGGGTTCCCTAACAGCTGCCTCCACAGTTCTCTTTACACCAAAAATGGTGCTAAACCATTTGTGGACTTCCAGCGGGAAACAGGCTTGGTGAAGTAATCAGTCATTCATTCCCAGTCAGCCTCACCCACAAAACTACAAAAAATAACAAAAAAGACAATGCTCCCTCTGAAGGCATATACCGTATGCTGCCGTCTTGTGGATGGCAAAATGTGCTGCTCCAAGGGGGTTGCAACTATATGACCTTCTTTTTGGACAGCACTGGAGGAAGACTGTCTTATTCCTAAACTGATTCTGCCCATATTCCTGCTATCCTGATCCTCTTGAACCACAGATCAGGGCAAGGGAGCACCCACAGCACCTCAGTAGTTCTCACCAGCTGAAAACCAGATGTATATTCCACTCTCCAGCCTTTTCCAAACTGCACATTGAGACCAGTGAGCATACATCCAGTCTGTTGATGTTGGGGGGATCCATGGGTGGGGGATGATTCCACCTGTGGGGGGGGCATCAAAAACAATATGGACAGACCGGGTGGGTAAACTGTAAGTATGATTAGTGATGGATAATTGATAAAATAAATGTAGCTGATGCCAAACTTGCATCCAAAATTGATTTACTGCTACAATATAATCTCTAAAAAAATCCATCCAGAGCTTGACTCATAAAGTGCTTGTAGTAAAGTGCTACAATAATGTGAACAGCAATGAAAACATCACAGGCAATCAAACAAAAAGTACAAAAGTTTTACCTCTCCTATGGATAGCTGCCACAGGGGTGGGGGCATGGTCCACGGCTCCATATCCCTTGCCCTTCCCAATACAGCATACTGAATCCCCCTCCCCTATGGCCCACCATGTCACTGAACTCCCTCCCATGGTCCCAAAACACCCCCCAATTCCATAGCCCCCCTGACCACAGACACTCTTCCCTCCATAGCCACCATGACTTTCTAATCCCTATACAACTACTCAGCATTACACCTCTCACTACATGGTCATTAGAGACACCCCCGACCATTCACACACACACACACACCCTCCCTGCATAGCCCCCCCTTTACACCACCACCCAGATACCTGACACATACATACACTCACTAGGTCTCAACACTACCCCCTCCCTTCACAACCTCAGACATTTATCCCCATGGCCCCTAAAATTATCTGCTCTTTCTTCCACATCCCAGGTACTAGCCCTACCTCCTTCCATGCACTTCCAACATTAACTCCCCCTCCCTTTATGCTCTCCAGTGCTGGATAGTTCAACATCAACCTGACATTATTGCACTAGTAGAGACTTGGCTCTCTAAGTCCATCCCTGACTCCGCTATTTCCCTCCCTGGATACAACCTTTTCAGGGAAGACCAAGTAGGCTTAAACAGTGGTGAAACAATATTTTTGCAGGACATCCTTATAGGTCATGTACTCCCTGCTCCCAAGCTTGACTATGGAGCCCAGGCCCTCACACTAAAAATTATTCCTGACCTTGCCAGAGGCCCCGGTCCTCCTCATTGTCTCCTACATACCCCTAAGGAATCAAAACCCAGCAGTCCAGTCCCTCACCAAGTACCTCGCATCCCTCCCGCACAAAGTTGAGCAAGTCATCCTAGGTGATCTTAATGTTAATTGGCTTACTTCCACTGCCTCCCAAACCAGAGACACCTTCGCTGCCCTGGACATGTCCCAGTTAGTCTCCCAGCCCACCAGATTCAACTGATCTAGTGGCACCAGCATCCTCCTAGACGTTATACTATCAAACCATCCTTATAAAATCCAGGATATCACTGTCCTCCCCGACTCACTTAGTGATCACTCCCTAGTCATCTATTTCTTGTCATCCTCCTCACCAAAACCAGTGTCCCGGGCCACTCTGCACTGGTGCCTATGCCTTGGTGGCCTTAGAAATCTAAAATAGCATCTAGCCCAGATAGACTGGTCCTCTATCCGACATGCTCCAGATATCGACTCAGCTCTTGCCCTCTTCACAAGTGCCATCTGCAAGGCTCGTGATCTCTTCACCCACCTCACCAGAATCTGATCTGTAAAACACAATGCCCCATGGATCACCCCGCCATACATCCAGAAACTTAAGAACAGGGACAATCTTTGGTACATCACTGTCGAATCCTGCAAGGCATCTGATAGACAAGCCTACAACACGGAGTGCAATAAGTGCACCTGGTCCATTAGATAGGCCAAGGCAGCACACTACCAGGTCACCCTCTGCTTCCACTTGGGGTTTGGCCCAGACTTTCTGGGATAGCATGAAAGAGTTAAATGGGAAGACCACCCCCCCTCTCACAGCTCTCCATTGATGGCTCTGCTACTACAGATCCTCTACATATAGCCGATTGCCTCAATACCACCTTCTCTGATCTAAGCTCTGTCCTCCCCTGCAGCTTTTTTGATCCAATCCCAGCCTCCCTCCCAGCTGTCCTTCATCACCCCCATTCTACCTCTGCACCTTATCCCCCTCACGAAGTGAGGCCTCACCTGCTAAAAGCCCTTGGTAGCAATAACCCCAGCAGCGACCCCCTCAACTCCAGGATCCTCTGCCTGGTCTTGGATGTTTTCCTAGTCCCTCTGACGAACCTACTTAACCAGTCATTATGCCTTGGTCAGTTTCCCAGCACTTGGAAAGCCACAGAAATTTCTTCTATACAGAGATCGTTCCACCCCCAACAACTATCAGCCTATCTCCATCCTTTCCCCACTCTCCAAAGCTCTTGAAAAAGTGGTATCTATCCAACTATCTGAATACCTGACCAAGTATGATATTATGTGCCCAGAGCAACATGGCTTCCACCCAAGACACAGCACAACCACAGCTCTCCTGGAGTTCTCTCAATACCTGCACTCTGCTCTCTACTCCAGCAACCTTGCTGGAGCAGTGTTCATTGACCTCTCCAAGGCTTTTGATACTGTCTGTCACCTCCTCCTACTCGACTCTTCACCTTCTCAGTTTCTCGGCAGGTCCCCTTGCCAGGTTTTCCAGCTACCTCTCTGCTAGTTCCCAGCATGTAAAGTGCAATGGCTCAGTCTCCAACACTCATCTGGTTTGCTCCATCCTGGGTCCCATACTTTTCAGTCTGTACCTCAACACTCTCCCCAGCTTCTGCACTGGCAATATGCTCCACTATGCTGATGATACGGTACTCTTTGCCTCACAGCCTGACCCCCCCACTCTCCAATCATCCCTCTAGCACACTTACAACCAAGCTGAAAGGTGGTTTCTTGATCACAGACTAGTCATAAACCTTAAGAAGACCAAGTCAATGCCAGGGGTGGACTGATCAGTCTGGTAACCAGACCGCAGACTGAGGGCCCGACTGCCAGAAGTTGCTCAATGCTCACTGCCCCAACGCTGATATAATTGTTGCTTTTCCAGCCAAAAAGAAGTCCTACCTGGTGTTCTGTCCCATCCCAGTCAAGATGAGGGCCCTCCCGCATCCCGACCCAGTTTCCACACACCGCCGCAGGACAGGTTCCTTCTTTGTAGTTCCGTTCTCCGTTAACCCCGGGTCCTACCCGTACACGCAGTCCATGCCACCACGCTGACTCTCTCCATTGCTCGTCGCCTGCCCACCTCTCTACACAATGCATTTGTTTCCCCACTTGGCTATCAATTCTGATACACATGCATGCACACCAATCATGCAGAGTGATGTCATCAACCCCGATTAACCAATCACGGGGTGTTCCTCGGTCCGCTGCTGTTTCTAACACCTCCACCCGCCAGGACCTGAACTTTACTGTCCCCCCTTCAGGTCCGTGGAGTCTGTGGACAGTGTATAAAAACAGCCCCTCTCCAGCAGTTTGTATTTACAGCCGAAGAAGGAAGGACGAGTTCCAAAGCGCCGGGGAGAATTTGCAGAAAAGCCACCATTCCCCTTCACCGTATCGACAGAGTGAGAGAGGAGAGGAGAGGAGAGGAGAGATCATGAGCCCAACCCAGCCCAGCAACAGCTGCCTGCTTCTGCTCAGTGCCTAAGCTAGCTAGCTAGCATCATCAGTGTGTGAGAAGCTGACTCTGAGGGGGCCCCGCCCAGGCTTTTATTGCATTCTTCTGCACTGCAGCAGTCTGCTGAGCTATAAAGAGGCAAAAGAGCTGTATTTCATTTTATTTTTTGTAAAAGCTTGGCCCGCAGCACAGATCTCCACCGACCACCGGACTGGAGTTGGATTGGACCAGGGAGGGACCAGAAAGCAGCATAGGTTGTTACTGCACTATCAGCCTGTGCTGCAGAGACAAGTTGTTGGAGTCTGCTACTACTAGTGTCAGAATTCTTCAGACAGTCTGATCTGCACACCACATTTCTGAGGAGGTAAGACAGAAACAAAAAAAATCGTGGGGGTGAGAGAAGAGATCCATAGGAAATTTTGGGTGTTCGGTGATGAGGATCCATCATACATGTTAAACTCTCAGCATTAATTTAACAAGCCTAGCACTCAACTTCAAAAATGGCCAGAATTTGTAACTATTGTTTTGTATGTTTATTTATTTATTTATTTATTTGTACAATCAGATTTACAACCTTTGAGCCAGAGGCTCGTTTACAAAGGTACCTCGTCACATAGAGGATATACAAGTGTAACATATTTACAGTATTCAAAACAGTGAGTGACATAGAATTACACTGTTGTTTTCATACATTGAGCAATTTGAGGCATTTTAAGGAGACAAAATTTAGCACATGTAGGTACTAACAGAGGGGCAGGATGCCAGGGGGAAGTTTGGAGGGGTGAGGTGTTGGTTCAGCCCAGCGGGCATTGTCAGGTGCAGAGTGATAGTAGCGGAGCACCATTTAGAGACAGGAGCAACTGCAGGTGTTAAACAGTTGGTTTTGAAGGGCAGTTTTGAAGGTGGCGATTTTGGGGGCATTGGAGATGGCTGCAGGGAGAGTTAAACCAGGATGGGGCTCTGTAGCAGAATGACCTCTGAGCCCGGGTGGTCCTAGTTCTGGGAACCAGAAGAGTGGCCTTGTTGGCAGTTCGGGTTGAGACAGTGGATGGGGTATGATGTCTATAAATAGTGCACCCCATATAGCTGGTCACAAGGAATATTTTTATTGGTTTATTTCAGTGACTTTAATAAGCTGTGTTGGTGGATCAGCAAGGATAAATTGGAGGATGAAAATCAAAGTACTATGCTAAATTCATTTTGAGAGGTGTGCTGAGGATATTTCCTGAATTTCTGGAGTCCCAACTGAATTTAAATAAGCTCCTCTCTCAGTTTTTTCTGGACACTTTAGTTTTTGTTTGTGGGGGCAGTTGGAGGGTCAGGGTGAGAATGGCATGGGGTGCAGTTGGACAGCATTTGAATACATTCCTCAAGTCGTACTGGCTGAAAGTAAGCATTTGTTTGTTGCTGACTTCTGTCTATAGTATAGGCCAGATGGAGGGTGATGGTTAGGATGGGGGGTTCTAATTCTCCTGAAGTCCCAGAGTCCTGGCTTAAAAGAAAGCCTCCTGTTTTGTTTTTTTCACACTGAGTTGGGGGGGGGGTGGGGGTCAGGGTGGCAATGACATGGGATGTACAGTATTTGTACAGTACTTGAATTACTGAAAGGAAGTTATCCGGGCTAAATGTAAGCCTCTGTTTTTTCACACAGTTTTGGGCCCAGGTAAGGCTTAATTCTTGAAATACAGGATCAGTTTGTTGCACATTGTGATAATTGTGTTATAGAACACATGCTTTTGGGGTCTCACATGCCCCTTTGTGAGATGTGCTGGCAGATGGCTAACTCACTAGAGAACTTGAGATCTGTGTGACCTTGCAGGTTTGTGCACTGTAGTGCCAATGATCACAATGTGCAATATGTTTTATACACTCTTTGCTTTGTAAACATATGCTGTCATAGTGACACTTCTCACATCTATAGTAGAGGTAAGCTGGTCCCAGCAAGTTAACTGTCAACCAGTTTGACAACAGATTACACAGACGCAAACGTGCTTAGAAATGTCAAACCATTTTTTTCCCCCTGAGGATGGGCACTAATGATCACAATAAAACTTGGTGTGCCCTTAGCTGTTCTAGTGGGACTATAGATGGGGTCCCACTGTTTGCATTTTTGTAGCACATCAGGCTCTTGCATGTTCCCATATCTGTTAGTAAGTTTGTAAAACTAAAAGCTGCAACTGCCTTATCTTGCATGTACTGTATCTGTAGTACTTGTGCATCTGTGTAATCTGTTAAACTTGTTAGCAGTTTACCTTCTGAGCCCAGCCAGTCTATACTATAAGAACATGTGAAGAAGCCAGCTCGTATTGCAAGGTCCACAGCTTGATGTCCCTGCCCTCCCTTCCCACTCATCCCAGCCTCTCTCTTAAATCTGCCTACTGTCTTCAACAGGATGACCTCTTCTTTTCCTGCAGTGCATTCCAACTGTCCACCGCCCTCTCTATGAAGAAGTGCTTCCTGATCTCCCTCCCAAACCTCCCACCCTCCAGCTTAAGACTGTTCTCCCTCATGTTATGGTTGCCACTTCAGCTTAGAGGCTCTCCTTATCAAGCGTATTTATCCCTTTCAAGCACTCGAATGGCCCAATTGCATCCTCTCTCTGTCTCTCTCTCCACTCCCTCCTGTCTTCCAGGGAGTAAATGTTCAATGCCCTCAACCTTTCCTTGTATGCCTTACCCTGCTGACCAACTATCATCTTTATAGCCCTCTTCTGGACCTTCTTCAGCAAGTTAATGTCCTTTTTGAAGTGTAGGCAACAGTACTGAACTCCATACTCTAGATGCAGCCTTACCACTTACCTGTACAAGGGCAGTATAACCTCTTTCCTGCTACTGACCCCCCAAGATATGCATCCCAGCATCTTGTTTGCCTTTGCTGCTCCTTTCTTGCACTACGTGGAGTGCTTCAGGTCACTTCTCCATCCTCCTCTAAGAAAAAAGAATAGGGTAGATGCTGTAATTCACCCTCATGGGTTTTAATTATCATTCCCAGGTTCTTCTTCTCCTCCTCCTCTGTTACAGATACTCTGACTCCACCCAGGTAGTACTCTGTCCTGAGATTCTTGACTCCAATATGCAGAACTTTGCATTTCTTGGCATTGAAGTCAAGCTGACAGATTCTGGAAACACCTCCTCAGCTTTCCTGTGGGAGAAATGGGTAGAAATAATGCCAGTTACCATTTATTGCAGTTAGCAACTTAAGAACAGATGGTGTATATAAATGATTAGCTTCATAGTAGTCTAAAGAATGTTTAATTGGTTATGTTAGATGTGACTCTGATTACAAGCATGATGGTAGTATGTCACCAAATTATGTTGCCTCACTCGCATAAGAAGGCAAAAGCTACCCATATTCTACACATGCCCTTACTGCAGCATTTTATTATATATGCTACATTATAAAATGGGAAGGGAAAATCCTGCACCTTGATTGGTTATTACCTGTGCATTAGATCTGTCTAATGCACGGGTAAAAACAAGTACTGTGAGACAGGACGCAGTACAATAAAAATCACAGTGCCAAACAGAACTTTCATTTTTAAACCAGCACCATTTTTTTCCACCTAGCAACGTAGACTTGCACTGAAATTATCACGCAAGAAACAAATAATCAGTCCCCCTAAGCAGTCTGATCAATTTACCATAACAAGCCCTAAAGATACGTAAACAGTTTAATTTTAAAGAAAGTTTTGTTTCTCAGCACTGCTGCATTATTGTGTCTCAGTTCGCAGGCACATCTGTGGCTTCATACACATTACACGATAGCGTTGCTCATCCCTACACTCGCTTCAGACACAGCCATTCACTCGCTCCTTCCTGATGCACAAGTCATCACAGTATACTCAGGAACAGTCACTCTTCTCAGCCTCACCTCAACTCCCAAAGTATTTGGAGAAAGAATACTTAATAGATGCATTTTTGTTCCTAAACAGTTATGTTTGATGTTGCTAGTGCATCCCCCACCCCCATTAGACTGCTCGTTCGTTTGTTCGTTTACTACAGCAGACCACAGCACATGCACTGGAAAAAGTAACAGGAATCAGGATGTAGGTTAAAAAGCATACACTTCATTCAGGTTGGTGTACGTTTCTGTGTCTGTTTTTAAAAATGTGCTCTTCACGCCGTGCCCGTGCCTTTCCTCCCATCTGGTCATTGACTCACTCGATCTGCTCACCTGCTGCTCAGCCACCCACTCACTTGCACCACTCAGTCAACAAATGTTACTGGCTTATAAAATGTGTGTGTGTGTTGGGGTGGGAGGGGACAATGAACTACAGCACAGGAAAGAAACTACAGCTATGCAAATTCAGGATTACAGGTGGAGGGACTGTTTTATCTAAAAATTCACACAAGTTACTTTATTTTGTATTAAATCACTGAATTTTGATTGTCACAGTTATGAGAAATACAGGTTCCCATTTTATAAATGCAATAAGACACTCGAGATGTTAAGCGACTCTAATGCACGGTCAGAATGTAAGGCGAGTGCTGTAATACGCCCCTGACCATGCGTTAGAAATGTCTAATGCACACCCCCTCTTGTCTTATTGCTTACTTGACTCACATAAATATGCAAATGCTTGCAATATATAAGTGGGGGGGTAAACTGAAATAGAGTCTTTTGGGAATTGCTGTAACTGGTTATGTATCTGTGTAAGTTTCTAGTTACTATGCCTTCATGGAATATTGTGTTACATCATAACCTTCCCGTTCATAATTTGTTTTTAGTCCTACAAATGCATGACATCATGAAGTACTGTAAAGAAATGGCTTTTTTTTACACTTCTCTGACTGGAATGGCTGGAGGTAGAGCAGATAATTTCTTAAGCAATATTATGTCCTTTAATTTCCTGACAGTGCTTACTACCAGCCTGGCAGGAAAATAGGAAATTACAGCACCTATTGTTTATAAGAAATGACCTCTCTCCACCCTTTCCAGGCAGATTTCATAGCAGGGCCCTGAAGTGAGACACCACTCCTTTTGAAATCAAATGAGTAAGTTGTCAATCCAGGCAGGACCAATTTGGTGGCGGGTGGTCTACCTTGATGATGGTAGCTGGGTGACTTCACAGCAGGGCCCTGAAGTGAATACCAAGAGACCCCCCACTCCTTTTGAAATCAAATGAGTAAGTTGCCAATCCAGGCTGAACAAAATGTTGGTCACATTCTCCGCTTTTTGTGGGGAGTACCAGGGTGTGTGCACTGAATTGTTTTGTTGCAACATTAGACAAGGAAAAGTGTGTTTGTGTTTGTAATCCTCCAAGGATGGCAGGGAGTGGTTTGGGCAACCTACTACTAGTAGGCTACTAGATTGTGGTGACTTTAGGGAGGGGGAGAAAGGCAGGGTACAAGTTATTGGCATGGGAAGAGGGTGCAAGGCTCAGTGCAAATTATTGGGCATGGGGAGAGGGTAACAGGATAGCAATTTGTTTTAAACTACCTCCAAAATGCACCAGAATGCACTTCAAAGTCCAAACATGTTCTAGGGGCCTAGGCGGCCCCAGACCCCCAGCCTATAGTTTTATCTATTCACAGCACCATCAACACCCACCTCTATTTCACGACGGACCCACCTCTATTTCATGACATGGGGCCCAAAGAACATTGTTGCCCGAGGGCCCAAATGCGTCTCAGTCCACCCCTGGTCATTGCTCTTTTTCCACCACTAAAATAAAGCTAAAAATGCCCCCCTCCTGATTATCCCCATCACTCTGAACCTGTTAGAGCAAGTGCGTACATACAAATACCTAGGCATCACCTTTGATACTGCTCTCAACTTCCACACCCACATCAATGCCCTTTCCTTCACCATAAACTCTCAGATTGGCCTACTATACTACCACAAAGACTGCCTGTACCAAGTTTCCCTCTGGTTGGCCATCACCTGTCTCTAGTGGACTATGGCTTGCCCATCTACACTGCAGCGGACAACACCATCCTCGCTAAAATCCAGCTCTCCATCAATAAGGCCTGTAGGCTCCTGACTGGAGCCTCCAGTCACACACACGCCTGTCTGCTCTACTTCTCCGCCAACTTGCTCAACTTCAAGGAGCATTTGCATTATCAGACCTGCCTACTTGCCAAGAAATCTCAGCTCAGACTCTCCCCCACCGCCACCCGCAGCTCTGTTAAAGCCACCTTCCTAGTGCCGAGAACCAAGACCTCCCTTGCTCAGAGGTCTTTCTTTTACTGAGCCCACACCTGGTTCAACTCCCTCCCACTCTGCATCTCCAGCACTGCCAAAACTGGCCCCTTCAAAACCGCTCTTCTGAACCATCTCTTTAATATCCGTTGTTGTAGGTGCAACTAATCCCTGCTCCCTCCTAATCCCACACCGCCATGCCCCCCTGACTTGACAACATCCCCTGGGCAGCCTACCCCCCCCCCACTACCTTGCCCCACTGGGTTTATGCAAGGATGTACCACCCTGTAACACCTGAGGAATTAGTACATTTAATGTTTGTAACCTGTGATATATACAATCCGTAACTGAATGTATTATATGTTCAATGTTTCTCTTGCACCTGTAATGTTGTCCATTGTTGTATCCTGCACAATGTACTATTGTTTGCCCTTCCTGCCACGAGGTGCCTTTGTAAATGAGTCTCTGACTAAAAGGTTGCAAATCTGACTTGTTCAAATAAATAAATAAAGAAGTGGTGGGAAACTGTGCCAGTGGAACCCAGTGGGTTTATTTTCACTCAAAATATGAGAAGGGACTGAGAAATCAGTGCTTCTAAGGGGCAACCCCTGATGGACTGAAGACTGTCACAGCTGCCCAGAGGAAAGAGACTAAAAGAATTTCTGTAAAAGCTATGGACTTTGAGGAAGAAATGTCTCCTGAAATGTTGTCAAATGCCTGTAACAAAGCGGGATACCAAACCATGAGTACAGTGAGCATTTGAGAGAGACTTTTGGGTTGTCTGGTATTGTATGAGCCCCAAGAGGGCTAGATTACAAACCCTCAGACCTAGTTCACCACGGATATGTTTTATTAAAGTATAATGAAGATTCTGCTTAAAGCTGAACCGGCATTATATGTTGTGGTGATTTGCATATACAGCCCTAATGCTTTGCATTATCGGGGGTATGTGTGAGTCTCTATTTCTTTGAAACTTGGCTTCCTGGCCAATGCCCTTTGGGGTAACCCTTGCCTCAGTGCTAGTGCACTAAGGTTCTTTGTCTTTTAGCTTGTCTTTTTGTTTTTATTGGGCTCACCACAGCCCAACCCAGATAGACCAACTTAGGGTAGCTGGTTCATTCCACTAGGATGTCATACAGACAAGGCACACTGATGAGTCCTGGTAGGACAAAACACGTGTCTGTATCTCTGTTGGCACCCTTTGCAGACTGTACGAGAGGCCTTTCAGCACCATGCATTTCTGCTTAATGTTGAACCAGCATAATAATTTGTGGTGATTTGCATTATGGGGGTATGTGTGATTTTGTAATTTAATGAAGATAAGGATGCCTTTAGCAATCCAGAAAGGGTTGAAGGATCCAGTTTGATGCGTCCTAAATGTAATGGCAAAGTTTGACTGGGGCCAGGGTGGACAGAACCTCACTTGTACTGTAGTCACAGCTCAGAGCTAACTGGTTACCAGATAGGCACAGTTGCCTAAAGATGTTAACAATGGTCCATCTCATCAGGAGTTTCAAGTTAAGTGTGTGGCAATTCCCACTCTGTATAAACACTTGGTTAAAATTCCAGAGATCCCTAAGAAAAGGTGTGGATAGTTTATTTGTAGGAAAAGTTCATGTTGGAATGAACAGTACTGACTGCGTTTCTGTGTGGAAAAATGTTCTTCTTCTGCAAAAGTTGTGTCATCTGTCCTGGACATTTCAAACTTGAGGGACCACCCTAATTCTGCTTAACATCAGGCTTTCACGTTTAAACATGGCGGCTGATTTAAGCCAGCCAGAACACTAGCTCTATTGGTTTTATTTGTTTTTTACTTTTTGTTTCTATTGTAATTTGTTTTAATATTTACCTTAGATTTAGTTTAGCAGGCTAGTTAGGATGGAAGAACTGAAGTAGATCAGCTCAAGAAAAGCATCTTTCTCAAGTTGTGTGTCGTGCTTCTAGAAACATAGGATCTGATGGCAGAAAAGGATCGCTTGGCCAACCCAGTCTGCCCATTTCCCTGCCTACTGGATAAGCTGCAGATCCTAGTTAACCAGCAGCCTACTTCTTCCTACCCCAACCCCCTAGAATTGCCTTATGACTGTCCCATGCATGCTTGAATTCCACCACTGTTTTTGACTCCACCACCTCCTCCGGAAGGCCGTTCCATGCATCCACAACCCTCTCTGTGAAAAATACTCTTAAATTACCTCTGAGCCTCCTCTCCCTCTCTATCTCAAATTGTGCCCCTTGTTCTTGCACACCTCTTTTTTTGAAAGATGCTACCCTCTTGGACTTTGTTGATTCCCTTGAGGTACTTGAAAGTTTCTATCATGTCCCCCCTCTCCCTCCTTTCCTCGAGGCTATACAAATTAAGCTCCTTAAGTCTCTCTTCATATGTCTTCTGGTGCAGACCCTGCACCATTTTAGTTGCCCTCCTCTGGACAGCTTCCATCCTGTCTTTGTCTTTGAGAATACTGGGTCTCCAGAACTGCACGCAGTACTCCAGATGGGGTCTGACCAGCTGTCTGTACAGCGTGATAATAACTTCCTGTTTTCTACTGGTGATGCCTCTCCCTATGCATCCCAGTATCCCCCCAGCCCTCCTTGCTGCCCTCTCACATTGCTTGCCCACCTTTAGGTCATCTGATATTACTACCCCCAGGTCCCTTTCCATTTTTGTTGTTGTTAGTATCTCACCTCCATTGTGTACTCTTCCCTGGGTTTTGTTTCCAGGTGCATTACCTTGCACTTCTTAGCATTGAATCTAAGCTGCCATACATTTGACTATTCCTCTAACCTTGCCAAGTCCTTTTCATCCTTTCCACCCCACCTTGTGCATCAACTCTGTTGCAGATCTTTGTGTCATCTGCAAAGAGACATACTTTTCCTTCCAGTACCTCTGCAATGTCACTTATAAAGACATTGAAGAGGACCGGTCCTAATACTGAACCCTGTGGTACCCCACTAGTAAACCCCCTTTCTTCTTCTGTTGTGTTTTCTGGCATTCAGCAAGTATTTTGGGAATCTCAGTATTTTTCTGACTGCAGTGTGGCAGGCTATATAGTTGGAGAGTAGCGAGACAAATATTTTGTATTTTGATGTTTTTTACTGGAAACATTTATGCTATCTCAGACAGTGCTATCCTCTAGCTGTTGCTTGTGGCAAAATAGTGCAAGTAGTTCATTTTTTGAGGCAACTGTTGGAGCAGACAGGCATTTTTAGCCTGTGTCTATCCTGACACTCTGAATTTTATCACAGAGGAGCTGTCTGAGGAGTTATTGCAGACCAGGAGGGAAAGAACTTTGCCAATGTGCAAGAGGTTACTGGAAGAGCAGAAAGAAGATTAACATTGGGCGTGAGTGCTGGCAGTCTAACACTGCTCTGTGTTTCTGAAGTTGAACTTCTGTGACTTGCAACTATTTTAAAATCTGAATTGCTCATTTTGGTCTCTGGGGTCTGCAGTTGGGTGGGATGCTGTTTGGGCCTCAGGCTGCTGGGGTTGTAGTTGTGGGAGCATCTCGCTGTAGGGTGGGGACTTTGTAGTTGATTGGTTGTCTGGCTGCCGAAGGACAGCCAGGATATCGAGCCCTAGCCCCTAGTCATTGGGAGGTTATTTTCAGCCTCCCCCCATATATGTGGGCCTTTAGTTGGCTATTTGTAATCAGTTGTTGGAGTGGTGTTTTGGACTGTCATTTGAGGTACACACTGAGGGTGACTTGTGGGACTAGCCTGGAGGATGGAGTGGGGATTGGGTGGCCTCCTTGGTAGGGTGCTGGGGAACTGTGGCCAGAGGGCGATTGGGCTGTGGTTACCCTATGGTGTTCCCCAGGTGAGGATCGTAGGGTCTTCAGTTGGGGTCCCTGTTTTTCCGGGGGGGGTTGTGCTTCCCTGCTGTGGTTTATCGGGGGTCCTATTACGGGTAGTTGCTGCTTTGCTATCCCAGACTGTGAAGAAACATCTAATCCTGGGACTGGTTAGAGATAGACTGTCCATGACTGCCTCAGAGTTGATTCTGGTTGGAGGCGGTGAGATGTCCTCCATGTAACTTCTACTTGCATGTTTTTTATGAACTGGATGAAATGCTGGAGTGAGAGACTGACATTTCCTTTGGACATGAAATTTTATTGCAGGTTGGGGGTGAGAGCCTCAACTGAGTATAATCACACTTGGACTTTTGACTGAATTTGATTTTATGTTTATTATTTTAATTTGTGAAGGAGGTTTATCATTAGTTTATTAGTTTAAGAGGTTATCTAAGTGGTGGGGGTGGAATTTGGCGTTTGTTTTTAATTGTATTATTGCATATTTAACTGTTTATTTGGGTTTTGTTTTGGGTACTGGGGGCTGGTGATTCTGGTTTTGTTACTATGTGTTGGCAGGCTGCTCTCTTGGTCAGGCGCTACTCCACCTCTGAGCTATGGGATCTCCACCCCTTTAATTGTCCGCCATTGTCTGCAGCAGTTTATGGATGCTGTAGGGCTCTGGGGATAGTCTGTAGGAGGCGTGGGGGGCCCTGGACCTGGAGGTGGAGAAGAGCAGGGTGGCTGGATTGGGGCAGTGAAGACCAGGAGATGCCCTTGGGTGAAATAGGTCCCAGACCAAGGTTCGCCTTGCCTGGTACCCATACCCAAGGGCTCCGCAGTTAGCAGGCCGATGGTCCATTCGGGCTTGGTGTCTCATCTGACTTGAATGGTGTTGTGCAATGCCAGGTTCATTAAAAACATGGCTGCTATAATAGTTGATCTTGTTGGGTCATCAGACCTGGCTTGCATCACTGAGACCTGGCTGGATGAAAATGCTGGTCCCATTTTAGAGACAGCGATTCCAGTGGGATTCTCGGTGATTTGAGGTTGGATTGTAGGGGTGGGGATGTAGCAATCTGTTTTACATTGGGATTAGGCCTTGTAGCTGTGCCAGTTGGGGAGACCAGATCCTTTGAGTATACGGTGGTCACAGATGTGGGGTGCAGAATTCTTCTTGTCTACCGGCCACCCTGAGGGGAGAAGCAGTTCCTGCAGGAGGTTGCAGACTTCATTGTCGACATGGTGCTGGAGTCTTCCAGGTTGATGGTTCTGGGTGACTTGAATGCCTGAGTCGACAATGAACTCTTGCAGTTTGGACAGGACTTCCTCCAATTTATGGCCTCATTGGGCTTCACACAGGCAGTTGCCTCTGTGACCAACGATTCTATTCCTTCATTGGATCTGGTCTTCTTGCTGGGGATGGAGGCCTCCGACTTAGTGGTGTAACCTGTCGGGTGGTCAGACCATCACACTATAAGATTCAATTTCCATGCTCCCACCTATAGGCCTGCCCATGTGGAGATGGTCCGGTACTGCCTTTTGAGGGGCATGGCCCCATATGGTATACTGGTGGTGCTGGACATATCGGGATTATAGAGTGCAAGCATGGGTCTGGATAACCTGTTAATGGCCTATAATTAGGCTGTGACAGGGTCGCTGGATGCTATTACTCCTGTACACATTCGCCCTCTCACCCTACACCCTCGTTCCCCTTGCTTTGACGGGACCTTGAGGGAGTTGCGATGAGTGGGGTGAAGGATAGAGTGATGCTGGAGGAAATCGGGCCTTGATACTGGCAAACTTAGATTGGTAGAACATTACAGAAACTATCAATTGGCTATCTCTCATAAGAAGGCTGAGTTCCTGTCCTGGGAGATTGCCACAGTTCAGAATAGACCAGCTCAGCTCTTTCAAACAGTGGACAGACTGTGTAATCTAGCCTGTCTATGTGTTCAAAGAGCATTTTCAGAGGAAAAGTGTGATGAGTTTGCTCGCTTCTTTGCTGGTAAGGTGGCTGACATCAGGTCCGAAATTTGATTGGCTTGCTCTGTGGAAGGTAGTAGTAGTCAGTGTGAGGTTTCTCCTCCTCAGTTCTATTGAGTCAGCTTTGACCTGCTGGAGATCGTGGGATTGTCTAGAGTATGCGGTGGATCTGCTGTAGTTTGGACCCGGGCCCAACTCACCTCGTAATGGGGTGTCTTGATGTTATTGACCTAGTCCTTACAGAGATTGTCTGGTGTTCATTAGTCAGGTGAGTTTCTGGACTGCCTGAAGGAGGCGGTGGTGATGCCCCTCCTTAAGAAACCCTTTCTCGATCTAGACTGTCCTACTAACTACAGACCAGTCTCTAACCTCCCTTTTGTGAAGAAGGTCATTGAGAAGGTGGTCGTGCTGAAACTTACCATCCATGAAATCTACGATCCTTTCCAGTCCGGATTTTGGAAGAGGCATAGCACTGAGACTGCCCCTGTTCGAGTTCTGAGTGATCTCCTAATAGCGAGAGATTGGAAGAGGCATTCCATCTTGGTTTTTCTTGATCTGTCTGAAGCATTTGACACCGTGGACTATGGGATGCTGTTGGAGCACCTGCAGTTCATTTGTGGCCTGTCAGGGATTGTCCTCAGATGGTTTCAATCTT
This sequence comes from Neoceratodus forsteri, assembly GCA_016271365.2. Classification (NCBI taxonomy): domain Eukaryota; kingdom Metazoa; phylum Chordata; order Ceratodontiformes; family Ceratodontidae; genus Neoceratodus; species Neoceratodus forsteri. The sequence goes on along the minus strand of CM028133.1, from coordinate 342,341,510 downwards.
TCCTGTCTGGTAGATCTCAGAGGGTGGTGTCAAGAATGTTTTCTTCTGACTCATTCTCACTGCCATGTGAGGTTCTGCAGGGCACTGTACTGTCTCCCGTGTTGTTCACAGTGTACATGCTGCCATTAGGAGACATTGTAAGGAGGTTTGGGCTGAGTTTTCAATGTTATGCAGATGATACCCAACTGAACCTGTCCTTTGTTCCTGAGCAAGATAGTGCAGTTTCGATGTTTAACAACTGCCTCACCGAGATTCAGGACTGGATGAATGACAGCTGGATGAAGTTGAATCCTGATAAGACTGAGGTGTTGGTAGTAGATCCAGGTCATCGGACTGGGGGATTAGCAGCTGGCATTTCCTCTGGGCTTTGGCTTGGTGTTAGCCAGCTGCCGACTTCCGAACAGGTGTGAAATCTGGGTGTAATATCTGACAATGAGCTGACGCTTCATTCACAGGTGTCAGCTGTTGACAAATCCTCTTTTTATCATCTGAGGAATATTGCCTGGATTAAGTACCTTGTCCCATCCATTGATCTTCCAACACTGATCCATGCCTTTGTGACCTCCCACCTTGATTACTATAACTCCCTTTACCTAGGGCTTCTGGAGGTTGATATCCGCTGCCTGCAGCTGGTGCAGGATGCTGCGGTCAGGTTGTTGACTGGGTCATCTCAATCCAGTCATATCACTCCTGTGCTGCATGAACCACTGGCTGCCAGTTCAGTGGTGGATCATCTTCAAGTTCAGTTTGCTGACCTATAAAGCCCTACACAGACAGGGACCGGACTACCTGCAAGAGCTTCTGTTTCCTTACTGCCCCTCCCGACCACTCTGCTCTGCTGATGAGGGATTGCTAGAGGGTCCCAGGGTTTGGTTAAAGACATCTGGGTCCCAAGCTATTATGTTCGCAGCCTCCACCCTGTGGAATTCTCTACCTTATCAGATACAAGAGTGCCTGACTGTGGAGAGCTTTAAAGCAGCTCTGAAAACATACTTATTTGAATTTGCTTTTGGTGATTCTGTTTAGCAATGTAATCCAGCTGGGACTATTTTTTACTGTTTTACTGTTTTAAATTGTTAAGGCATTATGATCTTTTGGAATAACATCTGTTTTATAAATAAAGTGAATTGAATTGAACATCTTGTCCACAATAAAGCCATATAATACAATCCCAATTTTATGGTTGTGGGCAGTCCATCTGTGAGTCCAAGTAAAATGTTATGGGGCCCCTCAGATAGGAGACGTAGCATAGCCCTGGCACCTCTCTCCTGGACTCAGAGTAAATATAAATGCTATTTTGTGCACACACCCCTGACCTCTAAGATGCCCAAGCCAAGTATTTGCCCTAATGCCAGGGGTGATATTGTGGTTCGTTGACTTGTCTGTGTAACAAGTAGGGGGGTACTAGTTGCAAGATGCCGCTGTTGACCAGGGTAAGGGTTGCAGAACTGGGGGCTTATCTGGGATCTTGGGGGAGAGGACAAAGTTGCCATGCCAGTACAAGTACAAAGGGTATGTCTGTGGTCTCTCTGTCTGGTGGAGGTGCACCATACCAGGAGTCGTTGTGAGGAAAAGTTAAGTTGTGCCATGGAAAATGCCATGAAAAGATCTGCTGCATTGAGATTTTCTGTGGAAAAAATGTTCTGCTTTGTACTGTTTTGCTGAAAATTTGATGCAAAAGACTGTCTTAATGAGAATGAGAGCCATGTTAAAAAGTGCTTAAAAGACTGTTAAATTGTAAAAAATGCAAAGTTCCCTGTGATTTTTGCAAAAGAACATTATCTATCACACCTTTTTACAGCACTCTGAGTCTCATCACATGGGTAATCAGTGCTCTCCTCTCAGGCTGATGCACAAAAGAAATTCCAGAATCGAAATTCGATACGACTCCTCCCCTCTGTCTCTGTCTTCTCCCCTGTAGCTCCCAAATTACTGTTTTTTTGTGCATCTCACCCAGGCTGGTCACAGATCATTGGTTCTCTGTCAAGACTTTTAAGGTAGGAGTTTTTAAAGTTATATCTACTCCCTTGAGCTCATATAGCCTTTTGGCTTTAATTTGTTAATGTGTCTTTAAAGCACTGACTGGTTGCCTAGACTGGTGCTGGAGCATGTTGTTTAATGCATTTAGATAGCCTAGTCAGTGTGGCATCAGGGACAGTTAGATCTTTGTATGTCTAACTCTTGTGTCTGGGTACTGTAGAATGTTCCTTTCATTTCACCCCCCCCCCAGTTTACCTCGTTCTGCTAAGGGAGGACAGCAGGCGCCTGTATCAAACCAATCGGTTTCCTAACAGTTTCACTGCCAGCACCTTGTTCACCACCCCCCGGTTTACCTTGTTCAACTGGAGGTAGTGAGATCACCACAGTGGTTATCTCTAGGTGGAGTGTGAAGCTCCTCTAATCGCCTTGTGGCTTGCCTCATTCAACCGAGAGGGCGAGCCTGCTGGTGGGGATTGAATCTCTCCCTTCCCAATGTAGTGCAAATCCACAAAGGAAAGGGCACTGTTGCAAAAGGCTTAACCTGCATCAAGCAGGGTCCTGCTTCATAACTGTGAGTGTGCTGTCCCTCATGCCCATGAGATCTCACCTCATGTGCAGGGATGCCCGCCTGACTGCCCGATTGCCTTACTGCTGGAGGCACATCCCTGGCTTCCACAACTAAACCTCAGGTTCAGGGGGATGCCAGGTACTTGCATTTTGCGCTACGAGCAGAGCCTTTGTTTGAGGAGTGGCGCCGCCATTTTTAAAAAGCTTCACGCTCTTCTTGCGAGGCTTCCAGCCTTTTCAGTCAGCAACAGTGCAGTTTATGGCAATTCCTCACCTAAGATGGTGGCAGCCTATGGAAACGGCATATGGTCGATTAGTCGCAGTCAAACTGTAGTGCCAATCTCGTCGAAATGTAATCTTGTCACCGGTACAACAGGTAGCGGGTATAATGCAGCCACTGCAACCAGATACCCACAACATTTTGTCCACCGATGTACGGTGATAATATTAACAGCATACATGAAACGGCAACTAATTAACTACATCACAAACCTGATATTGTGTTATGATGTCAATGTTTCAGGGACGACAATGTAAAATATGTACATGATCATGCACCATAAGGTCTAGCAAAACAGTTCACCAACTTAAAATCTAGCAGGCAGTGAGTTAGAAATTGTCTCCAATAGCTGAGGACAAGAGGCTATGCTGGTAGGGAGACTGTGCATCTGGGTCGATTATCATGGTTTGAAGCAGAATTCTAGTGCTAATTTAAAAGTTCAGGCACAGCTGCAATCTCTATTTAATTTAGTCCTGCTCCACTGTGTAGCAGAAAATTCCCCTACGTTACTGTGGTCGAATCTTGGTGTCTAAGAGGCCGATTCCTGATGGGAGTGAAAAAAGTGCCAAATTTAAATCAGAGCCATGACTCTGTCCATGTGGTCCCCTGTTAAATCAGTACCTGCTTGAGTCTGCTGTGGCATTCTGGAGCTCCGGTCCCTGGGCAAGGGTGGATTACTGTCAATATCACGCAACATTAATAGCTCGAGTCAACATGTCGCATACATGATCACGCATATCTACATGCTCTTTGGTGAGTTAATTATCTAGAAATTGAGGTGGTCGTTATTTTAATAAAATTAAAAAGTGAGTGGTGGCGCAAGGGGGGGCAGGCAGGATGAGACGAGAACCATAGTTTCCATATAACTGGCGTGGTTTCACTGTCTGCTTGTGGCTCTGTAATGGCTGATCGATGTTCCTCAATGAGCTTTAAGTTAATATTGACATGTAACACTTTCATATTTATTTGTTTGCAAACAACGAACACCAGATGGCAGTACCACGCTATTGTTTCACACTTCATATTGGCATCGCGCTGTTTTAGTATGCGCTTAATTTTATGACTGTATACTGCAAGGGCAGGTAAGCTGCACTGTTGGGGGGTAGTCCTGCTGATTTCTGCAGTGGCATCCTGGAGCTCCGGTCCCTGGGCAAGGGCAGGTAAGTCGGGTCTCATTGAAATTAGATAGAAGTGAAGTCCATAATACTGTGACTATTTGTCCAGTTACATATTTTTACAGCGACTTCTTCAGCTACCTACGAGTTATGTCAACGACCGAATGTACGGCCTTTATTTGTCCCCACGACAAAATGTCTGTGTGATTTTGACCGCAACATTTTGCCCGGGGATCAATCAGTCGTACATGATGGAAACATCCTCCTAAAATGGTGAAAACAAGAGGGCGATCTTTAAAGGGGCCATTCTCTCAATGCTTGCTTAAAAGGGAAATAGAGAAGTTAAAGCATAAAAATAAACTCTGAGGCATTGTAACTTATTACGAGAAAAGGGCACTTTTGGGAGCAAGTAGAAGCCTGATTCTTTAAAATACAGAAGCCGGATGTATATCCTCTAGGCCTCTGACTGGTATAAGTGAATTTTTAAACGATATGCTAATCACTCAGGAAAAAGCTGGCTATGCAGTGATATCTCAAGGGCTACTCATTTTACACTCCATTCAAATCCTGTTGCAGCAGTAAGCCAGTTTTTCTAATGCAGAAGCTTGATGTAACTCCTCAGGGCTTCCTGTTGATATAGCGATTATGATACCATGATCACCCAGTAAGTCACAACCTGACTCAGACAATTTACACAAACAGTAGGTGTTGGCTGCTTAAAGTCCAGTCTGGGGGTCATATTTCCTTTAACATGCCTTGCCTCATGACAAGTGGTCATCCTGTCATGTTTATCCATAATGCGAGAGCCACAGAACTTACTCTGACCAGTGGTCCCCAAGAACCAGCTATGATCAGCTTGTGGCAATTCCACTCCATTGACATTGGTTTCACCTTGAATGCTAAATGTTAATGCTGTGCAGCTGTACTCCCTCAGATAAATAACACTGGCATCACCACTGATCCAATGTGATCAATAACTATCTATCAGAACCCATCACTATGTCAGCTGGCAGGGCTGTGTTTTGGCTGGTTTTACATCTTCTGCCCTTCCAGTTATAGGGCATGGAGGCCACACATCCCCCCCCCAGCTATGTCTATCACTGCTCTGCTCAACAAGGCACAATCCCAGCATATCTGTGGCCATTTTATCCTAGCGATTTTATACCTGGGGTGCTTTTCCCCTCCCCCCATGACTGCCCTAGCAGTTGACATCCCTTACAGACTACAGCAACATGGGGTGTAGTCCTAAGTTTGCCCTTAGATGAGGGGTGCACTCAGAAGCATGAGCCACATTAAAATCACTGGTTACTACTTAAAGCCAATGAGTTTAGGGACAGAGGATGGCAATTCCAATCCATGTTGCCCCCCCCACCCTCCTCGCCTGTATCAGAGGTCTGACAGATATTCAGTGGTAGGCCAAGGAAGAACAGTAGGAAGCAAAAGGAGCAGAACTTAGAAGTCCTACTAGGGGAGATGCAACATCCCCTCCATATTAATGCTATGGGATCCAGCAACAGTTATGACAAAAGATCAGACATTGGATTGACTGCCTTCAGGAGCTTATTGAGTATCCGTTTCACTGTATGTTCCTAGTCCCAAAAACTTGTGGCTAAGCATTACTCCAATGGTTCAACTGGTGTTAGCTTAAACACTTGGCTTAAGCATGAATGAGTACCATCTATCGGTGAGACAGAATGGGTCCACTGTCCCTCGCCCAGTATATGAGCATTACAGCTTCTCTGTTAGCATTTTTCCTGATAAACACATACAGTACAGTAATCAATTAATCAATCAATCAAAATCTTTATTTAATCAGGCGAACATCATTGAGCATAGCTCATTTACAAGATGGACCTGAGTGGTCAAGAAGTGCAAGTGTTATTATATTGACAAGGGTAGCATAAACAGTAACACAATGACAGGGGTAACATAAACAGTAATACAATGACATAAGTGCTAATATATAACAATATACATATGTACAAGGCACATTAAAACTTTTAATCTGTGAGACAGAAGGCAATGGGCACATCAGGAGTAATATGTAGATTATAGGACCTAGCAGGCATTTTGAGGGTGAATCTTGGGACTGGAAGCAGGAGTTTATCAGCATATAGAACACAAAGGGGTAGGTAGGGCAGGGTTTAGGCCTTGTGGAAGCAGTTGCAGAGTTCTGAGAATAGGGTGGTGAATAATCTTTTGAAGGATATTAAGGGTAGGAGGTTATTTAGCTTCATGGTTTTTTGGAGTGAATTCCAAACAATTGCTAGTGAGTAGCTGATAGCAGCCCTCCCAAACTGGGTGCAGACATTGGGGACCTTAAGAATGATAATTTTGCTGATCCTTTGGTTGTATGGCCTAGAAGTAATTTGAGTAAAACAGTCTGAGATATAGGTAGGTAGCTTACCTGATAAGGCTTTGAATATCCAAATTGCAACATTCCTATTTCTTCTGTGTTGTAATGATGTCCAGTTAACTGCCTTATAAAGGGAGCAATGATGGGTGCTGAAGGGAAGGTCAGTAATGAATCTGATGGACCTGTGGTATAGGGTGTCCAGTTTATTTAAGAGGGGAGGAACAATGTCCTATAGAAAGTCAGCATAGTCAATGAGGATAGGAATGAAGCCTGGATTAATCTTTTTTGGAGTCTCTGTTGAGGTAGTGCTTTATTCTAAAAATAAACCAAGCCTTTGTCTCAGTTTCTTTAGTAGCTCCTCAATATGGACAGAATAGTCAAGCTTGTTATCAATCAGACTCAAGGTATTTGAAGTTATCAACAATTCAGCTTCTCCAAGTAAGGTGGTTAGTTGTAGGGTGGTGGATGGTGGGGTAGTGGCAGAGCAACTCTATGAGGTAAAGAACATAGCTTTTTTTTTTGGCATTTAGAAGTAGTTTTTTATCCAGTAGGTTGTGTTGTAGGATGGAAAATTCAGATTGTAGCAGTTCACAGGCTTTAGATAATGAAGGATTGTTAACATATAATACAGTATCATCAGCAAACAGATGGATGTTGGCCTGAGTGAGGTTAGCATCAATATTATTAATATAGATGGCAAAGAGGATGGGGCCAAGAATAGAGCCTTGTGGTACACCTCTTAACAGTGGTTTTAAGGTGGATAGGTAGATTCCATTTTTTACCAGTTGTGATCTATCTGATAGATAGCACTTGAACCAACTGAGTGAAGGGGAATCCAACCCTAGTGAGCCAAAGGAGGTGATTAATGATTCATGATCCACTGTGTCAAATGCTTTGCTCAAATCCAGGAACACAGCACAGGTACTGTTCTTCTTATCCATAGCAATCTGCCAGTCGTTGGTTACTTTGGCTAGGACTGAAATGGTGCTATACCTTGATCTAAATCCTGATTGTGCTGTATTTAGGAGGTTATTGTTATCCAGGTAGTCCCTTAATTGTGAGTTTACTAACTTTTCGAGCATCTTGGATAGAACTGATAGGATGGAAATGGGCCTGTAATTATTGGTCCATGGGATCACCAGATTTGAGTAAAGGAACTACTTGAGCTGTTTTCCAAGTGGAGGAATGGATCCAGTGGTGAGGAAAGATTGAAGAGATGAGTGAGGGGGCAGATAAGACTTGAGATGCAATATTGAGGAAGTAGGGGTCCAGGAGTCTGTACCTGCACTTTTGAAGTATCTAAATTGGAGAGGAGATCTTCCATTTCTTTCAAGGATATTGGGTTGAAGGAGAAGGTTGATGTAGCCTTTTGACCCACGGTGGATTGAAGGTTCAAGGAAGATCTCAGGAGATTTGCAGGTGAAAAGTCAAATGCTAGTCCAGCTGTGGTGAAGTGGTCATTGAAGGTATTTAGGATTTCTTGTTTGTCCGTAATTTCTGTGTTATTTAGTAGCAGTTTGCAGGTTAAGGCAGGAGTAGAGTTTTGGCCCAAGATACCTTTATAGTTCCATAGAGCCTGGTTGGGTTATTATAGGAGACATCAATTCAGCTCTATAATAGGCAGCTTTGGCAGATCTTATTTGTGTTGTACATGAGTTTCTTGCTTTTCTGAAATTTAGCCAGTCTCTGGAATCCTTAGTTTTTCTTGCCTTTTCCACAGTTTGTCTCTCTGGCTAGCAAGGTTGTTTAAGATCAGTGGTGAACCAGGGCAGGACCTGCTTTAGTTCTGATATTGGTGAATGGTGCATGAATATTGAGAGCATTAGTGATAATGTCCTTTAGGATCTGGAGAGCTGTTTCCACTGAGGTTGTAAGGTAGAAATCTTGCCAGTATATTGTGTTACTCAGGTCATGGAGGTATCCTGGTATGTTGAACTTCTTTTGACCTTTTGAGGACAAATTCAGCAGGGTTGGATGGTTTGAGTGAAGATTTATGCCAGCTATGGGACAATGGTCACTTACATCATTCAGTAGTACTCCTGCATGCGTATATAAGTGAGGCTTGTTTACCAACATAATATCCAGGAGTGAGCTGTTGCTAGAATTTTTAGGTTAACCCTGGTTGGGTCTTTAATTAGCTGTGTAAAGCCATAGGTGTCAAAAAGGTTACCAATGGATCAGATGCATTAGATAGCCAGTTTAAATTCAAATCACCAAGGATGATGGTATCTTCAGGGCCTAGATTGGTTATTGACCCAGGTGAGATAGTAATTTGAGGCCTGCTGAGGGGCCTATAGCAGCCGATCAATTTAAATGAAGACAAGTTAGGAAGGGATATTTTGATTGACAAACATTCAAATTCCTTTGGTTCTGAAGTGTTGATGAGGCAGGTAGCAGAGATGGTGTCCTTAATGTATATGGCCACCCACAACCCCTGGAAGAGGCGATCTGCTCTAAGAGCTGATAGTTAGTAAGGTTTACAACACTGTCTTTGGTCGAAGGTTTGAGCCAAGATTCAGAGATGACCAGAAAGTCAGGCAGGGTATGTGCCACCCAGGCCTGTATTACGGAGAATTTTTTTAACAGGCTGCAGGCATTGAAGTGTAAGAAGCTTAGGCCATTTATAGAGGATAGATCCGCAGGAGAAAATAAACTTTCAATGGGGCCAGGATTTATTTCAATGGTACCAAAACAGATCAGAAGGTAGAAGATTAATTTGAGGAGGGCACCAAGGGTAATGATACATGTTGTTCAATATTGGCACAGCGCACAACTCTTTCACACTTCAGACATGCTCTACTCTGACTGGAAGTAGGCAGCGCCCAGGCAGCCCCCACTCAGCAGCTGCAGTCAGAGTACTCACAGAATGCTCATTTGCTCCAGATACTTTGCATGCCATCCAAATGCCTCAGCAGGATTTCTGATACTGGTGGTCTGGACATGGTGGGGCACCAGTTTCAGCTCCTCTTCAAGAGGCAACTTTCTGTGGGCTCATCCATCTTTTATTACAAGTACAGAGCTAAGTAGCTCCTAGTGTTGTGGCAGATTTTCTGAGCATTACATAATGGGTCATCATGCATACTTAGGGAAAAACGGTTTGTGTGAACTACAAGTACAGAACTATATAGATAGTACAGAGCTATACAGTCAATGATCTGGATGTACATAATTGAAGAGCAAGGCATATAATGGGACTAAGGAAGGGCAAATGCATCACATGTTGTGCACGTGCTACTCAGCCAAAGTCATGTCAGTAGGGGGCTAAAGGGGCACATGTACAATACATCGCTGCACGGCAGCCCTCTTCCAATACAACCATGCCACATGCAGCATATAGATGCAATTACACTAATCAAATAAGTAGGCCACATTACGGAAGCCATAAGGGGTGAAAACTCAGATGTTAGCCATACTCTTGCCCATGCCAGCTAAAACACATAACCCCAGAAACAATTGCTAACAGTACTTTTGCAGCCATCTCAGCATCACAAGCAGATGGTCAGGGAAAGCAGGTACTTGGTGTGTTTTATTACAGTATAGGTCTACTAATGTAGAAGATGCTGAAATTCTATTTCATGGACCCACAGACAATCTCTAGAAAGAAATGTGGGGTGTTTTCAACCTCTGTCTGCTTGCCGTATGTCCGGGTAGATAGACTCCTACCCATGCATACATAATGTATTTATAGGTAAAGAAACCTACACATATATAGATTGATCAATCTATCTATCTACCCAGATGGATAGTCATATTTATGGGAAACGTCACACCCACCCTTTACACCAGGGTGCAGTGCTGGGCCCAGATGGTCATTCAGGGTAACACACAGATCACGGCAGTATAACCGACCAGATTTGATCTATTGAGTATTGCGTACCATATGATAGCACACACACACCACTAATGACCAATACACTAAATATGTATTTTTAGCACTTTCAGCAGGGCATAAAGAAGTAACCAATGAACCGAGAAACCCACAGTCAGCCATGGCCGGTGACCTCTTGGAGCCACCACTGCAGCGGCTCCTGGTAATAACATCAACCCTCCTCCACATCACTTAATTAGTCTGGATCATGTAGGAAGGGGAAGGGGACCTTCATAACATTAAATCCAGGTATGATAAGCAGACCAAGTACAGCATATCTCATAATCTCATATCCTCATACCTCCCTGATTATGTTTGTCACAATGTCTGCACAGTAGTGGTCAAGAAATTATAATTCACCAGGCATGACATGTAAGCTAAGTACAGCTACTCATAACCACACATCCTCATACTTCCCTGCTCTTATGGTTATCACAGGGCCTGCAAAATAGTGGTCAAGAGAACTATAATACATCATCTGCCCGATGTTTAGTGTCAGTCTACAGGTCTTTTCCTAGTGGGTAGGGTTCACTGGCTCTGATCCTGGCAGGTACTTACTCATCTAACAAGCAGCTACATTGTTAACACAGCCGTGCTTGGACAGAGGCTACAGTTCATTGAACTTACGCACTTCAGTCCTGTTCAGTAAGGATCTCAGTTCAGCCCCTATTGCAGTGGCTACACTGATCATATAGAACTGTCTGACCAGTGACCACAGTTCAATACTCTCCTGTAGACAACACCGATCAAGACTTTGCTCAGACGGGGCAGATCTGGCATGAAGACCCCTGACCACTGAAACTGCCAACATAGTCACTCACAGGGCTGCACTGTTGAACTTAAGGGTATCCAGTAAGGTGGCAGACACACTGGTCCAAGCCAGGAGGGGAGTTCACTAACAGAACTTATAACAGACACAGGCAGGTATTTACTTCTTGGTGAGGCATCAGATAACATATTTTAGAGTTTCTTCAGAATGGATTTGATAAGGGGTCAATAGCAACATCCTTATGGGTGCAGATGGCTGCTATTGGGGCAATAAGAGGCAAAACAAATGGACATTTATCTGGGGCCCATCCATTAGTTCAATCCTTCTTAAAGGCAGCAGCGAATATCATGCATTCCCCACTCAGTTGGTGTTAGATGTCTTGGTCAGTAAGCCCTTCAAGCCCCTAGAGTCTGTTCATCTATCAGTCTTAACCATGAAAATTGTGTTTTTGGTAGCAATCTTGCCAACAAAGAGAACTAGCAAACTGCAGACTCTCATGTAAACATCTGTGTCTGACCTTCTTCCCAGACAGAGTCGTACTACATCCCATTCATGCCTTTCATGCTGGTCAGGAAATTACAATCCTTACCATTGGTGCAAGAGAGGGGGGCCCTAACAGGCACACCCTCATCTACCAATACCAAACCAGGACAGTTCAGAAAGTTAGAACGACTATTCATCCTTGCTTAAGGGTGGAAACAGGGCCTAGCAGCCTCAAGAGCTACAGTAGCCAGATGGTCAAGAAACACCAGTGCTCGAACCTGCAGGGCAGGTGGTAATAGCCCTCCTCCTAATATCATGGCCCACTCCACTGGAGCAGTAGCTACCTCCTGGGAAGAACGCAACTCCGTATCTGTAAGGGAAATCCACTAGGCAGCAACCTGGTCATCCCCTCACACCTTCACCAGATTCTACTGGTTGGATACAGGACTGGCGGGGAACTAATCTCCAGCTGCACTCCCCAAGATGTGTTCCCTGACCTGCACATTGAAGGAATCCATCTACAACTAATCTCCTGCTGCACTTCCCGAGCTGTGTTCCCTGACCTGCGCATTGAAGGAATCCATCTACAAGGAGCCCAGAGTGAGAGACTGTGTATATCCTTGCTGCATTTATTGACTGTGCTGTGCTTTAATCAACATCTGAAGGTACAAAAGAATTGGGGGAGTCAACCACTGAGGTCACAGAAGGGGGGGAACTCCCGTTTAAATCAGCGCGCTGCTCGCTAGCACGAGCCTAGCGCAAGCAATAGTGAGTGGCGCGAGCGTCACTCGTACACAGAAAATGCTGGAGTAGTTGTAAGTAAGTGAGGGTAAATGTTTTAATTAAGGCACATTAAAGTACTCATTTGTAGTGTTTTGTCTAAATATATTGGTGGTGCCTTATCATTTTAGAGGTTTTAGGCTATTAGCTGTTTGTATTATATATAGTACAGTAATTCATGAAAGACTATCATATTGAAATTCATGTGTAGTATTTCAGTTTAAAAACTGTAGTTAGGACAGTGCATTTTCATTCTAGTGTAGTGGTAATACCTGGTATTTAGAAGTGTTTACAAATAATTCTGCTCTACGGTGTAATCTCTGTGTTTGATTCCAGAAATGTTACTATTTCACCTGGGGATTTTGTTTTTTGTCAGTGGTTGTATGTTTCCCCTTGTTCCTAGAAGTATCTTGAGTAATATTGATTGCTCTCAGATTTATTGGTGTGACTGGCTGCATGGGGATACATCAAGCACACCTGCTTGGGGGAACCAATTAAGTAATTATATAATTTCATCAGTGATGTTGAGTGATCACTTGGAATCTGATCTAATTAAGTGGATAATGAAATTTAAAGGACTACCGGTAGGGTGGGTACAAAATAAAATTTATTTGGACCATCCCACAATTAAACACCTTAAGAAAGTAACAATGAAAGGGCAGTTATATAAATTCTGTAAAATGGTGTTGATGATTTGTTTAATTGTAAGCGGGGATATTCATCCTAATCCAGGCCCCTACACTAACTTGGATTTTGAAAACTCTAATTCCTGTGATGTCCTGAACCCTGATTTGACTGCTAATATTTTGAAGAAAGAAGGGCTGTGTGTCACTTATATTAACATCTGTAGTCTATTAAGAAAAATTGATCACTTGAGGGAATGGACTATTAAATATAGTCCAGAAGTGATTATAGTTACAGAATCATGGCTGAATGATAAGATTTTGGATAATATGGTGCATATGAATGGTTATAATTTATGGAGGAAAGATCAATCGGGGAGAGTTATTATCTATGCACTTAGCTTCCTAAATGTGTCAACAATTAATTGCCAACAGGACTGGTGTGGTTCTGAAGTTCTTCCATTACTATTCAACTTTCCCTTTAATAAGCCTTTATTATTACTGGGTATGTATCGACCTCCAAAATCTAGTACTGAGGTGTTTCAAGCATTACAGGACTTTTGGGGGGAATATCTGAATAGTCATGAGATTATGTTAATTGGGGATCTAAATGTAGATTGGAAAACGGTATAGAGTAATCACAGTAGTGTAGAGATGGGTACCATTTTGGGTATGACCCAGCTAATTACAGATGTAACTAGAGTTAACACTAAACATCCACTTTCTTCTACAGTCTTGGATTTATTGTTTACCACAGACCCAGATAAATTTGTGGCTAGTGGTGTCCTTTCAGATTCTTTTTCGGAGCACCAGATGATATATGGTATTAGAAATCAAAAGAAATCAAGGAAATCAGTGAAAACAGTTCATTATAGATCATTTAACAATTTTGATTATATAAATTTTATGTTACAGTTGGAAGAGTATAATTGGGAAAGGTCAGAATTAGTCCCCACTGTTATTGATGCTTGGGTAATGTTCCAGGAAGATTTCTTGACAATTTGTAATAGGCATGCTCCATTTAAAACTAGGAAATTGAAGTTTAATAATGCTCCCAGTACAATTCTTACTGATTTAAAGTTAAGAAACAGCGAGATAGGGCATGGAAGGTAGCTAAATTTACAAAAGACAATACAGATTGGGTGAAGTATAAACAACTGTGGAATCACTACAACTATGAACTTAAGAAAGTTAAATATGATTACTATAATAGGGAATTAACAACTAAGCTGACTGATAATCTGAGGAAATTCTGGAAAGTTCTAAAAAAGGTGAAGGGAGAACAACAATTAGATTATCTGGAAAAATTTGAGATTGGGAAGGTGGAAATTCCATTGGGCCCACAGGTTGTGGATAGCTTTAATGACTATTTTACAACCATGGGCACAATGGCCTTATCACAAGGTATAACCAGTTTCTCCTCATCAAAAATTCTCAGGAGTTTGATTTTGAACCAATATCACCATTAGATGTACAACATGCATTATTTAGAATAAAAATTAAGGAAGCTGGGGGTTAGATGAGATTCCTAATATCTTATTGAAATATTCTGCTCCGGTTATCTCATACCCCTTAACTAACATCTTTAACATGCCACTTACATGTGGGGGAAATTCCTGAAATGTGGAAATCAGCTAGAGTAATTCCTGTTTTTAAAAATGGATCTAGAGTCTTATTAGAGAATTATAGGCCTATATCATTATTACCTATAGTAGCTAAAGTGTTTGAAAAGATGGTAGCTAAACAACTTCAGACATATTTAGAAAAAGGAAAGTTGATTAATAAATTCCAATCTGGTTTTAGACTTATGCATGGTACAACTTCTGCCTTGTTGAAAGTTTCTGGGGATATTGCGGGTGCTCTGGACAGGGGGATGTCGGTGGTGGCAATTTTTGTTGATTTGTCCAAGGCGTTTGATACCTTGGACCAAGACATCCTCCTGTCCAGATTATCTGCTTTGGGTATTTCTACCAATGTAGCTGGGTGGTTTGGTGCTTATCTAACTGGAAGGAAACAAATGGTATCAATAAATGGATGGGGATCTGATTTTAGGGTAATTATTTCTGGAGTGCCCCAGGGATCCATTTTGGGTCCAATATTATTTAATTTATACATGAATGATTTTGTTCTAACTAATCCTTATGTACAACATCATTTATACGCAGATGATGCCATTATTTATGTGGCGGGTTCATCGATAATGCAGATAGAACTCACTCTTCAAAGTGCATTTGATGAGCTTCAGTTATTTTATAGTGAATCCAAACTTGTTCTGAACTCAAAAAAATCTCAGGTTATACTGTTCTCTAAACAGAATAGTATAACCTATTCGGAGTTAGCTCTGAATATAGTAACCAAAGATAAAATTGATCTTGAACAAGTGCAATGTTATAGATACTTAGGAATGTAGCTGGATAGATCACTGGGATGGACTTCCCACATAGACCATATAATTAAGAAAGTTAGTGGACGTTTGGGTGCACTATACAGAATTAGAAACTGTATGGATGAAAGAGTGAGGAAGCACGTAGCCATAATCACATTGATACCTTTTTGGATTATGGGGATATTGTTTGTATATGGGGCAACTTCAACCCAGTTAGCTAAAATAGATGTTCTTTTTAATAAAATAGCAAGGTTTATTTTGAATGTACCTAAGAGAACACATAGCAGAGAGCTATATCAGTCTTTGAATTGGGTGTATCCAAAAGTTAGAAGGTCTTTCCATGCTTTGATTTACATGGTTAATTCAGTTAGGAGTAAAGTACCTGAATATATTATTGATGAACTTCAGGTTAGGACAATTAGAGGAGGCCTATGCTCTGTGGAGGGCATGGAATATGATTTGCCCAGAAGAAGGATAGACTTGGGTAGAGCACATCTTTTTTATTTAGGTCCCAATATATGGAATTCATTGCCAATTTATCTTAGACCACTTAGTTCTAGCCCCTGTATAGGAGAAATAAAAAGGTGGTTTAAAGTTGAAGCAGATAAAAGGTTTATTGTTGACCCACCATGAACATTATGTATTAAACATGATGAAGATTTGCACTTTATACATATGAATGAATGTGCCCTGTACATCTATGCAGTTTATTTATATGGATGTTAAGTAGTTATTGTGACTTAAATATTATTGTGGTGTTAGTTTTTTGTATGTGTATTTATGCATGCAATCTGTGTTAAACATTTTTTATGATGTCAACATGAATGTTAGTACTAAGGGCCTCGCTGGAAATGAGCTTGTCTCAGTTGAGTTTCCTATTCTTTTGCTTGTCAATTGAATAAAATTTTTTACTACTTTACTACTACTACATACTACTACTCAGAGTTTAGTTGCAAGGTCATTCAGACAGCACTAAGTCATATTCCTCCTCCCTCCCTAGACAAGTCCAACACTGCTGTATAATCACCCATGTGATGAGACTCAGAGTGCTGTAAAAAGGTGCGGTAGATAATGGTAGTTTACTCACCTGGTAAAGGTGATTATAGCAGCACCTTTTTACAGCACTCCGTATCCCACCCATTGAGGAGGAACATAACATAGTGACAAAGTGGGATAATGAATCTGAGTGATGTAAAGGCCTATAGATGACAAAATGCCTGTTCCATACTGTCTGTGATGCCTCCCACCCACCTCATTGCTATCGAACATCTGCCATCCTTCTTATTCATCCGTGCTGACTAAAAGGCTCCTTGAAAGATTGGCAATATGTGACCAGTTGGATTGGCTCCACTTCTTAGGGAAATCCACGGAGTAATGGAGTAGTGGCTGAGGATCTGGCATAGAGATGGTCAAAATAAATAAATGTGTGTGAAGGGAACTGTTGCAGGGCAGATTGCCTGAAATGAAAGGGAACAGATTCACAGAGAAAATGAATGTAAAAAAAAATTGTGTCATTTGTAATGCTTTGAAAATATAACCCCACATATTTTCAAAGATGCTGGTATTAATTTAGTATATTTAATATTATATTATTCAAAACATACTCAAAAGTATAGCATAATCTGTATTCATCCATTAGCAGTATTTGCTACCAGAAGATAAGTAACTGAGCAAACTACACGTATATGCTATATTTAGTGTACTGTGGCAAATATTTTACATTGTGTTTTTATGTAATGTTTTGCAATCCTACTGTGGTACCCAAACCCCCAGGCATGGCTGAGAATGGGTCACTTTTGGGTTTGGAAGTGAATTCAGGGCATTGGAGAATTGGCTGGGGGGAGGAGAATTGAATATCTGTGGTATTACTCTCCTCCGCTGGGGGTGGGAGGATGTGGAGCTCAGCATGCATCTGACCCCTAGGAGCATGGCAGCTGTCAATACTCATCTCGTGGAAGAGTGAAGTATGTGTCCAAACAGCATTGCAAGTCCACACCTCCAGGGTAGAAAACAAGGAAACCTCCTGGCCCTCAGGATGATACAAGTTACCTGAAGGATCCACACCTAGCTATCCAAGCCCTGTGTAGTGCACCAGATCCTCTTCAACAGTGGTGGTTGGGGAACCCCATGGACTCTGCAAGGGAGGGGGAGTCCTGGGGGAAGACATGGATAGGTGAGTCCTGAAGGGTGCTGGGGCAACAGGGTTGGAGTGACTGGCAGAAGGTGGCTGGTCAGACAAGGAGCAGGAAAAGACTAAAAAAAAACCCTGATTCACTTTGATTCAGTCCATTTTCCTGGTAAACGTTAAGAAAAAATGCAGAATTTGAAGTACCTCCACTTCCTCTTCACTACGCTCTGCCGACCCTCCCTCCTTTTCTAATCTGATTATCTCATCTTTTATTATTCTTTTCTCCTTTATATAACTGAAAAAAGCCTTGTTTCCTGTTTGTACCCCTTATGCTAGCTGGGCTTCCCTTGTAGCCTTTGCTACACTCGAGTACAGTTTGAGTTTACTAAAATTACACGCGTAGTGTACTCAAGTATACTACTTTTTCATAAGAGGACTGATACACAAAGACAGTAATTGGCAAATTCCATAATGATTGCTTACCTGTTTTGTTGTTTCCCTTTTTAAAATGTATGATTTACTTGCACACTGTGGATAATACTGCGCTAACTATCTAATTGCCTTTGTGATTGTTTCTAATTACAGGCCATACATTACCCTAGCAAGCATCTCTGGCTAGAAACACTGTCTAATCATCTGACCAATAGGGCAGCTACAGAACATGAGAACAGTATTTGGGGAGCTTTGATTCCAGTTGGGAATGTTTTTTTTTCTTTCTTATTACATTTTATGTTGTATGAGAAACTGTTAGATGTTGTTGTCAGTGATTATGCTTTCAGGGCTTGGAGTAAGTTTTAAGACCACTGACCTATTAGTGACTCTGGAACCAAGAACATGGAAACTGTAACAGTCCCACTCCAATTAGATAAATTATTTACAAGACGGGATAGTGGAGGCTCATCAATCATTCTTTTTTTTGTTTTGTTTTACAAAAGTTCATGCAAACACCAGAGACTCTAGTGCAGGAACTGATCAGGTTAAACGTTCACAGTTTGTGTATTGTGTAGGGGATGCTTGTTTATTCTGGTGAGGTGTATGGGTATTTGCTTGCATGCATGTACCGTACAGTATGTGGCTGTATTGTGAGGCATCTATGTGTACATTGTTGAGCATATATATATATTTTACTATACAACAATTACACATCCATGCCCTGGCACCGCTCATCACTGTTAGTTCTTTGCATTTTTTTATTTAGAGATCATGTGCAACATTTTTGTATATTGTTAATAAAAGCTTGAAAAAGCTTGGATTCAAGTCCCTGTGTCGTGATTAGTGCTTCCTGAAAATTTCATGCTGTTTGGTTTTATGATTTTCTTTAAATCAGCATTTGTTAATTTGCTCTGCTGTAGCTGAAAACAGTAGAGTTATTTCTTTTGCTCTGAGTGAGGCTTGAAGAGTGATGACATCATCTTGGAGTGTCTTGCTGCTTCAGCAGTATTGCTTCACTGACGGCTAGCTGTTTCACTTCCCAGTCAGAGCAGTCTGTAGAGTTAATGGTTTGCTCGCCTTTTGCTAACTCAATCTCTGGTTTGTTTTTAGATTAGCTTAAAATCTATCATTCTGTTCTTACAAAAAGTTGATCATTTGAGTTTCAATGCTGAACTGAAGTCATTGAAATCTTTCTCTGTGAGAAATCAGCTTGTCTGTTTTACAGCTGTTAGTTCTTTTTCATCAAAGCTCAATATTTTTCTAGCTATATAACAGGGCTGTTTCATGGATATAAAAAAAATCTAAATTTTGTTTACTTTTAGAATTAGTTTGTCTTTGATGTAACCTCTTCAAAAGTACATTCATGTAAGAACATTTTTTTTGTGTCAGATTCACAGACAGGTGGCTGTTACACTCTGTTTCAGGCACATGTACTGTATCAAAGCATAGAAACATAAAAGTTGTCTGCAGATAAGGACCTCCTGGCCCACCTAGCCTGCCCTATTTTCCCTTCCTACTGAGCCACCTCAGACTCTACTCAGTCCTTTGTTCCCTCCCTCACTTGTTTAACTTCTAGGATCTCCTTGTGTCTATCACATGTGTTCTTGAAACCTGTGACTGTTTTAGCCTCTACTACAGTACTTCCGCTGGTAGAATGTTCCAAACACCCACCACCCTTTCAGTGAACACGAACTTCCTCACATTTCCCTGAGCTTCCCCCCAGCTTCATAGAATGACTCCTTGTCCTTTTACATCTCTTTCTCTGAAAAATGCTCCCTTCCTGTACCTTGTTTTTACCTGTGGGATATTTGAATGTTTCTATCAAATCTCCCCTTTTCCTTCTTTCCTCTAGAGAGTACATATTTAATTCCCTGAGTCTATCTTCATAGGGCTTCTGATGTAGGCCCTGCACCATTTTAGTTAACCTCCTTTGCACCACCTCCACCCTGTCTATGTCCTTATGGAGGTGGGGCCTTCAGAATTGGACACAGTCCTTGAGGTGGGGTCTCTCCAGTAATCTATACAGGGGTATTATTACCTCCCTATTTCTGCTGGTGATATGCCTGCCTATGCACCCAAGCATTCTGATAGCTTTACTCACTGCTTGTCACACTGTTTAGCCACCTTCAAGTCATCAGAAACAATTACCCCCAGGTCCCTTTTCTGGTTCGTGACTACTAGTTCCTCTCCTCCTAGTTGGTACTGATCCTCTGGGTTTCTGTGGCAAAAAGTGCATGATTTTGTACTTTTTCACATTGAAGCCTAACTGCCAAACTCATGACCATTCTTCCAGCTTATTTAGATCTTCCCTCATTCTTTCCCTACCCCCCTCCCCAGAATGTCCACTCTGTTGCAGATTTTTGTGTTATCTGCAAACAGGCATACCTTCCCTTCCAGTTCTTTCACAATGTCGCTAATAAAGATATTGAAGAGAACCAGGCCTAGTACTGACCCATGTGGCACCCCACTGGTCACTTTGCCTTCCCCAGAGTGGACACCATTTACCACCACCCTCTGACTCTTCTTCTCCAGCTGGCTTTCTATCCATCTTACCTCTTTAGGACCCACCCACCCCATGGCTACTCAGCTTGCTCACCAACCTTCTGTGTGGAATGGTGATGCAGGTCTTACTAAAATCCAGGTAGGTCACTTCAACCACTCCTCCCTGATCAACTACCTTGGTAACCCAGTCAAAGAACTCAAGCAGGTTTGTCTGGCACGATCTACCCCTGGTGAAACCATGTTGCCTCAGATCCTGTAGTCCATTGGCCACAAGGTATTCCACAATTCTCTCCTTCAGCAGTGATTGTATAACTTTGCCTACTACTGAGGTCAGGCCGACTGGTCTGTAATTACCTGACTCCTCCATGCTTTCACTTTTGTGGAGTGGGGCTACATCAGTCCTCCTCCAGTCTCCCAGTACAACCACTGTTTCCAATGATAGATTAAACAGGGCTGTCAGAGATGCCTCCCTGAGCTCCCTCAGTACCCTGGGGTGCACCCCATCTGGTCCCATTGCTGTTTCTACTTTCAACCATAATAGTTCCATTAGGACCCTTTCCACTGTGAAAGGGCTCATGTCCATCTCCTCACCCTTACTGCTCTTGACCTGCATCTCTGGTCCACTGCCTGGCCGCTCTATTGTAAAAAGCGAGCAGAAGTATTTACTCAATATGTCTGCTTTTTGGTGGTCCTCTTCTACACGAACCCCTCCTTCCCCTTTCAGCTGAACTAACCCTCCCTCTGTCTTCCTCTTGTTACTTATGTATCTGAAAAATATCTTATCCCTTTTTTAGTGATGTGGCAATATTTTCTTCTGTTTGTGCTTTAGCTCTTCTAACTGCCCTCCCTGCCTCTTTTTGTAACTCCTGATAAACCTCCCTGTCCCACTCCTTCTGTGTTCTTTTCTGTCTCTTAAAAGCCAGTTTTTTGCTCCTACTTTTCTGCTGCCTCTCTAGAAAACTATAGTGGTCTCTTTTTTCATTTACCCTTGCTAGCTTGCCTGACACAAAGATTTGTAGCCTTTTCTATACCTTCCTTAATTTTTTCCCAGTGATCCTCGACTACCTCTAGTTTCCCTATCATAGCCAGGGTGTCCCTGAGACAATCTCCTATTTCCTTGAAGTTGGCACTCCTGAAGTCCAGGACCCTCAGTCTTGTGTGGTTCGATTCTAGTCCAGATATTGTATTAAATCACACTGTATGTTAATCGCTGGTTCCCGACAACTCACAAATTTCAGTTCTTTGATGGTTTCTGTGTGAAAATCATCATGTATGTGTATAACTAGAAACACTATATGGCATCTTAATGCACTGTATCTCTGCCCTACAGTTGAAGCAGCTGCCATCTTCTGCCCTGTCCCCTGCCTCACAAGTCCCTTTTCTCCTGCCCCACATTCGAGGCTGCTGCACCCTGCTTCACACTGTTTTCTCCCATACAGTCGGGGATTCTGCACCCTGCTACCTCCATCCCCTGCCTGAACAATTAGGGCTGCTGCTCTCTACATGAACAGTTGAGGTTGCTGCACCCTGCTGTCCTCTTTCCCCACCTCCACAGTCATGGACTCTGTACCTGTTGCCCCCTGGTCCTGTCTCCACAGTCGGGGCTGCTGTGCTCTGCTAAGCCCTAGATTCCCATGTCTCCTGCAGCCACAGTTGGGGCTACTGCACCATGCTGCCATTTGCCACAAGATTTAGGGCATTTGCTGCACCCAGTCCCCTGCCTCCACAGTTGAGGCAGTGGCACCCTGCTACCCCGATGCCACCAGGGTCAGATCCTTTGCTACAGACTGCTTCCCACATCACTTGTCCTAAACAGGTGTGGCTGCTGAACCCTGTCCCACAATTTTAGCTGCTGTACCCTGATACCACACCTGTCTCCTGCCCAAACAGTTTGGGCTGCTGCACCATGTATCCCTCTTTCCACCACCCACACACTCAGAGCCATGGCACCCTATAATCCCCTGTTCCTGTCTCCAACATTGGGGCTGCTGTGCAGTGCTGCACCCTCGAGTCCCATGCTTCCTGCCTCCACAGTTGGGGATGATGCACCCTTCTATGCACTGCTGTTATCCCAAATGGGCTAGGCTGTTGCACCATGTGCACCCTGTGCCATGGTCAGGGCTGCTGTACCCTGATGCTCACCTGTGTCCTACCCCACAGTCAAGGCTTCTGCATTGTGCTCTCCTCTGTCCCCTGCCACCACTGTGCCCTGCTGCATCAGTAGAGCCCCTTGCCTCTACAGTTAGGGTTATAGCACTATGCTGCTCCCTGCTACCAGAGTCAGATCCTTTGCTACACTGCCTAAACTGCATAAAAGGAAAAAACAGAAAAATACTTTCATCTTCTGTTATAGGGTGGGTGACAAAGGGCAGCAGGGTGCAGCAGCCCTGACTGTTTGGGAAGAAGACAGGGGAGGCATCAGGGAACAGCAGCCCAAACTGTGTGACGGGGGCAACAGCCACACCTGTTTGGGAAAAGAGACATGGGCAACAGGATGCAGCAAAGGATCTGACTCTAGTGGTGGGGGCAGCAAACAGAAACTGCCCCAACTGTGGTGGCAGGGGACAGGTTGAAGCAAATGCCCTGACTCTTGTGGTAAGTGACAGCACTGTATAGCAGCTCTAACTGCAGAGGCATGGGGCTCTAGGGCACAGCAGGCAACAGCAGCCTTGACTGTGTCAAAAGGAGCAGGAAGCAGCCACCTTGGATGTGGTGGCAAAGACAGAGGACAGCATGGTTCAAAATCCTTGACTGTGGGGCAGGACACAGGGGAAAATCAGGGTACAGCAGCCCTGACTGTGGGACAGGATGCATGTGGTGCAACAGCCCTACCCATTTGGGGCAACAGAAGTGGGTAACAGGAGCAGCAAAAGCCCCACCCCTGGTGGCCTGGGGCAGCATGGTGCAGAGGCCCCAACTGTGGAGGCAGGGGACCTGGGGTTCTAGAGTGTAGCAGAGCACAGCAGCCCTGACTGTGGAGACAGGAACAGGGGAAATAGGGTGCACTGGCACTGACTGTGGGTGTGGGGTACAGAGGTATGCAGGGTGCAGCAACCTCAACTGTTGCACAGAAGGCAGCAGGATGCAGCATCATGCTGTCCTTTGTCTCTGCCACCACAGACAATACTGCTACACCCTGCTCCTGTCTACACAGTCAAGGTTGCTGTGGCCTGCTGTGTCATAGAGCCCCATGCCTCTGCAGTTAGTACGGTGGCACCATGCTGCCATTTGACACATGAGTCAGGGTATTTGCTGCACTCTGTCCCCTGTTTCCACAGTTGGAGTAGTTTCTGCCTGCTGCCTCCTGCCACCAGAGTCAAAACATTTGCTACACCCTGCTGCCCATGTCCCTTGTCCCAAATAGGTGTGACTGCTGCACCCCTGTCCCACAGTTTCATCTGCTGTACCCTGATGCCTCCCTGTCTCCTGACCAAACAGTTGGGGCTGCTGTACCCTGCTACCCTCTCTCCCCATCCCAAAACACAAGATGAAAGTATTTTTCCATTTTTTTATTTCAAGCAGTTTAGGCAGTGTAGCAAAAGATCTGACTGGTAGCAGTGAGCAGCATAACTCAATAATTCTAACTGTAGAGGCAAGGGGCTCTATGGTGCAGCAGGACACAGTGGTGGCAGGGGACAGAGGATAGCATGGTGCAGAAGCCTTGAATGTGGGGCAGGACACAGATGGGCATCAGGGTACAGCAGCCCTGACCATGCCACATGGTGCAGCAGCCCAGCCTATTCGGGACAATGGAAGTGTGTAGCAGGGTGCAGCAGCCCTGGCTGTGGAGGCAGGTGGCATGGGACTGTATGGTGTAGCACAGCACAGCACAGCAGCCCTGACTTTGGAGACAGGAGCAGGGGGACAACAGAGTGCCATGGCCTTGACTGTGGGGGTGGGGGACAGAGGACAGCAGGGTACAGCAGCCCCAACTGTTTGGGCAGGAGACAGGTTTAGCATCAGGGTACAGCATCACAAACTGTGGGACAGGGTACAGCAGCCATGCCTGTTTATGACGAGGGATGTGGACAGCAGGGTGTAGCAATGGATCTGACTCTGGTGGTGGGGGGGCAGCAAAGTGAAATCACCTCAACTGTGGAGGCAGGGGACAGGATGCAGCAAATGCCCTGACTCTTGTGGTAAGTGGCAACATGGTACAGCAGCCCTAACTGCGGAGGCATGGGGCTCTAGGGCACAGCAGGCCACAGTAATCACAAATGTGCAGACAGGAGCAGGGTGCAGCAGCCCTGGCTGTGTGGGAGAAGACAGTGGATAGCAGGGTGTAGCAGCCTCAAATGTGGACTAGGAGACAGAGGGCTTGTGGGGCAGGGGACAGGGGGCAGCAGAGTGCAGCTGCCCCAGATGTGGGGCAAAGACACTGTGTATTGGTATGCCATATAGTGTTTCTAGTTATACACATATGTGATGTATTTTCACACAGAAACCTCCACAGAACTGAAATCTTTTATACTGATACAGTACATGTGCCTGAAATAGCAGAGTATGACAAACACCTATTTGTGAATCTGACATAAAAAAAAAATGTTCTTACATGAACGTATTTATGAAGGCTACATCAAAGACAAACTAATTCTATGTATGAACAGAAGATAGATTTATTTTATATCCATTAAACAACCCTGTGTTATGTAGCTAGATGAAATGTTGAGTTTTGATGAGAAAGAACTGACAGCTGTGATACAGACAAGCCAATTTCTCACAGAGAAAAGTTTCCATGGCATCAGTTCAGCACTGAGACTCAAATGGTCAACTTTTTGTAAGAACAGAATGATAAATTTTAAGCTAATCTATCTGAAAAAAAAAACGATATTGAGTTAGTAAAATGAGAGCAAGGTATCAACTCTACAGACTGCTCTGATTGGGAAGTGAAACAGCTAGCTGTCGGTGAAGCAATACTGCTGAAGCAGCAAGACACTCCAAGATGATGTCATCGCTCTTCAAGCCTCACTCAGAGCAACAGAAATAACTCCACTGTTTTCAGCTACTGCAGAGCAAGTTAAAAAATATTGATTTAAAGAAAACCACAAAACCAAACAGCATGGACTTTTCATGAAAACACTAATCATGACACAGGGGCTTAAATTCAAGCTTTTTAAAGCTTTTATTAACAATATGTAAAAACCATTGCACATGATCTTTAATTCTCTTTATGCCACTGCCCTCCAGTGACTGGAACCTCCTTTGGCCTGCATCAGTGCCTGCTTGTGTCCCCCTGAGGCCCCACAACCTGGAGCACTGGGCTCCCAGTCCACCCACAACTCACCACTGGGTTATTTCCCCTTGGCTTGTCCCATGAAATGGGGTCACCTGCAGTTGGTCAGCCACTCCCTTCTCCATTCAGTTGGCCAAATTGTGGAGATGAAGGGCTGGGGTGATTCAGGCACTGGCAGGAGAGGCCTGGTTATGAACGTGGGGGCAAGGAGCAACCTGACCAGACCAATAGGTGGCATTTTCCCTTTTTCTGTTCCCCCAGAGGAATGGACATATAGTTATGTTAGTGACCTTGCTATGCATGCCCCTGCACACAATGTGGTAACATCTGTCCACTTCTCCAACCCAAGTCTGGTGGTCCTAGGCTCCTTCATACTAAGCCACCACTAGGGATCCAAGCCACCTCTATGTGTCATGCTAATGCCAGGATCCACATCCCTCCCTTCCTCCCCAGAGGAGAAGAGCTATCCCTCAGATGTTCAGTCCTCCTCCACCACCAGCTGGCCTCTGATTCTCCAGGCTCATTTCCAACCCTAGTACAACAAACCAAACTGAAACTAATGTGCTCAGCCTATTGGAGTATACGACTATCATCAGCTGAAGCATCTTTACTTTCTAAAATTTGTATTTTTGTCCATCATCAAATTTTGATGGGATACAACTATGTGGGGACCTTGAACAGTTTTTCTGTTGATTACACCTGCAGGAATTCTTCTATGATAAGCAAACCACTGGAAGTACAGTAAATAATCCATAATACAGAGATAATATCTTAATGGAACTCATGGGTAGGAAGGAACGCTAGCCTTGACCAGCATATTAACACCATTTGATACTGTGTAAATTCAAAAATCTTAAGCAAACAGAACACAATTCAATAGAATCTTTGTCCACTGGAAAAAAGGGCAATTCAAGATTTAAAGAAAGGTGACAGTATCACCATCAAGCCCGCTGACAAAGGAGGAGCAGTTGTAATCATGAACAGCACACAATGCACAGCAGAAGCAGAATAGCAACTGTCAGAAACAAAATTCTACATATCATTAAAAGAGGATCCAATAGAAGAGCCAATCAATCAATCAATCAAAATCTTTATTTATCCAAGCAGGCACCATTGAGCAAGGCTCATTTGAAAGGTGGACCTGGTCATGAATACATAAAAGTACAGTACAGAAGCAGGTATGCAAAAAGCAATAATATACAAGGAAGAAAAAGTATATACAGTGTATACAGTAAAGTACAAGGTTGAAATAAATAAATAAAAAACAGCATTATTTTACAATTGAAGAAGTCAGCAGATGTACAATCAACCATAGGCATACAGGGGTTATAAGCAGAGATCTTTTGACTGAGACAGCCAGCAACTACACCTATAGGGGAAAGAGGCTGTGTATGGGGTGGTAGGTTAGAGAGGTAAAGAAGAGGAGGGATATATTACCGATGACTGGGGGAAAAATTGAGCTAAAACCACAGAAAGTGACGATGGCTGTCGTGTACTTGTTTATTATGATAATGACAGAGGAGGGGTAGATAATTGGGACACTACTATGGACTGGGTGGGACTTTAGCCAGGCTGGAGTGGACAGGGAAGGGTGGGTGCAGCAAGAAGAGTTACTAGGGAAAGAGTGAGAGCCAGGGGCAGAAACATGGTGAGCGTCAGGATGGAAAGGAGGAGTTGTGGAATTAGTGGGCTAGCAGTGAGGAAAACATTTGCAAGGTGCTTTCATGTAGCGATCATAGAACGCCTTGAAGACATTCAGGCTAACAGGGCAGCTCAGCTTCAAGTTCCTTTGTAAACCATTACACAATGTGGGCAAGAGAAGCTTAGAGCAGCTTTGCAAAATTAGTTTGACCCTTGGAATTTGGAGGGCAATTAGGGAATAGCTCCTTAGAGGGTAGGTGCCTAATACACTCCAGGGAATACAATCTGAGACATATGAGGGGAGCTTGTTGGTCACCGCTCCAAAGGCCCATAGGGCGGTGTTTCTATTCCTTCTATAGTGAAGGGACATCTAGCCTAACGATGAGTACGGGGAGCAATGGTGTGTGGAAAGTGGAAGGCCAGTAATGAACCTGATAGCTCTGTGCTAGAGGGTGTCCAACTTAGCCAATGCAGAGGCAGTGCAATGGCTGTAGAGCAGGTCTGTGTAATCTATTAAAGATAGGAAGGTAGCTTGAACCAGTTGAATCTTGGCCTCCTTTGTGAGCAGGTGATTAATTCTGTAGAATAGTCCTAATCTTTGCCTTAGTTTCTTCTGTAGTTCTTTGAGATGGTTGGTGAAGGAAAGTTTATGATCGAGCCAAACTCCTAGATATTTGAATTTAGCTACATACAGTACTCTAGTGTTTCTCCAAGAACAGTGGTAATTTGTGGGATAGCTCCCCCCCCACCGCAGCTGGAATTGCTGCATGCAAGGAGGGGGACAAGAGCATGGCTTTTGTCTTTTTCACATTGAGCAAAAGCTTTTTGTTTATGAGCTGGTATTGTAGAAGGTTAAATTCAGCTTGGAGGTCTTCACAGGCTGCTTCCAGCATGGGACGACTTAAGTACAGTACAGTGTCATCCGCGAATAAGTGGATGTTTGCTTTTTTGATTGGGTCATTGATGTTGTTAATGTAGATTGCAAAGAGGAGGGGACCAAGGATAGAGCCCTGGGACATGCCCCTCAGCATAGGCTTTAATGGAGACAGATCACCTTCAGCTTTAACCTGCTGTTTCCGTTCTCCGTAGTAGTCTGCAAACCAGCATATAGATTTATGGTCCAGGCCTAAGGTGCTTAGGGAGGAAAGAAGCAGGCTGTGATTGACTGTGTCAAATGTCTTACTAAGATCCAAGAAAACAGCACAGACATGCTTCTTGTTGTCAAGGTCTAGGAGCCAATCATTGGTCACCATAGCTAGGGCTGTTATGGTGCTGTGCTTTGCTCTGAATCCAGACTGAACTGGGTTTAATAGGCTTCTGGATTCTAAGTATACCCCTAGCTGGCCACACACTATTTTTTCTAGTAATTTAGACAGGATGGGGAGGAGGGAGATCAGTCTGTAATTATTTAGATCGCAGGGGTCACCTGCTTTTAATAGAGGGATGACATGGGCTATTTTCCACTGAGGGGAGAGGCTACCCTGGGAGAGTGACATGTTGAATAGGTAGGTGATTGGCACCGCAAGCACTTGGTGGGCACATTTCGGATGGTATGGCTCTATGAAGTTGGAGCCTGTTCCCTTCCTGGTGTCCAGTTGCAGCAGTAGGTCTTCCACCTCTTTTAGAGAGGCAGTCAGGAGGGAGAAGGCCTCCTCGGTAGAGGGGGACTCATGGGTTGGTGGGCCCTGAGCTGTGTGGAGGTCATTGGCAGGAGAAGTATCAAATGCTAGCCCTGCCATTGCAAAATAGTTATTGAGGGCTGGAATGGAATTACCAGGTGCATGTCCAGACATGTCTTTTAATGTTTTCCAGAGCTTTGAAGGATTTCTTGAGGCAGAGGCTAGCTCCGAACGATAGTAGGCAGCCTTGGCTGCTCTGACTAACTTGGGTGCACTTGTTACGTGCTCTCTTAAAAAGACACCAGTCTGAGTCATTCTTGCTTCTTTGGGCTTTTTTCCATAAAGTATCCCTTTCTAACAGGGAAGCTTTGAGCTCAGGCAAGAACAAACGGCAGGTGCTGCTCCTGATCCGCACCTTAACCAAGGGTGCATGCTTATTTAAAGCCTCACTTAAAATATTGTAAAAAATAGTATATGCCATGTTAACCATTTTGGCTAGGAAGAATTCCTGCCATCATGGTGAATGTTTCAAGTTGTGGACGTAAACAAACAAATCAAAGTTGCGTTTGCACCTCTTGATAGAGAACTTTGCCCGCAAACTGTGGGTTGTGCACGGATCTAATGGTGGTGATTATACAATGATCGCTAACATCTGAGAAAAATGTTCCAACATGAGAGAACAGGTGTGGCTTGCTAACCAAAATGACATCTAAGAGGGAACTGTCACAAAAGGATTTCAAGGGAGCTGATACACTTGATAGCCAATCGTAGTTTAGGTCGCCAAGAATAATGGTTTCCCAGGAACTGAGCCCCAGTATGGAACTGAGGTGAGACAAGAGATGAGGCCCGGCAGAAGGGGGCTTGTAGCAGCCTATTACACAGAGTGCACTGGAAGGAGAAAGTTCGATCTTTGGGGTCAAGCACTCAAATTCTTTGGGGGGGGGATGCGTCTATGCATGCGGCTGAGTATTTGTCCCTTACAAAATTGCCACCCCATCTCCTCTTGATTGTCTATCCACTCGGAAGAGTAAATAATTTGGGATATTGATTTAATTGTCTGAGGTGGCTTGCCTAAGCCAGGTCTCAGTGATCACTAGGACATCAGGTAGGGTGTGGCTCACCCAAGCCTGGATAAGGGTGAACTTTTTCAGCAACCTACAGACACTAAGATGTATAAAAGACATTCCTTTGATACCTGCCAGGTCTGATGGAGAAGCAAGGGTGCCTAATGATCCTGGGTTGAGTTCGACATTGCCTGAGCACAATTGTAAAACAAGCACGATTATTTTTAAGGCAGCGAACTGTAATTTGTAAACACTATTTTTTGGACGATAGGGGAGGCGGTGTTGATGGGTAGGCCTGTACCCACTCCTGGTGTTATACTGGCCTAGTGTTGCAGCCACTAGTGTCCTGGTAGAAAGTTGCCATGAGCAGGAAGTCTCAAGTCTGGATAGGGGAGTATTCTGCAGAGGCAGCTCGGGAGATGTCCCACTCCCCAGCAGAGACAGTTGAGAAACCCAATAGTCCAGAATGGCTACCTGAAAGGAGCTGTTGGATGCAGGACAGGGAGAAGTGCAAGGGTCATTCCACTTTAGGGAGGGATGAGGGTTCCGAAGAATTGAGCTGAGCGCTAGTAAAGCTAGTGACACACTGAGGAACCAGCTGTGATTTCCCATGGTAGATCTAAATGCTACAACAGCTGGCAGTAAACACCACTAGAAGCCTAGACCAATCGGTGATCAGGTGTCATAAGTTCAAAATCCTTTTGTCGGCTGAGATGCGTTTTTGGCGCTGAACATACCTGTGGAGCAACTCTTTGCAACTGAGCCAGTGAGGTGGTTCAAGGCTGCAATCCGGTGTGGCAAAATTGGTCTGAAGCTTTCGTTTCTGTTTCTGGCCCTGAGTGTAGAAGGGAACTCTTCTCTTTGAATGATGCATATCCAGCAACCATCAAATCACAGCTAACCTTTTTAATTCCTCAAACTCCAAGGACAGGAACAGTTTATACACTCTCAAAGATAAATAAACCAGGAATTCCAGAGTAGCTGATTATCTCAGATATTGCTGCTCTTACTGAACAGCTGGGTCGAGGGCATCCTCAAACCAGTAGCACAAAGAACTTCAAGCTTCATCCTGGACACAACCAGCAACCTAAACAGATTTCACTAATTAAATATACTCCCTACCAACTCATTTTCTGGTCACAAAGGATGTACAGCTTCCCTATGCCAATATACCACATTTGCATGGACTAAACACATGCAAAACTTTAATACAAAGGTACCCAGACAACCATGCAATTACAGATACAGTTTTGGAACTCTCTGACTTCATACTGAAACATAACTACTTTATGTACAACAACAGACCATGCCTACAGAAAACCAATACAGTTATGGGCACAAGAATGACACCTTAATATGCAATTATCATTACAGCTGTATTAAAGAAGAGCTTCATATCACTGCATAGAACAAAACCATTGCTCTACTACCATTTTATTGATGAACATTTTCTTATATGGACAGAAGGTGAAGCTAAACTACTTGAGTTCCACAGAGCCTTTAATAATTTTCATCCCTCAATCAATCTCAAAATAGAGTAGCCCCAGCAAAAGTCAATTTTCCGGCTACCACAATTGAACTGCAACAGGGCAAAATAAAAAAAAACATCAATATGAAGAAAACCAATGGATCATTTCTATCACCTTCACCATTCTAGTGCACACCAAAATAATACAGAAAGAGCAACTGGCTACAGTCGAGCCCTGTGATACCAATGAACAGTATATACACAGATGATACCAATGCATATGTGTGGACAAGTTAGACAGGAGTAACAATTTGGAAATACTGTGAGAAACCTTCACCAGCAAAAACTACCCAATCTGTGAAATTGACAAAAAGATTGCTTGACCTAAACAAATACCATGATAACAACCACTGGCATACAAAGAAAAAAAAACAACATACAACCCATCAATCAAACCAGTACAGAAGAGCATCAGAAAATTGCAAACAGTCCTGCACAGTGATGACAGGCTGTCCATTATATTCAGTGAACCACCTAGAATATCATGCAAATAACCACCAAATCTGGAATGAACAATGGTCAGGAGTAACACCACCAAAATTCAAATGGACAGAAGGAACATCACTATGCAGCAAGCCCATATACAAAACATGCAGCATGTTTGACACATGTGACTCTGTCTACTTTTCATTTACCAAAGAGGAATATAAAATAAAAGAGTGTTTCTCATATGGCATGGGGTCATAATGTCACAAGACATTGTGTCACAGCAATATACTACACTACCAATACAGGGCAATTTATTGCAAGCCGCATATGTCTTTCTTTTGTGGGGGGGCTCTGCTCCCGAACCCCCTCAACTAAACTAAACAACTATGGGGAAGGGGGTGTCAATGCTTAACATTGCACAAAGTGCAAAAAATAAAAAAAAAGTTTGCATCTGGGATTGGGAATTAAACCCGGTCCCAAACGCACCACCTCCCTTCCTTGCTGCCTGTGGCTCATGCCGCTGAGCCATGGCAGCTGCTCACTGGCCCCACCTCCCAGCACAGGTCTCATCCCCTATCTGGGAATAGTGAGAGGGAGCACTTCTGCATATACATCCGTTTGCAGTTTTGCACCCTCTTGCTGTACCCTACTGCACTGTTCTTGTTGCGCGGTTTTAGTGTCCACTATTAAGCATACGAGATACTGACCTGGTAGGTTCTCATACAGCTCCAACAATTTAACTTATCTAATAAGATACCAAAACTGTCCATATGTATTGTATGTGGGTGAAATAGGACAAACACTCTTCAAGTATGTGAATGTAATCAGATCCACTATCAAACATTCAGACAGCCAGAAACCAGTGGCCGAGCAGTTCTCCCAGAACAACAATTCTCTGAAGGATCTTAAAACAGCAGCTTTAAGAAGAAATCTAAAATACATTTATAGAAGACTTCTCTGAAAAGCAAAATTCATGAGGATTTTTGGAACAGATATACAGTGGCATCCCCCAGGATGAAACGCACTTTTGACACACTCTGCAGTATGCTGTAGCAGGCCTACTGAATAAAGCAATGTAATTTCAATGGCAATTAGTCCCCTTTGTTATGCAGGAAACTGTGGCATTCACTTCATCCTGGCAGTGTCACATTTTCCTGAATGACAAAGGGGACTAATTACCATTGAAATTACATTGCTTT
Source organism: Neoceratodus forsteri (assembly GCA_016271365.2). Lineage (NCBI taxonomy): Eukaryota > Metazoa > Chordata > Ceratodontiformes > Ceratodontidae > Neoceratodus > Neoceratodus forsteri. The sequence goes on along the minus strand of CM028133.1, from coordinate 342,308,528 downwards.
ATTCAGTAGGTCTTCTGCAGCATTCTACAGAGTGCTGCAAAATGCTGCAGAATTGTGTTTCATCCTGGGGAATGCACTTGGGCTGAATAAAAATGTAGGCTTCCTCACTCATTACCAAATCCCAAACTGAGTTTTTACAGTTTTCACTGCAGCTCTGGCTCCTACCATTTGAATTTATTTGTTATTTTTTTTAAATCTTCCTCTGCTGTTGGGACATACAGTAATTGACTTAAAGCAGCCACCTATTGCGACACTGCTTAATTAACTTTCTAAACTGACAGCATTACACATCCTGCATACTTAATGGACCTGTTTTAGCCATTGATCCTTTTGTTATGGTTATCACTTTGATGCAGCTCACCATCTCATGTCTGATCTCTCACCTTTTAATGGCATGAGGCATATCTCCAGGTAATCACCAGTACTGTATTAAATTACTTCCCTTCACCTTCCCCTCTGTCAAGCAATAGGGATCCACAAACTCTTGTATATATTCTGAAATACGGTTAGTTTACTCTGTACCTGATTAGGGGACCTAGGAGGCCTCAAAAGTTTGAGTAAAAATTCTTCGCCTAGTCTAACAGAAGATATTACCGCAAAGTGTAAACAGAAAAGAGTAATTCAAAATCTTTTTCTGCCTGTATAGACATTCTTCATCTCTCCACTAGATGGCAACATTTCCATTACAGTACTTCTCAGAAAGGTTCCATGTAGTTATCTAACCCTGGGAAACACCGTACCATACCAGTAGTTCAATTTACATATATTCTTAGTATTTTACCTCCCCTTGTTCTTGTCTTCTAAGGACATTTGCATACAAAATGGATTTATTTCCTTGTCACCCTCACACTGTTCAACTACTTTCATGATTACATTCACAGTAAAATATATATTTTTTTTGCATGTGTCACTATTCCCACTACCTAAATGATTTTTAATGATTAATCACAAATGAATAAGCACAGTAGCTTTTTGTACTTTTGAAAATTGTTGTACCTTGCACCTTCTGTGAGATACACTCCGCTTATCATTTTTTACCACCGTAAATTCTTCTGAGTCTGTAAATGTTGCATCATTCTCCATATAATATTCTGTTTGTTACTTTACTTGGTATTGTAAATTGTGTTTGTAAGTTTTTGTTCATTGTATTTCTGACTACCTTGTAACCTCCCCTCTACATACACACACACACACACACACACACACACACACACACACTGAGCAACACCTTGAAATGAGATCTGGTTCAGAGTGCCTATCTTGGTCAACACATTATGGATAGATAGATAGATAGATAGATAGATAGATAGATAGATAGATAGATAGATAGATAGATAGATAGATGGATGAGTATCTGGATCCTGAAATCCTTTACTTGTGACCATGGTCACGTGCAAGAAGAATCATCACATGTACTTTAAAATTTTATTAAGCAAGAACTGCCCACAGTGTGTTTTACACAAGCATGAAATGTGAGTAACAGCAGTCTACCATGGCTCACTGAGGCAGAGCCGGAGTGAAAACAAAACTGTAGCTGAATGAACTTTGGGAAGTGGAGCCTCAGACTGTAAACAAGCATTGATCAATCCTTCAGTCATTGATTGAATGTGTTAGTAATGCAATATATAGGGTTACTAAGGTAAAGACTTAAATGTTAACAAGTGGTACTGCAGTGCATGGCGTAGGAAGGGGTGTCATGGAGGTGGGCAGATGTTTAGATCCTGTTGAAGGCGATGAGCATAGCAGCTAGGATGATACTTGTTCCAGGATGGGCTGTGGGAGGAGATGGGGAGAGAGAGAGAGAGAGAGAGAGAGAGAATGAGGATTAATGCTGCTGCCACAGGGCTGATTTTGGGGGCTTTTTGGATGCTGTTTCTACCTGGTCCTGCCAACTAAAGCAAACATATTCTATCCCTCCTGTTACATTCAAATTACATGAAAGTTTCTCAAATGGAACATGCTACAGGTAACCAAAACAACTTTTGGCAATTAGAAAATATTCTTATCAGCAACAACAGAACTCTGACCTACCACTGTTATAATAGCTAAAGCACACTAAGAGGTGACTTTTCCAGGATTGCCAGCATCTGAGGAAAATAAATGAGTAGCTTTCATTCTTCCAGCACAGGCAAACATGCAGGTTCAATTTCAGGACTGTAGTCCTCTCCCACCCTCTTCTCATGCAGTATGAACATATGTAACATGACAAATAGAAGAAAGGGCTGAGGACAAAATGTATACTTTACTACACAACCATATATAATATACAAAATAAGTAACACAAAAATCCTCACTATATATTTATTAAAAAAGTAATCATTGTACAGGACATCATTTATTGTACAACCCTTGGAAAAATGCCTTGCAGCAATGTCAAATGCATGTCTGGGTGCCAGTTTCTGTATTTTTTTTTGTGGAAATACCGCTAGGAAGCTGTCTGTGCCTTGTTTAGTAAATTGTCACTAGCTTAAAGAAAACACGGTTATTATTTGTTTTCACTATTAGAACATCTTCCAGGGTGTCACCATGCCTTTCATTCCATAACATTGTTTAAAAAGACCCATTTGACTAAAACGTCTTTCAACATCTGCATTGCTACTGTAAAGTGAGATTTTTAAAAGTCAGAACATGGGCACAATTCTTAGTTATGGCAGGTGAGATTTTCAAGTCTGAACTTGATTGCTATTCCTAGTTATGTTGAGTGGGATTTTGAAAAGTCATACAATTGGGCTATTTTCAAATGTTAGACTTGTCTGCAAAATTTCTAGCCATTTCAAAGTACATTATATCTAGTTTTATACAAAAAGAATGCTAGATATAGATGTGAATGATAGACCAGTTTACATTGGTCTAAAAATTGTATCTAGGCACATTTACAGTCAATTCCACTTATATGCACAAGATCACTCAATTAGGTCAATAATGTGTCACACTAAAATGGTCCATATAGACAGAAATGCACTTACAGCACATTAAACGTCAGAAATCTACACATTTTATTAAGGCAGCAATATAAACAAAAATATAAACATTTAAACATACAAACACAGCAAAAGTTCAGTAAAAAGCTAGTGCACAGCCAAGATTAAAAATAAATATCCCCTGTAAAAATGAAACCTAAAACTCATTACATGAAGCTGCAGGTAAAATGATTAACAAGGTGTCAGTGGCACAGATCTTAAAATCATAAAAAGATACAGCACAGTATAGTTCTGTAGACTTTCTTAGTGCTCATGTGTGCTTGCAATGTCAACATTAGCATTACAACTTTGGCTGTGTTCTGCAGTCTCCTGTGTTAGCCAGCTCAATATTGAAAGTTGCTTCATGCCTCCACTAGCTAACATTTTAACCGGCTTTTCAATCCCATAAAACCACTCATAGTCTCTTTGTTCTCTTGTGGCAACATAATGCCTAATGTTGCCCATCATTACCCATACCTCTGCAGTCATTGGTACAAATTCCTATTCCTACTTCTCAACATAATCATCATCTTAACTAGTGGGGTTGTTCTGGCACCATATGTCCTCACAAATCTCTGCCTCTGTATCTTCTCCTGTTGTTTATTCTTCCTGGTTGACAGTTATGTAAGCAGAGAAATTGGAGTGCTGTATCCCCATTGGTGGAGCAACAATGTCCCCAGTTTCCAGTTCTTCCCCACATATGATTCCTGCTTTTATAAAACAATTTTTAATTGTCTCTGATTTAACTTCATTCCAAGCATAATGCATCAGGTGGATGGCATCCAGATTGGACTTTTTTCAGGCTTTATCATGAAACATTTCTGTGGAGACATCAATGTTATCTAACAACCTGCTGACTATGCTCCTATGGTAATGCACTTTTAGATTGTGATAACATCCTGATCCATTGGCTGGATCAGGGTCGTGCAGTTGAGGGGAAGAAAAATAAGATTAATGTTAGACAGTGTTATGTTATTGTGTGCTGGACAGTTGTCAACTATCGCAGCAATCTTCCATCTATGGAGGCATATTTTGTTTGTGTAGGTCTCACAACCAGTCATGAAAAATGTCAGTTGTCACCCAAGCATTTGCATTACTCCTATACTGCACTAGTAGTGCTGCAGTATTGATCTCCTTAAAACACCATGACTTTATTGATTTCCTTATCACAAGCAGAGGCAATTTTTCACTGCCAATGCAGTTTGCACAAACTATTATAAAAACACTCTCCTTAGCTTTTTTTTTTTACATCCTGCAGGGGTTTGGGTACAGAATGCAAGGGTGCCATCTGGGGTTGCTCAGAAAAATAAAGCAGTCTTGCCAGCATTAAAAATGTCACTGGGAGCATATTCCTGCAACAGTGCTGGTAAAAGAGTACTGACCCATTCCTCAGCAGCTGTGGTGTCATTTTCTGCCTTTTCTCCATGAATTCTGTGGCAGCAGATGTTATTTCTCTCCTTCCATTAAGACAACCGACCCACAGTAGGCTCAAATTGGACAGCCAGGGATAGGGACAGACTGTATGCTGTCTCTGTTAAAAGATTTCCAGAAAGTGGCACCCCTCAATCCCTGTAAGCTGTAAACCATCTCAGCAATGCCTCTTCAATCTGTGGGTCATTGCTTTCTCTCTTTTTCTTTCTGTTAATGTTACCACTGGTGCTCCACCCCTAAAGAATCTACTTCCGGTTCCTTACACATATGCCAACACTGGAGATAACCACACTAAATTTGACAGCAAGTTCTTTGTGGGAAACCCCCCAGAGCTGCCATCTCGATAAGTGCTGCTTGTTGGGCAACAGAAAGAAAATTTCTTTTACATTTATCCATTTCTCTGTCTCTGAAATGAAATGCTGCAAACACTGCAAATCTGAGTGAATGAGCTAAACCGCACCTTTTGTTTTGCTCCTCCCCACCCACTGGCCCAACCACTCCTTCCGGCCACCTAGGACCCACGGCCACCCACCTCCTCCAGTCACCATCCACTGCTCCCTGCATCTGTCATTGGATCCCCTGGGTGACCCAGCATAACCCTTTGTTAGGTGGATCTCCCCCTTCTGAGGGGGGAAGTGCCCTTAGACACAATCAATTAGCCAATGGACCGTTGGTGGGGGAGACAGCATGGGGCTCTTCCCTGGCTACTGTGGTGTACTAGGGACTGGTGGCCATCATCCAGTTGGACCAGGGGCATTTTCCTGGTTTTCTGGGGGAGAGTGACATGCCACATGATGTCAAGGTGTGAGCCAATGTTTGCCATGCTCCCACCCATTGTGAGACCTGACATGTTGCTGAGCTCCTGGCCTCCACCAGAGGCCAGCAACTGCCAAGCCATGAACCCCCCTCCCTCCCAGAAGAATGCAAGTGGTCACTGAATGCTCATGCCATCTCCCCCTGGCCAGCCCTCTGACACCCAAGTTGGTTCCTGAACCTAGGTCATCACATCACAGGTAGAAATCCAGCCATGGCACTGGTGGGCCAGCCCCAACTGCACCTTTTTAAATGCTAATTGGAACATGTTACAGCTGAATTTGCACCTAACTGGGTGGTCAGGTAGTCATGAACATCAGACAAAACACCTATTCACACACCACTCACAGCTGCAGACTGGGCATCCAAGCAAAAATAAAGAGGCATACAAATGGAATTTTAACATTACAGACAGGAAACAAAAAAAACGGGACCAGGAATATAAAGGCATGTAACAAAATGGCATACAAGTGGAACTGATTGTATTTCTGAACTTTGCAAACTGGAGATAGCTAATATGGAGTTTTGAAAATTGGACTTGGCTATGTTCTAGTTTTAAAAATTGGACATAGGGTCACTTTGGCTTACTGTATGTTCAAAGCTGTACAACAGAACACTACATCAAGTGATGGGGTCAAATTTTCAAATGTCATAAAATGGGCAAAACTGCTAGTTATATCAGGTGGGATTTATTATGGGGCTATTTTTTTTTTTAAAGCTGCGCTGTAGACTTCTAGCTGTTTAATGTTACTTAATACATAGTGTTCAGATAGAAGAATGCTAAACATAGATGTAAATGATAGAAGAGGTTACACTTAGTTTGAAAATTGTGTCCTGGCAAATTTGTACCTGAATTTTGTAAACTAGACATAACTAAGTTAGACGTTTACAAATTGGACTTAGCTATGTCATAGATTTGAATATTGGAAAACAGAGGCAATTTTGCTAATGTCCAAAGCTGTACAATAGAAAAAGTCATCCAGATGTGGGCTTTTGAAATCTCCCCTTCCCCCCCATAGGCTTTGAAAAAAAAAAAAACTCTCCAAAAAATGCAGTAAGTTTTGTTTTTTAGTGGAAAGGGTTTATTTTTAATGCAGAAAAAAATGAAATGAGTACTATTACACAGCATTTTCTGACAATGTTATAACTCAAATTCTTGCTCAGGCCAGTGTTTTTCAATGTCTTCATCAATAGTATTGGGGATGGCATTATAGGCAAAATTTGTCTATTTGCAGATGACACCAACTTTTGCAGGAACATGGACACAGCAGAAGTGGTACAGGAAGTAAAGGAAGTTGTGGAAAAGCTGGAGAGGTACTCTGGAATTTGGCACCCTGACTTCAGTTCAAAAAAGTACAAGGTTAAGTACATTGGAACCAAGAACCTAAGAACTGAGTTCTACCTGGGGGTCTGGGTAGCTGCATCCGAAGAATAGAAGGACCTGGGGGCAATGATCACTGGTGACCTGAAGCACTCCATGCAATGTAAGAAAGTGGCAGCTAAGGCATATAAAATGTTGGGCTGCTTTGCCGGGGTATCAGTAGTAGGCAGGAGGAGGTGATACTACCCTTATACAGGTCACTGGTGAGGCTACTTCTGGAGTACAGCATGCATCACTGGTTCCCATACTACCTTAAAAACGACATAAAACTGATGGAGCTGGTCCAGAGGAGGGCTACCAGATGATCAGGAGCCAACAGGGTAGGATGTATGAGGAGAGGCTGGAGGCCCCAAACATGTATTCCCTAGAGGAGATGAGAGAGAGAGAGAGAGAAAGAGAGAGAGAGAAAACATGATTGAGACCTTCCTGTTTTTGAGAACAATAAATTGGGTAAACAAAGAGGGTCTCTTCAAGCTTAGTGGGGAATTGAAACATTAGGGGGTCACAGACTCAAGTTAGAAGGGGGAGGTTTAGAAGAGAGGCTAGGAGGCACTTCTTCAGAGAGAGGGTGGTGGTGGTGGGCTGGAATGGCCTTCCAGAGGAGATGGTTTCATTGAAAATGGTGGGCAGCTTCAAGAGAGGATGGGATAGAGTTAAAGGGATATATGGGTCAAGAGGAGGGGAAAGGATGGTCGGGGCAGGGGAGGTGCAGGGTCGGTAGCTGACATTGAGGAGGAGGAGGACCCTGCAATTCAAGAAGACTTGTTAGATCCAATGGCCTTAATCTGCTGGCTTTGTCATACGTTTGTATGCACATATTGCCCTTTCTTCTTCAAACTATAGTAACTGAACAGTTCTTGGACATTGAAATTGAACTTGCATTTCAAAGAATGATGTCTGGTAATGTCCCAGGAACAACACAATGACTGTATTCAATTTGAAAAATTAATAAAGAGTACAAATGCTGATACTGTAAGCAAATCTCCAATTTCTTCATCCAAGGGTTACGTCTAGACCTGATGCCCCTGAGATTGTAATGTTACCTATCCATGATGGATTGATAAACTGGAAATTTGCTTACATATCAGCATTTGTGCTCTAACATTATTTTGGGGAATGAGATGCAGTCCTTTTATGGTTCCATTTCTGCTATTTATCTGATCTGCACTGACTGCATCACTTTGTGCTCATAAAGCATGTTTTCCTGATAAGGCCCCAGTGCCTGATCAAATTCTAGCAGATGCTTTCTTAAAGTTGGCTCCAGCTTTTGGTCTTACATCCGTCTCAAATAATTCATTGAAATATTATCATTGGGGGAAGTCCGAGATAACTGGATAAGGGATATCATTGTACCCTTACATAAAAAACAAGCTTCAGAACCAAACCATCAAATTATAGTCCAATTAGTCTGATTACTAATGTAACAAAACATTCTGAAACATTAATCTAAGACAGGTGGAGAAATACAATATGTTAGTCCGACTTACAGACTGGTGTGTTAAATTACATCTTCCTTAATAGTGTTCAATTAAGAAGTGCAACTACTGTACATGCCGTCTTCATAGACCTCAAAGGAGTGTTTGGTGCAATAAATAGAACTAAACTTTCATTAAAACTAATGAGCCTCAGAATTGACTAATGGTTAATTAATATCTTAATAGAACTACATTGCAATACTTGCAAAGAAGATGGAACCTGAATGTGGATTTAGTAGACAAAATCTAAACAAATCAAGGGGTGAGGGAAGGTTGTCTATGAGAACCCCAATGATTTAATCTTTTTGTTAATGATATTGCTGACCTCATGTTTCCTGTGACCTCCATTCACCAACAATTGTATCTCAGAACCTAGGGAGTTCTCTTTATGTAGAGGACATGGTTTTGATTTTGTGGCCAAAGACTGGGCTCCAGAGATCATTAGCTCTGTTTGAATGTTGTTGTTAAGAAAAACAAGCATTTGGTTCAAATAAATAAATCAAACACAATATCATTTGTTTTCTCCAAATGAATTTCTTCTAGTCATTGGTTCTATAAAGGAAATGAACTAAAAGTACTGTAGTTCACACCTTTACTTATCAGGGCATACTGATTTCAGAAATTGCTTACAATATCAGGATTTGTGACATCCCCTGGAGACCTGATGACACTGGTGTACACATTTATGATTTCCAGTTTCTGCTACTGTAATGCTATGTATCTTGGGGTCAAGAGAGGAGCATTGTGGTGCCTGTAGCTGGTGCAGAATGTAGATGCTTGGCTGCTAATTGGTGTTTCAAGGTCCTGTCTTACCAGCACTGCTTGAATGGCACTGGCTGATGGTTAAGTGGCACATCTCTTTTAAAGTCAGGTTGCTGACTTATTAGGGCCTACACGGTTGGGCCCTGATTTATTGAGTGAGTTTCTGCATCCTTATGTGTCCTTGTGCCTTCTCTGCTTCACTGTGAAGGGCCTCTTGGTTGTTCTGAGAGCTAAATTAAAAACCTTGGGGAAACAGACATGAAAGGTGGCAGGCCCGGCCCTCTGGAATTTGCTCCTGAGAGCACTGAGGGGGATCCCTCAATGGAGGCTTTTAAAAGGGGCCTTAAAGCATTCTTCTTTCACCAAGCTTTTGGTGAGTAATAGACTGCCAGTTATGTACTGTATTTGTTCCCAGCTGAACTACCCAAGTTATTTATTTATTCTTTCTTTTAATTATTTATTAATTATACAGAGGGTTTAAATAGGTTTCAATTGGTTATTATTTATGTGAATGCCTTTGGGTTTGTTGCTTTAAATCTCATAGTGCACTTTGTAATGGTATCCTAAGCCTCTGGGGAAAAGCACCAGATATAAATAAACTCTACTACTACTACTATTACTACTAAACAAATTCAAGGAGAAATCATATAGAGTGCTAAGGTTTAATGTTCATTATAGAGGAAATAACACTAAAGCAGCTGTAATTCTTTTTAAAGCTGAAGTACAGGCAATTCTTCTATATGGTTTTAAGATTTGGAGGATTCATCAGCATTCATACAATCAAAATCTGTTTTGCAGACCTTTATTATCTCTTCCAAATTACGTCCCTGCCCTCTTCAGTAAAAAAATGTTTTTAGCTTCACTGGAAACTGTTATTGAACATACAGTAAGATTATTTTTTTACTGTTTAAACATCGTAAACATGCTACTGTTGATCTCCATTATTTTGCCTAACAAAGGCTTCTAATTACTCAAAATTAGATTTCCACTGGCCTTGGAAACAAAAGATTGAGTACAGCTTGAAGTAAGTGGGTCTGGGAAAAATAAGGATAACAGGACACTTGAATGACAAAACAAATATCCTTGTACTAAAGCAAATCATCAAATAGAGACTTCTTGATTTGGAAATGCAGGATGATATTAATGCAATAAAGACACAGTAATTATTTATGTCTTTGTGCAAATGAAATGTCACCTGCTTACTGTATACGTGAATGCTTTGCATATTTATTATCCCCCTGTAAAAAAAAAGAACATCTAATACTCGTGGATCCTACCCAGTTAACAAATAACAGATACAATAAAATAAAGTATTTCCATGGTTAGAAACCCACAACAAATTGATCTCTTGGGAACCCTATACAGTATGTCACTGACTGAGGATTCAGAAGAAAGAGAAACTTGTAAAGCTTTTAGATTTCAATCAAGTTGACTTTACATTAAGGTTAGGTTTAATAAAATAGTGAAAGCAGGCAGACTACATCCTTACAAATTCATTCACATGGAAATGATCAAGCATATTATATTTTACTGCTTATTTCAAAGGGAGGAAAGACAATTCTGATGATGATAAACTGGACACTATTTTAGAGAGGAAAAGTTTCAAGTTCAATTTCTATTAGGCTTACACAAAAAGGTATTGCCAAAGCACATACAAAGACACCATGTCAAACTGTTATATTTATCCAAAAAGAAAAAAAAATGAAATCATTAAAATAACAGTAGTTCTCTTTCCATGAGTCCATATAAATGACGTTAAGGTGTAGAAACAAATGTGATATTCATGATAATTATAATCATAATTATAACCACTTATTATTTATTGAATTACAAGTTATACAACCCTCATACAGTAACTAGAACAGAAAATAAAGCATATTATCAATATAGTGTACACCATCAATTAAACATTCTTAAAGCCATGGTTACAGTAGCTGCCAGAGTAAAGTTGACTACACCCTCTTGAGAAGACATAGCCAGATAATGTTATCTTTTTGGCTTGTTCAACTTCTTTAGTGCAGTAAAGGAAGAAACAATTTAGTTCTTAAAATGTCTGAATATAGACAATTGAAGAGAATATGTGGACCAATAGTAACATTTTCTAGTTTACATATACAAATAGTTTGCATGTTAATATGCCACCCCTTTTGTTCTGAAACAATCTGAAATCTAAGCATATTTGTTCAGTAAATGAGAATTTCTTATTCTGACCATGTCTTTTTGCATATCAGTATCAACAGTTTGTCTATAAATACAATCAGTTCCTCTTGTATGCACACTGTTGGAGACAGCAATATTTGTGCATTCCTCTGCATATATCCAGAAAATGAACTATACATTTTAAAAGCCTTCAGGAAGCTAAGGGTTTCAGTACAGTAACTAACTAGCTTGTAATATATGGATACACCTCAACAATACTATACTACCTTATATAGAAATTTCCCAGTAATACATCACTACTCTCAATAATACAATCCTAAAAAGTGATAACACTATCGTTTGTGCTGATAATACTACAATTCAAAGGTCATCTCCAACTGTAGTATTATCAATGTATCCATATATTACAAAAAATAACAGAAAGATAAGTGTTTTACAAGGCAGTAATACCAGTTCAAGGTTTTTGGGAACTTCAGGACCTCTCGAGCTTTGCTCTCGAAGTTCCATGTCCCCAAAACCTCTCTGTGGTATTACTGCCTTGTAATACACACTTATCTATGTATTATTCTATTTGTTTATTCCTGGTAGGGAAGGTTTATCAAGCAGTTTACACTTCATGCCCAGTGGACAGCACAGTTCTGTTAGTTTTCTCAGTTGTTTGGCAGGCAGCATATTGAGTTTATTGGACTTCTTATACTGTTTAATCAACACCTTCCACACCATTTAGTACTTAATTTCATCCCAAGCCTGAATAATTACCACCTCAGCCAGGTCACAATACCAAGAAAAGAGGCAAAAAAGTTACATACAACCCACATTTTGCATGCATATAACCCCAAAAAGTAGTATTGAACAGGAAATGACTCGGGACTGACGAAGAATGTGCATATATCTGAAAATTGCATATAAGTGAAATTGGCTGTATTATTATATGAGTTTTTTCAGCACAAGGAGACCATCAGTGTCATAAATCAGAGGTCAGGTCCTTTGATTTAAATTATACAGCCAACCATACCTCTCAACTGTCCCTCATTTTCAGGGACTTGATTTGTCTAAAAATTTTACTCTGCCCTCCTAAAATTGTGTTTCTGTGACTAAACAGTGGGGTTATAAGTACAAAATAATATCAAACATAAAAGTTACAGACTTGTTCTTTCTTAGTTGATTTTTTTAAGCCTTGTCCCTGATTTATGAGGGGAGGTTGAGAGGTATGCAGCCAACCCTTATAATCTTTACCCGACATTGAATATGTATGTGCTTCTAAAAGGATTTTTTTCAGTAGTCTTTCAGAAGACATACAAATTAATTTAAAAAAGTAATTCAGAGACCTAACAAGTGCCTCACTTTTTAAAGAGAGGGTAGCAGTTTCTGCCCCAAACTGTGCTGTTGGTATATAATCCTCCACACCTAAAATAAATCTTAAAAATCTATTTTGTAATAATTCTAAGCTGTCTGTTCTATGAGCTCCCCAAATCATTGCCCTATAAAGAATGTCACTTTTAACTTTGGAATCAAAAATAGTTTTCATTGTGAAGTAGAAATTCCCACCATATGTCAATGACAATATTTTAATACCTGCAAGTTCTTTGTTATTTTAATTAGATCAAAATGAGAATTCCAGCTTAAGTTGTTTGCTAGTGTGATGCACAAATATTTATAGGTTTTCACCATCTCCAGTGTTTTAGGATGCTCAATGCACAATGCTCAGAAATAATTTCAGAGTGCCTTTTTGAATTAACACTTGTAACATACACAGTCGGTGGCTGGCCATGGAGGTGACAGGTGGGCTGTGCAAGTCACTGGCTGAGGAACGGTGGGAGGTGCAGGGTGGGGGGCCACTAGACTACCAGAAAGTAGCAAATGCTTATTTTTTTAGAAATGATGGGGGTGTACTAGACTACCAGGGATATTAATAATAATAAAATACAGTTTGGGGGGCCCACCAGACTACCATGAATATAAACAACAAATATGAAAACATAGATGTGGGGGGCACTAGACTACCAGGGATAAAATAATGACATATTAATCAGATACACATGGGGGGGCCACTAGACTACCAGAGAAACCAGATCTTAATGTATATTATCACGACTGGGGGGAGGGGGCCGCTAGACTACCAAGTATGATGAAAAAGTATGTTTTTTTTATTCAAATAGGGCACAATGAAATCCCTTGAGCTAAACACACCCTAATACAACAGTCTGGGACACCTCTGGGCTACAGAAATGCATTTAAAAATCTGGCCATCTGTTCTCTTGCTCTTGATCGCGAGATGGCAAATTCTTTGACTGTGAGATTCTTTGATCACGATCACGCATCACGAGCGAAGGACGAGATGGCCAGATGAAAAAATCTATTTACTCAGTCTAGGAGTAAGCTAGGAAGACAAATGAGGGTGGGTTTTACTCAGGGGGCTTCATTCTGATGAACCATTGTGGTGGTTTGCTTCAATTCTGTTAATTTTTTTAATTTGAAGACTTTTAATTCTTTGATTGTGACCCTGCAAATTCTTTGATCGTGAGGCTGGAAATTGTTTGATTGCAATCATGCATTGCAAGCGAGGGACAAGATGACCAGATTAAAAAATGTATTTTCTCAGCCCTGGGGTGTCCTAGGAAGACAAGTGAGGGTGGGCTTTACTCAAGGGGCTTCATTTTGTCAAACCATGGCAGTGGTATACTGCTATTCTATCAATTTCTGGATTTATAACATTTTTTGTTCTTTGTTTGTGAGCCTGCAAATTCTTTGATTGTGAGCCTGCAAATTCTTTGATTGTGAGATTCTTTGATCGCCGCCTTTGATCGCGAGATAGGGACAAGATGGCCAGATTTTTTATAATGGAATAGATAGGGAATTTTTACCAATCCTTAACATTAGAAACATAGAAACATAGACTTTGACGGCAGATAAGGACCATTTGGCTCACCCAGTGTGCCCATTTCCCTACCTACTGGATAAGCTGCAGATTCTAGTTAACCAACAGCCAACTTCCTGCAACCTCCCACTATAATTGCCTTCTGTCTGTCCCATACATGTTTGAATTCCCCCACTGTTTTAGACCCAACAACCTCCTCAGGAAGGCTGTTTCATGTATCCACCACTCTCTCCATGAAAAACAATTTCCTCACATTGCCCCTGAGCCAGGGAACAGATGGCCAGATTTTTAAATGCATTTCTGTAGCCCAGAGGTGTCCCAGACTGTTGTATTAGGGTGTGTTTAGCTCAGGGGATTTCATTGTGCCCCATTTGAATAAAAACACATACTTTTTAAATTGTGCCCATTTGTTCTTACACATCTCTTTTTCTGAAAGATGCTACTCTCCTGGACCTTGTTGAGTCCCCTGAGGTACTTGAATGTTTCTATCATGTCCCCCCTTCCCTCCTTTCATCAAGAGTCTACATATTAAGCTCTGTCAGTCTCTCTTCATATGGTATCTGCTGCAGACCCTGCACCATTTTAGTTTCCCTCCTCTGGACTGCTTCCATCCTGTCTATGTCCTTGCATAGATGAGGTCTCCCAAACTGCTCACAGTACTCCAGATGGGGTCTCAACAACTGTCTGTATAGAGGGATAACCACTTCCCTTTTTCTACTTGTGATGCCCCTTCCTATGCATCCCAGTATCCCCCTGGCTCTCCTTACCAAATTTTCACATTACTTACCCACCTTTAGTTCATCTTATATGACTACTCCCAGGTCCCTTTCCATTTTTGTTGTTGTTAGTACCTCCTCTGCTATTGTGTACTCTTCTCCTGGGTTTTTGTTTCCCAGGTGCGTTACTTTGCACTTCTTTGCATTGAATCTAAGTTGCCATATGTCTGACCATTCCTCCAACCTTGCCAAGTCCTTTCTCATCTTTTCTACCTGCTCTTGTGTATCAACTCTGTTACAGATATTTGTGTCATCTGCAAAGAGGCATACCTTTCCCTCCAGACCCTCTGCAATGTTACCTATAAAGATGTTAAAGAGGACTGGACCCAGTACTGAGCTCTGAGGTACTCCACTAGTAACCCCTCTTTCTTCAGAATCTGTTCCATTCACTATTACCTTCTGTGTCCTGTTGTGCAGCCAGTTTACTACCCAGGCTACCACCCTGGGACCCACTCCCAGGCTGGCTAACTTGATTATTAATCTTTTTTGTGGGACTGTGTCAAATGCCTTACTAAAGTCTAGGTAAGCCATATCCACAGCCCCTCCCTGGTCTATTACTTTGGTCACCCAGTCAAAGAAATCAATTAGATTTGTCTGACATGATCTTCCTGCTGTAAATCCATGCTGCTTTGAATATCAATAACGTTGAGTATCTCGGAAACAGTTTGGTCTTTTTATTTGAAATTTGGAAGGTGTTTACAGCATGTTCTGTAGATGTGAATTATGGTGTTTGCATGCCAGAGAAAATTTTTTTTTCAGGGATATTGCGTGACACACTTTATGTGTTGTGGATGGTGTTCTGCTTGTGGTGGTGTCTTGATAGGATACGTAGCCTTATTGTCATGGATGTGGTTTTCAGTAATGGTGTCTGTTAAATGTCAAGAGGTGTGGAACTGTGCCAGTCTGATGAATGAAAATCTCATATGTTAAAATGCTATAGCTCAGGCATGGTTTGGTCATGTCACTTGAAATTTGGGGGGTGTTGACGGCATGGCCTGTGGATGTAAATTAAAGTGTTTCCATTCAGAAAATATTTTTTTTGCGGACATATGGTGTGGTGCAGTTTACGTTCTGCAGACAGCGTTTTGCTTGTGGCGATGGCTTGAAATTCATAGCATACCTAGCCTTAGTGTCATGGATGTCATTTTCATCTGTAATGTGTGCTAAATGTCAACAGGTGTGGAACTGTGGCACTCTGACAAATGAAAATTTAAAATTTTGACATTTCATATCTTGAACACAGTTTGGCTTTTTTATTTCAGATTTGGAGTGTGTTGACAGCATGTTCTGTATATTTTAATAGAGGTGTTTACATGTTGGACAATATATTTTTTGCGAATATATTGTGTGGTGCAGTTTACATTTTGTGGACAGCGTTTTCTATTGTTCAACTACATTAACATTTGTTTAGTAGCTGGTTGTGCTGTTGTCAATGTACTTTTTAGTCATTAGCTCTATAATGTGGCCCAAAACTTACAAGTTGGTGGGAGCGTGGAGCACTTTGGGCCCCACACTCCCACCAACTTACGCAACTTTCTACTTTTCTATTCTTTCTTAAAAAGTAAGGAAATTAAATGCAAAAAACTTCATTAATGCATCAGTTAGGGTTATTCTACAGCATCAAAAGTGAGGAAATTTGACATTAGGGTTTCCACCCCTTGCACCCACCCCCACTGTGCCCCCACCAACAGGCATTGGGGCATGCATTGGGGTTGTCGGCCTTAACTCTCACCCCATTCTCTTGCACTGCACCACCTTAGCTTATTTGCACATGGGATGGGGTGAGAATTAGGTCTGATGTCCCCAACGCACACCCGGATGCCTGTTGGTGGTGGCACGTTGGAGGTGGGCTGCAAGGGGGTGGGAACCCTAATGTTGAATTTCCTCACTTTTGTTGCTGTAGAATAACCCTAACTGATGAATTAATGAAGTCTGCTGCATTTAAAAAAAATATATATATATATTAGTGGTGCAGTCACGCCACTATAGTTAGGGTTCAGTGGTCAGTTACCTACTCAAGTCAAACGTTTGGGCATTAATAACTTTGGACCCATTCAACAGATTTGCCTGAAATTTGGTACATGCAGTGGGGCATGGTAGATCTCTTGATCTGCCAAATTGTGTTTTGGTTGGACTTACAGTCTTTGTGTACAAAAGCACTGAAAAATACAAAATTATCTGATTTTGGAGGCACCTTTTGGGATTCTGGATGTATGTCCTGCACGGCTGTTGTGTGGTGTGCCACTCTGCAAGATGGCTCATTTCAAAGAGTTTGGTGGCCGAACATGCCACTCTTCATTTGCGAAAAAATATTAAGGCATTCAAAAGTTATGCCACTCTTAAGTTCCCATGATAAGTCAATGGAAAAATGTATATGTATGTTTTGCGAACAAAGAATGGGGTTCTGGCCATCTGGTCCCACCTGGCGGTCAAAGAATTTGCAGCCTCGTGGTTCAAGACTCTTTGTCTCTGAGGAATTTTCAAATTCTTTGATCGCAGGGTCCGTCATTTTGTTTTTGGTTTTTCGGGTGGAAAAACACAAATATCTCGGTTCAGGGGTCACTTCTGAAGTAAAACTTGGATGGGTTTTACTCAGGGTACCCCGGTCTATTGAGCCATGGTTTTGGTTTTCTCCAAATTGATCCAATAATAGAGTTTTGAGTTTTTTTAATCTTCACTCCTGGCTTGCTAATGATCTTTGATCATGAGCCTGCAAAATCTTTGATTGCGAGATTCTTTGATCATGCATCATGAGTGAGGGACGAGATGGCCAGATTTTTAAATGCATTTTTGTTGCCCAGGGGTGTCTCAGACTATTATATTAGGGTGAGTTTAGCTCAGGGGGCTTTGTTGTGTCCCATTTGAATAAAAGTTCATTAATGTTTCATCACACCTGGTAGTCTAGTGGCCCCCTCCCCCGATCATGATAATATACATTAAGATATGTGTTTCACTGGTAGTCCAGTGGCCCCCCTTGTCTATTTATTCATATTTGTCATTTATGTTCTTGGTAGTCTAGTGGCCCCCCGATCTGTATTTTATTATTATTAATATCTCTGGTAGTCTAGCGTCCCACCCCATGATTTAAAAAAAAAAGCATTTTCTACTTCCTTGTAGTCTAGTGGCCCCCAACCTGCCATGCCAGCCCACCCAGCACCCCCCCCAACTGTTACCCAGCCAGTGACTGGCACAGCCCACCTCCTAGCTCCACGGCCAGCTGCCAACTGTGTATATTATGAGCACTAATTCAAACAGATGCTCAGAAATAATTTCAGAGCACCTGTTGATGGGGGCACAGTGGGGGGGTGCAAGGGGTGAGAACCCAAATGTTGAATTTCCTTGCTTTTGTCACTGTAGAATAACCATAACTGATGCATTAATGATCATTTTTTGCAACATATATATATATATATATATAATACATATAGATACATATGTATTTTTTTACAAGTACTTTTTTACAAGAACGATTGACGCTTTGAGGTTTGCACCTCCTGTTTGAGCACCCGCTTGCTTGTTTTGTGCTGTCCTGTCTTTTTGTTTTGTCAGAGGATACAAGAAGGATAGCAGAGGCTAAGGAAAGGGGTGAGATGGAGGAGGGATTAGGGAAGGGTGAGCAAGCAGATGGTGGGCAGAGGCTGAATAAAGGTGGTAATGTTGGTGATGACGGAGGGCTGGGAGGGCATACAATAGGGGCAGACAGTGGTGACAACAGTGGCCCAGCTGGTGATATGACATGGATGGAGATCAGGAGGACATCAGAACTTAAGAAGGCTCCAGGGGGAAGGAGGAATAGGTATAGCAGGAGAAAATGGGGGTATGGGGAATGAGGACCCATGTGGGGACTGTGGCCTGCAAAGGGGAGGCCTGCCAGGAGGCAAGCATGATGGAATGGAAAAGTTAATTGGCTTGAGGGACCAGGATATAGGAGAGAAAGGGGATCACATGGAGGAAGGGCAGAAACGCTATATCAGTGAGTGAGTCAGTGAGAAAGCACAATGGAGGAAGCAGAGACAAAAGGGGATGATGACAGTGCTGGAGGGGTGGGAGAGTGGGGTAAGAGGCTAATTATGGGTGAGAAAACTGGGGGTCTGCAGGGATTAGAACAGAGGGTCATCATAATGGGTGACTCAATAGTGAAAGGTATCAGGTGGGGGGCAAAGGAGCCAGGAAGAGTTTTATCTGGGTGGAATGCATGCCAGGTATGACGTCAGGTAGAGTAAGACAGCATGTCAATAAACGTGTGAGAAGACAGGGGATGAAGCCCCACATAGTGGTGCACTTAGGCACTAATGATCTGGAGGGTAGCATAGTGGAGGAAGTGCAGGACAGTTTCAGGGAGTTGTGCAGCATCAAGGGGCAAACAGTCACATTCCCGGGGATACGACCAGTACGCAGGGCAAGCACAGGCAGGAAACAGAGGATCATAGAATTTAATGCTTGGCTGGCAGAGTGGTATAAAACTATGAGGTTTGGTTTAGTAGTGGTTTGGGGGGCAACATGGATAACAAGAACCTCTACTCACCAGTTAGGCTTCACCTGAGCAAGGGGGTTCTTGTATTTGAAATAGAAACTGGGGGAATTCATTACAGCTTAGCAGGAGGCTTAGCACTGGGCAGCAGCCAGGGTCAAAAGGAGAGGGAAGCAATGCTCCTCTCTCCAGCTAGCAATGAGGGGAAGGGAAAGCAATCAAAAAGCGAAGGAGGAACAGGGAAGGGGAGTATTGGGGTAAGCAGGGGATCTGGATGGAGGGTGGTGTCACTAAATGCAAGGAGCTTGGGAGACAAAATACCTGAGCTCCAAGCATTAATGGCAGAAGGGTAGGTGAATATAGCTGCCATCACTGAGACATGGGCCAACCAGCACCATGACTGGGACATCGTTACCAGGATACAGACTGTATCACAGGGATAGGACAAAGAGGAAGGGTGGAGGGGTGGCTTTATTTCTGAGGGAAGGGATAGTGAGCGGTAGGGAGGAGGGAGGCTGGAAGCCTTATGGATTCAACTACAGAACAATAAAGGTAAAAGGGTCAGACTGGAGGTTGTGTATCGACCACCCTCACAGTCAGAGGGCATCAATAGAGAACTGGCAGATCAGTTATGGAAGCAGTGTGGAAGGGGTGTCACTGTACAGATCAGGGAGCAGGTCATTGTGGAAGCCTTCCAGGATGTATCTTAGTCACAGAAGGTAGAGGAACTAACAAGGGAGTGGAACTTCTTGCATCTTGTGCTGACCGATGGAGACTACATATGGAATGTATGGACTGAGGACCCCGTACCAGGTAGTAACCACTGAACAGTTTGGTTCTCCCTGGATATTGGTAGGGAGGGGATGTCTACAAAAACCAAGACAGTGGACTTCAGGGTTGACTTCTGCAGGATGGCTGACATCTACGGGGGGCATTTGGCTAGCATCATCCCTGACATGGATACTATCCTGAAATGGGCCATCCTGAAGGAAGGCCTGTTAGCAGCCACAGACACCTGCACAAAGAGCACAGTAAGAAGGCAGGGACCAAGAAGCCTTGTTGGTGGCCAAAGGAGGTGCAGATAAGGGCAAGGGAGAAAAAGATGGCCTTCAGAAGATGGAAGGTTTTTTTTTTTTGCAGTTAATCTTTTTATTAATCGTTCAGCATACCTGTCGCAGCAGGTCATACACCATGTAATAACAATATACTACTACAGTGTTACAATCAATCACTAATAGACTAGATGTTATCCATTATACATATTTAGGCACCACTTTATATCCGACCATAAAAAGTCAGTTATGTACTTCAGGGGGGCTTTAGTAAGTCTTTTGCATATGGTAACAGTGGTACAGATTGGGATTGTTTTACCTGACCTATATAAGGCGCCCATGACTCCATAAGTACAGCACTCATCTTTTTAGCATAGTGTATTAATCGAGCATGGGCAACTAGTGACTCCAAAGCAGCTAGCCATTCCTGGAATGATGGGAGGTATGTTGTTCTCCATTTTTTTTAAAATAAGTCGAAGCAGCTAGATTGATGCTTGGATAAGCCATAACATCTGCGCTTGGGACACGGATCTTACCTCCGAGGTCAGACCAAGTAGCCAGAAAGAGGGTGAGTGAGGTAGGTGAATGTCTAAAGTATTGGAGCAAAAATGTATTACTTTTTCCCATAAGGGTTGAAGGGGTTTACAACTCCACAGGATGTGTAGTAAATCTGCTGCAGGTGACTGACATCTCCAGCAGAGATCATGAGGTGTCAATCCCATTTTGTATAACTGAATGGGGGTTCTGTACCACAGATGAATAATTTTATTTTTTATAAGAAGACTTCTCTGATCTATACAGGCCTTATGGGCAGACTTCCAACAGTTAGACCACTCATCTAGAGTAATTGTATTATTCAACATCTTTTTCCACCTTATCTTGGCTGGTACAGAGGGGTCTGGTAGGGCATCCCTGATCCAGCCTTGGATCCTGCCTGCTAACCCCTTATTTTGACCTGACCACTGGAATAACGGAAGTTTTTCCTTGAGGGGCCCACCCTTTGTCCCACACATCACACATGAACACTTAGCTCTTATCCAATTATTATATGAGCTACGAAGGTGCAAGTACTGCCAAAAGCACTCCTGTGGCAGAGAATGGGAATCTCTCAATTGTTGAAAGGACACAAACTTCTTCTCATCATCCAGAAGTAGATCATGAAATGTAAATATCTGACAATTTCTCCAAACTGGCCAGTCAAAGGGCTTCCGATCTATTTTTAGATAGGGATTGTTCCACAGAGGGGTGTGTAGCCCAATACTTAAACATCTGTGGCTGCTTTTCCCTAGGGTCTGCCAGACTTGTAGGCTGGATTTAATAATTAACCGTTCCTGAGCAACAGTGGGACAAGGTTGACCCATATAGCAGAGTGGGGAAATATTACCCAGTGCAGCCCTTTCTATTTCTAGCCAATCAGGATGGGCCTGGGGGGACCTATCTAGACTCTTACAGACTTTGACTATCTGGAAAGCCTGTGCATATCTGTTGAAATCGGGAAGATTCCATCCCCCTCTATTCCAATGAGCACCCAACTTAGCTTTGTGGTATCGAGGTTTATGGTCCCCCATAAAAAATGACTCATGAGTGTCTGAAACTTCTGTAACCAACTTATAGGGATGGTTATGGGGATGTGTGATAACACATAAAACACTTTGGGAGCGAACATCATCTTTAGGGCTGCAATCTTCCCTGGCATCGATAAATGTAATTGCAATAGTCCTGGTTTCCCATTTTAATACCATGAATTTTAGGGTGAGTGCGTAAAGCCACAGACAGGGGTTCCAATGCCAAGCCAAAGAGCAGTGGTGAGAGGGGACACCCTTGTCTGGTTCCCCTATAATGTCAAAAAGGGAGTGGATAAGGTAAAATTAGTAAATATTTTGCCTACTGGTGCTTGATATATAGTACGTATCCAGGAGGAGAAATATGGCCCTATGTTAAACTGGTTCAAAACTGCAAACAAAAACTCCCACTCCACCGAGTCAAAAGCTTTTTCAAAGTCAATCGTGATTAAAGTGGCTGGGGTGGGGAGTTTCGATGCAGCTTGAATCAGAGTAACCAGGACTCTGACATGGTCCGAGCTGTGACGACCCTTAATAAATCCTACTTGAGAAGGGTGTACAATTTCAGGAAGAATCTTCCCCAGTCTTGCTGCCAAAACCTTGCTCAAAATGTTTGCATCCACATTAATTAATGAAATTGATAGATAATTACTGGGTAATGAAGGGTCTTTTCCCTCTTTTGGGAGGATGGTAATCACTGCCTCACTCATGGATTGGGGGAGTTCACCCTTCACTAGGGCTTTGTTTAACATATCCATAAAAGGAGTTATTATATCGTGATGTACTATTTTATAACAATCAGCCGGGTATCCGTCTCCACCTGATGCCTTGTGGGGGGTCTTGCTCAGAATCGCCCTGCTCACCTCTTCCTTAGATAGTGGTGCATCTAGATCTAGTTTCTGAGACTCCGTCAGGGTGGGTAGTGGCAAGCCATCCATGAATTGATGATATTTACCCTGATCCCATTTCACATGGGGTGTATATAAATTTTGATAAAATAGAGCCATGGATTCGTTAATTTCTTTTCGGGAGTATACCTTTGACCCTTCTGAATTATAAAGTCCCAAACTACGCCTGTCAGCCTGCCTTCTCTTGAGTCTATAGGCAAGAAGCTTGCCTGCTTTCTTTCCCTCCACTTGATATTTGTGCTGAGTACATCTTATGTTCAATTCAGCCCTTCTGGACATTAGCGTGTTAAGATGTAACCTAACCCTAGTCAGTTCAGCCCATAAACAATTACTCTTGAGCCTCCCTGGGTTTCTCTTGTATTCAGCCTCTAATTGCTTCAACTTCCCCTCAGGTTGTACCATCTCACTTTCCCTTTGTTTCCTGTGATAACTGGCATAACTTAAAATTTGACCCCTCATGGTGACTTTATATGCCTCCCATATCATTGCCTCTGAGGAGGACCCCAGCGGGTTTAAGTGAAATAACTTTTTAGTTTCCTCACGGGCTAATGTTTGAAACTCTGCCTCTGCCAGAAGGAGTGGATCCAGCTGCCAAGTTGCAGATTTGGTTGAGGTGGCTGAGGATATATTCACCTTTAGGAGGAGTGGCACGTGGTCAGACAAATCTAAGGGTTCTATATGGGAGTCTGTAGTCCGTGCTGACGTAGTTTCAGATGTGAACCAATAATCCAGTCTACTAGCCATGGCTTTAGCAGATGAATAATAATATAGTCTCTACCTGAAGGATGCTGTAACCTCCAGATATTGGCTATACTGTGTAATGAAAGCATGTCCTGAAGGGCCTTATGCAATCTATTGTGTTTCTTGTTTTTGGTTTGAGCGATCTAGGAGATAATCCATTGTTAAATTAAAGTCCCTCCCTATTATTATCCCTGGGTTGTCCTTTGCCAAATCCAGTATCTGTTGAGATATCGCATTGAAAAACTCTGGGGCTTCCTCATTGGGGCCATAAATATTAACTAATAACATGGGACCCCCTGGTGTCTTCATCTTAGCCAGAACCCATCTGCCTTCTTTGTCCGATTTCTGGAGTGTTATTTCTCACTTCAGTTGTTTACGAAATATGATAGAAATCTCTCCTTTAGCCTTTCCTGAGATACTATGGACTTCCTTCCCACCCATTCTATAACTAATTTCTTAGATTCTTTATGGCTTAGTTTGGTCTCCTGAAGAAACACTATCTGACTTTTGAGTTTTTGACGTTTTGTCAATATCTTACTGCTTTTAATTGGGGAATTTACTCCCCTAACATTCCAAGAGGTCAGGGTAATATCCATTAAACTATCCATTGGCTTTATATTTTCCCATGATACTAAAAAACCTGGTCACCAAATAGCCCACCATACTGACTAGCCTCAAAGGCAACCCCCTTCCACATAGGGCCTTCCCCTCTGTGCGTGCCTTTGCTGAATCACATCCCTGCTGCTTATAGTCACCTAAGTGTTTTTCTTTCTTAACTACATAGGAGCCCAGCCCTATTCTTATGCCCCTCCTCAGGCCCCCAACGTTCCTGTACAGTATACTGTTCTCCATCAATAAATTGTAAAGGGGAGCCTCCCAAGGCACCTTTGTGCCATTTGACACCTGCAATATAGGTGGTGCACTGTATCTGCAACAGGAAGACATCACGTGTCCCAAGTTCCCAGAGCACCCCTCTGGAGGCGATGCCACAAACAGCACCATAACAGACCTGTGTACTTCTATCTCCCTCGGGGGGAGAAATTCCCTTTTCATCAGGAATTCTACTGCAATTCCTCAACTTCGGACCCATAAGAGATCCTAAATACCAACAACATTATTAGCCAAAACAGGCTTACCCCGTATCTAGTCTAGGAACGTAATTTCTTACAGGTAGATTTGAACCTTTGCCTGCATCATTAAACATTAAGAGAAAACTGTATACAGTAAGCATTAACATTAACCATCCAGCTTGTATTTAGAAGAAATATCTATAGCCCTTCATTGAACTTTGTTTTTACTTCTGACAAGCTATAAGCAGGGGCCCAAGTGGGTATCCTGCCTTATTATATATTTTATAGACCTAAATAGCATTTACCTATGACATGTGCACAGCTACCCTGATAACACTCCTTAGGCACCTATAGCTTGCCTGAGAGGTCAGCCCCGACTCCACATGCCCCATCTGCTATTCAACCAAGATTAGTTATACACTCCCCAGTTCAGAAGACTAAGAGGATACTACAGTATCAATGGAGTCATCTGCAGTTGCAAACAAGGCCTCCAAGCTTTTAGCTGAATTTTCATTCTTCTCAATCTCCACAATAGGAGTGCAATCAGCCCAATCACCTGACATTGGGGACCAGTCCTCCGAGTCATCCCGTGTCTCTCCGATTTGTTGAGGATCCACAATAATGTGCGATTCTGAAGGAAGGAGTTCAGCTAGTAGCTCATACCTGTTGCTTAATTTAATTGGAGTGTCTCCCGGGGAGCAACTGCTCATGTCTGACTGCAGATATCTCCTCTGCCGACTCCTCGAGTGATCTCTCAGCACAGCTGATTTCTCAGTTGTTATTGGCTTTTTCTTTGATCTGGCCCTCGAAATCTGGTAGCCGGACTGGTTGCAGTTCTTGTTCGGGGCCTTTTGGCTTATTGTCCAATTTTTGACCTGCCTGGTTCACTTCCATCATAGCTGGACGGTC
Organism: Neoceratodus forsteri; assembly: GCA_016271365.2. NCBI lineage: Eukaryota > Metazoa > Chordata > Ceratodontiformes > Ceratodontidae > Neoceratodus > Neoceratodus forsteri. The sequence goes on along the minus strand of CM028133.1, from coordinate 342,283,179 downwards.
CTCTACCACTCTAGAGGTATATTGACCTGAGGACTCCTGATTGCCTTTTATATCTTTTAGGAACTGCTCCACTGCAGTGGGGCTTTCAAATGACATGTATTCACCATTGTAGAAAATCTGTAACATTGCAGGATATTGCAAAGAAGTTGGTATATTCATTTTGTATAGCTGCTGCTTCACCCCTCCGTAAGCCCTTCTTCTATTAGAAAGATCTTGCGAAAAGTTCTGGTATACCTGGATGCACAATCCATGCCACAGAAAGGAACCTTGCTCCCTTGCCCTCCATAAATAGTACTCTTTTTCAGGAAAGCTTAAGAACTTGCACAGTATAGGCCTGGGTCTTTCCCCTTGTTTGGGTCATAGAAACATAGAAGTTGATGGCAGATAAGGACCGCAAGGCCCATCCAGTCTTCCCATAAGGTCAGGGGGCTAGTGAGCGATGCGCCCGTTCAATCTCTGGAGGGCTGCCATTGTTATCTCAAATAAGCTCTGGAAGGAATACTCTAAGAAACATGACCATATCTTTACCTTCCATCCCCTCCGGTACCCCCACAATTCTTAAATTCTTTCTTCTAGCCCTGTTTTCTAAGTCCTCCACTTTGTTCAATAAATATTCAAGTTTTTTATGATGAGACTGCACAGTTTTCTCCTGATCTTGTACTGTATTATGCAAATGCTAATACTGATGTTCTGTGTGGGCCACCCGAGTAGCTAAGTTAGATAAATCTTGGCATGTGTCTATTGCCGTTTTCTTCAAATCTGCACTGTCCAATAATATTTGGTCTAGTTTGGCCATAACCATGTCCATGTTAATGTCTGCTACGCTCAATGATTCCATTCATCCTGCTCTCTTCCAGCCCGTCTTATGGTCACTATCCCCCTGATTTATGCTACTCCCACAGTCAGATTTACAGGCCTGCACTTTCGGGATATGCAACTTCCTTATACTTTAGCGATGCTTTTGTTTGTACTATCGCTTTAAGTCCTCTTTACCAGCCAGTCTGTCAATATTGAGTATTTTATCTTTTTATTTTGATTTGGTATTCACAGGCTATTTATCTAGACCACCACCACCTCTGTACTTGTTTTCCCAGAGGGGGAGCTACTCTGTAAGCTGGATGTTCTGGGCCTGCTTTTTAGTTGTTGGCAGACTCTTTGGCTTCACCCTTATTTTAGGCAGCTGCAGTCATCATGTAAGTCATACTGGGTGAAAGCTCTGGTTCTCCACTTTTGCTCTTGCCAACTTTGGATCTCTTACATCGGCATGTTAAAACAAATTTGGGAAAAACAGCTACCCCTGAGAGAGTGCTAAAGACTTACGCTGCCACCATCATGCTGTTAGGCTCCTCCCCCTTGAAGATGGAAGGGGTTAAAAAGAGAGGAGGAGGAGGATAAGGAGGAGTACACAAGGAAAACCAGGGAGGCCAGCAGGGCTGTGAGAGCTGCTGAGGCTTCAAAGCAGCTAGGGCTAGCAGATGGGATTAAGGAGGGGCAAGGCCTTCTTCAAGTGCATAAGGGAGAAGAGGAACTGCAAGGAGCAAATCACCAAGATAAAGAAGTATGGAGGGAGGATAGAGAAAGGGGTTGAACAGGCAGAAGTGCTCAATGAATACTTCTGCTCAGTTTTTACCAGGGAGAGAGATGGGCCAATACCACAGGGGCAGGGCAGCACTGGCATGGGAGGAGATAGGATAATGGATGGGGAGAGCCCTGTGAGCAGAGTGCTTGAGGGCCTTAAGTCACTGAACATGGAGAAAGCTCCAGGGCTGGATGGGCTGCACCCTAGGGTTCTGAGGGAGTTGGCTGAGGTCCTGGTGGCACCACTGGCAGACTTGTTCAATACCTCCCTGCAGACAGGGTGCTGCCTCAGGACTGGAGGAAGGCACATGTGGTACCCCTGCACAAAAACTGTCCCAAAGATGAGCCTGGTAACTATAGACCAGTCAGTCTTACATCCAATGTGGGTAAGCTCATGGAAATGATCCTAAAGGAAAGGAAAGATTGGTGACCTTCTTGGAGGTGAACAGTCTTATGGATGACAAATGGCATGGGTTCATCTCTGGGAGATCATGTCAAATAAACCTGGTTTACTTTTTTGACTGGGTGACAAATGAACTAGACATTGGTCGGGCTGTAGATGTCCTGTATCTGGATTTCAGCAAGGCCTCTGACTCAGTACCACATGGCAGACTAACTAGTAAATTGAGGAACCTGGAAGTGGGGGAGAAACTGATTAAGTGGGTTGGTAACTGGTTGGGGAACAGACATCAGAGGGTGGTTGTGGTGAGGGAACTCTCAACTCTTAGGGCAGTCACCAGTGGGGTTCCACAGGGTTCAGTCCTGGGCCCAGTGCTGTTTAACATCTTCATAGCTGATATAGCAGTTGGAATTAAGAGCAGAATTGGTCTATTCATGGATGACACCAAGATAGGTGCCATTGTGGATGGGGTAGAGTGGGGAAAAGGACTCCAAGAAGATTTGGAAAGGCTTAAGCAGTGGTCAGACACTTGGCAGCTGGGTTTCAATGCTAAGAAGTGCAAGGTATGTACTTTGGAGAGAGGAATCTTGCATACAGTTACCATTTTGGAGGGATTCAGCTGTCTGTCTCTGAGGAGGAAAAGGATTTGGGAGTAATGGTCACAAAGAATATGAACCACTCAATTCAATGTAGAAAAGCAGCAGCAAAGGCCAATAGAATGCTGAGGTGCATTGCTAGGGGAATCACCTCTAGGAGGAAAGAAGTCATTCTGGTACTGTAAAGGTCACTGGTGAGGCAGCACTTGAAGTACTGTGTACAGTTCTGGAACCCATACTTAATGAAGGACATCAGATTACTGGAGAGGGTACAGCGGAGGGTGACTAAAATCATCAGAGGTATGGAGGGGAAGCCTTAGGAGGATAGCTTGAAGGACATCAACATGTACTCATTGGAGCAGAGAAGGGAAAGCAGTGATATGATTGAAACCTTCAAGTACTTAGTACTGAAAGGGCATCAACAGGGTTAGTGCAGAGGGCATGTTTCACTTAACGGGAGAAGGGATTACTAGGGGGCACAGCCTGAAGTTGGTGGGGGGTAGAATCAGGAGGGAGGTGAGGAAGCATTACTTCACAGAGAGGGTGGTAGGGTGATGGAATGTGCTCCCTGAAAAAGTGGTATGTCTTAAAACAGTGACAAGCTTTACAAGGGGATGGAATAGGATTAAGGGCAAGATACTAGTCAGTGGGAAGATGAGAGGGGGACAGGGGGCAAGGGGTGGGGGAGCAGCAGGAGTCTAACCTCTGTGCTGCACAGTTGAGCAGTTGTGATAGACCATTTGGCTTGTATCTGCTGGCAGTTTCATATGTTCTTATGTTCAAACACCCCACCCCCACCCTTCAGACATAGACAGACATCAGGGGTGTGGGATGGGGTCATCATCCCAAACACTCACCCCGTTCTCCTGTACGGTACCCATCTCAATTAATTTTCTTATTAAATGGGGTAAGTGCTAGGGTTGATGACCCCAAGGCACACCTCCAATGACTGTCAGTGTCTGCAGGGTGGGGGTGGGGTTTTAGGGTTAGCAACCCTAACATCACATTTCCTGCATTTGTTACATTAGTAACAACCCTAACTGATGCATTAATGAAGTTTTCATATTAATATATATATATATATATATATATATATATATATATATATATATATATATATATATATATATATATATATAAGAGAGAGAGAGAGAGAGAGCAAGAAAATGAATGAGGGAAAAGTGTAGTATACAAGGAAATAATACCATCAAGGAGTTAAACATACATATATGTGTGTGTGTGTATGTATACACACACACAATATATATATATATATATATATATATATATATATATATATATATATATATATATATATATATATATATATATATATATATATAATATATACATAACTTTGTTATTGCATCATTTAGGGTTAAAATACAAAAAGTCAGGAAATGAGACCTTTAAGGTTGCCCCATCATCCCAAGATTGACAGCTGATGGGGTGTGCCGTTAGGATTGTGGTCTAAATATCACCCATTCCATCTGCAATCATATTCACAAGCCGCAGTAAAGAAGAATGGGATGACATTTAGGCCTCACAACCCCAATGACACACCCCATCAGCTGTCAATCTTGAGATGATGGGCGGGGTCCATGGGGGGGGATGGGGGAACCCTAAAGGTTTAATTTCGTGACTTTTTGTGTTTTAACCCTAAATGATGCATTAACAAAGTTTTTTGCATAGAATTTCCTTACATTTTGAGAAAGAATAGAAAAGTAGAAAGTTGCACAAGTTAGTGGGAGCACAGCCTTTTGGGCCCCATGCTCCTACCAACTTGCAAATTCCTGACTAAGATAAGAGTTCAAGTATTGAATATCATATGTATTGCTGGCAGCACATATGGTTGGGAGCATGGGGCCCACCACCTTGAAAGAAAGCAAAGTGTCAGTCATCAGAGTGGCATAATTCAACACCTGTTTATATGTCAGACGCCTAACCACTACAAATTACCTCCATGGCAGTGATGCTAGGCACCTTATAAAGGTGAAGCCAGTACCACAATGCAAAACACCATATGCAAAACATAAAGTGTGTCATGCAATATGGGTGCAGCAAACTAATTTTCCAAAACCTAAACACCATACTTCACATGGACAGCACATCCCCTCAATGCGCTCCAAATTTCAATGTAAAAGACTGAACTGTTTCCAAGATATAAAATGTGAAAGTTTCAGGTTTTCATTCATCACACTGGCAGAATTCTACACCTATTAACATTTTATACACCTAACGACTGAAAAGTACATCTATGGCAGTAAGGCTAGCTGCCCTAGTAATTTAAAGCCATTACCACCATGGAAAACGCAGTCCACAAAATGTAAAATGCCTTACGCAATATTTCCACAAAAAATGTATTATCTGACACGTAAGTACTATAATTTGCATCTACAGGACATGCCATCAACACTCTCCAAATTTTAAGTTAAAAGACCAAACCGTTTCCGAGATATTTAATTTGAAAAATTGTTAAAATTGTGCTATCTGGTGCCTCCCAAACTGGCTATCTATTCCTTCCCTCATGATCAAAGATCCCGATCAAAGAGTTTCACGATCAAAGAATTTGTAGGCTCGTGATCAAAGAATTTGCAGGCTCATGATCAAAGAATAAAAAATGTTAAAACAATTTTTAGAGAAAGTACATGAAACCACAGCCATGACTCGACAGAACAAAGGCCCCTGAAAAGATCCCACCCTAGTTTGCCTTTAGAAGTGACCCCTGTGCTGAGAGAATTTCATTTTTCATCTGGCCATCTAGTCGCACCCCCGTGATCAAAAGATCATGGTCAAAGAATCTCGAGATCAAAGAACTTGCAGGCTTGCAATCAAAGAATTTGCAGGGTTGCGATCAAACAATAAAAAATGTCAAAAGTCAATTCTTAGGCAGAAATGCATGAAACCACAGCCATGCCTCAATAGAATGAAGCCCCCTGAGCAAAGCCCACCCTCATTTGGCTTAATAAGCCAACCCTGATCTGAGAAAATTGATTTTTTCAAGTGGTCATCTAGTCAAACCTTCGCAATCAAAGATTGCAGTCAAAGAATCTTGGTCTCAAAGATTTTGCAGGCTTACAATCAAAGAATTTGCAGGCTGTGATCAAACAGTAACACATTTTAAAAGTAAATTTTTAGGCAGAAATACATGAAACCACAGCCATACTTTGATAGAATGTGGCCTCCTGAGCAAAATCCACCCTCATTTAGCTTAATAAGCCACCCCTGAGCTGAAAAATTTATTTTTTCAAGTGGCCATCTAGTCATGCCCTCGTGATCAAAGATTGCGGTCAAAGAATCTCACGATCAAAGAATTTGCAGGCTGGCGATTAAAGATCACTAGTGAGCCATGATCAAAGAATAAATTTTGGAAGAAACCACAGGCATGGCTCAATAGAGGCAAGACCCCTGAGCAAAATCCACCATAGTTTCACCTCAGAAGTCCCCCCTGGGCAGAGATATTTAAATTTTTCCAACCGCAAATTAAAAACAAGATGGCAGCCATCATGATCAAAGAATTCCTCTTGATCTAAGATTCTTTGATCATGAGCATGCAAATTCTTTGATTGTGAGGTGGAACTAGATGGCCAAAACCCCACTCTTCTTTTACAAAATAACCATATAAATTTCCCCATTGACTTGTAAAGGGAAATTAAAACTTTAATAAGTTTTGAATGGATTAATATTTTTTCACCAAATGAAAAGTGGCATGTTCCTTGACCCAACCCCTTTCAGCTGAGCAAAGTTACAGAGAAGCATGCCACACGATGCTGCACAGCACCACAGACAAAATCAAAAAAGCTGCCTACATAACTGGTGAAAAGTGCACGTTCAGCATTTTGGTGTGCAAAAACTGTAAGTCCAATCGAAATGAAATTTTGCACATCAAGAGATCTACCATGCCCCACCACGCATACCAAATGTCATGCAAATCTGTTGAAAGGGTCCAAAGTTATTAACGAGCAAAATGTTGAGTTTAACATAGAAGAGGCTTTATAACCATAAATATAAGGGTGCGACTGCAGCCCTATAATATATTCCATGACTGAGCATGCTGACATGCTATGGTAAAGGAGAATGGGGGGAGATTTAGGCTTCACGATCCCAATGACACACCAAGACATCTGTCAGACTGTGGAGGATTGGTGTGGTGTGTGTGAGGGAGATTAGGGGATCAACCCTAATGTCTAATTTCCTGACTTTTTTTGCTTTAACCCTAAATGAAGCATTAACACAGTTTTTTGCATAGAATTTCCTTACTTTTGGAAAAAATGTAATATAAGTAGTAAAAAACACATATTGGTGGGAGTGTGGAGCCCAGCTCCCACCAAGTTGCGAATTTTTGCATAACAATATGCATCTGGACCCACGCTCCCACTTATGCAAAGCTACAGAGCCATGCAGCAGTACTATAGGTTACCACCCCTTTTTAACAGTAATTTGCGCATATCTTGGGAACCGTAAGAGATAGAAACAAAATTCTAGCATCATTGTAATTGTGACAGTAAGTACTTCACGCAACAATGGAAAGACAGTACCCATATCTCACTTTGTTTCCAAGCTATGGGCACCAAAAAGCACTGGACAGGCACTCTTTCAACCCTTGTGACAGTACTTTCACAATATCTCATGAACCGTGCAATGTACAAACAAAATTCCACTGCAGGCTTACTCTACAAAGTCAAAACATTTCCCAGTGGCTTCCATCATGTAAAGGTGATCTAAGCCACCTATAGTGAAAAGTCTGTATCTCACTTCGTTTCCAAGATAACGGCACCAGAAGTCATGACACAGACTGCAATGTAATCCTATGGGAAACATGTCAATTATGTCATTGAATATCTCTGCAACAAATTATTTTCCCAACACCTAACCAGCATAGTTCACATTTCTATGACATCCCCTCAACGCCCTGCAAATTTCAAGTAAAAAAAAAAAACAAAATTGTTATTGAGGTATGGTCATCTCAGTTTGGGCCATCTGGTCTTTCTCATTAACATTCCAAAAATACATATACATTTTACCATAGGATATAATGGGAATTTCAAATTATAATAACTTTTGAACAGATTAATATTTTTTCACCAAACAAAAAGTGGCATGTTCCTTGGTGCAAGCTCTTTCTATGTCCCACATTTTGGACCAAAAGACCACATGGTGTCCGTGCAGCGACACAGACAGAAAAATGCTCAAAGTAGCGAAAAGTGAATTTTTTGGCACTTCGCTGGGCAACAACTGTAAGTCTGACTGAAATGCAATTTAGCAGATCATGAGCTCTTCCACATCAGACTGTGTATTTTAAATTTTTGTGCAAATCTGTTGAATGGCTGCAAAGTTATTAACGTGCAAAATGTGAGGTTTAACATTAAATGTGCATACCACAATGCAAAACGCTATATCAATCAATCAATAATAATAATAACATTTATTTAATTAAGCACCTTTCAAAATTTCAAGGCACTGTACATTAAGAACAAACATAAAACATATTCAATACATTCAATAAAACAAATATGAACATATATTCCAGTACTGCAATATAAAATTAGAACAAAGAAGGAAACGCCTTCTCCTATAAAAAAAGTCTTTAGTGCCTGCTTAAAGCTCCCCACTGTCCTATACTCCCAGAGCTGATGGGACAGAGAATTCCAGAGGATGGGTGCAGCAAATCCAAATGCACGGGCACCAGATGACTTCAAATTTACCCTCGGAATCTCCAGCAACCCCTCGTCAGCTGAGTGGAGCTGTCTCAGACGGGTATAAGACACCAGGAGTTCTTTCAAGTAGTAGGTACCCAGATGGTGTAGGGCTTTGTAGGTCAAAAGACTCACTTTAAAGGTGATCCACCACTGTATTGACAGCCAGTGCAGCGTGCACAGCACAGGGGTAATATGAGAACTTCTAGAGGCCCCAGTCAACAAACATGCTGCCGCGTTCTGCACTAGCTGCAAGTAGTGGATATCAACCCCTGGAAGTCCTAGGTAAAGAGAGTTACAGTAATCAAGGCAGGATGTCACAAAGACATGGACCAAAACTGGCAGGTCACTGGGTGGAACAAGATGCCTAATCCTGGCAATGTTCCTAAGATGGAAAAATGCCAGCTTGACAACTGCAGACACCTGATAACGGAGGGTCAAACCAGTGTCAAGCTCCACTCCCAGGTTATGCACCCATTCAAAGGTGAGGATCTGGTCCACCCCCAGGATACATCCAGAGGGGAGACCAGTCCTCAAACCCTCTGACCTATGACCCGGGTCCACAACCATAACCTCAATCTTTCCTGGGTTCAACTTTAAACCACTGGAGTTCATTCAGTCTTGGATGTCTGCGAGGCAGTTGTTCAGTACTGAGATAGCACTAACCTGGTCAGGTGCAAAAGACAGGTAGAGCTGGGTATCATCAGCATAGCAGTGAAACCTCAGCTCATACCATCTTATAATGTCTCCAACGGGTAGCATATATACTGTGAATAACATGGGGGAAAGCACCAAGCCCTGAGGTAGAGGCAGAGAGAAGGCCCCAGATGAAAACAAACCCGAGACCACTATTTGCATTCTCCCTTTGAGGAATGATGAAAACCATCTGAAGACTGTACTCAACAGTCCACAAATGGTCCTCAGGCGTTCAAGCAGAACCCCAAGATCCACAATATCAAAAGCTGATGGTAGATCAAGGAGAATCAAGATAGAACAGTGTCTCCGATCTCCCACCATCAGGAGATCATTGAGCACCTGAACCAGAGCAGTCTTGGTACTATACCTCTTGCAAAAACCAGACTGGAGAGGTTTGTATAAACTATGGATGGTCAAATGGTTATCCAGTTGAGCCACCACAACTTTCTCAATTAGCTTCCCCACAAAAGGGAGGTTAGAGATTGGCCTGTAGTTTGCTAGGTCATCCGGGTCTAAAGAAGCTTTCTTCAGAAGGGGAGTCACCACCCCTTCCTTCAGAGAGCTAGGAAAAACTCCCAAATCTAAAGAACACTGGATAATCTGAGCTAAGACCAGGCCGATGATCTCACTACAACCCATGATCAGGGAAGTAGGACCAGGGTCTAAACTACATCATGTGAAACGCATCTCTTGGACAATCCTCATAGTGTCTATCAGATCCGACAGGTCAAAGGTACTCCAGGAAACTCCGGGCTCTGCGACAGGACACTGATCAACTGCAACAGCCCTGGAATGAGGTTGGAGGCACTCCCTTCTGATATCTTCAACCTTATTCGCAAAGAATCGAGCAATCTGCTCACAATCAGTTTGAGTAAAGACTCGACAGATCTGCTGACATGCTAGGTTGCACAGTCTGTCAACAGTTCTGAGGAGCTGAGCCAGTCGATTCCGTGTGACAGAAATTTCCTTGGAAAGGAATTCTGCCTTCTTATGGGAAATTGCTGTTTGATAGAGTTTATAATGCTCTAGCAAAATAAGGTGGTCGGCATCAGTGGTGGTCTCTCTCCAACGATGCTCCAACCTATGCCCTAACCTCTGCAACCATTTCAGAGCCTCATCAAACCATGGGGCAGCAGGACGATGTGGAAGGGGGTGAACATGGACTGGCACAATCTGATCGAGTGCTACCAATATGGCCCTATTATAAGACACTACCAGCTGCTCAGGATCAGTGCAGAACTCATCAAACAACAAAAGGTCAATAACCACCATCAGGTCTTCAGGGACAACGTCCCACAATGGGCAGTACCTGACCAACTCCACAGGGGCTTATCTACCCAGGGGGGCCTCAAAATTTAACCCAACTGAGTAGTGATCGGACCAACCGACTGGTTCCACCACCAAATTGGAAGCCTCGATCCCCAGGAGGAAGACCAGGTCAAAAGAGTGACTTCCCTTGTGTGTAGTTGAGGAAACAACCTGTGTAAAGCCCAGAGATGTCATCTCCTGGAGGAAATGTTGGCCAAAAAGCGAAGATTCTTCATTGACCCAAGCACTGAAGTCACCAAGAACCGTCAATCTGGGTGACTCCAAGGCCATGTCAGTGGCAAAATCTGCTATTTCCTGCAGAAAAAGCTTCTCATCACCTGGTGGATGATAAATGAGGACAATCCTGCACCCTACACCAGCTACCACAGTACACTCAAATGACCTGGCCTCCTTAACTGGTACGCCAGTTAGGCCCAATTCAGTCTTGAAACAGACCGCCACCCCTCCCGCGATCCAATCTCAGGCGATGTATAACTGAGTACCCGGTGGGAACAGTGGCCTCTAGAAAGGGGACCGCATTCCCATCTAACCAGGTCTCGCTAATGCAAGACAGATCTGCCCTTACAACAAAATCTGCAATAAGACCAGTCTTGTTGCAGACAGATCTGGCATTGCACAACAACGCCTGAGTGGATGAGTTTGGCGAGTTGTCCCAACCACTTGCCCTCCCAAACTGGAGGTGCCCTTGGGTATGGGAACCAGAACAGAGTCACCACGTTCAAGTAGCCATTTCACCCCTGGGCATCTTCTGGGCCTGACCACCCCTATAGGAAGGCCCCACTCACTCTGCTGTCCACAACCCCCACCCCAATTTCCACTCTTCCAGCAATCCCTAATGCCCAACAACGATGATAAATATGAGCAGGCAGGGGGGCAAAAGAGAAGGGGCGGAGGGCATGGAGAGTGGAGACCAAATAGCATAAGATAGGAGGGGCAGGCAGGCACATCTAGCTGCTCAATTTAAAACAATAAACATAATAAAAACTACCCACAAACTTCCTGCAACTAAAATTATACAACAACAAATTAAGAAACCAACTAAAATAAAAATAAGACTTAACCAACTCTCTAACACAAAACCTAATTAATTGATTTAACCCACAGGTCTTCTCACAGCCTGGGGGTCAACCAAAAAGTAACCAAAACAATTTTAAATTATTCCCAGGTCCTCTCATTACCTTGTACTTAAAAACAAATTAAACACTCTAACAAGAATAAACAAAAAATAATAATAATTAAATCATAATAATGATAAAAATAATAAACCGAGGAAATAATTTAAAAACCACCCTCTGGGACTCTCTCACAATACCGGATACAGGTGGAATATAATATATTATATAGCACTCTCACTGCTTATATTATTTCCTCAAACAAAATATAATAGCAAGAACACAATATAATTGCAGACAACAAGAATCCTGTCTATATGCAACAGGATACAAATATCATATAACCCTCCCAAACATCAATGGAATCAGCAAACAGTTTAGTTCAATCTTCAAAAACACAAGGCTTCAAAATCCACTCTGATTTGGATCGTAGAAAGGTCACTAGCAGGCTGCAGGATTCAGCCAGCTCAGAAAATCAGTGGCCCACTACTTCCACTCCTAGAGGAGCCAGCCCCCCAGCTGGCTACCCCAGGAGTCTAGAGGAAGGGGAGATTAAGGACAAGCCCTCCAGCCTACCCCACTCCCCACCTCTGTGTGTGACACTGACCCAGGGCCCCCCAGAACTCTGCAAGCCCAACTATTAAGCCCAGAAATGTCAATCTCTAAAAATAGCATTTAGTCCATCAAAGATGTCACTAAAGATTTTTCAAATTCACTTATCTTGAAGGCTCTTCAAAACAAATCCACCAGATCACTGTTCCCCATGATCCAACTGACCAAACATAAATGAATCCAGGGGTAATCAAAAAGCACAGCCACAAGTTCAAATCCACATATCCAGGGTGGCAGTTCAAACAGTGCTTAAATTCAGCTAGAAAGCCATAAACTGACCAGTCCACTCCCAGGATGAATAAATAACTCAGTCCGCATACAAGGACTTGATCCAAATCCTAAGATCGAGTAAATGGTGTCTCCAGAATGCTTAACAGGATATCGCCAGGTCTCTCCAGGTCTCTCTGGAACGCTTCACAGAATATCACCAAATCTATCCAGAGCTCACCAGGTCTTCACCCTTAAAACACCACAACTCTTCCCAAGTCACCAAGTGCACAGATAACACACTAAGTCCTGGCCCATAAAACAAAATGCTTCTCAGAGCAACACCGGGTCTCTCCAGATCTTCAGCATTAAAACACCACAGCTCTTCGCAAATCCCCTGGCATTCAGACAAGGCACTATTGTCCCAGCCCGTAAAACAAAACAAAAACGGGCCAAACCAAAAACGGGAAGAAAGGCGTAGATGAGCCGAGTATACTAAGACAGAATGAAGATGGGTAACAAAGCTAAAAAAGAATAACGATAAAACAGGTAGCGATATCGGTAAAATGTAACACCCACAACAAAATTACAAAAGCAGCGGAAGATAAATGAAAGCATAAAATAAAACGGGCAAGGAGAGATGAAACAGAACAGAGCAGTACAAAGTGACTAGCCCAGTGTAGCCGCCATCTTGATTCCAATCTTCTGCACTGGGTGTCAATCAATCAAAATCTTTATTTATTCAGACGAAACATCGTTGAGCAAGCTCATTTGCAAGATGGACCTGGTTAAGTCCAGATTATATTACAAAGCAAACATCAAACATCAGTATTTACAGAGAAGATAAAAACATATTGGAAGTGCAAAACAAGAAACACACATACAATACAGCATGTATCAAAGACGTACATACATAACAATACCAGTGATACAATAGGCATTAACCAGTGAGCAGATGGAATAGGCAGACCTGAAATATACAGAAATGAATCGTAATACTGTGATTGTCATAGAAAAAGAATAGACTGGTCCCAAATGATGTATTAGGGCAGGCAGAGGATACAGCTTTTCTTGACCAGTTCATGAATGAGTGGGCAGGTTAATCTATGCTAGGAGGGAGCTAGGTGCTGGTAGCCTACTGGGTACTAATACCGCTATCCCATGGGTGCTTACATTGGGGCTGTGGCTAGCTGAGCTACAGCATGCTGTGGAGGGGTATGAGAAAGGTACTGGGTATGGGTGGAACAACCTCTACCGCATATTTAGTCCAGTACTAGGTGCTATCACTACTTGCCAGGTCCATCATACCAACAGACCACAGGGATAGGATGTGAGCATTACGGCTCCTGTGGCCATATGCGGTCTATGGCTTAAAGGAGGGCTTAAACACTTGTAAATCTAGTGAGAGCACTTTAGCTATGTAGAAGGCTAGCTCTTATACTTCTAATGAGAGCACTTTAGCCATGTGGAGGGATTTCATTTGGAGGGGACGACGTGGTGACAGCTGGATAATCAGAGTGCCGTGGACCATTCGATATATACCGTCGGTATCAGAGGATCACCAAGGAGATTTGGAGGAACCAATCAGGAGTAGTGATCAGAGAGCACTCACAATCCGGTTGGTTGGTGGCATTAGCGGTAATTTGTTGGTGAAGAGCCCAGGCAGGAGAACTCCGAGGTGGCTTGCAAAGGTACAACCACCACAGGGGTATGACATATTATTTTGGGTTCAGGAAACTCAGAAAAATTCAGGGAGACTTGCATATAATATGCAATGGTACAGGGACTGGAAGTAGTGAGGACATGTAGATTAGTAACACATACACAAGAGTGACTTAGGGAATGACTGCACATATTTAGGGTCATTTATATGCAAAATGTAAAGTGCGTCATGCAATATCTCTGCAGCAACTTAATTTTCCAGCATCTAAATATTATAATTCACATGTACAGGACATCCCTTCAACACCCTGCAAATTTCAGTTTAAAAGACCAAACCATGTCTGAGGTATAACATTTTAACGTTTGAGATTTTCATTGGTCAGAGTGGCAGAATTCCCCACCTGTTTAAATTTTACACACCTAATGACTGAAAAGTACGTCCATGGCAGTAAGGCTAGCTACCCTATAAATTTCAAGCCACTACCACCATGCAAAACGCTGTTCGCAAAATGTAAACTGTGCCACACCATATCTGTGCAACAAATGTATTTTCTGACACCTACACACCATAATTCACATCTACAAGACATCCCGTCAACACTCTTCAAATTTCAAGTTAAAAGACAAAACCGTTTCTGAGATATTTAATTTTAAAAGTTGTTAAAATTGGGTTATCTGGTCCCTTTAGATCTGGCCACCTAGTCCCTCCCTCGGGATCAAAGAATCTTTGATTGTGAGCCTGCAAATTCTTTGATCATGAGGAGGGACCAGATGGCCAAAACCCCATTCTTTTGCAAAATAACCAAATAAATTTTCCCATTGACTTATAATGGGAACTTAAAAGTGCTATAACTTTTGAATGCCTCAATATTTTTTCACCAAATAAAAAGCGGCATGTCCAGTCAGTGAAGCTCTTTCAAATGAGCCATGTCACGGAATGGCATGCCACACAACGACCACACAGCACTAAGGACAATATCCCAAAAACTGCCTCCAAAACTGGATAATTTTGCGTTTTTCAGTATTTTCATGTGCACAGGCTGTAAGTCTGATCCAACGAAATTTGGCAGATCAAGAAGGTACCATGCCCCACTGTGCATACCACATTTCAGGCAAATCTGTTGAACTGGTCCAAAGTTATTAACACACAAACTTTGACTTTATCATAGAAGTGACATCTCAACCCTAAATATAGTGGTGCAACCATATATATATATATATATATATATATATATATATATATATATATATATATACACATATACATACACACACACACACATACATATGGCAAAAACTCCATTTAATGCATCAGTTAGGGTTGTTCCACAGTGACACAAGCGAGGAAATTTGGTGTTAAGGTTGCCACCCCTTGCACCCCAAGCACACCCCGTCCTCACCAACAGGCATCAGAGTGTGCATTGCTGTCATTGGTCCTAACTCTCACCCCATTCTCCTATATTGCACCAACTCAGCTTGTTTACACATGGGATAGGGTGAGAGTTAGGACTGATGACCCCAACGTAAACCCCGATGCCTGTTGGTGGGGATGGGGTATGCTTGGGGTGCAAGGGGTGGCAACTCTAACACCGAATTTCCTCACTTTTGTTGCTGTGGAACAACCCTAACTGATGCATTAAACAGATTTTTTTGCCATGAATTTCCCTTCTTTTTGAGAATGAGCACTATAAATAGTGAATGGAATGTGGTGGTCGGGCCTCGCGCTCCCACCATGTGATTTTTTTGCCACATAGTAATGCTAACAGAAATGCAAACCCAAGCACAAACAGTAACACACATGGTGATGGAAACACAAATGATAACGCAAATGGTAAGAGAAATGCAAGTGCAAACGTTAATGAAAACAGAAATAGTAATGCAACGGTAATGCAAATGCTAACGGAAACAGAAACGCAAATGGTAACAAAAACAGTAATGTAAATGCTAATGCCAATGAAACGCAAACTTAAGAAAAATGCAAACAGTAACACAAATGCAAACAGAAATGCAAACGGTAAAGGCAGTGATGCGGCAGAAGGAAACAATAATGCAATTAACAAAGGAAACGTAACCAAAAATGCAAACACTAAAGCCAACAGAAACGCAAACAGTGACAAACACGCAAACAGTAATGGTAATACAATTGGAAATGCAAACAGTTACAGTAACAGCAATGATGATGCCAAAGCAAACAGTAACACAAACGGAAACGCAAATGCAAGCAAGTATGGAAATGCAAATGATAGCGCACACAGTCATGGTACCACAATTGGAAATGCAAATGCTAACGGTAACACCAATGATGATGCCAAAGGAAATACAAATGCAAACAGAAATGCGTACAGAAATGCAGAATGAAATGCAAACAGAAACAGTAATGGAAATGCAAATGGTAATAGTAAGACAAACGCAAGTGCAAATGAAAATGCAAAGGGTAACGCACATGGTGGCATAGACGGGAACGCTAATGCAAACAATTATGGAAACGCAAGTGGAAATGCTAATTGTAACAGTAACAAAAGCACACACCCTTTTTTCCCCTCAAAAGCTGCATTGAGAAACACAGTGAATACAAAGAATGTATGCATAATAATGGGCCTCAGAGCAGAAAATGAGCACTTGGAATACTAAATTGCTTATATCTCAGGAACAGTACAACGTAGAAAAAAAATTAAAATCTCATGTAATTTATGACCTTCCTGGCTAGTTTTGCACTTAGCCCCCCAGCAGGGAACTAAGCATTTTTCTGACGAACAGTCCGTATCTCAAAGTGTTTCCAAGATACGGACCCCAAAAGGTGTGGCAGACGCCATAATGTTAGTCTGTGGGAAAATAGTCAACTTCGGAGTACCGTAATTTTGCAGCTCTCTAATATTTTGTCACTAAACCACCAAAAGGCACATCCATGGGATCTTGGCTTTCTTCCCTCCAAATTATTTTTGTTTTATCTATCAAGTCTTGGATTACAAATACCTTTGAGCCTTGGCTCTTTTACAAAGGTTCCACGTCAGAGAAATACAAATTATGGGGAACAGCTAGACAGACATTACAACAATGTGGATATTGCAAACCGATTACAGATTAATACAATTCAAGGGTAGCATTGTAACAAGGCAGCCAGTGGCATTTCAGCAAATTTCAGCACAAAAGACCAAACTGTTCTTTTGCATCAGGGTGGCAAAGATTTCCTATTTTTTTGTGCATAGTGTCACAAAGTAGTGTCACAAATCATGACACTTTCACAAAAAAATCATGAAAGTGCCAAATATTCAACACTATTTTGTGACACTATTGTTTACAAAAATTTCAAAAACATATTTCTGGGGTGTTTAACCCCCCAAAAAGACATGGCTAGCATCCTCAGGGATCAACTAGGTGAACACAAAAAGAATTGTGTTCCCAGAGGGTCCCACATTTAAATGTCAAGCATTTCTGTGACCAGTAACTGAAAATAAAATGGCCGACTCATAACACTTCAGGGGTCATTTGTGACACTAAAAACTGCATTTGCAACACTGTCAAGCTTTTTGTTAACTTTTCCCATTGACTATAATAGGAAACTTGTTTTTTTAATAACTTTTGAACTGTTTAATATTTTTTCATGAAATCTTTGAAAAGCACATTGGGGGCATTGGTTGCATGTCCCTGAAGGTTTCAGACCAGTTGCGCAAACCATGCGACCTGTAGGCTTGAGCAAAGAATGCACAAAAAAGCATCAATGTGACTTTCTATTGCGCTTTAAAGCTCTGCAACTGTATATCGGACCATTGCAAAACTTGGCATATCCAGAGATCTATGGTACCACTCCATGTCTGCCAAATTGTAGGCACATCTGTCATATGGTGGCAAAGGTATTAACCTGCAAAATTTCACATTTTAACCTTAAATGGTTATTGTGACACTGAGCAAGTCACTTAACTTCCTCATGCTCCCAGGTTGCACCTGCAAACAAGCTTTCAGTTTAGTGTGTCTCACCTGGTAAAATAATTGGTAAAAAAAAAAAGGGGGTATTTGACCCTAACTATAGTGGCACTACCGTGCCACTATAATATATATGTGTGTGTACTAGATAAACCACTCTGAGGTGTGTGGTCATACTCTGATATATGCATGCCTTGGTGTGTGTTGTATACATGAGGCTGCAGGCTGAGTGCATCAAAAACCCAAGGCATGCATATATCAGAGTGCAACCGCACACCTCAGAGTGGTTTATCTATCTTATAAAATGTCAAAATTGCTTTGGAGGAGGGGTAAAAGTGCAGGTGTGTGGTTGCCTCTGATATACACATGGTCATGTGCTGATCAACATGCAGTCATTCCCAAGCAATTTCCCTACCCATTTTATAAATCCATATATGTATATTTTTTTATTGCAAAAAACTTTGTTAATGTATCAGTAAGGGTTGTTACTAAAGTGACTAAAGCAGGGAAATGTGGTGTTAGGGTTTCCAACTTGAGCATCCCACCCCCACCCTGCAGACACTGACAGCTGACCAGCTACAGTTTGAATCTGAGCCCAACACGTCTCCTTGTGGGGTGCGTTGAGGAAATCAGCTCGGTCCTTGCTGAGATAGTCTGGAGTTCATTGGAGAGGGGGTCTTTCTGGACCCCCTTAAGGAGGCGATTGTGCAACCACTCCTGAAAAAAGCCTCCCTTGACCAGGATTGTCTCACTAACTACAGACCTATCTCTAACCTTCCCGTTGTTGGGAAGGTTATTGAAAAGGAGGTAGAGCTGCAGCTGGATGATCATTTATTCATCCACGATGTCTGGCATTCTCCAGTCTGGTTTTCAGAAGATGCATGGCACCGAGATGGCTCTTGTTCAGGTGCTTAATGATCTCCTAATAGCGAGAGATCAGAAGACCCGTTCCATCTTGGTCCTCTTTGTTCTCTCAGTGACATTTGACATGGTGGACCATGGTGTGCTTTTGGAGGGCCTGCAGCTCATCTGTGGACTGACTGGTACTGTCCTCAGATGGTTTCAATCATTCCTCGAGGGTAGGACTCAGATTGGTCTCAGGAATTTATTCCTATGACCCTTTCAACTTAGCCTGTGGGGTACTGCAGGGCTCCATTCTGGCACCCACATTGTTCACTGTGTATATGCTGCCATTAGGAGACATTATTAGGCAGTACGGTTTGAGGTTTCACTGCTATGCAGATGATACCCAACTGTACATGTTCTTTGTGCCCAAACAGGGAGATGTTCTCTCGGTGTTTAACAACTGCCTATCCGAGATTCAGGTTTGGATGAGTGCTAGCTGGCTGAAGTTGAATCCTGACAAAACTGAGGTATTGGTGGTGGATCCAGATCATCGGGGACAAAGTGTATCAGCTGGACGACCTTTGGGTCTTTGGCTTAGCAGGTGTCTAGCTTGTCACGTTCGACTGGGTGTGAAATCTGGGTATTATTTTTTGACAGTGGTTAGACTCTGAAAGCTCAGGTGTCAGCTGTTGTCAAGACCTCTTTTTTTCCATATGAAGAATATCATCTGGGTGAAACACTTAGTCCCCCTCAAGGATCTTCCATCTCTGGTCCATGCCTTCATGACTACCTACCTTGACTAATGCAATGCCCTGTACCTAGGGTTACCAGGTGTTGATATCCACCACCTTCAGCTGGTGGAGAATGTGGCTACCAGGCTTTTGACTGGTACTTCAAGAACTAGTCATATAATGAATGTGCTCTGCAGACTGCACTGGTTTCCAATGCAGTCGCGTAACACCTTCAAGGTTGATTTGCTGACCTACAAAGCCCTACATGACCAGGGATCCCACCACTTGTAAGATTTCCTTTCTCCCTACTGCCCCTCCCGGCCTCTCCGATCCACTGATGAGGGATTGCTGGAGATTTCAAGGGTGCATTTGAAAACATCTGGGGCCTGTTCATTTGCATTTGTGGCCCCTACCCTGTGGAATTCTCTACCTCATTGGATAAGAGAATGCCTGACCATCCAAAGTTTTAAGACAGAACTAAGTTATACCTCTTTGGCCTTGGTTTTAGCGATAATATTTGATGGTTCCATCACTTTAGCTCTTTATTATTGTTACTGCTGATAATTTAGGATTATATGTTAGTATTTTATGTATCATTATGGTTTAATGTGATTTTATGTACAGGCACCTTGAACTATGGAAAGGTGCCTTTTTATAAATAAAAATTGATTGATTGATTGATTAAGGGTGTGCCTTTGAGTTGTCAACTCTAATGTTTTCCCCATTCCATAAGTAAATAAGCTGAGATGTGTACAGTATAGGAGAATGAGGTTAGCATTAGGGCTGATGACCCCAAGGCACACCCCGACACCTGTCAGTGTCTGCAGTATGATGGTGGGGTATTAGGGTTGAAAACCATAACACCACATTTCCCTGCTTTTGTTGATTTAGTACCAACCCTAATTAATGCATTAATGAACTTTTTTTGCAATTAATTTCCTTACTTTTTCAGATAGTATAATCATATCCTTATTTGTCTGTGGGAGTGCAGGGCCCTCTGGGACATGCGCTCCCATCCCTCCATACATATAGTATATATACAGTATGTAGCCATGGAAGCAGAGGGCCCTCTTGACCCTGTGCTTCCATTCATAGGACAACAGTGACCAAATTGTCAGCATAGCCATCTTACTATCCCACCTCGTGTACTCTGACACAGGAAATGTTCCAATCCATGCCAAAATGTAATTTTGTGCAACTGCAATGCCATTCTGTGCTACATGTGTGAAAACACATTTAGGTCAGGATTTGAAGAATGACAGCTGTGACATACATGAGGTCAGGTAATAACCTCAGGTCTGACAGCTTTGCAGCATTTCTTGAATAAGCGGGAAGTCCAGCAGCCACCCACACACACACTAACTCATCTGGCAGAACTGGTTCTTACACTCAATGCTTTTTCTTTTAATAACAGTTTTTTTCAGCCGGTCAGTGGAGTTGCCATGGGTACCAAGATGGGTCCTAGCTCTGCTAATCTGTTTGTGGGTCTGGGTGGAGGAATGTTTTTTTCTCTCATTCACAGGGACTGTGCCTGAACTCTGCAAATGCTACACTGATGACTGCGTGGGGGCCACCTCCTGCTCCAGGGAGACCTTCCAAGTCTTCCTTGACTAGTTTACTATGGCCCATCCTTCCCTTCAATACACTGTTGAAATATCCTCCTCTACACTGCCTTTTCTGGATATCCAGCTGTCAGTACAGAACACTGGTCTGAAGATATCAGTTTATTACAAACCCACTGACTCTTACAGTTTCCTTCTCCACAACTTCTTCCATCCTAAACATGTCAAGAATGGCCTGCCTTATTCACAGTTTCTTAGACTTTGCAGGTTATGAAGTGAAGAGGATAATTTTGCTGAACAGACCTAAATAATGCATAGTTTTTTTTATCATCGGGGGATGCCCTAAAAGCACAGTGGACAGAGCACTCTCCTGGGTCAGTAACATGCCCTGTAACCTTGACCCCCGCAGGAAGGATACTGTTACACAAGAACAATAGTGAATTCAACTAGTAATTCAGAGCACACCTTCTCTTCACAGGATCATCACCAGTAACTTTCCCATTTTACAAACTGACCCTAACATTGGTGCTTCCTTTACAGAACCACCTTTTGCCTCCTACCACCGGCCACCTAACCTGCAGAATCTCCTGGTTAAAAGCAGCCTACCTACCCCTAACAGTTCCTCCCTCCCAGGTACCAAATCTTGCAACAGGACTCGCTGCTATACCTGCAAATTTATTTCCAGTGTGACTGAAATTTGGAGACCTACAGGTGTTTTTCACATCACCAAGGAGTTCTCATGCACCTCCACTAATGTGGTGTATTGTATTCTTTGCAGGAAGTGTACAGCTGTTTACATCAGAGAGACTGGTAGGTGCCTTGCTGACCATTTCTGGGAACATTACGGAGCAGTCAAGAATATTGACACTGCTAAACCCATTGTATCCCACTTTATGTCCAGGGACCAAAGTGTCAATGACCTTTCTGTTTGTGTCCTTCAGCAGGACTTCTGGGATCCTAACCATAGAAAAAACATGGAAGCCAAGCTGATCATCCACCTTGGCTCCCAGCAGCCCTCTGGTTTAAGACTTCTTTTCCACTAACATCTTTCAGCCACCCCTTTTTTTTCCCTAAAGTCTATTTGTTTTTGTACTATGTAATTTCTTTTTCATTTTCACCATAAGTCTCCATCTCTGTCTCCTTCCCACACATTTGTCACCTTTCAACCTTCTTACTATGCCCTGTTAATTAGTCCCCACCTTGGAACTTCCCTAGCTCTTTCAGTCCTATTATGCTTTATCTTTCCCATCATTACCTTTTTGTTTCACAGATTCTCTCTTAATCTTACCCTTTATCACTTCTTCTCCCTGACCCTCCCCTTTCTTATTTCCCCACATATATATATCCCTCATTTTACCTCCCCCCTACACTAACTTTTTTTTCTCTTTTAGATATTTCCTGAAGAAGACCTAAGGTTGAAACATATATTTTTAGCTCAATTTTCTGTTTTCAGTATGCATTTAATATAACCATTTTGTTTTTCTTTTAGACTACATGCTGACGCAGCGCCTTGTTTTTTTATAAGAAAGCTATGTTGAAAACCTGTTGTCCAAATATTTAAAATTTCCAAAGTTATGAGTGAGTATAC
This sequence comes from Neoceratodus forsteri, assembly GCA_016271365.2. Classification (NCBI taxonomy): domain Eukaryota; kingdom Metazoa; phylum Chordata; order Ceratodontiformes; family Ceratodontidae; genus Neoceratodus; species Neoceratodus forsteri. Next base: position 342,260,643 of record CM028133.1, on the reverse strand, counting down.
CAAAATTGCAATGAATGGTCATAACTTAGGCATTTTTTCATATTTTGACACCACATTTTGAATATAGTCTTCTTATAACCCCATCTCATAAACCTCATGGGTGAAAATTTTCAAATCCATACCAAAATGCCATACTGAACCATAGGTGCAAAAACACATTTCGGTCAGGATGTGAAAAATGACAGCAGTACTGTTCATGAGTTGGTGTGAAAAATGACTGTGTTGAAAATTTGGAGTAAAAATATTAAAAATTACCAGTTATGCGCATGCACAGAAACATTTCAACAACCGCTCATAGCTCAGCCATTTTTAGGAATTTTTCACCAAGTTTTCAACATGGAATTTTTGAGACCCCAACCCCACCTCATGAACATTGGCACTGTCCTTTCATTAATTGGTCCCGACAGGTGATTTTGTGCAGCAACTGTGAAATTACCTTCTGAGCCTGATTAACAAAACAACAGGGAAAGTGTTCTTGAGGTGGGGTCCCAAAAGGGCCATGTTGAAAATTTGGTAAAAAAATACATAAAAATGCCAAAGTTATGAACATAAGTTCAAAATGCTATTGAAATACATTATATGACACTTGCCTTGATTCTTGAGTTTGTGGTTCAGCTTTGAAGAGTGCAGACGTGTCCTGGTCCACAGAAGATGACAGTGGATAACCTCCAGAGGTGAGTATAGGGTAAGGGGGGGTGTGGGGTGCTGGCTGCTCAGTGGGAGGGTCAGGATCAGGGAGGGGCAGTGGCGACGATGAGGAATGGTTTTCTTTTTTTTAGGGAAAAAAGACATCAGGGATCATTTTCTTTTTTGCAGCTTAAAAATGGAAAATATATTTCAGGACACTGGGAATGGGCTCTGCAGTGTGCCACAGTGCTGGGGGCTTCCATTGCCAACATGGGGATTTGGCCCCTTGATGCCAGAATATACATATTTCAGGACACGGGGAGTGGGCTCCCCAGTGTCCAACACTACTGGGAGGGCTTCCATTGCTAACATGGGGATTTGGCCCCCCGATGTCAGGAAAAAAATAAGAGAAGGGGCTGGGGGACATCTGACTCCGGGGTGGACATCCTAGTGTCAGATTACATTAATAAATATGAATGACAGCTGGAGTGTGGATGGTGCAACTAGACACCAGGGCAAGATAAGGAAAGGGGGTGCCACTAGACACCAGGGATAGGGAACAGTGATTATCAGGTGGAGGGGTGCAACTAGATACCAAGGAAAACAGTGGCTTCAACACAGACCTACAGCATGAGTTCCAGCTGCTGCTGCAGAAGTCAAGAAATTCCCGGTGTTCTCATACAGAGAACGTGGCAAAAGTCCTCCCACTAACCTCGGCACCCAGGATTTCGGATGCCCACAAAAGGTGTTTTTGGCCACAATTAAAAAAAAACATCAGAATGTAGCTAAATGGGTTCCATTTAGTTAAGCTCTGATGTTTCTTTTTAATATACATTCATTTTTAAATGTTTTCTTTACTGTACATGTCTCGCTAACAAGAAAACAAGATGGTGGACACAACAGAGCTCTGCAAAACTACAGTAAGCTATAAGTGACTGTACATGCAAAAAGACAGTTGCTCCTGTAAAAACAACAGAGCCCTGCAAAAACAAATTAGGTTCTATGTGACCCTCCATGTGAAAATACAGTACCACCTGTGAAAACAAAATTATTTTCATGCAGAACATATAACGTTTCCCATAGGAAATAATGAGAAGATTTAATAACTTTTATATGGATTAATATTTTTTTTACCAAACCTGCAAAAGGCACATCTGTAAGGCAAAGGTTTTCTACCCTGAAAATTCTGGAACACAACCAAAAACCTTTTCTAAGAGACAGGTGGACAAAGAAATGGTAAAAAGCCTTTAAATGTAGGGATTTGTGACACTCAGTATCTCAGAAAATACAAAATGGATGTGCACAACATTTGCCACATCCAGGGACCTATCCCTAGAGATTATGCATGCTAACCTTTGTGTAAATCAGTTGAACCATTCCAAAGTTATTAAAGTTCAGAATTTGGCTTTTATATAGAAGTTCACACTCAAGCCTAACTATAGTGGTGCTACCGCACTACTATAATAGAGAGTGAGAGAGACAGAGGTTGATCGATAGATAGATAGATAGATAGATAGATAGATAGATAGATTGCAAAACACTGTGTTAATGCTATAGTTAGAGTCAAAGCCACAAAAGTAGGAAAATGTGGTGTTAGGGTTTCCGACCATAACACCCCACCCCCACCCTGCACCCACCAACAGGTGTCGAGGGTGTACTTTGGGATCATCAGCCCTAACACTCACCCCATTCCATAAGAAAATAAGCTTACATGAGTACGGTTTAGGAGAATGGGGTGAGTGTTAGGAATGATGACCCCAAGGAACACCCCTGACACCTGTTGGTGTGTGCAGGGTGGGGGTAGGGTGTTAGGGTAGGAAACCCTAATGCCACATATCCCTACTTTTGTGGCTTTGACCCTAATTGGAGCATTAATGCAGTTTTACGCAATTTATTTCCTTACTTTTTGAGATATTATAATAGTATCCTTATTTTACTGTGGGGATTGCGGGGTCTCATCTCTCCGGAGATGTGTATATGTATGTAGCTGTGAAAGCACATGGCCCTCCAGGCACTGCACTTCCATTTATAGGACAACAGTGACCAAATTGTCAGCATAGCCACCTTATTACCCCTTCTTATGTACACAGTACAGAAATTTTTAGTATCCCCGCCAAAACATAGTTCTGTGCAACTGCAATGCCGTTCCATGCCACAGGTGCAAAAACACATTTTGGCCAGGATTTGAAAAATGACAGCTGTGACATACATGAGATGTGGTAAAAAGAAGGCTATATTGTAAATTTGGGGTAAAAATAGCTAACATTCCTGAAGTTGCGAGTGGGTGTAGCAAAATCGCAACAAATGGTCATAGGTTTGGAATTTTTTCATATTTTGGCCCCACATTTTCAACATAATCTTCTATTGACCCTGCCTCATAAACCCCATAGGTGACAAATGCCATATCATGCCAAAATGCCATTTCATGCCACAGGTGCGACAACACATTTTGGATAGAATGTGGAAAATGGCAGCTGTACTGTTCATGAGGTGGTGTGAAAAAATGGCTATGTTGAAAATTTGGAGTCAGAATAATGAAAATTACAAAAGTTATGTGTGTGCTTAGAAACATTTAAATGCACACACATAACTCATCCATTGTTTGGAATTTTTTCACCAAATTTTGAACCCTACCTCATAAACACCGGTGGTGACATTTCATTATTTAGTCCCAAAAGGTGATTTTGTGCAGTGACCATGAAATCACATTCCAGGCCCAATTAACAAAATGACAGTGACAGTGTTTATGTGGCAGGGTCCCAAAAAAGCTATGTAGAAAACTTGGTGGAAAAAATCCTTAAAAATGGCAAAGTTATGAACATAAGTTCAAAATGCCATTGAAATGTATTATACGTCACTTACCTTTATTCCTCAGTTCATGGTTCGGCTTTGAAGAGTGCAGACATGACACAGTCCACAGAAGATGACAGCCTATGACCTCTAGTTGTAAGTATGGGGTGGGGGTGTGTGAGGTGGTGGGTACTCAGTGGGAGGGTAGGGATGAGGAGATGACGAGGGACCATTTTTCTTTTTTTTTCAAGTTAAAAAAAAAAAGACACCAGGGGACTGTTTTCTTTTTTTCAGGAATGTAAACATTCCTGGGGGACCACTAATCACCAGCACAAAAATAATTTAATATGGGGATCGGAGGGTGGGGAGTGCCACTAGATACCAGGGAAACATATGGGAGTGTTGGGTATACCACTAACACAAAGGGAGAGAATATTTAATGTGTTGAGTGGAGGGTAGGAATGCCACTGGACACCAGAAATACATAAAGGAGGGAGGGGGGATGCCACTAACACCAATAGATTAATTTTGCATAGTCAATGAAGTATGGGGATCGGAGGGTGAGGGGTGCAACTAGATACCAGGTAAAGAGTTGCTTATGGCTAAATTTTCAGCCAGCAGCACGAGTTCCAGCTGTGGCTGTGGAAGTCAAGACAATCCTGCTGTTCTCATACAGAGAATGCAGGGAAGCGCTCTTCTTGCTAAGCTGGACATCCACGATTTTGGGTGCCCAGAAAACATATGTGGGCACAATATTTAAAAACAAACATCAGAATCTAGATAAATGGGTCCCATTTAGCAAGGTTCTGATGTGTGTTTATTAAAATCACAGCATTTTTGTGTTGTTTTCTCATTTGACAGTTTGTGGAAGAAATAAACAAGACGGCGGTTGGCCCAGCACCCAAAATGTTTGGTGCCCTTTCAATTCAGTGGTGTAAAACCAAAAACCAGCATTTGTAGCATCAGATACTTACTTTTGCACAAAAACATGTATCAAAACTCCTACTGCACATGCTCAAGTCAGAAAACACTAAAATTGAAAGCTTTATAACTCTGGAACCCTTTTATATTTTTTTTTTAACCGGACCTGTCAAGGGCACTACCTTGGGACATGACACATCTCCCCTGCAGGTTTGGAGCAACAATTAATTTCCATGAAGGCTGTAGATGACAGCAAAATAAAACAATGCTAAGTATAGGAAATTTTTTTTTTCTCAGAAACCACACTCACTGCCATCACAAACATTTTCACACAGGAAGACTTTGACTACTTGACAACACGTACAAAATGTCAACTCATTCTGTCAGGGAGCCAAAGATATTAAGGAGCAAAAAATAGAGTTTAACATTAAATAGGCTACTCAACCCTAACTATAGGGGTGCTATCGTGCCCCTATAATATAGATATTATAGAGTGTGGTGATGCCCTATAGTTAGACTTCAACAGTCACTTCTATGTTAAACCCAAAAGTTTGCACTTTAATACCTTTGCAAGCGTTTGACCAATTCACATGAAATTTTGCATTTGCCATTGGGTACAAAAGATCTCTTGATATGGCAAGTATCATTATGGTCAGATATGTAGGTGTAGAGATACAGAATGTGAAAAAAACAACAAATTACCATTTTTGTGTAAATTCTTTGTCATGCTGTTTCTCAGAAACAGTTGGGGATTTGGTCTGAACCTTTTAGGGTATATCGGGCTTGGGTCACAGATATGCCTTTTGAAGGTGTGCTGGAAAAATACGAATCAGTTCAAAAGTTATTAAAGTTTCAATTTTCCCATTATTTCCTATGGGAAAAATAAGATGTCCCATGCAAAAGTGTGTTTCTCATTTGCGAAAGTGCCATTTTCTTTCGCAAACGGAAAATGTTCTTTTGTGTTTCCACCATCTTGTTTTCAGTTAGCAAGTTAATTCAAGTTAAGTTGCTCCAGTTCTCTCACCTGTCATTGAATGTTCAGCTTCTAGTGTTTTAGTTCTGTGTGTGTGGACCCATGGACCACCCTGAGGGACAACTTGTTTGGCAAGCTTTGTGATCGGCATCTAACCTACTGGATGTTCAGGGTTCCTGCTGCATTGTGGTGTGTGGTGGATTGTTAGAGACACCTTTGCTGGGATTGATGGCTGGGATTTTGTCGAACCAGCAGGACTATCACAGGCTGGCATTGTGGTTCTTGTTGCAGCTTTGAACAGCTTGGGGAATTGTGAGTTACATCGACAGATTGCCTGGGATTACCTGAGAGGTATACAGGAACTGTTTTGCATATGGGAAGCAGACTGGATCCTAGGATTAGAAGAACATTGGAAGAGCAGTGTCCAAGAGCAACGGAGTCCACTCTGAAGAAAGGGGGGTTACTAGTTGTGTACTGCAGGGTTCAGTACTGGGTCCAGTCCTTTTTAATGTCTTTATAAGTGACATTGCAGAGGGTCTGGAAGAAAAAGTATGCCTCTTTGCAGATGGCACAAATATCTGCAACAGGGTTGATACATGGGGGGGTGGAAAGGATGAGAAGGGAACTGGCACATTGGAGGAATGTTCTGAAGTATGGCAGCTTGGATTCAGTGTAAAGTAGTGCAAAATAATACACTTGTGGAACAAAAACCCAGGGGAAGAGTACACAATGGGGGTGAGGTAGTAACAACAGCAAAAATTGAGAGGGACCTGGGGATAATCCTATCAGATGACCCTAAGGTTAGCAAGCAATGTGAGAAAGCAGTAGGAAGTGCTGGGCAGATACTGGGATGTATAGGGAGAGGCATCACCAGCAGAAAACAAGAAGTTGTTATCCCTCTGTAAAGACAGTTGGTGAGACCCCATCTGGAGTAATGCATCCAGTTCTGGAGACCCCATCTCTGCAAGGACATAGACAGGATGAAGGCAGTCCAGAGGAGGGCAACTAAAATGGTGCAGGGTCTGCAAGAGAAGCCATATAAGGAGAGACTAAAGGAGCTTAATATGTATACCCTTGAGTAAAGGAGGGATAGGAGGGACATGATATAAACTTTTAAGTACCTCAATGGAATCAACAAAGTCCAAGAGGGTAGCATCTTTCAGAAAAAGAGATGTGCAAAAACAAGGGGACACAGTTTGAAGATGGAGAGGGGATGGCTCAGAGGCAGTGTGAGGAAGTATTCCTTCACAGAGAGGGTGGTGGATGCATGGAACCACCTTCCTGAGGAGGTTGTGAGGTCTAAAACTGTGAGAGAATTTAAGAATGCATGGGGCAGATATAAGGCAATTCTTGTGGGGGGTAGGAAGAAATAAGCTGTTGGTTAACTAGGATCTGCAGCTTATTCAGTAGGTAGGAAAATGGACAGACTAGGTGGACCAAGCAGTCCTTATCTTCCTTCAAAGTCTATGTTTCTATGTGCTCTGGGAGCTGTGTTTGGTGGGGAAGGGTCTCCTCCTGTGCCTAGAGCTAATAGCTGAGTGTGTTTCCTGTGACCGAGTAGGAGTTGCCCTTTGTGTTCTCCGGGGATCTGAACTGCCGGTTGGGCTTTTGCCTAAATCTCCTGTGGGTCAATCCTTGTGGCTTGCCTCTTCAGGGATTGTAGCTATGGGTCAATGACAGCTTGGTGTTGGGACCTGTGAGTTGATGCAATTGGGGTTGCTGTCCTTTGGGATTTAGTTTTATATGTCCCAGCCCACTGCTATGTGGAAGATCTCCTGAGCTGTATCCTGAGAGTTTTTGGGACTGCAGTTTGGGTTGGGGTCTGCTTTATCCTGGCCATTGAGGTCTTGTCCCTGCAGCAACTTGACTGGGTTAACATGGGATTGCCCTTCTGTGATGTTGAACCCTGAACTGATTTCATATATCAGCTCGCCCTCTTCTTTTAGTAGAGGGAAGTGTTCAAATATCATGTTTATTTGGCAGCTTTTCCCTTCCCCTGCAAATGACTTAAGTTAAATGTGAGTGGAAGCTTTCTCTTTTTTTTTTTTACTATTGGATCTTCCCCCATTACATGAAAGGTAGTGGGGGTGATCCATCTTGGACAAAGTAAACTAGAGTGGTGAGAGGACTCTGGTCCACTAGATCTTGTATTTAAGCAATAATGCACGACAGGGTGTGTGTTGTGCTGGGATAACGTCGCCCCAGGCGTGACGTTATTCCAGCACAACACACACCATGGAGTGCATTATTGCTATTATACAATGGCTCGTTTACAGAAAAGAAAAAAAAGATTAAAGAAGAATTTTGTTTTTTTACTTTTTAGTTTGTTTATCATTGTGGATGTGTACATAGGGAAAAAATAGTTCTTTTTTGGCCAGTAGGTGGTGCTGCTGGTAAATGAGTGTGTGTGTGTGTGTGTGTGTGTGTGTGTGTGTGTGTGTGTGTGTGTGTGTGTGTGTGTGTGTGTGAGAGAGATCTTTAGAGTCCACAAAGTTAAATCAACTGTCCCACTGCCTGCCATGGGATCGGGTGATTTCTGTGACACAGAACCTTACCAACGAGTGAGGAGAGGAGCGGGACTTTCAGCATTTACCGGGTGATTTTAAGTGGCTGGTACAGAGAATTCATTTTAAATGTAGTAGAATGTGTCCCCGCTCCGCATCTGTGCTGCAGATAAAAGTTTGAGGGATTTCGAGAATGCGAGGGAGCCGACCGTGGAGCGGGGAGTAGCGAGAAATTCATTTTAAATGTGGTAGAGTGTGTCTGCACTCCCAGTCTGTGCTGCAGATACAAGTTTACTGAGGGATTTCAAGAGTGCGAGAGAGCAGACCATGGAGCAGGAAATGATGGCGTACAGTGAGGGGCAAGCTCCGCTTTCAACAGTTTTCCTACACACAGACTTTTCCCACTGTTGGCTGTGTACTGGGAGAAGTTGGCAAAATAACTTGATACTGGCCTGAATGTTAGGGGTGAAGAGTCTGAGGAGCGGGTGCTCGAAGCTGGGAGCACTAACGGAAACGGACAGCCATGTGCTGTTCTCATGCACTAATGATAGGTTTTAGTTTGAAGTTTTTTTTAATGGGATATAATATTTTGGGATTTGGGGGGATGTTTGCTGAGTTGTTGGCTTGTCGGTTTGTTTTTTTGAATCTGGGACAGTAAGGTCAGGTGCTACGAGGGAATGACACAATCAGGCAATTGCAGCCGTGGAATGGTTCATTTATTTTTTTTATTTTTACATTTGATACGGTCCTGCTGGGACTAGACCCGTGATGTTGTACTGGGATAACATCACAGGTCCATTCTCAGACTGACCAATCAGAGTCCAAGACTTTTTTTGCCATTGTATAATTTATAGTTTTTGGTTTGCTGTTTGTTTAATTTATTTTTCATATTGTTGTAGCGCTGTATTTTGTGGAGATAGTGGGTATTCATAGGGTTGTTTTGTGAGGGAGGTGTTACAGTTTAGATTATTTATTTTTGTATTATAAGTCTTTTAAGGGTTCGGAGAAGTATGGGTGTTGTTGGTATTATTAATTCTGGGCAAACTAGGGATTGAAGATGTGCTGGCCCATTGCTCTCCTGGTCAGGCACTACTCCCCCTCCAAACTCCTGGACCTCCAGCTCTTTTATTGTTCTGCTTGCCAGTAGCAGTTTATAGCTGCTGCAGAGCATTGGGTGTTGTCAGCAAGAGATGGAGGTGGGCTGGGAGTTCAAGATCTCAGAAGGGGTGGAGCGGGTTGGCCGTATCAGGGTTGTACAGACCAGGAGATGCCCTGCGGCAAATGGTCTCTGGAATGTGGGTCTCCATGTCTAGTTACCATACCCAAGGGCTCCAGTTTTTATGGGCTGATATCTTGGCCAGCCCAGGAATCCTGTCCAACTCGATTGGTGTTATGCAATGCCAGGTCTATTAGGAACAAGACGAAGGTTATCATAGATCTTGTTGGAACAGTAAACCTGATGTGCATCACTGAGACCTGGCTTGATGACAATGCAGGCCCCATCTTAGAGGCAGTAGTCCCAGACAGGTTTTCAGTGATACACCGCTCAAGATTGGACTGCAGGGGCATGTTGTAGACATTTGTTTTAGATCAGAATTGGGCCTTACTGGTGTGGCAATTGAAGAAGTCAGCCCATTTGAGTTTACTATAGTAGTAGGTGTGGGGTGCAGGATCATTCTCATCTATCATCCACCCGGAGGTTAGAAACTTTCTGCAGAAAGTAGCAGACTTCATCGTCGATATGGCATTTGAGTCACCCAGCTTGATGATCCTGGGCAACTTTAATGCCTGGGTTGATGATAAACTCTCACAGTTTGGTCAAGACTTCCTCCAACTTATGAATTCATTGGGGTTCACACAGTAGTTGCTTCTGCTACTCATAGCCATGGTCACTCACTTGATCTGGTCTTCTTCCTGAGGATCAAGACCTATGACTTGGTGGTGGAGCCAGTCAGATGGTCTGATCACCACACTGTAAGGTTCAATTTCCAAGCTCCACCTTATAGGTCTGCCCCTGTGGAGATGGTAAGATATCACCCATTGAGGGATGTGACCTTGGAAGGCCTATTGGTAGTATTAAACCTTTCAGGATTCTTAGGGGCAGGTGAGGATCCTGAGAGTTTAGTTCAAGCCTATAATAAAACTGTTACTGAAGCTATAGATTCTATCGCCCCAATCCATGTTTGCCTCCTCTCTCTCCACCCTCGGTCCCTTTGGTTTGATGGGACCTTGAGGGAGTTGTGATGAGTGGGACAAAGGCTTGAATGTCACTGGCAGAAATTGACTCTTGATGCTGACCACCTTAGATTGATAGATCATTATCAAAGCTATCAATCAGCAATCACACATAAGAAGGCAGAGTTCTTGTCCAGTGAGATTGCTGCTGCTCAGACCAAACCGGCTCATCCCTTTTGAATAGTGGACAGGTTGTGCAACCCAACCTGTCTACAGGTTCGAGGTGCTTTTTCACAAGTTAAGTGTGATGAGTTCATGCAGTTCTTTGCGGATAAGGTGGCTGACATCAGAGCCGAGAACTGTCCAGTACTCTCTATGGAGGTTGGCGGTGATCGGTGCATGGTCACTTCACCCTGGTTTTCATGGATATCTTTTGAACAGCCAGAGATCATGGACATCATATGGATTGTCCAGAATTTGTGGCCAGCATGCTGTAGTTTGGATCCAGGCCCTACATGCCTATTATTGGAATGTATGGAGTCCATCCGCCCGGTCCTTGCAAAGATTGTGTGGTGCTCCTTAGATTAGGATGAGTTCCCTAGCTCCCCGAATGAGGCAGTGGTGACACCGCTACTTAAGAAAGCTGCTTTGGACCCAAACTTCTGTGCCAACTACAGACCCATCTCTAACCTTCCCTTTGTTAGGAAGGTGATTGAGAAAGTGGTTGTGTTACAACTGGAGAACCAAATTACCACCCACGATATCTATAATCCTCTCCAGTCTGGTTTCCAGAAAAGACATAGTACTGAGACCACTCTGGTTCAGGTGTTCAGTGATCTCCTAATGGCAAGAGATCAGAGGTGCTGGTCCATCTTGGTGCTTCTTGACCTCTTCTCAGTATTTGACACTGTGGACCATGGGGTGCTGCTCAAGTGCTTGAGGGTTATCTGTGACCTGCCTGGTCCAGTTCTCAGATGGTTTCAGTCTTTCCTAGCCAGCAGATCTCAGAGGGTGGTGTCATTTTTTCTCCCTCTGACTCATTCTCTCTGCTGTGCAGGGTCTCTCAGGGCTCGCTTGGTGCTGTCCCCCATGTTGTTCACAGTGTACATGCTGCCTCTTGGAAATATTGTAAGATGATATGGGCTGAGGTTTCACTACTATGCTAATGACACACAGCTCTATCTGTCTTTTGCACCCAACCAGAATAGTGTGGTCTCAATGTTTAACAGCAGTCTGGCAGAAATCCATGACTGGATAAAATCTAGCTGGTTGAACTTGAATTCTGGGAAGACTGAAGTGTTGGTGGTGGATCCAGATTGCTAAATAGAGAGGTTGGTAGTGGGTTTACTCTCTGGGGTTTGGCTTGAGGGTGCACAACTATCTTCCTCTGAACAGGTGCGTGATCTGGGGGGTGGTTCTTGATGATGGGCTGACACTGCATGCGCAGGTGTCGGCAGTCATCAGTCCTCCTTTTTATCATCTTAGGAACATTGCCAGAATTAAGCACCTTGTTCCATCCAGTGATTTGCCTATGTTGATCCACACTTTTGTGACTTCACTCCTTGACTACTACAACTCCTTTTACCTCAGGCTGCCAGGCATTGATATCTGCTGCTTGCATATGGTGCAGAACATTTTAGTACATTTGTTGACTGGGACTTCTCATTCTAGTTATATCACTCCTGTGCTGTGCAATCTGCACTGGCTGTCTATACAGTGGTGGATCACCTTCATGTTCAGGCTTCTGACCTTTAAAGCCCTGCATAGACTGGGGCTGAGCTACCTTCAAGAGCTCCTGACTCCCTACATTCTGGCCAGCCTCTCCATTCAACTGATGAGAGGTTGTTAGAGGTTCCCAGTGTCCGGCTGAAATAATCTGGGGCCTGAACTTTTATGTTCAGTACCCATCCCTGTGGAACTCTCTACCTCATCAGATTAGAGAGTACAGGACCATAGAGAGGTTTAAAACAGGCCTGAAAACATATTTGTTCAAGCAAGTATTTGATATGGGATCTTTGGATAATTTTAATTGAAGTATTTAATTTGTATTGTAACTAATTTTTAAGCGAGTTGCTTTTTTTATGATGTTTTAACTATGTACAGTGCTTTGCCTTTAAGAATTTCTCTAAATAAAGTATTATTATTATTAAAAAAAGTTAAATATCTTTAAAAATTACAGGCAGTTAGTAAACACCAACACTTGTGTTTACCTAATCGGGCATGAGGAATCTAATTTTTGTGGCGATTCCCCCCCAAATTTTCAGAAATATGTTTATTTTACCCATGGTGGTTTTACTGCCACAGATCATGGCACTGTTTCTACAAAACTGAGAGTGGGGGGGGTTCTGCCAAAAACTGCAGCAAACAGACTCAGTGTTGTGGCAGAACCCCCTCATTTTGATAAAATAATGCCTGCAATTTTTGTCAGTAAACCCTTTGCTGATAAAAGAAACATTTATGCCTATTTTTGGAGCAGACCATCCCCAGAATCTGATTCCTTGGCCCCCAATGAGGTAAACACCTGTTAATGTTTACCTAATTCTAGTATTGTTTTAGGGTTTTATACCCTCTTAAGGGAAGGGGGCAGAGGCATGACAATAGCAATTATTTGCTGACATTGGTGGGCCCAATCCCCATGTTGGCACTAGAAGCCCCCCCAGCAGTGTGGGACACTGGGGAGTCCACTCCCAGTGTCATGAGATATGTAGCTCTGCACCCAGCAGTGTGGGACATTTGGAAGTCCACTCCCAGTGTCCCGAGATATGTATTCCCCCTCAGCAGTGTGGGACACTGGGGAGCCCTCTTCCAGTTTTCTGAAATATGTTTTTAATTAAAACCTGTGAAATTAAATAGTCCACTGATGTATTTTTGTTTTAAAACCTGAAAAAAAGAAAACAGTCCCTCATCATCCCCACCATCCCCTACCCATCCCGACCCTCCCACTGAGCACCCATCACCTCACACCCCTTACCCTTAACTCACTCCAGAGGTCGTAGTCTGTCATCTTCTGTGGACCAGGACATGTCTGCACTCTTCAAAGCCAAACTGCAAACTCAGGAATCAAAGTAAGTGCTGTATAATGTATTTCAATGGTGTTTTGAATTTATGTTGATTTCTTAGCCATTTTTAGGTATCTTTTCACCAAATTTTCAACATGGGCTTTTTGGGACCCCACCTCATGAACACTGTGACTGTCGTTTTGTTAATTGGGCTCGGAAGGTGATTTCCCGGTCACTGCATAAAATCACCTTTTGGGACAGACTAATGCAATAACAGTGCCACTCTTCATAAGGTGGGGTCCCAAAAAGTCCATGTTGAAAACTTGGTGAAAATATTCCTAAAAATAGCCTAGTTATGAGTGTTCATTGACATTTTTCTACACACATGCATAATTGGTCATTTTTAATATTTTGACACCACCTCATGAACAGTACAGCCATCATTTTTTACATCCTGTCTGAAGTGTGTTTTCCTGCCTGTGGCACAGGATAACATTTTGACACTGATTTCAAATTTTTCACCTGTGGAGTTTTAGGTGGAATCATAAGAAGACTATGTTCAAAATGTGGGGTCAAAATACAAAAAAATGTCAACATTATGACCATTTGTTGCAATTTCAGTATGTCTGCTCATAACTTCTTTTTCAACAAAGCCTTCTTATTACCTGGCCTCATATATGTCACAGCTGTCATTTTTCAAATCCTGCCAAAAATGTACTTTCACACCTGTGGCGTGGAATGACATTGCAGTTGTGCAGAATTACGTTTTGGCATGGATTCGAATATTTTTTGTAGCGGGGTAAATGAGATGGGGAAATTAGATCGCTATGCTGACAATTTGGTCACTGTTGCCCTATGAATGGAACTGCAGGGCCCGGAGGGCCTTGTGCCTCTTTTGCTACATAATATACGCATCAATAGAGAGATGGGAGCTCAGAGCCCAGACAAATAAAGATATGATTATACTATCTGAAAAAGTAAGGAAATTCATTGCAAAAAAATGTTGTTACTGCATCAGTTAGAGTTGTTACTAAAGTGACAAAAGCAGGGAAATGAGGTGTTAGGGTTTACAACCCTAACACCCCACCCACACTCTACAGACACCGACAGTTGTCTGGGGTATGCCTCGGGGTCGTCAACCATAACACTCACCCCATTCTCCTATACTGTACCCATCTCAGCTTATTTACTTATGGAATGGGGTGAGCATTAGGGCTGATGACCCCAAGGCACACCCCCAATGCCTGTCAGTGTCTCTAGTGTGGGAGTAGGGTGTCAGGGTTGGAAACCCTAACACCACATTTCCCTGCTTTTGTCACTTTATTAACAACCCTAACTGATACATTAATGAAGTTTTTTGCAATGAATAATGTATATATATATATATATATATATACACACACACACACACAATGTTATAGGGGCACAATTGTACCCCTGTAGTTAGGGTTGAGTAGGCACTTCAAAGTTAAACTCAAACATTTGCACTTTAATAACTTTGCAACTGTTGATTGGATTTGCATACAAATTTTCATGCACTGTCAGCCATGGTAAATCTCTGGATGCGAAAAGTTAAGTTTTGGTCAGATGTGCAGTTTCTGAGTTCCAGATACTTGAAAAAAGCATTTTGCCACTCATTAATTTTGATGGGATCTTTCTTTGAACTGGTCTACAGCCTAGACAGTTTAAAATTGTGGTCTGACACTTTCAGGGCTGAAAGGGACTAGCCCACATATGTGCCGTTTGCTAGTCTGGTGAAACAATTATAATCCATTTGTAAGTTATTGTATTTTAAACATTTGAAAAAAGTGTTTCTGAGCATGCTCAGTATGCAATAAAAGATAGCTATATGAAATGAAAAAGAAATCCTGTTTCTTATGGAAAAAAATTATTTTTGGTATGGCCACCATCTTCTTTCAGTTTTGCTTGAGAAATTCAAATTTGAAAACCCCCAAGAATGATATACTGGGGAGGAACCAACATATGTTGCTTGCTTATTGAGGCACCCTTAGGTGCATTCTACACTTTACTACCTGAGAAATGCTATTAAAATCAGTTTTATTTAACAATGAATTTTTTTTTTCATATTGGCGTCATACAAAAATACATCTTAAATATCTTTTTTTCAAATGGGAAATTAATGTATTTCAATGGAATTTTAAACTTTAGTGCATAACTTTGCCATTTTTGCAAATTGTGACACCAGATTTTCAACATAGCCTTTTGGGGACCCCACCTCATGAACAATATGACTGTCACTATGCAACTCCTGCTCAAAAGGTGATTTTTTTCAGTTGCTTGTCAAATTCACATTTCAGGCAGGATTTGCATAATGACAGCTATATTGTTCATAAGGTGGAGTCATAAGAAGGCTATGTTGAAAATTTGGGGTCAAAATACTTAAAAATGGCAAAGTTATGGCCATTTATTGTAATTTCGCTATGTTTGCTTATAACTGTGAACATTTTAGTGACTCTGACCCCAAATTTTCAAGATAGACTTGTTATTACCCCATCTCATTTATGTCACAGCTGTCATTTCTCACACTCTCTAAATCCAACCTTGCTGTGGGCCGGCGTGCCTTTGCCTTCTCTGGAACGTACTACCATTTGCTCTTTTGACCTGTATTCTATAGGTATGCTCAAGCATTCTCTTAAATCCAACCTTGCCTCCTCTCAGTTCTGCACCTGTTCCTGAGTCTTCCCGACCTTTTCCTCTTGCTCACTCCCCTCCACTTCTACCATCTCCCAAGTGCTCTTCTTGCTTTGCTCTCAAGTGTCAAACATTCCTTGCTGTGAATCTGAGCTGTTCGTGTTTTACTGTGATTTGTGTGCTCCATTCAGTTGGAAAGGCTTTTGACTAGAGTTCAGTGGCCAAGCAGCCAGCCACTCCCTCTTCCTGAGCTATGTAAGCAGTTCCTCTCAGCTTCATTGTCAAGCATTTTTTCTTAGCAGTCAAAGGCTCTGTCCATCTGTCCTCTGAGCTGCTTGGGGCCTACCCCCCACTGCTCCTGCTTGTCTGCTGGCTTCTGTATTTCTTTCCTGTTTCTGGTTTGCATTTTGCTTTTGGCTGTGAGTGCTTCTTCTGTCTTTGTTCGCTGTTTTGTATTTGTGTGTCTTTGGTTTTGTGCTTTTGGGGGCTTTGTTTCTAAGCTCCTGGCAATCTGCTGTTCCACAGCTCATGCTACTTGCTTTCAGTTACTCAGAACTTGAATTGTTTTCTGATACAACACTCAACTGCCTTGCATTGCAACTGCAAAGATTATCTGTGTGTTCAGCTCAGCCATAGCTGTTTTCCATGTTGCATTCTGGCTCACACTGAACCCTGGCTATACAGCTGAATCATGCTGAACTCATTCTACTTGCCTCATAACTGTAGTTCATTGAACTGCCTGTGACAGCTGCTTTCAGAGTATTGCATCTCCTTTGTTTTATGTTTATTCCAGTTTGCAACTTAGTGTACTCAGTACAGGTGCTGTTTCTATGTTTGAACATGTGCTTCAAGCTCTAAACCTTGTTATGCAGTTCAATCCTGTTATTCCTTTTGTGCACTGCTGTTCTACTCTGAGGTTAGCTAACACTTCTGCTGAAGCTATTAAATTATCTTTAATATCTGCATGTGGTTCTTGACCCTTTCATCACTTCCTTGTTTATCCTATGGTGGGAACTGGGAGGTGTTTGGGGGGTCGTGGTCAATGTGGCTAATTCTTTCTGTTCTAAATCCTGTCTTCACCACCAAAAATTCTGAGTTTGTCACTTTGATTTGGCTTTGGTAATGCCTGACTGGCTTACCCCACTATTCTGTGCTGTTTCATTGCTTATGTTATGCAGACCTATGTGCAGGTCCACTCATTACTACTGTTTACTGACCTACATGCAGGTCACACTTGCTCACTCAGTCATTGCTCCTTGCTTACACAGACCATTGGTTCAAGCCTACTGCCATCCCCTTGGTTTCAGCCTCTGGGATTCTGCTGCACTCAATTCTGCATTCGACCTTGCATGGTCTCAGCACTCAATGCTCATTACGATCTCAGCATGCCATGCTCATTCAGCTTACCAGCTTTTCAACTCTCAATAAATTTCTGGGGCATGCCAGCCATTCTATTCTGGCACAGGGTTCCTGCAGCTGATGGTCTCATTCTGCATTTAGTCCACATCTTGAGCGTGTCCAACTTGGGGTGGGATCCTTCTCACCTGGCCCATAGCTGGGAATGTCCTTGCCCCAGGCTTGACTTTAGCTGCCTGCTATGTGACAGCAGCTCCTGGTGTAGAATTTAAGACCAGCGGTGAAGTGTGGAAAAAGTTATCTCCTTTGGCTCTAGTGTTCCATTATAACAGTTATCCATTAACTTTAGTGGTTTCCCCTAACAAGGCACCTTCACTGCATTCTCCCTATGACTGCCTCTGGTTCACCTGGTTCGATTTAGGGTGGGTAGCCCAGGTGAGTAACTCAACAGTTGTTGCTCTCCCCCTGCACCTTGGTTGCATGTATTGTTGAAGAGTTTTCTAGCAACATTCCATGGCATTCACGCTGGAGGGTTTGAATGAGAGCCTTCCTTGAAATTGGAATATTTATCACCTCCCTTTAATTGGGATTTCCAAATTACAGCTGCAGAGCCATCACTAAATAAACTATCCCAAGCATGGAGGGAAGGCAACCTAGGCCTTGGATCCCCAGAGATTTCCTCCTCATAGGGATTTTTTCTTCTCCTTCATTGCCTCAGGTCATAACTCTTAGTTAGCATAGTAGTGTTCCCTAGTTTCTTTAGGTAGGTTCCACTGTTGGATGGAGGTGGAGGATGTCCTACCATTCCCCCTCTCTCAATGCAAACCCTTCATATCATGCTATGCAAATCTGGGCATTTCATTATGTTGTCACACTGAGCATCTCATTACATTATCAAACTGTCTGTGCTTCTCTACTACTATGTCATAGTTACTGCTATTCCATCACAGTTTCTGCTTGCTCACATGCTTCATGTTGCCTCCTTCTTTGAGGTATGATTGTACTACATTTCTATTGGGGATTCCTAATGTACCTTTAGCCATGAGAATTGTTCCATGGCACCGGTAGGGGTGGAACCCTCTCTGAGCATTCCTTGCCTTTCGTACCCCTGCAGGATGGTAATTCCTCTGAAATAAAGAGTGTGAA